>CM048820.1:29739010-30466510 GCA_026586065.1 Dioscorea zingiberensis | reverse complement strand
AAGACCATACAAGTTCTCAAATTGTATGAAAATTGACATGCTAGCTTATTTTTAGATGTTCGTTCCAGAAAAGAGCATCTTTGAGTGGAAAGACTTAAAGTGATGGGATGGATCAATCTTGTCGGCATACATCGTCATGGGTAGTAGTTGGAAACTATCAGGAACACGTCCTTCCAGTATTTCTCGGATGAAAGGAGAGATCACCTGGGGCACAAACCTTTCGGGTTCCCTCCTTTCACGGGGCGGGGGTATCGCTTCACGTACCGCTCGTCATGGATGTCTTGACCCTGGGGTAGTACCGGAGGGTTTCTTCCTATTTGTTGGGTTTCGCCACATGTGCTGGCTTCTTCATGTCCCGCCTCTTTTCCTTCGATAAGTTTTGATTTCCTAAGGGTGTCCATTTGGAGCTGGCTTTTCGTAAGTTCCACACAGAAGGCGCCAAACTGTTTGGTCAGAAATTCGGTCTCCTCTTGTGATCAGGACCGATCAGATCCAACTGTTAATATTTTGTATTTTTTAATGTGGGCACTTACGATTGACTGTAGAGAAGGACTAGTGACCTCTCGTAATCAGGTGGAAAACCTGCATAGGCAAAGATAGCGGTCGGAGTTGGCCTTTTTGGCCAAGCTTATCTCGGACAGTCAAGTTAGCAGGAAGAAGTGCTTGTTTCATGAAATAGGAGATTTTCTTGGTTAGAATTTTCTTAACCTTAGGTGTTCTGCTTCTAGTTTATTTATAGGCTTTGTTGAGTCTTATGTTTGTTCTTTTTTAGAACTCGAAAAATGTCCCATCCCTTGTTAGGAAAAGAGGGGCAAGTGGGCTGAGTGGGGCCAATGGGCCAAGTTGGGTAAGTGGAGTGTTTATTCTTTAATTCCCGTCCCCTCCGTTGGCAGGGTGAATTATAGCTTCTTATCTTCTAGGCTGGATTTTCTCGGATAAAGATCATTTTCTATACTTTTTCTCCCTGTCATTTGTCTTCCCAATGTTTATGCTCCGTTCCTATCTTTTCATAGATGAAGGTTCGATTGTAGATCTGAGCCGGATTTGGGGGAGGCCGGGTTGTTCTATTTGACTGGCCTGGATTTATTCCGGGTAAGGCCGGATGATTGGTTTGGGTTTTAGCTTTGTGGTTACTGGAGATCGTGCCATGTAGTGTGGGTTTATTTTAAACACGTGTCTTACCATATATACCCATATCATATCTATATCTATATCTATATCTATATAGTCCTAATATCACGTGGTCGACCGGATGCACTGTGCATTCCCGGTCGCCTCCCGTTTGGCCCCCTGGAGCATGTTTGAAGGATTTCCAACCGTATAGATGGGAAGATCATCGAAAAATAAGCTAGCATGTCCATTTTCATACAATTTGGTAATTGTTTGGTCCTCCCACTTAATGGTTAAAATTCTAAACCGTTCATATTTCTATAAAATAAGAACCGCTAAGTGGGAGGACTAAACGATTACCAAATTGTATGAAAATGGATATGTTAGCTTATTTTTCGATGATCTTCCTATTCGTACTGTTGGAAATCATTTAAATATAATCTAGGGGGCCAAACGAGAGGCGACTATAAATGTACAGTGATCCGGCCGACCTCTTAATATCACGTCTATATATATATATATATATACCCTAACGATACAAGTAGGCTTTGACAAAGATTGTTGTGTCTGTGCCCACTCATTCAAATGATCCCTTGAAATAATTAATATAGTGTGATTTCAAAATTAATTCCAAGTATATCAAAATAAAAGAGATCCCGTGAATCAAGCTGTCGTGTATATATACTTGGTTCCTAACAAGCTTTGTGCATCTGAACATGCATATGTATATCGATCATATGCATAAATATGATCTGCTCTTCATTTTTATCTTTTGGAAGGAAGAAGAATATTATATCCATCACGTACATGAAATAAGCCATAAGCCATGCCATGTCCTCTCCAATCATACTGATCATTTGATTGTAATTGAAGATCAAAATGAATTTAATTAAGGTACATAGGTAATATTGTTCCCACTCGTTACAAATTAAACATGAAAAATTTAATGAGTACATTATCTTGTGAACAATTAATATTATATGTATATATAGAACCATTTTTCCATATTTTTCCATATGATCAACGACTCAGTGTGGGTAATTAGAAGACAAAACCACTAACTAGATAGACCGATTTCAGAAACATGCATGCATGATTCTGGTTAAATTTTTAAAAGAGAATTCTCAAACCTATGTTTGAGGATGTAGTCGTGAGGGATATATATGTATATATGGGCATGATACAGTCAGGCCGGCTAGAACACTGTTCCGGTCAGGTCACCTTCCATTTTGGCCTTTGGAGCATGTTTTAATGATTTCCAACCGTATGAAGGAGAAGAAAACTCAGATTGGGTAAAACAGTCTCAGTCATATATGGCCACTGCTCGATTAACTTTAAACCGTTGTGATGTTAGTGACAGTATCCCTGCAATATGCTTGAAGCCTGAGGGGAGCATAAAGGATTTGACTATGTTCCAAACTCTTGGACATAAGATTATCAACCATCACCCGGGATGGAAAGGTAAGCAACCCATCAAGAGTGAGTCTCTTAATCTTTTGTCTTATGCTTATTGGGCTAAGTACATTATTGGCAATTACTCGCTCTAACTATCTCACGTGGAATTGATTGGTGGGATCATATCCTCGGTAGGGCGTTATGATTTGGATGTCAATTTTTATAAAGCCTTAGTGGAGTTGTGGTGTCCAGAAACAAACACTTTCCACATGTTGTATGGGGAAATTGGAATTTCACTATGGGACATTAAACGACTAGGAGCACTTCCAGTCACTGGTGATATGTATGACGAGGTCATCCCTTGCAATGACATACTTTGTCAAAGGAGCAGTCCTGAATTTTATGTTCTGAGGAGCCTATTTGATGCTTTTCAATGGTTGACAAAGAAAAAGTTTTCTTCGCGCGATAAGGATGTATCTTTTGAAGATTGGATAAATTTTTTCAGAAAACCAAGTAGAACAGAATTCGATTCCCAACGCAACTCGAAATCTGATCAGCCTCCAAATCCCGTTCCGAATACCGATTTGGCTGCTTTCTTGGTGCTTTGGATCTGCTACTTTATCATGCCAAGTGGACATAACATAATTAGACCGGGAGTTTTTGTAATGGCGTCTGGTCTCACGCATGGCAGAAAGATCGCTTTTGCTCCTGCGGTTTTGGAACAGATATATGTAGGACTGAATGCCATGGTTTACAATAAAAGAGGGCCTGGGTTTTCTACGACAGTCTTTCCCTCACACTTTTTCTTTGCATGGGCCGGTTGTCACTTTCCCGTGATGCATCTCCGACGACAAATTGATGATATAACATCCACTATCCTTGGTCTTTCGAGGATACCAGAGATGCTTCACTTCATGAACACCTCTCCCACTTCGCTCAGAACGCCTTACGACATGAGGAAATATATTAGGCTTGAGAAGAATTTCGTGTGGTGTTCTTTCCCATTTTTATATCATAATAATGAAAAGGTACGGGACACCAGGCATTATGTTGGGCTGGATGTTTTAGATTCTTATACTATGGAGTACGTGTTATGCCTTCGTTATGGAATTCTCCCTTTGCGTTATGCTGGGAAATTTCATGCAGAGCCGTACAACCCCCACAGATTTGGGCGTCAGTTTGGCTATGACCAACACTTTCCTAAATACATCAATGTTCCAAGGAAGGCTCCGTCTCTCGGGATTCTCGCGGGCTATTGGCTCCACTTCTCTCGACAACGGACTTCATGTTCATTCTATATTCCTGAATATGATAGGAGTGGGAATATTATATTGCTTTATTTGAAGAAGTGGTTCAAAAACGTCCAGGCTTTATTCAATCAAGACGTTGTGGCATTAACCCGGGAAGATCCTGCGACAAAGAAGATCCTATAAGACATAAGGATCGAGGTCAATCTTCGAAGAAACCACAGTTCATAAATGAAAATATTTTCCTTGGTCGCAAACGGAGTCACTCTCCAACGGATTCTCCTCCATCAAAGCGCCGACAAACTCAAGGTAAATTAACTTTCCCCCTTTTATTATTATTTTTATATAAATTCAGAATCTATATATTCAAAAAATAAGTTTCAGAAATTTCAGAATACATTTTCTTTATTTCGAATATTCAGATTTTTTTTGGGAAAATTAAGAATTTTTTTTATTCCGAAAATTCAATTCAATTTTTTTAGAAAATTCAGAATTTATTTATTTTCTGAAAATTCAAATTTAAAATTTTCTGAAAATTCAGAATTTATTTATATTCCAAAAATTCAGATTTTTTTAGAAAATTCAGAATTTATTTATATTCCGAAAATTCAGATTTTTTTTAGAAAATTCAGAATTTATTTATTTTCTGAATTTTCAAATTTAGACTCTTCTGAAATTTCAGAATTTATTTTTATTCCAAAAATTCAGATTTTTTTATAAAATTCAGAATTTATTTATTTTCTGAATTTTCAAATTTAGACTTTTCTGAAAATTCAGAATTTATTTATATTCCGAAAATTCAGATTTTTTTTAGAAAATTCAGAATTTATTTATTTTCTGAATTTTCCAATTTAAGCTTTTCTGAAAATTCAGAATTTATTTATATTCCGAAAATTCAGATTTTTTTTAGAAAATTCAGAATTTATTTATTTTCTTAATTTTCAAATTTAGACTTTTCTGAAAATTCAGAATTTATTTATATTCCGAAAATTCAGATTTTTTTTTAGAAAATTCAGAATTTATTTATTTTCTGAATTTTCCAATTTAAGCTTTTCTGAAAATTCAAAATTTATTTATATTCCGAAAATTCAGATTTTTTTTATAAAATTCAGAATTTATTTATTTTCTGAATTTTCAAATTTAGACTTTTATGAGAAAATAGCTAATTAACTATTCATCCCTCAATAGTAAACTTATTCCCTATAGGTCTCTTGTTACTATTCATCTTTCCCCCTAGGGTCCTTGTGTGGGGAGTTAGTGTAAATAGGGTATTGTGTGTGTAGGGAAAAAAGATGAATAGTGTCCAAATAGTAGAGGGACTAATAATGAAGTTGCTCTTCTGAAAATTCGGAATTTATTTATATTCCGAAAATTCAGAATTTATTTATTTTCTGAATTTTCAAATTCAGACTTTTCTGAAAATTCAGAATTTATTTATATTCAGAAAATTCAGATTTTTTTAGAAAATTCAGAATTTATTTATTTCCGAATTTTCAAATTTAGACTTTTCTGAAAATTCAGAACTTATTTATATTCCGAAAATTCAGATTTTTTTTTAGAAAATTCAGAATTTATTTATTTTCTGAATTTACAAATTTAGACTTTTATGAAAATTCGGAATTTATTTATATTCCAAAAATTCAGAATTTATTTATTTTCTGAATTTTCAAATTTAGACTTTTCTGAAAATTCGGAATTTATTTATATTCCGAAAATTCAGAGAGTTTTTGTTTTTTTGTTGAAAATATTTTGCAAGGACGTCTTAAAGATTTTACTATTAAATTAACTTGCAGGCATACGAATCAATGATACTCCACCAACAAGTGTCAGAGCTGTCTGTAATTCCCCAACTGGTATGAGTTTTTTTTTTGTAATTTTATCCCGGATTTTTTTTTAAACAGCTTCGAGAATTGATGACGCTCCTCCATCAGACTTAGGGATACCTCAGGACCCTCAAAATGTCATGGTTGAAAAAGCTCCACCCGTACCACCTCAAGGTATCTCAACTTTTTTGTTTACTCTTTCTCTTTATCTCATTTTTTTACCATATAATTTGCATTCAATTTCATTTCAGGTAGCATACCATTTGCTTTGGCAGATAATCTACCGCAAATCTGCCAGTGACCCAAGAATTTTCATTTCACTTTCATTTTATTTAATTTTCTATTTTGAAGTTTAATGACTTTAAGTTATGTCATTTAAAATTAGTTGCTTCAGCTGTTCAAGATGATACTTCTTCATCATTGGGTTCAACTCCTTCCGCAAGCTCCATTCGGTATGCCCCCAGCTCTATGGAGGAATTAGAGGGAGATGATGACAATATCGAAGTTACATCTTTATTAAAGGAAACTGAAGGTTTGGTGTTTTTTTTTTTTATTTTTTTTTAAGAATAAGCCTGATTGCTTACATATATTTTGTTGATTATCCAAGATGCTATCAAAGATACTCACACACCCGTGGAGGAATCAGAAGGTAAAGGCCTCAATGCCGATGCTAGAGTTGCAACCTCGCTAGAGCAAGACCAAGGTTTTATCAAAGATGCCCAAACACCTATGGAGGAATCAGAAGGTGAAAGCCTCAATGCTGATGCCAGAACTGCAACCTCTCCAAAGCAAGACCAAGGTTTTATTTATTTATATATTTCATCATTTTAGGAGTGAGAAAAAGACAATTATATTGACAATTCTTTCTCTTTATCAGTTGCCCAACAAGATGATAGCTCTCCATCTTTGAGACAGAGTCCTCCAAAAGAGATTATCGTGGAAGAATTAGGAGATGATGTCATTTATGTTGATGCAAATATTGCATCTTCATCTAAACAAGATAAAGGTTTTTTTTATTATTTTTTTATTATTTTTTTTTGGAACATATTTACTCATGTCTACTTTTTTTTTAAGCAAAGACATCATCCCA
The DNA here is from genome assembly GCA_026586065.1 of Dioscorea zingiberensis. Taxonomy (NCBI): domain Eukaryota; kingdom Viridiplantae; phylum Streptophyta; class Magnoliopsida; order Dioscoreales; family Dioscoreaceae; genus Dioscorea; species Dioscorea zingiberensis. Next base: position 30,459,845 of record CM048820.1, on the reverse strand, counting down.
CCTTTGGTAACGCCTCAGGGTAGGAGAGATTTTTTATATTACTATTATTATTTATCGTATATTTTTTAACTTGCATATTCTCATCATAGATCCAAGGAACATATCACATGCGGCATTATTATTGCGAGATAAGGTGGCCAAGAGAATCAAATCTCTCAATTATCATAACTACCAAAGTGTTATGGACAGTGTAAAGAAATCACACCCAATTCTCAAATCCTTCGGCATCAACTTGGATGGCCTCGAGCGCTTTCTAGAAGAAATATCTCAATACGCATTTGCTACTAAAGAAGCTTCAAAAAATCCTAATGTCCAAGCTCATATCGATAATCATCAAGATGAAGAATGTGTGGTGGAGAATACCTTAATATTGGAGAATTTTGACAACATGGGTTTTGCCAATGACATCAACATGAAAAAGGAGACGCTTCAGAGGCTAATTACAGAACAGCAGGAGCTTCGAGCCAGAGATTGTGAAATTTCAGACAAGATCAAAACTTTGAGTGAAGAAATAATCATTTTAGAAACCTTTGAGTTTACAAAGACAAATGCCCAAATTACATTGGATGAAGCCAAGACACGTCTTGCCAAAAAGAAAGATTATTTAGATGACCGCCATGTTGCTCTTTCCATGAGATGGCTTGAAGAATTAGAAGAAGCAAAAGAGTTATGTTTGCGATTTATCGGGCATTGAAAAACTTCATTTTTCCCTTTAGTTTCCTAGTTTATATCTTGAGACATTTGTTATAAACATCAAGCTTGAACAAGATTATTTACTTCTCTCTCTTCTTTTTTTGTTTTATTTGCTTGTGAAATAAATATAGGAAATTATTAAGAACCAAAAGACAAATCTGTTGAAAATAAAACTCATATCCATAGTCAAAGATTTGGATATTTAAATCAAAAGAACCATCTGCAGGACATCTGCAGACATGATTTTTTTTATTTTTATTTTTCCTTTTTTTTCTCTTTTTTTTTGTTTTTTTTTGTTTTTTTTGTTTTTTTTTTCTTCTTTTTTTTGTTTTTTTTCCTCTTTTTTTTTCCTTTTTTTTGGTTTTTTTTTTATCTAAATTGAAACATAAGGAGCAGGTGTATTTGCCTCAAGAAGTACTTTTAATTGTACATGACCAGTCTGCTTGATACAAGTAGCCAGACGTTCCATCATAGACAACACACACATCTATTTATTCCTTATAAGGAACCAGACGTTCCGTCATAGGCAAACATTTTTAAATTATACATAATACTTCTTCAGGAAAGGACCATTGATAGGCGACATTGGTCTTTCTCCATTGGAATCGATGAGTTGAAATGCTCCTCCTTCATAGACGATCTCCACGACATATGGCCCTTCCCAATTTGCTTTAAATTTGCCCCCAGCTCATTTGTTGGTGATGATGGGTCTTCTGAGGACGAGAACCATTTCTCCTTTGGTAAAGGTTCTGAACCGAGCCAATTTGTTGTATGCTTGTGCCATCCTTGCTTTGTAGACTTCCAGATTTTGCTGCACCTCTAGCCTTTTCTCATCAAAGGAGTCCAGCTCATCCAAGCGAAGCCGAATATTGTCTTTATCTGATATTTTATTTTGTAGTGCCATCCTTAGTGAAGGTATCTGAATTTCGAGGGGTAAGACCGCTTCAGTTCCAAAAACCAAAGAATATGGACTACATTGCGTTGGGGTCCTATAAGTGGTACGATAGGCCCATAACATTTCAGGGAGTCTTTCATGCCAATCCTTTTTAGTTTTGGATACGGCTTTCTTTAATAGCTTTGAGAGAGTCTTGTTGAATGCTTCTGCCAATCCATTTGCTCTGGCATTGTAGATGGAAGTATATCTCCAGTCTATTTTATAATGTTGTGCGAATCTCCCAATTTTGAAACTTCGGAAGGCGGGACCATTATCCGAGATGATTCTTCGTGGAGTCCCAAATCTATATAGGATGTTTTCCCTTAAGAATTTGATGACATTTTCAGTCTTTACTTCTTTTAGTGGAACAGCTTCTGCCCATCTAGAGAAGTAGTCTGTTGCAGCCAGAATGAATCGATGCCCCAAAGATGACGGGGGTTCGATTGGACCGACTACATATGTTCCCCATATCTCAAAAGGCCATGAAGAGACTGTGGGGTGCAAGGGATTTGGATGTTGATGAATGAAATCCTCATGTATTTGGCATAAATGACATCTTCTAGCATAGTCAATGCAGTCTCTGACCATGGTTGGCAAGTAATATCCCATGCGTTTAATCTTAAGTCGCATTTTGGGTCCGGATTGGTGTGCACTGCATATCCCAGAGTGTACATCGTGCATAACATCTTTCGCTTCCTCATAAGAAAGGCACCGCAGGAGTAGTTGATCGTACGACCTGCGGTATAATGTGTCATTTATCAGGGTATATCTTAGGGCTCTTCGTTTTATCTGAAGACTTCTAATTTGTTCCCTGGAAGTTTATCATATTTGAGATATTCCATGAATGGTTGCCTCCAATCTTCCTCTGGCATTTCGAGGGTAAAGACTTCCACTTTGCCCTCAGTATCTTCCTCTTCAACTTTGTCAAGGATTGTACTTATGGGTCTTCTATTTATTATGGTAATATGGATTTCTTCATAGTCTGGATTTGCCAGCTCCTTTGCAACCTTCGCCAAAGAATCAGTTTCTCCATTTTCTGATCTTAAAACCCTCCTCAGCTGCACTTGGGGAATTTTCCTCATCAGCTCTTTGACCTTCTTATGGTATTTAAGAAGTTCAGGTTTGTGTATCTTGTATTCTCCTTCAACCTGCTTGATGATGAGTTGTGAGTCTCCAAGTATACTTATATGTTGGATCCCCATTTTGATTGCAAACTCCAAACCAGCTATGAGAACTTCATACTCTGCCTCATTATTGGTACAAGGCTCTGTAAGGGAGAGTGCATATCTAAGAATTCCTCCTTCTGGAGTGATGAACACAAGTCCTATCCCAGCTTTGATTTTCGGAATAGTGGACCTGAGTGCCGGCTTTATAGATGACGCTCCATCAAAATATAATCGCCACTCTGCTTCTTTCACTGCAAGTGTCTCTTCATCAGGGAGATCATAATTGAGTGATGAATCATCTGAGAGAGGATGTGCTGCTAGAAAGTCCGCTAATGCCTGCCCTTTAATAGCTTTCTGTGGAGTGTATGTTATATCAAACTCCATCAGGATTAACGCCCACTTTGCCAGTCTTCCAGTAAGAAGCGGTCTGGTCATAAGGTATTTGAGGGGATCAATTTTTGATATGAGGATGACCTTATGCGCCAACAAATAGTGTCTTAGCTTCTTGACTGCAAACACTAAAGCTAGACATTGCTTTTCAATTGGTGTATATTTACTCTCAGCTCCTATCAACATCCTGCTGAGGTAATAAAGCGCGTTTTCTTTGCCTTCTTCATTGTTCTGAGCCAGCATAGCGCCTAATGACCCCTCCAATGCTGCAGTATATAGAATCAAGGGCTTTCCAGAGATCGGGGCTGCCAATACTGGTGGATTTAGCAAGTATTGTTTGATATCTTCGAAAGCTTTTTGACATTCATCATCCCATTTGAAAGGCATATTCTTCTTGACCAACTTGGAGAAAGGCTTCCATCTTCCAGACAAGTTGGAGATAAACCTTCTGATGTATGCTAAACGTCCTTGAAAAGACCGCAACTGCTTCAGTGTTTGAGGAGGTGGCATTTCCAGGATTGCCTTTATCTTGGAAGGGTCTATCTCGATTCCCCGGTGTCTTACTATGAAGCCCAAAAACTTCCCTGAAAGGACTCCAAAAGCACATTTCATGGGATTCATTTTCAACTTGTATTCTCTGAGGCGTGTGAAAACTGTCCTCAGATCATCAAGATGCTTATCTTTAGAATTTGTCTTGACCACGAGATCGTCCACATAGCATTCGACGACTTTGTGAATTAGATCATCAAAGATTCGGGTCATGGCTCTTTGATATGTTGCCCCCGTATTTTTCAGACCAAACGGCATTACCCTGTAACAGTATATGCCCATAGGTGTCCGAAAGGCAGTATGTTTTTCATCGTCTGGATGGATTTTAATTTGATTGTATCCAGAATATCTGTCCATAAAGGAGAACATCACATACCCTGAGGTGTTATCGATCATGATCTCCATAACGGGTAAGGGGAAGTCATCATTGGGACATGCCTTGTTTAAGTCTCTGAAATCCACGCATATCCGTATTTGCCCATTCTTTTTCTTCACGGGTACTATACTGGCTATCCAATTAGGATATTTCTCCTCTCTGATGAAATTTGCCTGAATCAGCTTCTTTGTTTCTTCTATCACTTTTTCTTCCAAGTCAAATTTCATTCTTCTTGGCGCTTGTTTGACTGGAGCGATATTGGGATCGATAGCCAATCTATGAACAGCCACCTCATTGTCCAGCCCTGGCATTTCATTATAATTCCAGGCAAAACAATCAATGTACTTCTTCAAAAGGGTTGTGAGGGATGCTCTCTCCTCCTCCGATAGCTGTGTACTTAGGAAGGTTGGCCTTGGGTCTTCATCACTTCCCAAGTTGACCTCAACCAACTCATCAATTGTCGCTTGCCAATTTCCCCCGTCTTCTAGTTCAAGTGGTGCATTCTTCATTTTGATATCTTCATCTTCTTTGGACTCTGTCATGTAGCATGAGTGCCTGGAAGGTTCAAAGTAACCTATTCCTCTCTTATCCACATGTACGGGGTTCCACAGCTGATTAAAGATTTGATATGACTTCTTTGACCATTTCATCTTGCCCCAAACTTCTCAACTACTGTCTTGAGCTTTTTCGGGTAATATCTGGGGAAGTTTATGGACCGGATTTCGTCATCCCCTAATTCTCCAATATCTATGATATCATCATCTGAAACTTCATTAATTTTGGCTTCATAGAAGAGGATGCCTCTCTCTTTTTCATGTCGAGCGGGGACGTAGAATGTCTTCAAATGCTCAACTGTGTTAATGTTCAAATCCTCCAAGGATTTGTAGAGCCCATTAGGAATCCTTGTGATGTGAAATGCGCTTTCTTGGGAGGACCTTTTAACTTGGACTGTTCTTTGGCATGCGTCTCTGTTATTCTCATCTTCTGAGGACTCGGTGTCGCTACCAAAGTGAGGCAATGTTGAGTCTTTCTCCTTTGATGCAAGGGTAGGCTTGGGTGTCTTCACCAGAGACTCTACCTTTTGGCTTGGGGACTTGCCCCCTTTTGATGGCCTAAGGTAATATCTCGCGTCTTCATAGTGGACTTCATGGATACCAAAGGGTTGAAGTTCTCCGTCAATTCTAAATTCCTCCCCATCCACTGTATATTTCACACACTGATGGAGTGTTGAATGAATCATTTGATTATCATGGATCCATGGCCTACCCAAAAGGGCTTTAGATGAGGCATCTATGTCGATCACATGAAACTTTACTTCAGACGTCACCTTTCCAAATTTAATTGGAAGAATAATGGATCCCAATGCCTTTTGGCTGTGCTGGTTAAAACCTTGAATGACAATCCTCTCATGAGATAAGTGGCATATCTCGAGAGCCAATGCTCGGAGAGTGTTGAGAGTCATTAGGTTCACAGAGGACCCTGGATCAATCAAGATCCGGTTGATCTTTATGCCATCACAAGAACCCGTTACATATAACGGTCTATTATGTTCTGTAGTACCAAGCAGCAAATCCTCCTCTGTAAATGATATTGAAGATGCATGAAATGCATACATAGCTTCTTTCATGTTGATTTCTGCAAAGTAGGCTTGATATTCCTCAGGATTTTGAAGGGCATGTATTAAGGACTCCCTGACTTCAGTTGACATCATCAAGGCGTCATACATGCTGAGAAGAGCGGGGACCTTCTTCAGGTGTGCCAAAATATTGTAATTCGGCTTCTTTGAAGGTTTCTTTGGTGAAATATCCTTCTCTTCAATCATTTTTCCTTTGTTTTTGTCATTGGAGCTGGAAGCCTGTTTTGACTGAAGTACTTTTCCAGTTCTGAGTTGCATTTGATGTACAGGATAAGGCACTTCATCTCCCTCATCATCTTCTTTGTCTGGGAAATTCAATTCATCATCAGAATCTTCCAGGTATGTTATGGCACGACAAACACCTTTTTCTTCAAAGCAATCGTCTGTCACTGTCAAATTTCCCATGGAAACTTGCTTTTGTACCCACCTTTGAAAATTTCGGCATTCTTCTATGGTATGCCCCACAAGCCGGTGATATGGGCAATAGTTTGGGAGACTATCAAGATGCATTAGACACGGTCTTTTGGGCTTAGGTAGATCCAACCCCATTTCCATGGCTTGATTAAAAAGCCCCTTCCTCTTGTTCTTCTTAATCTTGACATCTTGGAGAGCAGACTTTCCTTTATCGTTGGTTGCTTTTTGCGGGAGGCAAGGACTCCACGACCTCTGAAACAAAGTTTGCTCCCGATGCTTCTGGAGGGTATCTTCCAGACTCGTCCCATTCGGCATCTTCAATGTGCAATTGTTGTAGCCTGTTTACTGACTCCTCCATCACTCTTTGAATGAAGGCAGGAATTTCTTCAGCATGCATAACTTTCCTCAAGACTTTATATTTTGGGGTTTTTGGGGTGTAATATGGTGTCTTGGGCTCTTCTGGTTAGTATGGCTCCAAGAGTTTGGCGTTCGTCTTCTTCACTCTTTCCCTGAATGCTATCTTCTTCTTCTGCTTTTTACTGATGTAGGGCCGGCCGTGACGGTCATATGACTCTTCTGGCTCAGAGAAACTATCCTCATCAGAGTCATACAAAAGGTATCCTCCAGAAATTACCCTGCAAGTTTCCACTTGCACATCTTCATCATCTTCTTTGACTAGTTCCCCTAGTAATTCTTCGACTTCTTCAGGAAAATAGTCTCTGAGAGTAATTAGGACCCTTTCTTTCTGCTCATATTCGTCGAGGGACTCAATGTACTCTTCAATAATAGATTTTTTGCGCTTTGATTGTTCGCGCTTCTGTTTCTTTTTCTTGTTCTTCTTCTTTGTCTGTTTCGTCAGGGGTCTTTTAGAAGGTTCTTGAGAATGTTTCCAAGCGATCCCTGGAAGCTCAGCCAACCTCTTCAACATTTTCATTGACTTTTTGGTTAAAAATACTTCCCACAACTCTTCTGGAACAGCAGGAGGCCTGTCGTCGGTTGCTGACAGAAGTATTACTTTGTTGCCCACTACTATGACTTCCCCTTTGGGTAATTCCTCATGGTCTAGGGTGGTCACATAGCGGATATGCTCAGCTGGTTTCTCCAACAAAACATTCTTCGAGAGTGTAATCTTGCCTTCTCGATATTGTCGTTCAACCCAATCCTTGAAAACATAACAGTCTTCAATTGTATATCCCAACACTCTATGGTATAGGCAGTAACTGGGATGATCTTTTTTGTTCTGCTCTTATGGTCTTTTGTATTCAGGAAGTTGCAGACCTTCTTTCACAGTATCTTTAAAGATTTTCAATACCTTATCTCGCCTGAAAGAATATTTCTTATTCATTCTTTCTTTCAAGGAGGGAATAGGTTTTGATTCATTACCAGCAGCGCCCAATGTAGGCGGCTTGATTTGTTCCGGCTTGTGAGACTCCACTACAGCTTTTCCTTTGTCCACATTGAAGGTTGTAGCAGTATATTTGACACCTTCTGTCCTTTTAGGCTTTTCACTATTGTTCTTTCGAGTTTGGAAATTGGAAACCACCTTCGGGCTTGTCCTTTCCAATTTCTTTGCTTGTGAAATTAACTCCTGAAATGTAGTGATGCTAGATGTACTTAGAAAGGGCGCCATCCAGCTATCAATATTGCCGAGTAATAAACCCACCGCCTGGGGTTGATCGAGGGGTTGTTCACATTTGATGCTTAGGTTTCTCCATCTCATAATGTAATCCACCACTTTTTCATCTTTATTTTGGCGGGTGGCTGCGAGGTCGGCAATGGTGATCTTGTCACTTACGCCCCCAAACCGTACTCGAAATGCATCTTTCAGTTGTTGCCAGGTTTGGATTGACTCGGTACAAGTCGGCATACCATTCAAATGCCAGTCCTGTGAGACTTGCAGAGAACTGCCTGAGAAGGAGTGAAGGCTTAGCACTTGTATCTCCACAGGCTGTCACAAAATGAGCCAAGTGTTGATCAGGATTGCCAATCCCAGTAAATTGTTTAACCTTGGGTACATTGTATCCCTTGGGATATGGTACCAAGTCATAGTAGCTGGGATAAGGTTTATCACTATCAACCCTTATCTCTTTCCCTTTGACTTGTCTCAATTCATCTGCCACCATCCGTTGTATCTCTCCTCGAGTCATTGCAACTGACTGATCTAGAATAGGAACATTGGGAGCATATGAAGTTCGCTCTGGAATTGGAGCATTGGGAGCATATGAGGTTCCCCTTTGTTCTCTTTGCCTAGGTTTTTCCCTTGGCTGAGGAGTTGGACTTCTCGACCTCTGCACTTGTTCAGGTCGGTTTTCCATTAAAGTAGCCATTTGCCTCCGCAACTCTGCCATTGACTCCATCAAAAATATCATGTTTTGACTCATCTTCTGGTTTTCAGCTTCTCGATTCTCCATTTGTCGAAGTTTTTCCGTTTGTTGGAATCTCCTCATAAGATCATCTTCATTAAGAGCAAAAACAGGTTCATCCTCTACTTCTTCATTTTGAGGACCTGTTTCCTTATAATTCGTTGGTTTGCGAAATATTGGAAGGCTCCCTGTTCGTTGACCCTCAAGCGGCATCTGGCTTGAACCTTCATCCCCCACCCCACTCTGAGAGTCTATCGCCCTTCTACGAGATCTTGTGAGTATCCCTGGTTGTTCCTGTTCGGGTACCAGGTCTCCTAGGGTTTCAGTGACCATCCGGACAGTATGTACCTCTACATCCTCATCAGACATCTCTTCATCTTTCTTTTCTTTCCTCCGCTGAAACTTTGAGCGGGAGGTCTTTGTTTGGTTTTGTGCAGAAGCTATTCGATCAAAAACCGTCTTGCGTGCTTTTGATACGAGCTGCTTCTTTTTTTGGTAGAACTCCTTCGGCGTCATCTCCTCAGACCGTAGCTTCTTTGACGCTACGTAAGTCTTGTAGAGATTTTTGTTGAAAGAGTCCTTATGGTGGGACTTTGGAAGTCTACCCCCTTTGTGTCCACTCGGCTGAAGTCGCAACTCTGCAGTAGTTGAATTCTTCTTTACCAGCTTAAGTGGTCCAAATGAGTTATTGAATGAACCCACTTGATTATTTTTGTGCTCTTGGAAGGACACAAAATCCAGCTTCTGCTTAGAAACTTTCATCTTTCTTGGTGCGAGCCTTGAGAACACACTCTTCCTCTTCGGTGTATCTTCATCAGAATGGAATATCATGCTCGCTTTCCCATTTGCAGTAATGGTTAAAGTCGGTTCATCATCTTCATCATTCAAAGATACTATCCATTTAGGGTAGGATAGCCTCTTAAAAGCAGATACCCTTGGTGGTTCCTCCGTAGTAGTATCTTCGGTAGTCGCAGAGACGATCACATTTGGGCGACGTCCTTTGGATGGGAGGCGTGGAACAGTTAAATTCTCCTCCGTTGGTGGTGACTTCCTTATGAACTGAACGGATTCAGAAATTGTACCGAATCTCAATTCAGCTCCGGCAGTTCCAGTGCTGAAGGTACAGCTTGGCAGTTGGACTTCAGCTCCCTCTCCTAGGAAGATGGTGAGTTTCGGGCTTCCAGACGCGGTTGAGCTCTTGAACGCCATTTCTCCTGCACGAAAAATAACAACGTTAGTTTTCTTTGCGCAAGTTATAAAACACACTGCCTTTACTTGTACTTTTGCCTCAAAGATAGGAGGTGGAATACAGTCCCACCGGGCGTGCCAGAATTTGTGGGATCGAAAATACTCGCCTGGCATCGTGAAGACACCAGACGACACATCGAATCACAAATATCATATTTGTTTACTTTTAGGGGTTCTTCCATTCCTAATAGAGGCAAGCCTCTATTATTAATTACCCCAGACAGAGTCTTGGGAACCTCCGATTAAGGGCAAATGTACAAGTAAAGGGCAATAAATAAAATAATATTATTATGAAACTCATAATAATTTTTTTTTTATAAATATCATCATGGGATTTATTTGATTATTTATTTATTGATTTATTTATTTATGGCGACGCCTCCCGCTTTGGGACGTCTGCTTTGCCACTCTGGGATTTACACCGCCTCAAGATATTTGCCGCCTTAGGAATTTTATTTTATAGATCACACCGAGATGAATATTTCATTACTGCCTCAAGATGTATGTTCATTGCCGTTTCGAAATGTGTGTCACTTTGAAATTTAAACTTTATTGACTACGCACCGCTTCGAAATTTGTATTTTTAAGAGTCGCCTTAATTTTAAGAGTCGCCTCAAAATGCATGCTTTGTCATCCACACTGAGATACACTCATCGTCTTGTAATTTACTTTCCATCGTAAATATTTCCACCTGTTTTTTACTTCCATAACATCATTAGATTTGATGAGTTTATTTCACATCATCTCCTTTTCAAATAAAGATGCCAGACTCTTTTTATATGGTCTACTCTCTCTCTTTTTTTATAGCTTTGAAATGAATCCAAGTCCTATTTTTACTAGGCCCAACGTACTCTCCTTTGATTTTTTTAATGCAAAGAATGCATACACTATCTTAAGATTTTTTTTATTTTGGAAAAGAGGCCACTAGCAGGTTTGCAGTTTGGGTTTACATCAGGCTTTTTTAAACCAAATAATGGAACTGAAGACTGAGCAAGCAATACTATTGCTTAAATCAATATTCATAAATGTGATCACTCAAACCATTACTTAAAACATTGGTGCTGAAAATTGTAACTGAGATATTGAGGAATCTATATTTTAATATTAATCAATGGTTTATATTCTTTTGCATTGACTGCAATACAAATCTTCCTTTTTACCAATTCTCATTTGTGCAGAGCTACTTTCTTCTTTATTTCTTTGCAACCCCCTTTTTTATTCAAACAATGATAGCTTATCTTCCATAATAGCAGCAGTAGCTCTTCCATTTTTTTGTATCATATATGAGTCAATGAACATTTAGAGAGCACCATGAACATTGTCTTTACAAGAAACAAGGTTGACAGAAATAAGCATTACATTTGAGGACTCATAAGTCTGATTAGAATACAGGAAACCTGAAACTGCCCATCAGGAGGTGGAACTATTTCATTTTTTAATGAAATGCTTTTTTTTATCATATACTTAAGTGAGTTTTTCTTGAGTTTTCATTCAGCAGTTTCCATTTTTTTTATTTCATTATACCATAATTCTTTAGAAAACCTCTTTCAAACATTCTATCGAACACCTCAAGGGCATTTCATACAACCAAATGTTTGGCACATCTTAAAGAACTTTATTGAATTTTTTTTTTTTTTTTGTGATTACAGAACATCATCATAGCACCATAGAATATGACTTTAAACATCATACAAGTTTCAAATAATCACAAACAAACAAGACAAAAATGAGTTGATGGTCTTCAATGCTTGCTTTTAGTGAGGGTCTTCAACAAAGTTCTTCATAAATAACTTAAACATTTAGGCTTTCATGTCACTGACAATACTTGAACAAAAGAAAATCTACAAGCTTTAAAACTCCTCTGAAAAATTTCCACTCTTCTTTTATACCTCCCACCCACAACGGTAGCAACAAGACCAAATCTCCAAACTAGATAAAGCAGCAAAACTCTTCATCCCTTATAGTCTTGTATGAGGCAACCATAAATCATTCCAAGACAACACCACTGATTCTCAGATCTTGGCTTCTCGACAAAGAGGCTTCATCCTCCTTTCACAACTCCTTCCCACCATACGTTGAAGCTACAACCACTCAGGGATTGGGCAGAGGCTTACGAATAACAGCCTCACAAAGATGGCTTAGCGGCAACAGGAGCCCCGCAAGGATGGCTCGATGGCAACCAATAGCCCCACAAGGGTGGCTAGGCGTTGATGAACGGCGGCTACTCGGCGGCGATAAGAGCCCCGCAAGGGTGGCTCAATCGGCGGGCGGCTTTTTGACGGCAACAAGAGGCCCACAAGGGTGGCTAGGCGTTGATGAACGGCGGCTACTCAGCGACAACAGGAGCCCCACAAGGGTGGCTCAATCGGCGATGACTAGACGTTGATGAACGACGGCGGCTCGGCGGCGATAAGAGCCCCGCAAGGGTGGCTCAATCGGCGGGCGGCTTTTTGACAGCAACAAGAGCCCCACAAGGGTGGCTCAGCAGATTCGGCGATGAACAGCGACAGCTCGGCGATGACAGGAGTTCCACAAGGGTAAACTCCATGGCGGGTTGAAGGCGGTGAGAGGCCAAAAAAAGTCTGATTACATGATGGAGAAGAAGAACGGGAAATACCTTGTGTTTTCTCTATCGATTTCTCAAAATCCCTCTTTTATCTCTTTTTTTCTTCTCTGATCCCCTTTTTTTCTCCTTCTTCATATATATATATATATATATATATATATATATATATATATATAGAACCCAGCCATCTTTTAATTTATTATTTTTTTTATCCAAATCCTATCTCTTTTTTTATCTCCTTTTTTTCAGTTATTTATTTATTTTTATTTTATGATTTTGTTGTTAACCTTATCCTATTAACAAACTCTTTTTATTATTGTTGTTATTATTATTTTTAGTTAATTTTATCTAAACCATATGCTCAGATGAAATTTAATAAAAAAAATTTTACTTAATTTAATTTTTTTTATTTCACTTATTATATATTTTTATTGTTATTATTATTTTTTATTTATTTCATTATTATTATATTATTTTTATTATTTTTATTTGTTTTTTTTTCATTCATTATCATTATTATTATTTTATTTTTTTATTTCATTTCCATAAGTAAAATCGAATATTTTAAGACGATTTTCGTTTCTTTTCTTTCTCAGCTTTGACTTTAATTTGAATTGTTTCTTTCTTCTGATCCGGTTCGGGAAATAAAATCAAAAAAAATTTATTTTTATTTAAGATAAGATCAAATTTTAATTTTATTTTGATTTAAGATAAGATCAAAGTTGCTATCTCAATTTGATCATACCCATTAAATTTGATCAAACTTTTCTTATCGAGCTGCTTTGATTTTTTTTAAATTTTTTTTATTTTTATTTATTTTATTATTTTTTTTTAATCTTTTTTATTTATATTTTTTTTTGCCTTGGGATTTGCATTCGTGCGTCTTGAGATTTGTGTTTAGGATTTAAATCCTTGCTTTATCATAGGTTAAGTCCTAATTAATTTAAGATTAGGAAATTTAAATCTATTAGAATTTTAAATCTTATTAGAACCGGGATAATATTTTATATATAAACAAACCGGAAAACGAACCCGTCCGGAGCACGCTTACCCGGCCAACACACGAGACCATGTATCCACGGTCAAGTGTCGACCCACGGGCCAGCGTGTCCAACGAGCATAACAAGCAATAAAAGCACTCTACTCTAGCTCTCAACCATGCAAGTACAAATAAGGAAAACAAGCAAACATCGGTACGTGTATGCATCCAATAACAGAAGTTCAATAGCACATGCTAAAAGAAATAGCATTAACAAACACAAAGAAAACCCAAAGATGGGCGGGAATCGAGGCGAAGGTAACTTACCTCTGCAACGATATCACTGATCTTCAGGACTCCTACTCCTGATATGTCTCTACGTCGGTATCTGGTAATAAAAACCCGTTTTAATATCGGCAATATCTTAAAATTTCTAGTATGATATGCATGTTTCACTAATTTGGCCCAAACTTAACTTTTGGCCGCTTCATTAGTCACTTTCCCATGTCTAGTCTAAAAGAACTACATAGCTTGGTGGTTAAGGCCTACCAAGCCCAAGTGGAAGGTTCATGGTTCAAACCCCCCAAACCCAACCCAAGTTCACAAATTGGTTGAATTCAATTAATTCACAAATCAGTACAACTAGGCTTGATCAAAACCACTAATCAATTAACTCGATTCATTTAAAAATCTCAACCTAACTTATTGGACCTAAACTATTACACGGTTGAACCCAACCCCTTTAATTAATTAACTCAAGGCTAACTTGGATCAATCAATTAACTCTTAATCAAATTAATAAAATCGGACTTGACTAAACCCATCCCAATTACATGATTACCTATAAGGATCTTATTAATTTATATGTCAAAACATAATGCAGAATTTCTGCCATTTTTGCGCAGTCAGAAAGAATTATTTATATCTTTCAATCCAGACATCCGATTACGTTGATTTAAGATTCATTGGAAAGCTATTTTCATAAAATTTCCAACGGTATATTATATGACCCAATCAGAAGACTATAAATAGCTAAAAATATACTCAAAACTGGCAGCTCGAAACTGCACAATTTCAGTAGTAGGTTATGCGCAGTCCGAAAGAACTGCTCATATCTCCTAATCCGTAAGTCAGATTTTAATGATCTAGTATTCTTTGGAAAGATAATTTCCTATATTTTCTAACGATGTATTATACACCCAAATCGGAGAACAATAAGGGTTTAAAATATTACTCCAAACTGACAGCCAGACTGCAGGTCTGAAACTATCATCCTTAAAAAGTCTACATGTTGACTTAAGTTTATTCCTTCCTAATCTATGCATTAATTAAAGGGAGAGTGAAGGTATTTACCTCTATCAATGATGTCTCGAATCACGCGAGACTCCCTCCTGGCGTGTCCTCACACTCTACGCCGACCTCCCTTAGCAAATCCCTTAATAAATTGTATCTCAATTCTCCCACTATATCCCCCTTTATATAGATATGAGACTTCTAATCTTACTCAAATTTTAAATTTGAGATAGAGTTAAATTGTGTTTATCTAATTCGAGTTATAATTTAATTTCTAGATAAGGATTAATTATAAACGATTTATAATTATCTCTAAAAGATAAATCTAATTCAACTCAAATATTATCTCATAATTGATTTTCAATTCCCTATTGTAAAGTATTATTACTAGATAATCTTGATTCAATTCAAATACTGCATTCTGATTACATCACAATTCATATTTGAGAAATCTAATTTTATATTTATCTATTTTATCTCATACCAATCCCTACGAGTCCAACCCAAATCGGGTGATATGATGAATTTGACCTTGTTGATTTAATCACATTAAGCCCAATCTTTTCCTGAAATTACCAAAATATCCTTGATTGGCTTGTTGACCCTAATTAAGGCATTACCCAATTTTATCTCTTATTTAATATTTGAATTCATAAATAGCATCTTATTTAAATCTCTTACCAATTAAATATTTCTTTCCACATAAAATCCACTTAATTCAAAATATAGGTACTTCTCAAATTATTTAATCTTGGTCGTTGATTTCTTCTTAAGGCTTTCAATGCATGCCTATTATTTACATTTTGCAGATAACCCTTCTTATTCTATTCATTTATATGCAAGTCCTTCTCTTAGAGAGAGAGACAATTTTCCTTTAAGTCTTCAGACTTTCCAAAATTACCACTAGGTCCCTAATGACCCAAATAAAGGGATTAATCTTTTTAATTCGCTATTTCTAATAAAGTTCGATTAGATCCAACCTTGGGGACTTTCTTTTATTAACCAAAAATCTTCGGGCCTCACATGCTGATTTTCACTTAGGCCTTGTATTCGAGCTGAGCTTGACTCTATTCGGGTATGGCCGGTCTGTCCACGTGCTCGGGACCTGGAGACCAGGTCGGGGCGTGACAATTCTTCTCTCCCCTCTCCTCACGACTCTCCCTCACGCGACCCTTGCCGGTGGCCTCGCCGGCAGCCCCAGCGCCCGTGCCGCTCTCCTTGCGGCTACTATACCGCCCGACCCAGCCGTGACCCACCAACCTCGCGTTCGCACCCGCCCCGAGCACCACGCAGGCCGGGAGCCGCCCCGCCGTTGTTGTACTATCCACCGCCGGAGCCCCTCGCATGCCACCTTCTCAGTCCAGCCGCGACCACCACCCGTCGACAAGCAGAGCTCCAGCCCCGTCCGCCCTCTTCCCCCTCCGACGAGTTCTTACCACTTTGTGAGTTGGAGAATTGGGGGAAAACCTTTTAATTATCTCTTAATTTAGGGCATGGAATGGTTTGGGGATGAATTACTTAAAGCATGGAGATGATTCTTGATGAATGGATGTGGAAATGAACTTGATGTTGGTGGTGTTAATAGGGCTGTGAAATGAGGAGGATTAAGGGGATATTGAAGTGTTTAATCATGAGTAGAGACTTGTGAATGATTAAGTTAATTCATGTTAAATAGGGGAGTTGCCGCCGAATTTTCATGAAAATTCTAAAGTATAAATGCCCTATTAGTGTTCATGTTAACATGCTTCAGTGTGTTTAGCTTTTATGATTAACATGGCAAATTGTCATGCTTTAGATTGATTAATCTCGCTAATTAAGCATGCTTAGGGACATTCTAGGAGTTTTGAAGGCATGTAATGCTCGTAAAGTAGGAAAGCATGATCTTATGAGTTTAATGTCTTTAATATGCTCCTTCGAGCTTAAATAGGAGTCTAAGTTAAGAATACGATTTCTGTATTCTTAGATCTTCGTATTCTAAAACTTTGAACTAAGTTATGAAAAATATGAACTTCGTATTTACTTAGTACTATTATTGATTCTAGGAAAGGGTAAAGGTCCCGCAGTAGCTTCGACAGGACCGAGCCAGACCTAGGAACGTGCGAAGGACTTAAGGTGAGGGGACTTCACCGTAAATATAGATTTAATTCATGTATTTATCGTCATTTCGGCTTTCTCTTATTCCTTATGAGTTTTATATCGGTTTGTGAATGGCGATGGATTTTATCGCTATAGTTGCATAGTAATTTCATGCTTGTTTAATTAATTAAATGTTAAAGAGCATAAGTAATGGTAGAGTTGTAAAATCCAAGAATTTTAGAAATAAAATATTCTATTATTTCCTTTAACAAAGTTAATAAATTAGATTAGACCCTTGGCTACTAGAGATGTTTGATTAAAAGAGTAATAAGGGATTAATTTGATTTTAAAAAAAAAGAAATTAAAATTAAATGAGCTTCGCATGGACCAATTGGTAAATAGTAAAAATATGAGGGACCTGAAGCAGGTTTGCCCCTCTCACAGAAAAAGGGGTTAGTTGGAAATTGAGTAAAATGGGGGACTGCTGGGTAAAAAGCCCAAAGAAAACTCTAATATAGAGGAATGGGCGGCTGAGATCTCACGATCTCAGATAAAGTTGATCCCGAGAAAAAAGTGGAGAGCAGTGATAAAGCCGCGTGGCCCGCTTGGGTGTGTCCATCTGATGGAGGACTGATCACGAGGTATTATGAATGATCCGAGAAGGGCTACGTGGCGAGCGTAGGACAGATTATCTGGCTTTAGTATTAAATACGAGGCAAAGAGGGTAGTGATCTGGCCGTCCAGTCTTCTTACGATCTTGGCCATTGATCAAAGGAGTGTTCGATCCGAGACGAACTGGATTAATCGTGGTCGTAGGATAACGATCAGGCAATCGCTACCGCTCATCAGTGAGAACCGATCACGAGGCAATGGCCTTCCTCTCTCTGAAACACCCGCGAGCGCCGCCGCGTGTTTTCGGCCGTTACGCGCGGGAAGACCAGTCGCGGCTGGCGACGTTGTCCCACGAATGGTCCCGACGATTCGTCTCTCCCCTCCTATAAAGCTGGCGGCCTTCGCTCCATGGAAAGGCACAGAGGAGTTGAGAGAACTCTCCAAGACGATTTCCGGTGCCGGCGACCAGTTCAGGGAGCAGCGCGCAGTGTCGCGACCACCACCGACATCTACGGGAGAAGGGAAGGGTCAAGACAGTGGAAGAAGTGGGAGAGGTTTACAGTGTACCGGTGTAGCGACCGAGTTCACCGAAAAATCAAAGCTCCTTCGCCAAGCGACAGAGAGCTATTAGGAGGCTCTGTTCGACGATCACCTACTCCCGATAAGCCTCCGCTCCCTCCAGTATGACTTTAGAATATTGTGGCATGCATCCTCTACATTCGTCGAGCCCGCCGGAGAAGGGGAGGTGCTCGGCCGAGACGCAAAGCTCATGAATAATGGGGGAGTCAGCCACCTTCCCAGGTGGAGCTCAGCGCGCATCGCTGGTGAACGGAGACAGATGCTGGCGAGTTCCAGAGAGTTGTGTGTTCGCAGGCGAAGTTTGAGTTGAAGCTCGGTTGAGAGCAAGAGAGAGAGAGAGACGGTGAGAACGGTAGATGATAAAAAAAGAAAATAAAATAATAATAATAATAATAATAGTAATTAATTTACTAGATTAATTAACTAACTAAAGTTTAAATAGATTAGTTCAAATCTATTATAGTGTGACAACTATAAATCAAGGGAGGTATGGGTGAATTAACCAATTTAATTGTTTAATTAAATTGGAAGAGGATTCAATTTAATTGATTAAATAGATTAGTTAGTATTTAACGTCTGGGTATTTAAATAATACCTAAGTCGATTAAGAAAGATCACTACCACGGTTGATTAAAGTAAATCATGTAGTGGGCTAATGAGCTCAATCAACTCGAAAAATTAATTAAAGGTACTAAGGTTTCGGACCTAAATTGCGAGATAATTGATCTAATAAAAAATCAATTAAAGAAGAGTTTGTTGGTGGGGATTCTTAGTGGGACTCAACTAACTTTGAGCTAGGGAAATAAGGGGGCTCAACCAAGATATAAAAGAAAATATATATATAAAGGTAAAGTTTAGAAAATAATAAAATAAAGGGTCGTGGGAGGTAGGAGTTGAACCCTAGACCACCTAAACAACATGGTTGGGCCTTAACCCTTAGGGACATGGCTAGCCACGTGGTAAGGGTTACCCTTTGTAAAATATATAGGACAAGACAAGGTTAGGTGAAACTAATGGGCTTGGTAGATGGGCCTAAATTGGCTAAGAAGATTAGGGATGACCAATTAGGGTTTGTAGCACGACAAGTAAAAGTAAAGTAGACCAGTTGACCAAAGTTGACTAGGGTTGACCAAGTGCAGTTTGAAAGTCAACTTAGGTCTTGGGAATGGGTCGATAACCAGGTAGATGGTTTATAGGACCCGTTTAGTGGGCCAAGGCCCATTAGAAACGAGAGTGATGCATGAGCATTTTGAAACATAGGGTTAATTAGAATTTTGTCTCTAATAGAAACTCTATTTGTCAGATACTCTCGGGGAGACCTAGAGGCATTACAAGAGGTGACTAGGAAAGTTTCTAGTTTCAGAAAGAGGTAAGTACACTTGCCTAGTACCCACTCTTCGGAGTTTTCTTTGGACATGCTTATGCCTTGTTGATATATAACAATATATATATATATATATATATATATATATATATATATATATATATATATATTGTTATCATGTATGCTGTTCTTATCTGTTTTAGATTCTCGTTGAGCATGTATGTTTGTTTCGGGATGTTTGTATCCCTATTTGACGTGGTCTACTGGCCGGACTCAGTGGAGCGTGGGGGCTCCGATAAGGAAATGTTCAGGGATGGGACACCCTGGCATTTCATTTCTTGCGTCTTGGGAGGGCAACGCTCTGGATGTCTTACCCATCAGTGGGAATGATACGCTGGCCGTGTTAACACGTATGAGAGGTGGTACTACCGACTTACGGTAGGATTGGTCGAGCGACGAAGAATTAGCGTGTTTACAGTGGCGTATTTGGATATGTTGGCCGGGAGTGATCTTTGAGTTTTCTTTGAAACTCAACACAGAGCTTGAGGGCTTCTGTTGTTAGGGGTCGTGCCTTTGGATTGATTTGTGGTAGACCCCTAGAGTTATGTATTTTTTTTTGGATGTGGTCCTTTTACTTGACGTGCAGTTATTATGTCTTTGTGACCCCGCAGGGGTACTTACTGGGCTTTCCATTCGAAAGCTCATGCATTTGTTCTTTCTCTCTTTTACAGATCCCGAGGTCTAGGGGCTGGTGCTGAGGAGAGATTGTCTAGGAGATCAGAGGTTTGAGGGTCTTCCTTGAGATATCTTTTGTTTGAGAGTTCTTATTTTGTAGGACCCGCATAGGGACCTGGTTTTGTATAGGGCCTATAGACCCTTATGACTCTGTGTTCACTCGGACTTAAGTATTATTTTATTATGGTTTCTTATCTACTTGCTCACACTTGGGCCTAGTATTCGAGCTGAGCTTGACTCTACTAGAATACGGCCAGTCTGTACACGTGCTCGGGGCCTGGAATCCGGGACGGGGTGTGACAAGAGTGAAACCCTAAGGGGTAGATAAAGATTATTTCATATATCATAGGCTGCACCTTAGTTGATTATGTATGGGGGATCCAGCAGGGCTCAAGATAGAGCCTAGATATTAAAGTAGACAAGACCGGGATAAGGAAAGGGCTTTGTTTTCAATCGTTTTTCTTAAAACCAAAAATGTTTGCAAAAGTCATATTTTTATATAAAAAAAACCCCTTCCTGTCTCTTGTGAGAGCCCGTATCGTATACAAGATTGATACTTGACGTACACATGTAGATGTATACCGTTGGTCGTCAAGTACCAGACTCATGTAGATGTATACCGCTGTTTCCTGTCATCAGGATCATGTAGATGTATACCGCTGTTCCTTGATGGGAGTTGGAGTCCTTCCTGAGACATTTGAACTAGAGGTGCATGCGTGTATGATACGAGGCCATTGCATATACATGTTTACTATATGCTTGATATGATATGAGATTGCTTGTGTGCTTTCTTCGGATTTCTAATCGTGTTAGGATGCTTATCAGGATTTAAGATAATTGTGATGACCTTCATGATTTATACTTGCATTGTTTATGTACTAGAATTTTAGTACAGTTCTGTCGAGAGACAGGTATGTATAATACCTCGCGAAGTTGTCCTTACTCACTAAGCTTATATAGCTTAGCCCCTTTCGATTATTGTTTTTCTATTGCAGGATCTAGACATAGATCTGGATAGTAGTTCGTGTCTCGAGCAAGGATCAAAGTCTAGCTTGCTCTAGCATACCTATCTTATGTTTAGTCTTGATATGTTGTACTAGACATTAATTATGTTTTTCTTCTGCTATATTTGGGGCCGTAGTTGCCCAAGACTTTATATGTTGTACTTATTATGACTTTGGTTTGAATATGACTCCCGGTGTGTAACTAGTTATGTTGATGTCATATGGATTTTATTTAGAGTACATGATTATTATGAGGTTTAAATTACACAGCTTATGGGTTGGGTGCATTGACATCTGTCTCAGTAAAGAGATGGGTGTTACATGTTGTTGATGCCAAAAACTGGTCCACGTCACGCTTTGGCCACTGTTGCCTCGTGATCTGGCCTCAGCTCTCGACCAACGGTTAAAATTTATAGTTGGTGTGGACACTTACTTCTGCTTCGAGCGAGGGGCCTTGGAGAACATCATGAAAACTCCGGTCGGAATTACCCATGAGCGAACCTGTAAAAAGGAGAGGGCAGTGATCGGAATTGGGCCTCTCTGCCCGGATTCAGCTCCGATGCTTAAGTCAGAAAACTTGAGTAAAGAGTCTTCAATTTAGGCAATTCTCTGTGTGATGAGTTTTTCGGATCCCCTTTTCTTCTATTAACGCTCTCCTTTTATAGCACCTTAGAGGCGGTTCAGGAAAGGCGGTGGAATAAGGCGGTGAGTTAGGTAAATATCTCTTAAGGCGGTAGGAAAATATCTGCCGCCTAGCGCGTAGATGCCACGCAGGTAAAACGGGATAAATATCTGCCCACTGTAGCAAGTGGATAAGGCCTACTCACTGTAGGGGCGTTAGATATTTCTCTCTCTCCCTCTCCCCACCCCGCGCCCTGTACAAGAGGGTTGTTACAATTCCGACGGACTTGTTCGCAGGATTGAATCCTCACGTTATTTGCCGAACGGAATTGTGCAAAGGTGGTGATATTGCCATGTGGCCAAAGGAACAAGTGGTCCTTTAGGTTAATGACACCTGTCTTCACCAAATATACCCGTAACACTAGTCCCCCCCAAAGTGTACTTGTTCGAAAAATCTGAGCGAGGGGTGAGCTAACCGCACGTTTCGCTTGGTTCGAGAACAAGTATCGTTCTTAGTTGGCATGTCTATGTAGGCGTAGGCTTTGTGTACGGTTACTTACGTCTAAAGTACACGTGTTTTAATAGGCGACCGACGTTTACTGTGTTATCCTTTCGCTGTTATCGAGGTAGATTTTTTGCTCCGGAATTCTCGTCTATAGTGCCGATAGGTTTTCCTATTTAAGGGCTTGTATGAATGGCGAGTTTGGGCAGAAATCTTTTTGTACTCTTGTATCTTTGTATCATGGCTCAGAGCTTGTCTTTTTATAAGTTTTTTACTTTTTCTCAATGTTCTCGACACTCACGAATTCCCAGCTCTTTTTACGAGCATCTATCCGAACTAAGGACTGGAATAATCCACTTGGTAAGTCCGAACGGCTGTGTATGGCCGGCTATTCTGTTAATTGATAGGGGGGTTGGTGAGATGAGCATCGACGCTGGGTGGGAAGCTTTTCATGTCGATCACAACGTGGAAGCGGGGGACCTCTTAATTTTTACCTATGCAGGGGGTATGCGTTTCGAAGTTGAGATGTTCGGAGACGACTCCTGCCGCAGAGAGGTGGGTCCCCACCTTCGCCCCCGTGCCGAACCCAGTTCCCCCAGTAATAATGGGGACAGTGACTGTTGCGGAAGTCCGTATGCCTCTTCTCGAAGTCTTATCCGAAGCGTGTCCTCGGGGCCGTCTGCGGATATTTAACTTTAGTCCGCTCGGACAACATGGTTTTGTTATTTTTGTTTTGTTTTATGCTCGCCATGTAACCTGAATAAATGACGTTTGTCGTTTTGTTTCTAAATCCTTTGGCATTTTTATGAGGCCTTCACTGGCGATCCTATGTTGGAGTGTGTGCTTTGTCTCATACGGTACAGGCTCTACCTTCCACGTAACGCTCCTTGCTCCCTAAGACGATACGTGTCTCCTCTACTATTTAGCATTAAAGGGGGATAGTGGCGCGACGTGCGCGGCGTGAGCGTTTGTCAACGTCATGATGGTGATGAGCGTGGCTTTTCATGTGTGTCAGGCGGCGCTTGGTATTGCTGACGTGGGCAGAATTTTGAACTGTTTCGAGGAGGTGTAATGATGGTTATTTGAACGGTTCAGATTTGTGGACCCTTGGTTCAACGGTTCTGATCGGGATACCATCCTAAGATCTAACGGCCACGGATTCGTTGCCTTTGTATATAAGCGGAACCGCATGTGCAAAGCAATGGTTGTTTCGAAAATCGAGTCGCGTCTTCTTCTCCAGATTTCCTCTTCTCCGGCGAGCCCTGGTCTTGAGCTTTCTGCGTTTTTCTTGTCTTTTTCCTTTCCTAAGGTAATGGCTAGTGCTGCTTCTTCCTCCTCTAGTTCTTCTCATGAGCCCTCGATTCCTTCTCCGTCCAACCCCACGGTTTCTGTTGCGATTCCGGGTGAACTTGGAGGTGTTCCAGTTCAGGGTTCGCGTGTTCACCCTGCCTCTAGGGCAATGGGTAGAGGGTCGGACACATTCATAAGCCTTCTAGGGCAAAAGGATGTAGATAACCTAGTAGAGAGATACGAGATAGACCTCTCTTTATTTGAGATTAGGGTTCCTTGTTCAGGGGAGAGGGCGAGTGCCCGAGGGGAGGGAGATAGGCATTTTTGCTCGGGGCCAGACGTTGCTAGGTGGGCTTAGGCTTCCTTTCCCTGATTTTGCTAAGGCAATCCTAGAGGAATATCGTTTGTGTCCCTCGCAGTTAACTCCGAACTCTTAGAGGCTGCTCAACGGATTTGTCATGGTTTTTATGAATTATGGGGTAAATCCGACCGTCCGTTGGTTCCGCCTGTTGTTTAGCCTTTGCTTGGAGTCTAATGCCGATTGGTATTATTTCTCGGCTCGCCCTGGGAGAAAGTTTCTAGGGAAAGTTCCTTCTTCCATCAAACGATGGAAGAGCAAATTTTTCTTTGTTAGATGTAAGTCCGAGTGGGATATCCGAACAAGGTGGGAGGTTCCCCGTGCGGACATTACTTGTGAGGAGATGTCAGAAGAAGAGGGAAATCTTCTTAAGTCAATGACGGGGCTATCCAAAGTCTATATGGATAGGTTTTTGACCAAGGAAAACCTCATTAAGTGTCGTTTAATAGTGTCTACTGGTAGGATTCGCTCGCGTACCTAATTTAGTTTGATTTTGATTTGTGATGTCTAACCTTATTCGGAATTTGTTTTGCAGAAAATCCGATGGAAGACGAAGACTTGAGCTATGTTAAGGGTCTTCTGGCTTCTTTCGAAGGCGAAGTTCATCCGCCCTTGGCTCGCGGGCGGAAAAAGAAAGAAGTGGTACCTAGCCAAGGTGCTGATACCTCCAAAGAGGAGAGAAAGAAGAGGAAGAGAAAGGAGACTGACTCTTCCAAAAAGGGGGTTAAAAGTAACCCAGTGCAGGGTCCTCACGGGAGAGGAGGACCAAGAGAAAGAATTCCGAGGACGTATCGGGTCCCGGAATTGTAGGAGAACAGGTGGAGGCGCCTCAGGAAGAGGTTCGTGCGGAAGAAATCCGCCCGGCTTTGTCCCCAATTTCCGAGGGTCCTTCTTCCAGCCGGCCGGAGGATATCCTTCTTATAGAGGTGAGAATTTCTACACACACATTTTCTATGGGTGCTTCGTGCTTCGTTCAGAACCTTTAACTTAGGTTATATTTTATAGGCGGAGGCAGGAGAAGCGGCTCTCCTGGATAAATTGAGGGTGGCGGACTCGGTTTTAAGGGGACCGACATCTCAAGGGAAGGGGGTGCCCTCCGAAGACGTCCCTTTTCGGGATGCCGCTTCGGTAAAGACTGTTCTGATGGCCATGAGACCCGAACAGCTCTCCTCCAAACTTCATAGAGCTGGGAGGGAAGAGGCCATTTCTCAGCTATTCCGTTCGGTTATGCTGGTGAGGATTATCCTCGTATTAGTTTTACTTTTTAGCTCGGTATTAATGCTACTAACTTATTTGTTTGCTATTTCGTAGACTGCGCACTGGGCGGACCGAGTCGACAATCTTTGCCAAGATGATTCGGCAAAGATGGAAGCGTTTAGGGCGGAAATCGCCCAATTGAACTCTAGGGTGGCGGCCCTGGAAGGGAAAAACAAAGAGCAGCTCGCCATTATCCATGCTCTTGAGAAGGATAAAGCCGAGCAGCTCCAACAACTGGCTGTCGCGGGAAAGGAGAAGGATGATTTGGCAGCCAAGTTGTCTGTTTCTGAGGGTTCCCTCCTTACTGCTGAGGAGAATATAAAAAAGTTGCAGGAGAACTCTAGCAGCTTGGAGAAGGAACTCAAATCTACCCGAGAGGGGCAAGCTGAAGCCCGATGGGAGCTGAAGCTGAAAAAAGCTGAACTTGCTGCTGTTCAGGCGGAGTTGGAGGAGCTAAAGTGGGAGCGCAACACTCTTAAAGAAGACTTAGCTTCCCGATTGACAACTCCCAAGTCCGACTCGCAAGAAATCAAGGATTTAGTAGAGCGAGCGGATAAATTAGAGAAGGAGGTCGCCCGGCTTAGGGCGAAAGCTAAAGAAGGGGCCACCCGCATTTATTCGGTGGTACAGTAGGTGGGCCGCCATATTCCTCCTACGGAAGTTTTGTCTATGGGATGGCTGGAGTTTTTAAGAAGTTCACAAAGCTCAAAGAGCAACAAGTTACCAAGACCCTGTGAGGCTTCGCCCCCGCCTTTGGAGCCTTCTACCCAAGTTCCTTCGTAAGCGGTGGTCAGCCTGAGGGCCCTAGTTCTTAGGATGTTTTCTTTTATGAACGTTCTTGTAAATTCTCAATTACTTGGAATGTAACTTCTATTCATATGAATGAAACGCAAACCTTTATTTTGGTGAAGGTTTATTTCCGAGTGATGGTTATCTTTTAACCATGTAAGAAATTCGTTTGAGAAGTATTTTTGAAGTCCTTTGAGAACTTCTTCCTTCTTCATCTGGCTTGTAAGATAAGCTTCGTAACGAGTCCTTAGTCCAATCATGGGACTTTAAGTTGTTGAGTGAGGTACTCGCCTTCATGTGAATGAGATTGTTGCCTCATATTTCGATCGGGATTTTTGCCCCTTGTTTTTTTTTTTTTGATAAGAGTTGTCGTTTATCCTTATAGGATAATTCCGACTCATCTTCCAAGAATGGGAATTTCACCGCATTTTTATAGGATGGGAATTTCACCGCATCTTTGTAGGATGGGAATTTCACCGCATCTTTGTAGGATGGGAAAGACTTGAGCTTTATTCCATGAATTTTAAGAGAGCTATAGAATTTACTGATAGTAGCGTCGTAAATGTTCAGCATGGAATGGACGCTTGAGCGCTTTTCCGTCCATATTTACTAGATAATAGGTGCTTGCTTGGACGATTCTTTGTATGATGTAAGGGCCTTCCCAGTTAGGAGTTAGCTTCCCCGTTCGGCCTTTATTTCCATGAAACTCATTTTCCCGCAGGACTAGATCGCCGATTTGGAAGAAGACTCTTTTCACCCTTGTGTCATAGAACCTTTTCACTCTCTGACGATAGATGGCTGCCCTTGTTTCCACAGTTTCTCTCCGTTCTTCGAGTAGATCAAGTTCTGCTCGGAGTTTTTCTCATTCTCTTACGTAGAAGGTTTGCCGTGTGTCCGTAAGGTAGGCATTCCTATTTCTCGCAGGATGCATGACCTCCGCCCCATAAGTGAGAGAGAATGGGGTTTCTCCCGTAGGAGTTCTTGTTGTTGTCCTGTAGGCCCAAAGGGCGCTCGGGATTTCTTCTACCCAGTTAGTTCCATTTCTGAATACCCGCGTTTTTAGCGTTTGAAGCAGGGTGCGGTTCGTCACTTCTACTTGGCCATTAGCTTGGGGATGTGTCACAGAAGTTAATCTGGATTCAATTCCGAGCCCTGAACAAAAGCTTTTGAAAGCTTTGTTATCAAATTGTCGCCCATTATCAGAAATGAAGGTGACCGGAATCCCGAATCGACAGATAATTGTTCGCCATAAGAATCCCTGACAAGCTTTCTCCGTGATTTTGGCCAAGGGCTCAACTTCCACCCATTTGGTGAAGTAGTCAATAGCGACTATCAGAAACTTCATTTGCCGAACTAAAGTGGGGAACGACTCTAGAAGATCGACTCCCCAGATGGCAAATGGTCGAGGGCTAATAATTGGCGTAAGCTGTGCCGGTGGTCGCCTCTGAATCTTGGAATGTCGCTGGCAGGCATCACATTTCCGAGCGAACGCTATTGCGTCTTGAGTTAGTGTTGGCCAGTAATAACCTTGTCGTAGGACTTTGTAACTCAAGGCTTTGCCCCCTATGTGACCTCCTCCGATGCCCTCGTGAATTTCCTGAAGGATATAGCTAGCTTCTGTTGGACGCAAGCATCGCAAGAAAGGTTGCGTATAAGATCTTCTATATAGGTTCTCATTGATGATGGTGTACTGAGCGGATTTGTAGGAGATTCGTCTGGCCTCTGCTTTGTTGGGTGGTGCAGGTTCACCTTGTAGATAATTTCTGATGGGGTCCATCCAACTGGGCTCTTCGGCTGCACTTTGTTCCTCTTCCTCCAATCCGTCGATGGTTTTTGCGGGAAGGTACTGTAGGTTAAAGGAAGACTCTGTGTCTCCGTTCGGGGCTGTGGCCTTTTTAGACAGAAAGGCCCGCCACTTCGCTTTCGCCGGCATTTTTTCAATTTGGAAGTAAGCGAAGTATGGAACTATTTTCTTTACCCCTGCTTGGTATCTGACCATGTTCTCTTCCTTCGTTTTAAAGCTGCCCAAGGTGTGGCTCACAACTAAATGCGAGTCGGAATATACGTGCAGATGTTGAATTCCGAGCCCCCGGGCCAGATGTAATCCTGCAATGAGGGCTTCGTATTCGACCTCATTGTTGGTTGCTCGGAATTGGAACTTCAGTACTGTCGCAATTTTCCATTTGGAAGGAGAATAAAGGACGAATCCTGCCCCTGACTTTTCTTTTGTTGTTGATCCGTCAACATATAAGGACCATGGAATGCTGGGGCTTCCTTCTGGACTCTGTGATGGGGTTCGTCCCTATTTGCGGGAAAAGTTAACTCTGCGACGAAATTTGCCAGTACTTGAGCCTTGATTGCCGTTCGGGGTTTATAGGTGAGATCGAACTCGCCTAACTCTATCACCCACTTGGCCAAGCGTCCGGAGTTTTCGGGCTTATGAAGAATTTGCTTTAACGGCTGATCAGTCAATACTGTGATCCTGTGGGCTTGAAAATACGGCCTCAATCTCCGTGCAGATGTGACAAGAGCAAAGGCCAACTTTTCGAGCGGTAGATATCTTGACTCCGCATCATTAAGGATTTTGCTTGTGTAGTAGACTGGTTTTTGAACTCCGTTTTCTTCTTTCAAAAGGACCGCCAAATAGATATAGAGTTCTTCTCCCACTTGTGGCTTAGCTAGTAGCTGAGGCGATCGGAGATAATTTTTAAGCCCCTGAAAGGCTTTTTCACATTCTTCTGTCCACTCCATTTTTGGTGCTTTTCGCAGGGCTTGGAAGAGTGGGAGATTTTTCTCTCCGGCTTTGGAGATAAATCTGCCAAGCGCGGCGAGGCGTCCGTTAAGCCGCTGAATTTCTTGAAGACTTTTGGGCGACCCCATGTCAAGAATAGCTCTGATTTTTTCTGGATTTGCTTCTATTCCTCTTTGTGTCAAGATAAACCCCAGGAATTTTCCCGATCGAACGCCAAAAGAACATTTATTCGGGTTTAACCGCATAGTATAAATCCGAAGAGACTGAAAAGCTTCTTGTAAGTCTGATAGGTGTTCATTGGCTTTTCGGCTTTTCACCAAGATATCATCCACATAGGCTTCAACATTTCTGCCAATTTGTTCTCTGAAGACTGTATTTATGAGCCTCTGGAAGGTGGCTCCGGCATTTTTTAGGCCGAACGGCATCACCTTATAGCAGTAAGTTCCCGTGCTCATAATGAAGGACGTTTTTTCTTCGTCGCCTTTGGCCATTCGGATTTGGTTGTAGCCTGAGAAGGCATCTAAGAAACTTAGCATCTCATGCCCCGTTGTAGAGTCAACCAAACTATCAATTGATGGTAAGGGGAAAGAATCTTTTGGACAAGCTTTGTTTAAGTCCGTGAAATCAACGCACATCCTCCACTTTCCGGACGGCTTTTTTACTAGAACCACATTAGCCAACCAATCTGGGTAATGCACCTCTCGGATAAACTTAGCCTTCAGGAGGTTTGATACTTCTTCCTCTGCGGCCTTCTGCCTTTCTGGTGCTGAATTTCTCCTTTTCTGTTTCGTAGGTTTAAACGATTGATCTATATTGAGACGGTGCTCGATGATATCGCGTTTTACGCCCGGCATATCTTCTGAAGACCAAGAGAAGAGGTCGGAATTTGCTTTCAATACTCTCATGAGATCTTCTCGCTGCTCGGTTGTCAAATCTGCCCCAATCCGCACCGTGCGGTCTGCTCTGGTCGTGTCTAGAGGGACTGTTAGCAATTCTTCAACAGGTGTAGGTCGAAGCTCTTCATTTTCCCGTTCGGCCATTCTGCTGACTAGCATGGCTTCTGAAACCTTTGTCTTGCTGCTGTTGAGGGCTTTTCCTTTGAGGGTTGAGACATAACATTGCCGTGCCAGAGGTTGATCTCCTCTCACTTCTCCACTACCACTCTCAGTCGGGAATTTGAGGAGAAGGTGGTAAGTAGAGATTACGGCTTTCAAGGCGTTGAGGGTTGGCCTGCCAAGGATCACGTTGTAACTTGAAGCACAACGCACAACCAAGAAATTTGTTGTCACTGTTGATGATCTTGGCAAGTTCCCTACCGTAATTGGTAAGGAGATCATTCCTTCTGGCTGCACTACCCCTCCGGAGAATCCTATTAAGGATGATTTTACCGGAAGCAAGTCATCCGCGTCATATCTCATTCTTTCGAAAGCACTCCAAAAGAGGATATCGACTGAACTCCCATTGTCTATTAGAACTCTTTTCATCTGGAAACTGGAAACTTTGATAGCGACAACCAACGCGTCATCATGAGGGTGGCGAACTCCGCTGACGTCATTGTCATAAAAGATGATTGGAGCCGTAGGTCGAGATCGTCTCCGTGGTGTTTCTATTTCCTGTGTGGTTCCCACCATTCGGGCGTAACTTTTCCGAGAGGCGGAACTTTCACCACCGCAACCAGGACCACCACTAATAAATCCCACCATTTCCCCTTTTTCTTCTTCAGGTTGTGAAACTTCAGGTCCCCCTTGAATCTCAAGGTTGATGTACTGCTCCAATTGTCCTTTCCGAACGACATCTTCTATTGCGTTCATCAAGTGGGTACACTTTTCCGTATCATGTCCTCTGGATTGATGAAACTGGCAATATTTCTTACTATTCTTTTGTCGTTCGGCATTTCTTGCGGGTTCCGGCCATGTCAGAAGCTTTTATTCTTTGATTTGCATAAGGATATGGCTTCTGGTTTGATTCAGCGGGGTGTGGTGATCATATCTGACAATCTTTCCTTCCTTTGAAGGTTCTCTGGGCTGCAGCATATGTCGTTGGGGTCGTGTTGAGGTTTCCAGACCTCTGTTTGCACCTTTGTTATCCCTGTGCGATCCTTTTTCCTTTCGTACATCCGGGGGCCTTCTGTTGACGTTGTGGTGGGTTTTTCCCTTCTGGGTGTCCACAGGTCCACGCCTAGCCTCCTCTTCCCAACCCATGTAAATTTCCTCGGAATTGATGTATTTTTGGGCGTGGATCATAAGGGCAGGAATGGTTTTTGGTGGATCCAGTGTGAGGGAAAAACGAAAGGGGGATTCTAATAGTCCTTCCATTAGAAAAGTCACGGCTATCCGCGGAGGGAGGTCCGCAACATTAGCTGTCTCGTCTATGTAACGGCTTAAATAGGCCTGGAGCGTTTCCCCCCCTCGCTGCTTAACGCGCAGAAGGCTAGGCGGGGTTTTCTTTTGCTTCGAGTAATTGGCAAAATAGGCTAGAAAGCGATCTGCTAAAATCTGAAAAGAAGTAATTGTGCTAGATGGGAGATTGACAAACAAGTCTTGCGCTTTTCCCTCTAAGGTGGCGGGAAAAGCTCGGCACATGTGAGCGTCTGTGATTCCGGTGAGGAGCATCTTTGACCGGAAAGACTTCAGGTGTCGGGACGGATCGGTTTTGCCTTCATATGCGGTCATAACCGGCGGTCCGAAGCTATCAGGAACTTGTTCTCCCAATATTTCTTTGACAAAAGGCCAACACATACTGAGAATATGCCGCTCGGACTTTCTGTTTTCTTAAGAGAGGTCCTGTCGTTGAGTCCTCCTATCAACTGTTTGAACAGATGGACTATTCCGTTCCGTCCTTGTCCGCTCGGTTCTTGTAGTGGCCTGCTGTCTGCGTCGAACAGAGGGGGGTTCTGAACTAGTGGAAAAGGCGGTCCTTTCTTTCCTCTCTTTATGGGTGCGGGTTCTCGTCCTCCCTCTGCTTTCAGAATTATCCAGTGGGGCTGTTGGTTTGTTTGGTGTTGGAACTTGTGTAGGAGGAGGCGGAGGATGGGTCAAAGTATGAATGTACCGAGTCAACCGCTCCAATTGTTGCTGTATGTTAAGGTAAAACTCTGGAACAGATTCTTGGGGTTGGACGGAAGGATTTTCCGATGGGGGTAAGATGGGCGGATTATCTGACCGGATTTCCTCATGTCTTCGGACCTCGTCGGGTCCTTCGGGATTACTTGGGGCTCCCTGTTCTTGGATTCGTTTTGATCTTCTGGTAGTGGTCATTTGGCTTTTCGTAAGGTTCCCCACAGACGGCGCCAAACTGTTGATGCCAAAAACTGGTCCACGTCACGCTTTGGCCACTATTGCCTCGTGATCTGGCCTCAGCTCTCGACCAACGGTTAAAATTTATAGTTGGTGTGGACGCTTACTTCTGCTTCTGAGCGAGGAGCGCTGAGAACATCATCATGAAAACTCGGTCGGAATTACCCATGAGCGAACCTCAGAAAAGAAGAGGGCAAAGGATCGGAATTGGGCCTCTCGCCCTGATTCAAATTCAGATGCTTAAGTCAGAAAACTTGAGTAAAGAGTCTTCAATTTAGGCAATTCTCTGTGTGATGAGTTTTTCGGATCCACTTTTCTTCTATTAACGCTCTCCTTTTATAGCACCTTAGAGGTGGTTCAGGAAAGGCGGTGGAATAAGGCGGTGAGTTAGGTAAATATCTCTTAAGGCGGTAGGAAAATATCTGCCGCCTAGCGCGTAGATGCCACGCAGGTAAAACGGGATAAATATCTGCCCACTGTAGCAAGTGGATAAGGCCTACTCACTGTAGGGGCGTTAGATATTTCTCTCTCTCCCTCTCCCCACCCCGCGCCCTGTACAAGAGGGTTGTTACAATTCCGACGGACTTGTTCGCAGGATTGAATCCTCACGTTATTAGCCGAACGGAATTGTGCAAAGGTGGTGATATTGCCATGTGGCCAAAGGAACAAGTGGTCCTTTAGGTTAATGACACCTGTCTTCACCAAATATACCCGTAACACATGTGCTCCCACCATCAACCTCTTATACTCCAACACAACAAGACAACCCCTCTTTGACACCTTGAAATCTTGTCTTGAGGAACAATAGAGAAGTGAAAACCTCTTAGAGAGAAAAACCTTCCTCTATCAACCTTACAAAAATAAAATACAAGCCTCCCTCTCTCATTCAAAAGTCTCATTTTACACCAAAAATACCACTTTCCAAATATACCTTTTAAAAATAAATTTATACTAAAAATATAATTTAGTGAAAAAAATGATTTTATATCATAATTTACACATGTCTAATTTTAGGTAGATTATTGTCAAGATTGTTGTACAACCCAAATAAGAAACGGCATTTTTGTCATTTTACATTTCAAAGATACAATTAAGTTGACAATAAGTTTAATTGGAAGTGTTTATATATATATATATATATATATATATATATATATATATATATATATATATAATACATGTCCCGATAGAATCTAAATCCCAATTTAAATAGAACTTAAATATATCCTAATCATGATATATTTAGGATTTTTATGAGGTAAATAAATAAAATTTAAATATGTCCTAATCTTAATTTATTTATGATTTTTTATGAGATAAATAAATAAATTATTTGGTTGTGTCTCGGGCCAGAGCACAAATCCCGAGTCAGATCCAAGGCACAAATTTTAGGATAGCCCGAGAAAACATATCTCTAGGCAATCTCAAATTCAAAGATAGCCCAAGAACACATATCTAGAGGCAATCTCAAATTCCAAGATAGTCCGAGATCACATATCTCTAGGCGATCTCAAATCCCAAGATGGCCTGAGAACACATATCTCAAGGCAATCCTAAATTTCATAATAGCATGAGAACAAATCTCGAGGCAATTAGGAAATATGTATACATGGAAAAAATAAAAAAAATAAAATAACACAAATCCCAAGATACCCAAATGTAAATCCCGAGGCAAGATTTATTTCAAAATTTAATCAAAATTTAATTAAATTTTTTAAAGTTTAATTAAATTTTAAAATTGAATTCGATCATATCCTTTCCATTAAAAAAGGTTACCGAAGTTTGGGATTTCGCGGAAAGAAGTTCGCTTGGTAAATATAAGGATGAGGATTTCTTTTAAAAAAGAGAGGAGGCCAGACAAAAAAGGAGAGAACTTTTACTCTGGAAGGGACTTTTGGTCTGAAGAGAACTTCTTGTCTTTTTGGAGAATCTTTTTTGAAGAAGCTCGCAGAGAAGGAAGACAAGGAAAAGGTGATGCTTCTATAGATATTATTATATAATATATATAAGATATATGTAATAAAGCCTTAGAACCCCCACCTTATTCGTCTTGGAGATTCAGGGGACATAAGTAACCATAGATTTGAGGGAGAGTGAGTTTGGGAGTTATAAGAAGAAAAAAAAAAGGATTGATATAAATTATATATATTATATAAAAAATTCGGTTCCTCATCTCTGCATTGCTAAGCCATCGAGACTTTCCTCATCTCTTTGCCTCCGTCACTGCTCCCATGGAGGCTGATGCTGTCGATGCCCTCTAATGCCAAGTAGGATTCGATAGCCTCTGTTTCATGGAAATCTATGAGTCAATGTCCCCTCATTCCCGACCGATCGCCGCTGTTGTACCTATGGAGGTCGATGACATCGGCATTCTCTGACGCCGAGCCAGATCCGCCGCGCTGCCTTGACCTTACGCCTATGCACCGTCGACTCCCATGCTGGGCGTTGCCAGAAAAGAAAAAAAAGAAGCCGAAGCCCTCTCACCAAGCCCTTTTGAAGCAATCGCCGCCATCGATACCACGCTAGATTTGGCCACTGTTGTCTCATGGGAGTCTATGCCTTGACTCCTAGCTTATTATTGTTGCTCCCTTGGAGGTCGATGCCCTCGGCGTCCAACATCTGCTGCTTCACCGAGCCTACGGCCGCCATGACCTCAGAAAACAAAGGCAAAAGCCACTAAATCCCAGCCAAATACCACCGAGCCACCGGAGAAAACTCCTACGTCTTTGCTCCGTCAGACCGCCAAATCCCTTTGCACGCACTTTGCACCTCTATCTTGTCGAGCCGGCGAAGCCCTTTGTATGTTGAGCCACCGCCCTAAACCCTTCATCGGATCTACCGCCCACTCAAATGATGGAGTCTCAGATCCGCAACCGCCAAGGCCCCTGAGTGCTGATGATGCTGCAAGTCTCGATGATTATTGCTTTTAGAGAAGACCATGGGAATCATTGAAGAGACTGTTATCTCCGTCACCGTCCCGACTGAAGAAAGTACTCCGGTAGCCAATCTAGTCCCAGAAGCCTTAGCCACAGAGTTTGTTTCTCTGGCAACAGAGGGTATTTCATTGCTTTGAATATAAGGAACCTGCATGATGATGGCGATAGAAGGGATTCAAATGGATGTTGCCGCGTGCCTCCACCCAGTTCTTTGCCGATTTTGGGCCTGCACTCCAGCGCTGTCGCAGCGTTCTCAGAGAAAAGCCCTGAAATTCTCCTTGATGAAGATGGGAAGCAACGCAAGAGCCGCCAAGGAAAGGCTCTCATGGGTTGTCATACTCTTTAAGATGCTCAAAGGGCTATGTTTTCCTGCTGTGAAGCGCTTTGAGACCAAGCAAAAGGAGATCTAGAAGCTCCACCATGAGGGACACTGATAGCTTCGACCCTGATTCAATGGTCTCTCCTCAATCTGGCCATCACCTATTCGATGAAATTCCCCAATGAGATGTTGTATGTGGTAGAAGGAGATTGAGTCAAAGTTCATGAGGAATTCATCCATTTCCGTGCTGGCGAGATGATCTTGAATGGGCTCCAAAAGTTGTGGGAGTTGAAGATGGTAAGGCGAGCAGATCTGAGAGAGTCTGCTGAAGAAGAAAGGGTTGTTGTCCAATAAAAAGAAGAAAGGGTTGTTGTTATGCTGCAAGTAAAAAGGTTGCAGACAACTGCAATTTCACGAAGAGCAAGACTGTAGTGACTCCATGAAGAACAGGGTTGCTATAATAAGGCTGTTGTACACATATGAGGAAGTTGATATCAAAGGAGAATTAGTCTGAAGTACCATGTGGAAGGTCTAACAAATGACATGAAGATCAAATGAAATGCCTATATTGAATCTAGAGTTATATTAAAATTGTTGATGCATTATTGTGAAAAAAAGAGAAGAAAATTTCAATAATGAACATGATTCACTGAAAAAACATTGTGCACATAACTTGCTCGATGAAATGTCTTGCAGAAGTCCTTTTAAGCTATGGCTACAATTCTGTTTATTTGGGACTGTCCTCACAAATTTCCCATGGTGAAAGACTCTTGTGGGGGATGGCTCCTTTAGAAAGAGCTGTTAATGAATTGATATAAATTTCCTGTCATGAATAGGAAGTTGTTGATGCTATTAAGATTAAAGAAGCTGCTGTTGTTGGTGAATAAAGATGAAAGAAAAGAAGGAGAATTATCGTAGTTGTTGTAGAAGGAGTTGGGAAGGCCATGAAAGCTATGAAAACAAAGATGACAGCAAAGGAATCTAAGAAGATAGTTGAACGAAATATGGCCTTGATAGAGGACCAGCAAGACTACCTTTGCAAAGTTATAAATGGTGCAAAGTCAACAACCACAAATGCAACAATGGACATATTGCTAAGTCTTGAAACAGGTTCAGTCTGTAACACCTGGAATTTTTAAATAAATAATCTTGAGATTTTCAAAAAATTGGAATGAGATTAATTAGCATAGAAAATAAAATTAATTATTTTAAAACTCAATTAAAGGAAAATCGGGAATTAATGGATCAAAAAAAAATCCAACCTCGCAACTATTGGGCCCAGGGAAGGCGTTATTGGGTCGGGCCACTTAGATTTAAAATAGTTGGAGGTGGATGGTAAAGATAATCATGGCTAATTAATAGAGAAAATTATTAAGTGTTAATTAATCTGGATTAATCAAGTGGGAAATACCAGACAAAAGTTAGAGTCCTGATAAAGTAGATCTGGTCGGGTCAAAAGCTGGGAATATTGGATCTGGTTGGGGATGGGGACGAGTCAATTAGTAGATTCGTCAACCATGCGATAGCATAGTAAAAAGATAATGTTAAATAAATTATTTTGGTTTTTAGTAAGGAGATATTTGGAAAGATAATATTGTTTAATTGATTAGAATAAGATTTTAATAAAATATTATTTAATTAAAGTATCCTAAGTTTATAAAATCAGATGAAACTTAGGTCAATTGAAATTGAATTTCAAATTGAAAGCCTAAATTGGATCGTGCCCTACTTGTGCCCCCGCTTACTTGCGTTGATCTACACTCCCTTCGTCGAGCCAGCAGATGCCGCACACCGGCGAGCAGCCTCTCTCCCTCCGGCCGCGAGCGCCATCGATGGTCCCCCCGAGCCGCGCACCAGCGCCCTTGCGCGAGCAAACTCCGGCCGCCGGCCGCGCCATCGAGCCCGGACGTGCCTCGCCCCTGCCTGGCCACACGTCGCCATCACTCACTGGAGCCTCCCTGCGGCTTACTTCGCCGCGACCAGCCCAGCTCCGCCAGCCCCTATTCCCTAATCGCTGACCGGAGCTGCGACCAAGTTCTTCCGCCCTTGAGAACTCCGACGAAGGGGAGCTTCAGGTGCTGAAGGCCTCCCTCCCTTTCCCTCGGTGAGATTTTCAACAGCTAGCGCTCTCTCTCTCTCTCTTTCTCTACTCTCCCTCTCTTTCTCATGCATAGACACGCTCTTCCTCCCTGAACGTAGCGACGAACGGAGCTCTGCTTGTGGACTGAAATCTGAGGAATTCGGACCAGAGCCGGTGAGCTGACTGTAAGTCTCAACAACTTGTGTTCGGACAGCAAATTAAGCTGGATTCTAATAGTTTTGGTGATGTTTGATAAATATGATTGGTGTGGCTGAATTTGAGATGAAAGGATTGAGTTGTTGGTGATGTAGAGATATAGAAATTACTTGGGGTATTGTTGTATGAATGAAATCATGAGATATGGTGTATGTTGTATAATTTCGGGGCCTTCCAAATAGAGGAGGTGCTGCCGAATTTTAATAAAAATTTCTAGTATTAATGATTGATTTAATCCCCATGATCATGCTTAACAATTAATCACTTGTTAGAGAGGAGCATGTTAGATTCTCTAAGTATTTTAAGGACGAGGATAGCAAGTTTTCGTATTCCAGTAAAATGTCGTATCATTTACATGCTCATTTGAAGTATGAAATGTTTGTTAATTAGAATCATGTTCGAGATAAATTGATGAAATTGTTATGCTCTAAAGAATCTAAATTGGAGTGTAAGACAACTTGCTTAGAAAGTTTTATAACATTACCGTATTTGTTTATCGAGTTTAAGTTAGAGTTTAGAAAGAATACGTACCGTATTCCTAAATCTCTTTATTTCAATTTTAGGAGGAGATAAAGAAAAAGGCAAAGGCAAGGCTACTGCTGCCGAAGAGCTAAGCCAATCCTAGAGATCAACTAGACTTAGGTGAGGGAACGAACTAGAAATTTCATATTCTTTTTACCGTATTTGCAATAAAGTGTTTACCTTTATTTTGAGAAGCATGAATTAGAGTTTTCATGAGATTTTCTAGTAATTACTTTTTAATTTTATGAAAAATAAATCGGAGGTTATTTAAAAAAATAAATAAAGATTAAGATAGCTAAAGGCATTACTAATCAATTTAATATACAAATAATACAATTTACTAATTAGTTGAATGATTAATATATTAATTAATATATGCACTCATTATTAGTATTGAAAAAATGGACCCTAATAGGGTTAATTGGAAACCTTGGTAAATAATTTACCGAAGTGTGACAAAAAGTTAGGAATAAGTTAAGTAATTAACTTTTAATTAGATATAAGTGTTGGAGAGAGTTGTATTATTATTATTATTATTATTATTATTATTATTATTATTATTACCTTCACATCTCTATCTCTTTTTCTCTCACTCGTTCATTTTCCCCAAAGTTGGACCCGAGCCCTAATTTGGGCGAATTCGATTTCCCTTCACCGGAGAACCTCTGGCGATGGTGATGACCGGCGAGCCTCAACGGTTGCCCGCGACCCTCCGCTATCCCTACTCGTGCTTTCTCTCCCTCCCACCGGTGAGCCCTCCTCTCCGGCGAGCACTACAGGCCCCCAGCGGCCCGACTCCGCCACGACCCTTCGCTGCCTGACGACACGAGCCCGGTGAGCAGGGCTCTGCAGCCACCGAGTCCGGGGCCGCCTCAGCCCGCCATTATCGCCACGCCGGCCACACTGCCCCTCCCCGCCGCCGGCGTGCGTGCGCAGCCTTCCTGGCGCCCATCCGGCTCGCGTCGCACTCCGGTGAGCCACCGCCACCTTGCTAGACTCAGCTTACAAAGACGCGCACTCGCATAACTCCCCTCTAGCTCTCGCCACCTCGTGTTGCGCGCCCCACCTCGATCATTGCCCGCTAGCCCTCTGCTGCGACCAGGCGATCCATGACCGTGCTTTCGAGCACCGCCTCCCTCGCTCGTCCACCTCAAGCCGACATGGCGTGCAAAGGCAGAGGAGCCGAGAACCCAGATCGATGAACATATATCTCCGGTAACTCTTATAGAGACTGGTCAAGGCAAGGTTTTCAGTGCCCTGGTTTAGAAGGGAATGGAATCAAATATTATGTAAAATTGCATGAATGGTATGATTATAGTGTAACTAGAAATGGAGCATGATAGCTTGTGTGTTATTGTTGAGAATTAGAGGAAGGTATAATATCAAATGGTGAATGTTTGTATTCATTTAAAAGTCCTAGAAACAAAGGGGACTCAGTCAAAAATTTCTAAAAAATCCATATATGTTAATTTTTTATTTAAATAATTAAGAGTATGGATCATGAACACATTTAGGAACTCATGAAAGTTTAATTACATTGTCATATTAACAAAGTAGATAAATCCGTATTTTTGTTATTGGAGTGACCGCTTATAGACTTCTTGCAACCGTATGAATTCTAGTGATACATGATTTGTCACGCCCAGACCCGGATCCCGGGACCTCGGGCACGTCAACAGACCGGCCGTACTCAAGCAGAGACAAGCTCAACTCAAATACAAGGCCTAAATGTGATAAGCAGATAACAATCCATAATATAAATCAAACTCAAGTTCAAAGGAACATAGAGTCATCAGGGTCCATGGCCCTATACATAGTCTGGTCCCTATACGGGTCCTACACAAAGTAAAGCTCACAAAGTAAAAGATAAAGGAGACTCCCAGACCTCGGATCTCCTCCTAACCTCTCCTCAGGCTCCACCCCCTAAACCTCAGAATCTGTAAAAGAGAAAGAGCAAAACGCATGAGCTTTCGAATGGAAAGCCCAGTAAGTACCCCTGCGGGGTCACAAAGACATAAGTAAACAATATGTCAAGTAACAAGGTCACAATCCCAAAAAAAAAGCACAATCCTAGGAGTCTACCAGAAACAACCCAAAGGTAAGACCCCTAATAACAGAAGCCCTCGAGCTCTGTGAAGAGTTTCAAAGGAAAAACTCAAGGATCACTCCCGGCCAGTATGTCCAGCTACTTGCTGTAAGCACGACCTTCTGGTCGTTCGACCCTCCGGTCGCAAATCGGTAGAATTATACCTCTCATACGTGTTAACACGGTCAGTATACCATGCCCACTGACAGGTAAGACCACTAGAGAATTGCGTCTCTGGCAAGGCAGGCAGAAATGCCAGGGGGTCCTGTCCCTGAACATTCCCCTATCGGAGCCCCCACGCTCCACTGAGTCCGGGCAGTAGACCACAGCAAACAGGGATATCAACATCCCGTAAACAAATCATACATGCTCAACAGGAATCTAGAAATAGACAGGGATGCATGTATGTCATCAATGAAGTAAGAGTAAGCTCAAGTTCAAATAAAGCCCGAAACCGGGTAGGAACAAGGCAAGTGTACTTACCTCCTGGTGAAACTAGAAGTCCTCCTAGTATCCCCTGGAATGCCTTTACAACTTCCTGAAAGTATTTGGCATACATAGACCCTATTAGAGTCGGGATTTAAATAAATCTCTGTATCTCTAATTACTCATTCATGCCTATCATCTCTGTTGGGCCTAGGCCCACTAACGGGTCCTAACGACCTTCTCTCGGGTTTTTGGTCCTTTCCCCCTGTTTCCACGTCCTTTAGTCGTCTCTGAACCCAACTTAGTCAAACCTAGTCAATTCTACACCCATATGTCGGGTCTGAACCTTATTTGGCCATCTCTAGTCACTTTAGTTGAATTGGGCCCGTTTCAAGTCCATTTTACAGTTTAGCTTGACCTTAGCCCCTTTTTAACTTAAAGAAGGGCATTTTTGTCATTTGGGAAACAATGACCCTTAGGGTGTAAGGTCCTACCCTGTTTAGGGTTTAGTTCCCCCCCCCCCTAGTACCTCTACTTCTTATTCTTATTATCTTAAGAATAAAATTTGATTTATTTGGGCCCAGCCCATTGGGCCTCAAAGCCATTGGACCCAATTCCCCGATTATTGGTTCTTGGCTAACCTAGGTACTTTAGGGTAACCATTTAATTAACCTCATTAGTCAACTTAGTCTGGTTTGCTTTTGGCACTCTTTAGTTGATTATCCCAAGTCCATGTGACTAACCCAACCCTTAAGTTGGTTCAACTCGACTGGGTAGACTAAACCAAGTCTATTTAATCAAATTAATATTTATTAGTTTGATCATAGTACCATGGCAAGTCAAAATTGATTTAATTTTTCCTTGTCACACCACCTAGGTCATTAAATCATTTTGATCATTATATCTAGTTAACCAAATTATGTCACATAGAATAATTTCCATTAATTTGTCACACTAATAAGGTTTTTTTGAAACCTTATTAAAACCTTTAGTTCTCTTTAATCATTTTAGGTTTTAATCACTAATTTTTGTCACACCGCTATAGTTTCATAGAACTATTCTCAACCATACTAGTTAATTTATTTTTGTCACACTGCTAAGATTTAAAATATTATCCACCTTAATATTTGTCACATTTCCTAAGTTTCCAAGGAAATATTTCAACTAATTAATTTTAACACTAAACTAATTAATTAAAATATTAACACTATTACTTATTTAATTTTTATTCTATTATCTTCTTTCTCTCTCCCGTGACAGAGGACTCCATCGTCTCCGATCTTCTTCTCCGGCAGCTCCGAGCACCTGCCCGTGCTCGGTCCCTATCGCAGAGGGTCTCACGACCACAGCTAGTCCCTCCGGAGCGCCACCGGCCTCCATCTTCTTCACTGGAAGCTCCTAAGTTCTTGGTCGCGTGAACATCTCCTTCCGACGAGCTCAAGGTAGCGGCGTTCACTCACATGCATGATACCCTCCCTACTAACGCAATATAGAGACGAGGACTTACCGGAAAACAGTGGACGACAGGCCAGCACCTCAAACGATGACTCCAACGTCCGGCGGAAGCTCTTTCTTCTCTGACGAGCTTAGCCGCTTGTGAAACTCCACCTCTCCTCTGCCTCAAACTCTTCTACCTCTCTGTCTGTCGTCAAATCCCGAGTCCGCGAGCTCGGAGGCCAAATGCGAGCTCACAGTGGTTTCTCTCTTCTCCTCTGTCACCACACCGGGGCTGGGGTCTCAACGGAGAGCTGTGCTCCCTCCCGGACCCTCGTGCTCCCTTTTATAGGCTACTGGAACCAGACGAAGAGACGGTAGCCGAAAAGCCTCGCCGTTAAACGGCCGACGGCCTCGCGCGTAATGCAGGTAGCGGCGGTGCTCAGCAGCGTTTCCGGCCGG
Source organism: Dioscorea zingiberensis (assembly GCA_026586065.1). Taxonomy (NCBI): domain Eukaryota; kingdom Viridiplantae; phylum Streptophyta; class Magnoliopsida; order Dioscoreales; family Dioscoreaceae; genus Dioscorea; species Dioscorea zingiberensis. Next base: position 30,417,562 of record CM048820.1, on the reverse strand, counting down.
CCCAGGGAAGGAGCAGTGCGCCTCGGGATCATCACCTCGTCGATGAGAGGCTGTGATCATTCGATCACAATCAATGGCTTAGATGTCATCTTAAATCCTCGTATCCAGCACCCACTGAGATCAACTGTCGAGATGGCCTGGAAATCGACGGCCAGATCTCAAACCTTTAACTCGAGATATAGGTGATCACGAGATGGACGGCTCACCGTCACCCGCACCGTGAGGTCATCTCCAATTTACCCATCTCTCCTGCCTCGTATCTGGTATGTGATCAGATGGATTAAATCTCAGCTCGACACGTGGCTCCTCCACAGCCATTATAAAGCCTCGCGATCAGATACGGTATGAGATGATCTAATCTCAGCCGTTCATCCATTATTAATAGAGTTCTTCTCAACGAAAATTTACGAGAGGTCCCCGGATGTTTTTAGGTCACATTAAAGTCCATCCATGTGAGAAGGATGAATTACCTCTTAGTCCTTAAGTCTTTCTAAATTACAAATCAGCCCCTCTGGTCCCCCATAAACCCTAATTAGGGTTTAAACCTATTTAACTCTCATTTTCTCCCTTTATTTAATTCCTTAGGAAAAATTTTCTTCAATGATCCAATTTAAAAGGAATTTAAACATACATTTTTTTTTATTTCATAAAATCCCTGGATTTTACATGATTAATGCTTCATGTTTAGGAATATCATTTGATTAATCTAAAGAGCATGATAGAATCTCCAATTGATTTCTTGAAAAGGGTATTCTAGTAGTTCCCTAGGTTTGCTAATCATCAAGATAATACTCTCTCTTAAGATAAGTACTTTCCATATTTTCATGTGTTTAGAAGCACGTATAATTATGTGCTAAGTAACAAAATGCATGTTAATTAGAGACATGCTAATTTTGTGTAAAAGCAGGTGATTATTATTGTAGATTGAAATGCTATGTTTTGGAGCATGTTTGTATTAATTTCGGGGCCTTCCAAATAGAGAAGGTGCTGCCGAACCCAATTAATCTCCCATGATCATGCTTAACAACTAATCACTTTTAAAGAGCATGTTATGAGCTCTAAAATTGAGCTTATGATGATTAAAGCTAAATCCTTTAATTTAACAATTCCGTATTTCCATGTTTTAGAAATACGAATTTCATGTTAAGAGAAATCATACTTGGTTTAGCTGGATGAAATTATAGTACTCTAACGAGTCCAATTAAAGTATAAGATAAGAATACGGTTTCCATATTTTTATAAATTTTTGAAGCATGTATTAGATCTTAATTAAGAATCATGCTTATATAGTTTAATGAGTTTATCGTATTTTAACGAGTTAAAGTATGTGTTTAGAAATAATACGATTTTCTGTATTCTTAAATCTCCGTATTCTAAAGCAATAGAACTAAGTTATGGAAAATACGAACTTCATATTTACTTAGTACTATTATTGATTCTAGGAAAGGGTAAAGGTCCCGCGGGAGCTTCAGCAGGAACGAGCCAGACCTAGGAACTTGCTAAGGACATCAGGTGAGTGATTACACTTTACTTGGATGTTATATGATCTGGTTTTTATCGTCGGATTTGTTTATATGGGTTTTACCTCGGTTTGTGATTTGCCGATGGATTTGTCACTATACTTGCATAGTATTTTTATACTGGTATGATTGATTTAACTTTAAAGAGTATGAGATATGATTAAGGAAACCCTAAGGGGTAGTTAAAGATTATTGCATGTATCATAAGCTGCACCTTAGTTAGTTATGTATGGGGGACCCAACAGGGGCTTGGGATAGAGCTCGGATATTTTAGTAGATGAGACCGGGTTAAGGAAGGGGTTTTTGGTTTTCAATCGTTTTTCTTAAAACTGAAAATGTTTGCGAAAGTTATTCGTTTTATAAAAAAAAAACCCCTTCCTGTCTCTTGTGAGGGCCCTTAGCGGATACGAGATTGAAACTTGACGTACACTTGTAGAGGCATACCGCTGGTCGTCAAGTACCGGACTTATGTAGTTTCCGGTTATCAGGATCATGTAGAGGAATACCGCTGTTCCTAATGGGAGTTGGAGTCCTTCCGGAGACATTTTAGTTAGGGGTGCACGCTTGTATTATACGAGGTTTAAGCATACATATTTATGTGATTGCGATATGCTGATGATGATTGAAATTGCATAAGTGTTTTATCTAGGTTTTCTGAAATACTTGCCATGTTAATCTAATGAGAAGATAATGCATATGATTAACATTATTTCTGGGATTCGTAAATCTTTCATTATATAAATTTATTTCCTGATATTAGTGATTTTCACTCAAGTGAACTACTTGCGTAGGTAAGTAAGCGTGAGTCATTGAGATTATGATATGATCCTGTATTACCCACCTCACGGGAGCCAGTGTTGGATCGCGGTGGCTATCGGTATCGATATTTATCCACTGAGGGTAATTAGAGTATCATATATGGTACCGTTGATGAAATGACTAAGATGATCATGCATGTTATTTTACTTAAGATTTTTATGAAATTTTGGCATGATTAATTCTAATTGAAGATAATGCATTGATTTGCATGATATTTTGAAATGCATATTTTATCTTCAGCTTTTATGTATCTTATTTATTTTTAAGGATTTATTTCAGAGTTGTTTTTATATATTATACACAGGTATGGTATTACCTTATAGTTTTGTTCATTCCTCACTGGGCTCGAGTAGCTCATTCCCCTTTCATATGTGTTTTGCATGAGATAGACAGGTATATGATCATACCTAGAGTCGAGGAGAGAGTCTTGTCACCATTAGATGGCTCTGACCGTCGGGTCCACTTTGTTATCTTTGGATTTTAGTGTGTTTGATTTGAGGAGAATTATAAACTCCTAAGCAGACTTGTGTTGTATAACTTTAAGATTTATGTTGTTGTTTGGATTCAACTTTATGTTTTCATAATATTAGTGTTTGATTATGATTAAATTCTTAGTTTATACAGCCTTAGGCTGGGGTTCACTCCAAGACTTGGCTGGTGTGACACCTGTCCCCTAAAAAGGAGAAGGGTGTTACATAGTCAAGTGCTATGATTTGGCTTCAAACTTAAAGACTAAAATATGATGTTGGAATTGAATCTCATTACAGGCTTAGCAAATGTGAAGCTGTTGTTCTTGCTGAGAAAAGAAGCATAAGAGGTCCTTGGAAATCAAAGCCAATCCTCCTTGCTAAAGTTGATATTCAATTACTAAGGATATTCCCCACATCTTTTGTCATGCTATTAAAATTTCAAGATTCACAAGAAATTTGAAGGTTGTTGTTAACAAGAGAGATGCTTGAAGTTGTGCTCATGGTGATGATGGTGTTTTGGAATTAGAATTGTAACATGATCAAGTACACCATGGTGAATTAATATTGTCCCAGTTGTTTTCTTAAAAAAAAATGCAATTGAGATGAAAGCCATAAACAGGAAACCTTCTAATGATTCCCACCAATTGTTCCTATGCAAGGCATTAATATGAATATTAATAATCATGGTTGCTTACTAAATCCATTCAAAGTCATGGCTCCTTCAATGATTTCCTAATATTGGGATACTTACAAAGGCAATACATATAGCATGAAGAAAAGAATGCATATTCATAGAAGGTAGCAGGCTCAAAAGAGTGATAATAAATATAAAAAAAAAATTTCATCAACTGATTAAATAGCTTGAAAGGGCTAGTGATAAAAAGGGTATTGTAAAAAGGAGAGTTAGACCCCTATCTGAAAAAGGACAAGCTGGTCAAATCATTAAAAATATATATTATTAAAGACATGGGCTGCAAAAGCAAGCTGCTTAGCCATGCAAGTGAAATTTGATAACACTCACAATACCAAAGTGATAATGTGATGATATAGTTGGGACTTGGGAATTTCATGGTAAAGCCATCGTGAATTTGTTATTTTAAAATAAAAAATGTCATAATGACGGAAGCTATGGCCCTTTTCATTCCAGATACGTGGGCGTGGTAGTAAATTCCAAACAAACACAATTCTTGAACGGGTGATGGAATATACATTTCGAGGCAGCTAATATAATACAAATCACAAGACGACGTGGATTTCGAGGTGGCGATGGAGCACTTACCTCGAGACAAGCCAATATGAACCTCGAGGTGGCAATGAAGTATTCGATAAAATACAAATCCCGGAGTGACATGAGTCTCGATGCGGCGATGAAACACTCACCTCGAGACAACCAAATCTCAAAGTAACGCGCATCTCGATATAACACGCATATTAAGCTGGATGATGAAGCACAAATCTCAAAGTGACACCCATCTCGATGCTACGATGGAATGCGCATCTTGAAGCGGATGACGAAATATAAATTCGTAAGTGGCACAAATCTTAAAGCAATACGCATCTTGAGACGGTGATGAAATACTCATCTCGAGATGATCGATATAAACCCAAATCCTAAGGCGGTGCAAATCTCAAGACGGCGGCAAAGTAAGCATCTTGAGACAACCAAAGCGGCATAAAGCATACATCTCAAGGCAGAAGATGGTGTCACTTAAATAAACAAACAAATAAATAATATGTATAAACATCCTATGATGATATTTATATATAATAAAATTATAATTTTCAAATAAATGAATTATACTTATTCATTCCCTTTACTTGTACTTTTGCCCTTAATCGGAGGTTCCAAAGACTCTGTCTGGGGTAATTAATAATAGAGGCAAGCCTCTATTAGGAATAGAAGTACCCATAATAATAAATTAATAAATAAATAAAAATCATTTGTGATTCGATATATCGTCTGGTGTCTTTTCACAGACACGATGCTAGGCGGGTATTTTCGATCCCACAGAAGGGTGGTTGATTAAAAATATTATTAGTTCTCAATGTTAAAATTGATGAGGGGAAATGGGGATATCCCAAATATATCAGAGAGAAATAGGAAAAAGGTACAAAAAAACCCCACATACTTTTCACAAATGTACAAATAAGCCCTTGTGGTGGTTAGTGGCTCAAAAATCACCTTGTGGTGCTAGAAAAATATGCATATAGGCCCTTAAAAGTAACACCGTTAATTTGTCATTAGGGTTTAGGGTCTATTTACACCTTTTTGAGCACTTCAGGGTGATTTTTGAGCCCTTATATATTGTGACCTCATGACCTCATGAGCACCCAAGCTTTGGGATTGACGATCACTACAGTGTTTTTCTCTGATTTATTTATTTTTTTCATAATTTTCTTGATATTCTTGTAGTTTTAATATGCCTTTTCCCTTCTTTTTTTTTTGAAGGAGTTTCAATTTTGCAAAGGATTAGATCGATCGACAAAGGAACTGAGATTGGATCGATCGAAAATAGAGAAGAAAACAGCATGGGGTGGCTGAGCTTGTCTGTAGATGTTTTCCGGAAAGTGATCCCCTTGAATTTGTATTTCAGGGTTATCCTGTAATTTGCTTTACTTGTGACCTCATGAGCACCCACCATATCCTACTGCTTAGGTGCTCATGAGGTCACAATTCTAAATCCTAGTTCCTTTGTCGAGCTAGCTCTAGAAAGATCCCACGTAGGCGTGGAGAAGGTTGGGGAGGACGGTGCAGAACTTGGTCTCAAGGGGGTCCTCGCCGGCGCAGGCGATGGAGGAGGAAGAGGAGGAGGCGGCGATCTTGTCTCTTAGTTCGTGGATGATGCGGCAATCCAACAGTTTATAAGATATTTGAATTAAAATGTAAAAAAAAAAATTATATTGCACCTCACATTGTTTACAAATATATAACGGCTCAAAAATCACCCTGAGGTACTCAAAAGGGTGTAAATAGACCCTAAACCCCAATGGTAAATTAACAGTGTTACTTTTAAGGGCCTATTTGCATCTTTTTGGAGCATCACATGATGATTTTTGAGTCATTGACCACTATAAGGACTTATTTGTATATTTGTAAAAAGGGTTAAAGCCATTTTTGGTCCCTGAAAACATGGCCAATGTTCATTTCCATCCCAAAAATTTAAAATTTGTTCAATACAGTCCACATCAGCATATACTGCCACTTATCACTCCACATCAGCAAAATAATGACCTAAACATAATAATAAAAAGATTATATGCTTTTCATTGGTATTCCACATGGCCACGATATGTGATAGGGACCAAAAATGTCAAAATACGGAATATATAGGTACCCAAAATGTCAAAATATGCAATACACAGGGACCATATTGAACAAATTTTGAATTTTGGGATGGAAATGAACATTGGTCACGTTTTTAGGGACCAAAAATGGCTTTAACCCTTGTAAAAAATATGAGGGTTTTTTTTTTCAACCTTTTGCAGGGAAATATAGATTTGTGTGTGATTTTTTTGCTTTTTCTCCCTCTTATCCTCCCTTGATTTCACGGTTGTGTTCTCAGCGATATCGAATCCCCTTTTATAAGGTGAGGGTTACGTGTAGTGCTATTCTTCTGTAGACTAATCATATATCCTTGATTTATTTTTTGGGGGCGTTTGTTGTCTTCGTAAAAAAAAAAAAAAATAATAATAATAATTTATGGGGTGTTTGGATTGGCTTTTGAAAAAAAAAACACTTTTTTTGAGTTTGTTAGAAGGACTTTTAAAAAAAGTACTTCTGATAGTAAGTTAAGCGTTTATGCCATTTTTATGTTTGGAAATATTAATTCAGAAGTACTTTTATAATAATAAAAAATAATAAAAATAAATAATAAAAATAGTAATAATGGTATTTTGGTAATTGACCCTTTTCAAAATAAGTTTAAAAATGTTTCAGAAGGATGTTTTGGTAATTAACACTTTCTAAAACAACTTCTACAAAACGGCTTTTTTCAGAAGCTTCTGAAAAAAGCACTCGTGGGGCTTTTTTTAGTGCTTCTGCTTTTTTTAAAACCCCATCCAAACACCTTTCTTTTCTCCAGAAGTGCTTAACTTACTCCAAAAGTGATGCAGGAGGCTCGAGTCAAATGTTGGTACCGGGTTGGCGGATCAACTTAAAGACGAGAAGTTATCGAGTCAATTCCAAGATTGGGTCGGTTTTGGGTGTGGTTCGGTATTTTGGCCATAACTTTGGCTACCAATATCAGAATTGGGCGTTCGACCCCAATTCGGAAAGCTCTTTGCGGCGCGCACAACATGGGGACGTCATATTTGAGATAATTTTAGTTATTTTTTTTTCTATTTTTAGAAATATTTAATCCACCGAAATAGGGTTTTTGGTCTTTTTTTCTATTTTCGGTAATATTTCACATGCCAAATTAGTATAGGATTTGAATCCGATTTGATCTCGGATTTTTAGGAGTTATCTGATTTGTTTAGAGTTTTAAATTTATATAAGTTTAGTTTTAAATAATAATTTATTAATTTTAGTAAATTTAGATTAGATGATAAGGTTTCTAGGTTAATCTTTGAGGCTATTTAACCCGGCTTGTGGGTTAGTTTTTTATTATTAAATTTTGAATAATAATTTTACTTTTAGATTTTGAGAGATTTATCTCTGTTTATCTTTCTCTCTGTCCTCTTCAAAACAAAAAAAACCACCGTTACAAACGCTCTTTCACTTTCGAAGTTTTGTCCATGATGTGTCCACATTGACCATACTTTCAAACAGTGTGAGAGAATCACACCATAATATTAATAGATGATAGGTAGGCTCTTGAGAGATTGGATGCCATGCACTATGCAGAACTGACCGGTATTGTAATTTGTAACCATGTTACTAGGGCCCGAAATCGAGGACAATCCAACGTTCGGCCCGTCATGATGTCCTCCTAATAAAGAAGACACGGCAGACGCCCTACAAAATAAGAAAGCCCACCTTGTTTCAAACACACTAAGCCGGCCTTGAGGCTTGAGCCCCCGTTGCTTCTGGTCGAAGGCAACGTCTCCGGTATCTTCTCCGGCGTGATCCCGGCCGTCCCTAGCCTCCGGCGCCCCATCGCCAACCTCGTGAAGTTCATGGATCCCCACTGGAGATATCGCCGGCGATGGTAGCCATCCTAACACCACCCGCTGATCTTGAATCCCAGCGATCCCTCTCCGACAACCCTAGGAAAGGTGAGAGCCCTCCTCAACCCACCGATCGCCTTCCCTTTGCTTTAGATCGTGCCCTAGCTCCGGAGTTCCGATCCATGGATCAGAATAGCCATGGCTTCGTTCCCGTTCCTGCTGCTTCTTCTTTTTCCTTCTGGGCTGCGGCATCTGGAAAGGGCACATCGGCTGAGGGCCTCTCGAAGCCTCGGCTTGTGAAGACGAGGCGGCGGGCGTCCTCCCATGCGAAGCCTGGTTTCAACCCATTCCAATCGGGCGCCGACCGAAAAGATGACGATGCAATGCAGAGCTTGCCGGAGCGATTTCGTGGATTGAATCCTTTTGACAATTTGCCTTCGGTTTTCAATTCGAATGTGAGCGCTACTGTGGGGCCTGAGAATTCTGGCAGTTTTGAGTCTGTGAATTCTGAAACATGCAATTTGTCTTTATTTGGATCTGGTTCTGCATCGATTTCAGATGGGAAAAATGTTGCTCCTTTTGGTTCATTTAATTTCAGCAATGCCGATACTAGTGGGTTTGTGTTTGGCGCTGGTGGAAAGAAGAAGGGGGATTGGAATAAGAGCTCGTCTATTGGTTCAGATGAGAACTCAAGGTTGCTGTTCCAAATGAGTAAAGCCAACTTTCAGAGCAATGGCAATGAGGTTGGTGATACTACCACAATGCTGCACAAAAATTCTGGTTTGAATCAGAGCACCATGGCTGATTCAAATGAAGGCTTGTTTACTAAGCTTCCAGAAAAAATGAGGAAGCTGAACTTGCAGAGCTCTAGCAATGAGGGGGCTAATCTTAATTCTAAGGTTCATGGGGAGAATTTTATCTTTGGAAGTGACAAGAAGGCAGCCAGTTCTTCGCAGGTTGGTAATACTGCAAATTGTCCACCAGGGGAACGGTCTGATATGAATCAGAAATTGTCTGTTAGTTCTGATGATGGTCCATTCTCTAAGTTCCCTGAAGAAACGAGGAAGCTGAACTTGAAGAGCTCAAGTAATGAGCAAGCTAATCATAATTCAAAGGCTCATGGGGAGAATTTTATCTTTGGAAGGGACAAGAATGCATCCAGTTCTTCTCAGGCTAGTGGCAATGTAAATTGGCCGCCAGGGGAACAGTCTGATATGAATCAGAAATTGTCAGTTAGTTCTGATGATGGTCCATTCTCTAAGCTCCCTGAAGAAATGAGGAAGCTGAACTTGAAGAGCTCAAGTAATGAGCAAGCTAATCATAATTCAAAGGTTCATGGGGAGAATTTTATCTTTGGAAGTGACAAGAATGCATCCAGTTCTTCTCAGGCTAGTGGCAATGTAAATTGGCCGCCAGGGGAACAGTCTGATATGAATCAGAAATTGTCAGTTAGTTCTGATGATGGTCCATTCTCTAAGCTCCCTGAAGAAATGAGGAAGCTGAACTTGAAGAGCTCAAGTAATGAGCAAGCTAATCATAATTCAAAGGTTCATGGGGAGAATTTTATCTTTGGAAGTGACAAGAATGCATCCAGTTCTTCTCAGGCTAGTGGCAATGTAAATTGGCCGCCAGGGGAACAGTCTGATATGAATCAGAAATTGTCAGTTAGTTCTGATGATGGTCCATTCTCTAAGCTCCCTGAAGAAATGAGGAAGCTGAACTTGAAGAGCTCAAGTAATGAGCAAGCTAATCATAATTCAAAGGTTCATGGGGAGAATTTTATCTTTGGAAGTGACAAGAATGCATCCAGTTCTTCTCAGGCTAGTGGCAATGTAAATTGGCCGCCAGGGGAACAGTCTGATATGAATCAGAAATTGTCAGTTAGTTCTGATGATGGTCCATTCTCTAAGCTACCTGAAGAAATGAGGAAGCCGAACTTGCGGAGCTCTAGTAACCAGAATGTCTTTGAGAGTGCAAAGGAAGCTGACTCTAATTTTAAGGTTGATGGGGAAAGGACCTTCATCTTTGGAAGTGACAAGAATCTGCCGACTTCTTCTCAGTTTGGCAGTAGTATACATTACCCACCAGATCATAGTTCTAAGTCAAAGCAGAAAGCATCTCTTGGTTCTGATGATGGTCCATTCTCTAAGCTCCCAGAGGAAAAGTGGAAGCTTAACTTGCAGAGCTCTAGCAGCAAGATAGCTTTTGAGACAACAAAGGAAGCTGATCGTAATTCCGAACTTGTTGACAAGAATGCATCCACTTCCTTTCAGTTTAGCAGCAGTATAAATTTCCAACAAGACAAAAGTTACAATTCTAGTCAGAGAACATCACATGCTTCTGATGGCAATCCTTTCTCTACACTACAGGAGGAAACAAAGAAGCCTAACTTGCATAGCTCTAGCAATGAGAGTGCATTTGAGACAGCAAAGGATGCTGGTCACTGTTCTAAGTTTGATGGGGAGAAGATCTTTATGTTTGGAAGTGACAAGAATGAATCCACTTCTTTTAAGTTTGTTGGTAGTATAAAAACTGATAATTATCCTCCAGAGAGAAATTCTAATACAAGTCAGAAACCATGTGTTGGTTCTGATGTTGGTCCATTCTTTAAGCTCCCAGAGGAAATGAAGAAGCTGAACTTGCAGAGCTCTAGCAGGGAGCATGCTTTTAAGGCAGCCAATGAAGCTGATCACAGTTACGTGGATGACGTGGAAAATGTCTTCAGCTTTGGAAGTGATAGGAATAAGTCAAACTATTTTCAGTTTGGTAATAGTGTCAATTGCCCCAAAGAGAGAAGCTCCAATATGAGTCAAAAATCGACACGGGCCTCTGAGTATGGTCTACCCTCAAAGCGTCCAGATGTAGCAAGGAAGATGAATTTGCAGGGCTTGGGTAATGAGAATGGATTTGGATATACAAATAAGGCTGATCAAAGTCAAAACTTCTTGGCATCTAATGGGGAGTCAATTTCTGTGCTTCCGGATGAAATGAGGAAACTGAACATGAACTCATCTGGAAATTTGGTCGGGTTACAGAATAGTAAACCCTCTGCTCAAAGTTCTCACACTGATGATAGAAAGTCATTTTTGTTTGGTAGTAGCCAGAATGAGTCCAGTTCCTTTGGGATCAGTACTCCAAATAACTTCACTGAGAAGATGAAGGCAAACGTTGGTATTGAGACACTATCTGCAGATGCAGAAGCCAAAAGTAGGGATGCTTCTAGTAGCTTTGTCTTTGGCAGTTTGAATAACATATCCAGTTCTACTGGAGGAAGTTCAACAAGCACATTACCAACTGATACGAAGAAGTTTGATATCAATCCATTTGATGACATCCCAGAGCAGGTTATACCCAATGATTCACCTATGGATGCTTCCGCTCCCCTTAATTTTCAAGAAGGAAAGCAGGGTGCTGCATCAAACTTGGGTGACATTCCAACATCCCAAGGATTTGACCATTTTGTGATTACTGGAGTCAATTTAGATGCACATACTCCCTCTAAATTTTCTTTCCAGGCAGAAAAGCAGGATGCTAAGCCAAGCATGGGAACAATTCCATCAGCCCGGATGTCCACTGATTCCAAGCTGGATGGTGTGCCGAAAACCCCATCTCCTCTGTCATCAACTTTTCATGGTTTCCAATCCTTCAAAACTGAGTTTTCTTTTGGGAAAATGAATTTAGGATTCCAGACACCACATGTAGAATTCAAAACACCAACTCAGGCTAGCTTTTCGTTTTGTGAGAATTTATTTACTGGAGCACATCAAAATGTGGAGTTTGGTTCAAAGAAGGGAGTCTCTAAAGCAACACAACTGAAAAAACGGAGAGGGAAGTTGAGACAATCTGCAACATTCCAGCAAAGCAATGATGAAAAGTTCATATCAAGGAAAAAACATTCCCAGGACAGTCCAGCAGTTGATTCTTCAGGTGAATACTCGCCTATGGATTACTCTCCATACCGGGATAATCCAGCAACTGACCAATACTCCAGTAGAGAAGCCTTATCAGCATCAGATGAATCTGTCCAGCTTCCTTTGCATGGGTCAACAGAAATGCATTCAGTTCCTCTTGCTGGTAGGGATGAAGATCTTTCTTTTGCAGCACAGGAATTAGATATCAGTGGAGGTGATCTGAAACATAGTTTAGATAATGATAGTTCCCAAGCACATTTCGAGAGTAGCTTTCCTTGTGAACCATCTCTTAAAAATATGCAAAATTCAGAAATTGGCACTGCAAGCTTTATGCCTGAGACTGAGGGTGATATAGACCTTACAAATGATGGTAGAACTGTTGCATCTCAAGGGGCAAATTTTCCTTATAACTCAAATATTGACGGGCCACCTAATGAGGGTAGAGCTTATATCTTTGAATCCCATATACTAGATGCTGGTGAATCAAAATTTACTTTTTCTGCATCATCTTCATCTCAAGGGCCCTTATTTTCATCTAAGCGGTACTCTAGAAGGAAAGATAGGATGAAAGCTGATAAGGATTTATGTAACTTCACTCTAGATGCCAAAATTCCCTTCCCTCCGAAGTTTCCAGCTTCCAGCATTCCTCATGTCACAGATCATGTACAGGGCATTAAAGAGATTCCGATTGCCTTATCCGCTGAAGATAATCACATGGTAGAAACACATGGCAAATTAGAATCCAGACAAAGGTCCACCTCGACTGCTGCTGCAAGCATTGCTGCACAGGGGGCATGTGAGAACTTGCGGCTAAGGTGCTTCTTTGCTATAGGAAATCTAGTTAACTGTTAGTTGTTGATTATTTTTATTTATTTATTACATTTTCCTATTTAGGAGCAGCTATTTTTGTCACGTTAGCAAATATTGGGTACTTCAAAGGAATTCTATCTTCCATTGCTAGTGAAGATCCAAATCTCTAGTACTAACAATTTTATGTTTACCTAATTGATGTTATCAGGGGGAATCAAGCATATGCAAATGGACATCTTTCTAAGGCTGAGGAGTACTATACCCAAGCAATTAATTCTGTCTCTCCAAATGAAACTTTAAGAAGCTGTCTTCGAGTGTTAATGCTGTGTTATAGCAACAGGGCGGCAGCACGGATGTCTCTTGGAAGAATGAGAGAAGCTCTGAGTGACTCTTTGATGGCTGCTGCAATTGATCCAAATTTTCTCAAGGCTCAAGTTAGGGCTGCTAAGTAAGTGTTTATAATTTTTTTTTTCTCTTTAGCTCTGATATCTTTTGCATAATTTTAGATTATGAATCAAGTCATAAATTGGCAGAAACCAATTTACACAACCTTTTATAAGTCAGGGACACAAATGCCCCATTACAAAGCCTAATGAGTTCAGTGGACAGATTTTTTTTCTTTTCTTCAGATTTCCCATAAATGAACTGATTGTGAAACTGCGGTTCAATACTAAGACTCAAAACAAGTGTTGGAAATTATGCAAGGATTGAGTGACCTATCTATATGTATAAAACTAAATATGGTGTTATAATAGGTTACTACCTTCCTTTAGAATAGACATGTGCCTGAAAGATTGAACATGATGTATATTGGCATATGTTGTATCTCATTAATAGAAGCATGGCAAATATATGGGTTCAGCAGGAGCATAAATAGAATTATATCAAATGGATAAGTGTAGTTATGCTATTTAAAAGGAGTATATATGAAAACATAACAAATTATGGGAACATAAATACAAATATATGAGTTTATGGTGGTATATATGTAAAAGTAAATTTTAGAGGTGTATATATATCCTTAGCCTATTTAAAGGGTTGCATATGTAAAACCTTATTTGTTTAGAACGGCTTAAATACACGAGTTATTCAGGGTTATAGTTTAAATTACGATATTTTTATATAGTATATATGTAAAAGCCTATTTATTAGGAGCATTATGAATGCAAATATGGATGTTATAAAATAATGTACAATTCAAATATTTTTTTGGATCTATATGCAATTGTATATTGATGAATGGACATTGCTCGCCTCATGAAAAGGGATGCTAATTTTTACTTGTGGGAGTGGGTATTAAGGGGAAAGACCATGGAATGCTTATTGTCACCTTTTAAGACAACCAGAATGGGGATGAGAATTGGTGGCTGTAATTGGCTTTCCATTCCAGCTCATTCAAAGCTACCAAATGCCACCTTATTGTTGCATTCTTTCTGATGCTTATAAGGATAGAGACCCATATATAAATATTTTTATTTCGAAAGGACATATCATGTCAGTCTAGATGATTTCTTTATGTTTAAATATGATGAGCATCTCTTTTCCATTTCATGTTTGGAAGGACTCCATCTTTGAGGAAGTCGCAGGCATCTGAGTTTATTGACAAGGATATATAATAGTTTCGTAGTTTGGCTTCACGTAAAACTAAGATGCTCATCAGATCCAAATGCTATAATTACTACTGAGTACTGATAGATAAATTTTGTCAACTATCAAGAAACTATGTTAGCATTATTATAATGTAATTATTATAAGTTTTTTTTTTTTTTGATAAATGTGAACAAGCCACAAGAAGCATGCTTCGAACCCTCCACGTCTCCTTGTGAGAGGGAATGGTGTAGCCAACTTTGTAATGATTAAAGTTAATTATGTAATGGTCACATTTGGTGTATTAAAAAATATGTTTTCATATTAAGCTTATTCTAGGAAATTCATGCTGTATACATATTTAACATCTATTATTTTATATTGCAGTTGATTTTCCTTGGTATTTGGTCTTGTTTATTAAAAAATACATAAACTTTTAAATAGGGCATGAGCATGAGATGGCATAGGAAAATTGGTATGCATTATAGTTTTCGTTGCAATGGTCCTGTCTTGCAATTGTAAATATCTAAATTGTAGAATTCTTGTAGCTAACCAATTTAATTCAATTCCAGTTGTCATTTAGCACTGGGAGAAACTGAAGATGCGGTGAAGTATTTTCAGAAGTGCTTGCAGTCGGAGTGGGCAGAAGGTTTAGATCATAAAATTTTCAAGGAAGCATCTGATGGCTTGCATAAAGCCCAGGTAGTGAATATGTATATTTTTTCTATATTGCCTTTGTTTTTCCTCTTCTGATGAATTTCTGTGCCTCACTCGGACAGAAAATTTACTGCAATTATTATGATCTTATA
The DNA here is from genome assembly GCA_026586065.1 of Dioscorea zingiberensis. Classification (NCBI taxonomy): domain Eukaryota; kingdom Viridiplantae; phylum Streptophyta; class Magnoliopsida; order Dioscoreales; family Dioscoreaceae; genus Dioscorea; species Dioscorea zingiberensis. The sequence goes on along the minus strand of CM048820.1, from coordinate 30,402,527 downwards.
ACATGTATGGATGTGAATTCAAACCAAAGCTATGCAAATTTGTCCTTGTAATCATGTAAAATATGACAAAATGTTGTGGTGCATTGAATTACTCCAATCATATGTTGCAAACAGTCATTATGCCATAAGGAGCTTATTTGAAGACTTCTTGATTTGTCTAAAAAAGGGATTGTTTGTGCAAGTGAAGTATTGTTTTTTTAATTTTTAATTTTTTGGTTTTAAAGGTTTAATCATTTCTGTTAGAATAGCTGGTCTTTCCAATGCGCGTTAATTATTCACCTCTTAATGGTGATAATAGGTTGGGTTTGGTTCACATCAACTTTATATCAAAATTTGTAGTCTTGAAAATTAATATCATCCTGTCTGTTGGTTATTGTCATGAGAGTGATACCAAGGGCTTTTTTGGGCCCTTTGACCAGGCTATTATGTGTATAAACTCTATAGCAAATTCTTCTCCCAGAAAACTGCAATATTCCATTCAGCAAACATTTTTTTATAAGGCAGTTTTTTTGAAAGTTATAAGCAAGAAATATAATGTCACTTTCCACAAATGCAAAATTAACATGGAAAAATACTCTCAAAGCTTTGCAAAGTTCTTTTGGAATGATTTATTCAGTGATAGGTACTTGCCCTTAGCCATGCCTGTTAAATTTTCCAGTCTTGAATGACTCAAATATACTGGAATCATAGAAGAAATATATGTCTGCAGTTTGGCAGGTCTAATCTGGTTGCTCGCATTGTTTACTTTACTATTTACAACTTTTTGAAAACTAAAAAAATGGTGCATTTTACAGTATAATTTTTGAGTTTACCTTGGGATTCCTTCAATCTTTGTCAATTGACTGGGTTAAGTCCTACTGATTCCTTTAATCTTTGTGATCTCTAATACTGATTTTATCATTTTACACCAGTTTGTGGTCTGGATTCAACTCCATTCTTTGAAATCCAGAAGCTCTCTGGCTTCCAAAGGTTTCTGTGTTGTCATGCTCTCAAGATCAATGTAATTCCTGTTGATGTTCCAGTAAATGTATTGCATTGTTAAGTACTTGAATCTTACACTGACAAGTTATTTAATGAGGATCACCCAATTGGATAACATGCTTTGTCTTTTTGAACACCAACTGCTTACTATAGTCTGGCCCTGTGTTTGGAGCTCATATAAAGCTATTTTAGGTTATTTAACTGTCGATTGCAATCGTTAGCACCAAAGTCTCTGACTTCAGTGAAAAAAAAAACATTCCTTCATAAGCTTCAGATTGAATTATATGTCAATCCCTTTCAGACAAAAATGTAGAAAGCCCCATAGATTTTAATGATTTTTTTTCCACAAGAGCTATGCAAACAAGGGCATTTGTGTAAAAAGCTTTTTTACGAAAGCTAACCAAATTGTAAATAATTTTATTGTGTTAAAAGTTTATTAGTGTACTATTTGAAATTTTGCCTTTGTGTTGCAGTTAGTCGCAGATAATATGGATCAATCAGAAAATATATTGCTGAAAAGAGCCTCCACTGAAGCAAAAAGAGCCTTGGGATTAATCACTGATGCTCTCTTAATAAGTCCATACTGTGAGAAATTGCTGGAAATGAAGGCAGAGCTATTGTTGATGGTATTTGATGCAACTATGTTTATCACAGCAGTTTATAGCATTTTGATAAACGTTAGTTGGTCCTCTTTCAAGAGTAGATCAGCTGGCCATTAAATTTAATTTAAATCAGCTTGGCAGTTTTGATAGGTACTGTTATAATTGAGAATGCTTTCCTTCTATTTTGTCACACCTGACAGATGCGGAAGTATGATGAAGTGATTGAGCTATGTGAGAAAACTCTAGATTTGGCCAAGAAGAATGCTTTCTTAATTGTGGCTGATGGTAAACACAAGGATATAGATACAACTGAAGGCATGAAAGGTTCTCTTTTGAGGCCTTGGCGGTGGCATCTTATTTCTAAGTCGAATTTTTATCTAGGCAAATTTGATGAGGCTCTTGAATTACTTCAGAAACATGAACAGCTTCAACCCATTATAGAGAAGTATGCTTGCTTATCCGATACTCATCATGGTTCATTTATTTATATTATTGTCTCAAGTTTCTGATGCTAATGCAAATTACTTAGGTATGGAGCCAGGTCTTCTGAGTTGTCTATGACATTGTCTGTCACCATAAGTGAACTGCTACGCCTAAAAGTAAGTCTTGGTTATTTCATCATTGTGGTTGTTGACTTATTCGCATTAAGTGCTTAATAGACAAATTAGGAACAACACATACAATAGGAAGATCTTAACAGTTACTGCCTTAAATAAATCAAAGTGCTGTTAGAACTGGTTATTGCGTCTTTGGAGTGCTCCGCGTAAGTTGGTGTATCTGCCAATTAGACATAGTTTTAAATGAAAATTTCATGAGGTTCTTACACACACTCTAATCAGCCATTGCTTTGTTGATAACCACAACCCTTTTTGATTTGGCTTGCCTCAATGCATTTTCTGACAGTATCTGTTTAGTCATGTTTGTAGTGATAATAACATGAATAATTTGCTGAGTCTAATGCACTTGACAAGATTCCAGTTGGTGAATATCTTGTTTTGCATTTCTTAACTCTGTTATCTTTATCCTGGTTGTATTATTACGGATTTATTGCAGCACTAGCTTTTTCCCTTTTTTGAAAACTGACGAAATTTATTATCCATTTTTCATCTATATAATATGTTTCATTTTCTCTTGAAAATATTATTGGTTTGTGCTATTGGCATTTGCTTGAAAGTTTTGCTTATTTTTCTGTTTTAAGTATTTTGAAATGTGAAAATATACTTGTAGGATGCGCTATTATCTTTAACTTAAGTTGAAAGTCTACTCCCTTATTTGGCTTATATACATCTATAGTTGGTAGATGAAAATATTTATTTGTGGTTAGCTGTGTTTCTTCCACTTTCTCTGAAGTTTGAATAACATATTTCCTATCCCTGTATAGTTGATCCGCCGTTAGTTCTGAACTATGATTGCAACTTACATTCCTTTTATGACCCTAGAATCCTTCTGTGTATCCAGTGAAGCCCATCCTACCATCTACTTGTATTATCAGCTTATCAGCTGTTATATTTATCTCATTGGTTCTTGTTGTGTGGTAGGATTCAACCTTCACACCTTGTAGAATATAAGGTGACAACTATTTGACAGGCATTAATAATTGACTAAAAACCAAAGTAAGAAAACACTAATTAAGATGAAAATCAATATATATGGAAATTCAAAGTGGAGGCACAACCAGAGCCATTAAGCTATGATAACTGAGTATTATACCAGAGCTATAGCTAGATACTAAATCTGAAGAATCAACCAAATGCCGGAATAATCTTTTCCTTCACTTGCATGAAACGAAACCAAACTTAAATAGTCTAATGAAGAAGAACCTACTGTGTGCCTTGATCTTCAAATCCATGAAAACTTTGGTTTGTAGTAGAAAATCATTTCTTGAAATCTCCTTCAAATTGTTAAGTTTCCTTTCTCATTTTATCTTTGTATGACTTGTGATATATGACCGAGACTCATTAAGTGCACCAATGTGTATGTCGTGGCCAAACAACATTTTGGCCAATATTTTTGTAGCACAAAAAATCAAGATTTTTGGTTTAATCACACTTGCCAACAAAATATCTCCTTTGATATGAGTGGGTTCTATCACACCTTAAACACGTATGCAGATCACCCCACTACATACCTTTCGTGTCTTTCTTCTTTCCTTCTTTTTCTTTCTTTTCTTCTTTTTCTTCTTCTTCTTCTTCTTCTTCTTCTTCTTCTTTGTTTGTTTTTTTGGTGAAGCAAAGAAATCTTTATAGATTGCCTTGATAGGAACAAAGATACACAAGACTAAAACCAAGCCACACGAACTAACATGTTATGGACAATCACAACAAAAAATATAGCCATGAAATTGTACTTTTATTTGAGAATGAAACATGAAAAAGAAGTTGGATACATTTTTATCTAGGTAGAAATAGGTTTAGTTATTTGAATGACTTATTTGATATTAGAGTTGAGAATGCTTATGTGCATATGTGGTTGTTTTAGAAAAATGTTATAGGTGAAGATATTCATTCTAAACTAGTAGGATTGAAAATTATGTAGCAAAGATGTTAAAGATGGTTTGATATAAAGTTTTTTATATGATATATTTACTATATATAAGTATGAAAGTATGAATGTTGATGTGATTTTGGTGTGGTCATAATAAGGACAAAATGATAGGCATGGAATGTAAAATTGATGATGATTCTGGATTTTAGAATAGGTGGTGATAGATAATGCTTTTGACATAAGTTGAGTAGTTTATCCAAAGCTATTTTGAAAGTAAAAGGAGTTTGTTTGGGTTGACAAATCTTATATTTTGTTGGACCCAATGTGCTACTCCTTGGGAGGAAAACATGGTAGAGAATTACTTGTGGCCAAAAGTGATGATTCACTTGGCTCTTTGCCCGATTCAGTTGGTATTTTAGTTATTCCAATCATAATTGATTTAAGTTTGGCTTAGTACTCCAAAAAAAAGTCCAATTTTATTAGTAGCTAATCATCAATGATAGAGAAATGAGAAAGATAGATAGTACTGGCTATGCTCTTGTAGTATTCTACTTCACCTCAACTCTAACCTAGCTCTAAGTTAGTATACTTAACTCCATTACAAGGGGTATATCCAAGGCCAAAGAGGAGCTCGATAGTTTAAGAGTTAGTTCATTTATCAAACAAATAAATTCATACTTTTTAAAATAATTTTGTTAATTAAAATTGAATAAAAAATAAGTCACAAGTAAGTCTAGTTATGAATTGATTTGTATAAATTAAGGGCCATTTGAAGCTTGTTACATTATATTGGATTATTGTTTAAAACAATGGCAAACTTTTTCGATTCAATCCCTTTGAAAATAAAGCAAGGATATGTATGTTTGGAGAGAGTAGGAAATCAATGGACTTGGATATATTAGGATTTTTGAAAAACATGGGTATGTTGGGTTTGAGGGATTTGGAAATCTAAATCTAAGAAGTGTGTTTTGTTGGAGTAATTTGGTGTCTTGTGTTTTTGTTAAGTTAGAGTTGAGGAGTAGAAAGACTTTGACATTTCTCAAATTTTCAACTCAAAATGCCTCAAATTGGAGATATGGATATCCGCATCCCTCCATATGCTAACTATCAAAGATGGAATTTCGACCAAATCCACATTCTCAAATTCTTATCCCTTGTATCCTTGCAATTCTATATTGTCAACATGGTCCAATCCTAGCTGCATCTACCTTGTGTTGTTTTCAAGCATCAAACATGTTTTTTTTAAACAACCTGCCTAAACTCTTTTTGAAGTGAATTTCATGACTCACAAAGAAATTTGATTTTTGTAGTTGTCACCTTGAAGTTAGCAATTCAATTGTCAATTTCATGAGTAATGAAAGTCAAAAATTTGATTAACATCCATAAAAACAATCTTGATCAAGTTGGTAATCAAATTACTAACAGGGATAAGACACTTTTGCTTTCCTTTTTTGTCGAGAATACATAAATTTTCCCAAAATTTCCAAAAAGTACACAAAAAATTGAAGTAGGAAAAAAAGGACTAGAAAGGCCCTCTTAATTTATTTTCATCTTATTGTTATTATTATTATTTTTAAATATGTACCCAAATACCCTTTGGTCTCCTAGAATAATTGAATAGTTAAAACAAATGAATGGGCAATTAAATACCCAAAACATGAACTATTACACTGAACAATTGATTTGTTGTAACATTGGCTACATTTTGAGAAGTGACTAAATGAGGGCACTATGCTCTTATTGATTTCACAAAATAAATCATCTTCCTTTTGGAGACGGTTAACAACATTGACTTTTACAAATCCTGGGTTTACATGTTCAACATTGTTGATTGTATAGTTCTGGAGCTGTTGCCTTTACCATATTTCGTTGTTATCAAGTAGACGTTTATTAGTTCTAGGTTATAATCCTGTACTTTTTGAACTTTAGAAAAAGAAAACCACCCAAAAGTAGTTGTTACAATAGTTCAGTTGGTGAATGGAATAATAGTTCAAGTTTTTGGTGTTCAATTGTTCACTTGTTTGTTTCAACAGTGCAATTATCTTTGGCAATCGAAAGGTATTTAAGACATTTTGTAAACCAAATAGAGAAAAATGAGGCAATAGGAATTAAAAATTCCTTTTTGGGTTTTTTTGGAAAATCGGGGATGTTTTTGTACTTTTTTGGGAAATTGGGGAGGTTATTGTATTTTTGAAAGGTAAAAAAGGGGCAAAGTGTTCTTATCCCTTACAATATCGACTTGAACTTGTTTGAAGTTGATTTTTAAAACCTTCCATAACTGAGATAAATTTGGAATTTGAAAGATTGAAGTCTAACTGCATAATGGTTGGTCAAAAAATTTCGATGACAAGCTTACACACTAAATGGGGTTACTTATATGGGACATTTCAAATTGTGCTTTTCTTTTAAAAGATTTTTATAAGGAAATAAATAGGAAAGTTTCTTTAATAGAATAAGGGCATTTGAAACATAGGAGCATTTGCATGTATTCTCTTAAGAAAACAAGAAATTTCGTGATATCCAATGAAACACCAAATTTACATATATACTCTTAGTGTTGTTTGGTTGTAGGTGGGAGAAGTTGGATTTGGGTTTTGTGGGTTTGAATTTTTTTGGCTTAAAATTAGAGGAAAACAAGATGGTTGAAGTTTGACTTGATTAATATTAATTAAAATAAATAAATTTAGTTAAATGTATATTGTTAGTGCTGAAACTGGTATTCTCTTGAGATCATAATTGATTCAAACCAACGGTTGAGATTTATAATTTATTTGTGTGGACGCTAACGGTAGTCGGAGGAAATCACGCACGTCTCCTGACCGCCGGGATACCTGCACAGAGGGGAGAGACTAGTTGGAGCAGGCTTTGTGCCCGAATCCAGCTCCGACGATCAAGTCAGTGGAAGAGAATTTTTAAGTGGGGAAGGAATTTTCATTCGTCTTGTTTTTCTTACTGCTCAGTTTCTGCTTTTTTCCTTTTTATTTAGTTCTGCAGGGCCCAATGCGCGTTCCTTCCTGTCTCAGGCTAGACATGGCGCTTGTCCTTTCAGTCCGGTTCGGCGCTCGTCCGATCTTGTGTCAGGCTGGACATGGCGCTCGTCCTTTCAGTCGGGTTTCGACCGTCGTCCCTTCCTGTGTCAGGCTAGACATGGTGCTCGTTCCTATTCATTGTTAGGGGCCTTTCCTGCTATACTTATCCTCTGACACGATCTTCTCTAAGCTTTATCCCTCTTGACTTTATCTCCCTGCCATTGTTCTTCCCCATGCTTGGACTTTGGATGTGTTCTTTCGTCCAAAAGGGATGTCTGGGTGGGGATCCAGGTCGGTCTGATGAGTTTTGGGGACATCGTCATACACTTGATTTAGACCGGTCGGACGGGCGCGAGAAATGCCACCACGTGCCGGTCTAGAACAGGTGGACAAGCGTTGAGGATGTCGCCGCGTGTCTGGTCTAGACCGGTTGGATGGATGCTTCGGGCGTCGCCACATGGTCGACCGGACATATCTATATCATATATTATTCAAGTAATGTATGATATTATTTATAGTTTAATAGTTTAAAAATACTAATTAATTGTTATATTTATTTATCTAACTAAAGGTTGTAAAAAAAAATAAAACTATTTCTGATCAAACTTAATCTTGGTGTTTGTTTTGTTGGAGATAGGTTATCTTACGATCAAACACCGCCCTAGGATTGAGATTCAAAATAATGTAAAACATTAATAAAAGCATAAAAATGTCTCTATATTTCCTCATCTTTTTTTCCTACTCTTTTTTTTTTAATTTTTTTTTTCTCTCTCCTTTCTCAAATCTGATGTGTGTGAGAGAGCAAGAGAAAGTGGAGGTTTGATTCTTTTCTCTTAGATTTCTCATGGGTCATCTACATTTTGCTTATGATAGAGAACGGATAAAGATAAGAAGGGAGTGATGTTTAGATTGGAGTAGGGAGAGGTGGAAAGAAGTGGAGAGAAATGTGTCGAAGATAACGGTGAAGAGGGGAGATGCAAGAAAAATGATGTAGGTCTATATATATATACATTTTTTTCTAACATATCTTTTTCAAAAAAATTACTTTCACTATGACCTGTGTTATATATACATGAGCCAAGAATCATGAGTTATATGTGCAATTTGTGTTTAAATTAGTTTATTTAATTGGCTAATATCTCCGGTGTGGCATAAGTTGTAAATTGATGAACATAATCTAGACAAAATTAGTTCGATTTGGGTTAGTTATATCACTACAAATCTCTAAAAAAAAAAAGACAATCCGGTGCTACAAAGCTCTCGCTATGCGTAGGGGGAAGGGTCGGGCCACCTGGGTCAATTGTATATAGGCTTACCTTGTTTTTTTTTTTGCAAGTGGATGTTTCCACGACTAAAACCTACTACTTATGTATAAATTGTGAATTTCTTTAAGTTTATTGAATCACCATAATGGTATACTATATTTTGATCGGTAATGATTTGATCAATCTACTAGTTTTTTATAAGTTGCACTGTTTTAGGAGCTGAGTAGCCTAAATTTTGTCAACTTCACTCAATTAATCACATACTCTTCTGATTACTATATTTCCCATTAAAATAATGGTTACCAAGCATTTGTGAACAATAACACATGAAAACCACAATTAAAATTTTTTTGTTTAATGAAATTTCTCCTGTTGTTTTTGAATTTTATTTTTTCAAAAAATGAATATCTACTTAATATTTGAGACTGCCGATGCTTCTTAATTTTGGCCTGGACTTAAACCAATTCTGACATTTTTAATCATATGGCATAACTTGAAAATGTGATTTTTCAGATCTATCTAGAAAGCTAAACATTGACATTGAGCTAATTTATCCCAGTTTTTGTCTTGATACTAAATTTATACTAACTTTTGTCAATAAACTTAATGTTCTATTTTACCTCTTTCCATACAATTTGAAACTTTTGTCAAATACACCTGTTCGCTAATCCTGGGGATGAAAGTTTTGATGCCTAGGTTCCTGTTCAAGTAATTAAAAAAGAACAATGCATGCATGTACTTCAGCTACAACAAAATTTATACGTGCAGATGGATATTTTATTAAGACACATCTGGATCTATTGTAGGACTATATTCCTAGTTGGCTGGGTAAACTTTAGCTGAAACAATATGCATTTACTTAGCGAAATAAATGGCTTAAATTTCAGTTTTTAAGGATGGTTTACTTTTGTTGTGTCTAAATTTTGGGTAAGTTCTGTATAATTCAGTTGTATTGTGGTACCTCTAAACTTGAGCGTAACTTTCATTCTGTTGCCCATGTATAGTGTTTAACTGACCCTTGTATGTACCCACACGTGATTTTTCTCATTTTGTTGACATTATTCTGCTGTCCAGGTTTAATTTAGTACTTCATTAAAACATCCCACCACCAGGCTTATTTCTTACTACGTGGGATGTGATGGGTTTTGTTGGAGCAAGAAAAATTATTAGAAAAGAGTGAATAATGACGAGAACTAAACAAATAAAATTTTGTCAGCACATTTTCCATAATTTGCTTATCCATCTATTCTTTTTGTTCAATCAAGCACAAAAAATAATTTTCTTCCTTTTTCTCTCTCTCAACACCTGATGATGTCTTTTGGTAGGCGCCGGAATAAAGGGATTTAAGTTGGGTTTGCTCTTTGAGGGATTGAATTTTTTTGAATTCGTTTTGGAGGGAACGATGGCAATCAAGTTGACTTAATCAAAACTAATCAGAATAAATAGTTTTAATTAAATTTATATTATTATGATTAATGTTTGATATTTATTAATAATGTAATACATTTTTAAGTATTATTTAATTTAATTTAATTGATTAAATGTTCTAAACTTGTACTATTCTAACCCAGGTTATCTTTAGTGGGGTGTGAATTTGCTGAGAATCATGTTAGCCATCTTAGAAAAAGAATTAACCTTTTCATATTATTTAATTGCAGTCTGCCGGGAATGAAGCATTTCAAGCTGGAAAATATTCAGAGGCAGTGGAATGTTACACTGCTGCACTAGCATTAAATATTGAATCACGCCCATTCACAGCAATCTGTTTCTGTAATCGGGCTGCTGCATATCAAGCCCTTGGCCAAATTACTGATGCTATTGCAGATTGCAGTCTTGCAATAGCCCTTGATGGTAGCTATGCAAAGGTTGGTATTTTGTTGGGAGATTCTTTTAGTCTGTCATTCCTATCAGGTTGTTCATTTCTTTTCCAAGTGGAATAATTTCCATCATTGGGTACTGTCCATAGTGCTAGTATTTTGCATTTTGTTTCTTTCAATCATATGCATTTAGTAGACTGTTTTTTATAGTGTTGTCTATTCATTGCCATGCATTGTTTTGTTTCCACCATATCATTTTCCCTTGTGATTGGTAATATTGCAGCACTATTATACTATGAATATTGTTTTGTTCTTCTGTAAATCGCTTCCTCTTTTTGATTTTTATTATATGAGAGTTCAACTTATCTATTTATTTAGTAGAGTATAATGAGAAATATTTTTGAATTTTCATGAGAAATACATCTCATAGAACTCAATTTTAATGTACTTATTGCTTCATCTTAGCTTTTTTACATTTACTTAGTTGCTTTCCCTATCCAAACTTCCTTTAGTTTTTGTTGCAGGTTGTTTTTTCCTTTGCTATTAACCAACCTAATGATTTGGGATTCAGCTTAGTGAATGACTCTAAGCACATTTTTTGTGGTCTTAGTACTTTTGATAACTCACTTATTTTATTACACATTGGCCATTTCCATTAGAGTAATTAATATGATCAATAAATGATGCTCTTGGTGCTTGGTGTTTTTCTCTCCTGATGACCATTGTGAGGTAAAAAGTAAGGTGCACACTTTTAGGAAGATACTATTAAACTTCCATCATTATATGTGATTGTCTTCCTCACACATGAAACTATAGTTTATCGATAGAATTCCTTTTTTCATTATGCAATACCATTAGAATCAACAGGGCACTTGGTGCTTATCCTTTTCATGTTTTAGTGTGCTAGAAAGATACAATTGTTGTTCAATGGGTACATAGAAAAAAAGACAACAATTAACGCATTGCATTTATGATTCTATCAAATTTATCTTATTATAAACTATTATTTTGTGTTATTCTGATGAACTCAATTTCCTGTTTTGGTTTGTTTCACAGTTTTCTGTTATCTTTTGAGTTTATGCAGGCAATTTCCAGAAGGGCTACCTTGCACGAGATGATCAGAGACTATGGTCAAGCTTCTGATGATCTCCGCAGGCTAATCTCTTGTTTAGAAAAACAATCAAATAAAGATGACAAATCTGGGACTTTGGGAAGATCAAGCAGCAATGCCAGTGAGTTAAAAAGTGTTCACCTGCGACTTTCTATGATGGAAGATGAATCCAGGAAAGAAGTCCCATTGGATATGTATCTGATCCTGTGAGTTAACATACAATTTTAGTTTGTTCCTCTGAAAGTCCTAATTCATGCTATATTATACTTTGTTGATCTTACCATTTAGGATTTGCTAGGTTTTAAAATTGTTAATATCCCTCAGTTACTGATACCAGTCGAGTGCTGTACATTTAACATATTCTTAAATTCACATGACTTTCAAATATAAATTGGTCAACTTGTTTGCAATTCATACTCCAAGAGTTTGTAATTTGATTATATGTCTAAGTCTAGGGTGAATATGTTCTCAAGCAAAGGAGGATCAGACGTTTGGTCTTGCATAAAAGATTCTACTATTGGTTTAGTTTGGTTCTAGTTTTGCCCTATTATTTGGTGTTCCTGGTCTTTTTGAACTCTGGTTGATTTAAGGTAATGTCTTCTGAATTCCTTGTAAATAATCCTTTTACTTGGTTAAAATCAGGGGAATAGAATCCTCAAGTTCAGAAGCAGACATGAAGAAGGCTTATCGAAAAGCTGCGTTAAGACATCACCCAGACAAGGTATTTAACCTCTTGAATCATTTAAACTTTCTTTTCAAAGTGCTGCTTATCAAAATTTTTTGCAGGTTAGTCGATTTTTTGTAAGGAGTGAGAATGTTGATGAAGGTTTCTGGAAAGAAGTTGCTGATGAGGTGCGTGTGGATGCTGATCGACTGTTTAAACTCATACATGAGGCATATACCACACTTTCAGATCCTACGAAGGTATATGCATTCTTTAACCAACATTTTACAGACTTGCTTTTGTATATGTGATTGTCTATGTGAGCAGGATAAGTACTTGTAGTAATGACCTCTCTCTGGTTGTCAATGATTGAGATAGTGGTGTACAGATTTAATGGGTTTAAACATTGGTAACCCTTGGTTTTCTTCACTTGGGTTGTTTTGTTTGGTTTATTTTCTGTTTTTGCTTTTTATTTTCTTGGGTGATAATGAATGACTAGATGTAATAGAGACAGATGTCCATGTTACTTCTACTGTTACTCTTGCTGGTGAATATACTGGCTGGTTTTTTCATTCCATGTTGCAAAGTCAGTTTCTACATCATCCATGATTTAATGGGTTTAAACATTGGTAGCCCTTGGTTTTCTTCACTTGAATTGTTTTGTTTTGTTTATTTTTTTTTGTTATTTTTGCTGTTTTTGCTTTTAATTTCTTGGGTGATAATGAATGACTAGATGTAATAGAGACAGATGTCCATGTTACTTCTACTGTTACTCTTGCTGGTGAATATACTGGCTGTTTTTGTCATTCCATATTGCAAAGTCAGTTTCTACATCGTCCAATTTGTCTATCATGCCTTGTATGTTCCTTTTTCAGCGCCTACAATATGATGCGGAAGTAGAGATGAGGAATTCCCTGAAGAAGGGTTATAATGGGAGCAGCAAACCAAAAACCCCTGCTGATAAATATAGCAGTCAGTATGAGAAGAGTGGCAGCAGACGTCAGTGGCGGGAGGGGTGGAAATCCTATGGAAGTTCTCAACAAAGATGGTCAGACTCCTCTCATTCGAGCTGGCATTACTGACTTTGATGAGAAACATGACTCACCACGACAGTTGTGAAATTCATTGAATTCAACATACAAAATCCAGTTCACCTTGTGTTAGGCTGTATTGGTGCTGGCTTTTATTCTAATGACCTGAAGAATGCTGAGGGACAACCCATGGATCATTGATCAAAGAGTATTCTCAGAACCAGCCAATGTAGCCATGGAAAGCTCGGTGAGTTCTGGATCTTGGTGGAACTGGAATATGATTTTGTGGGATAATCACAGCTCACTGACTAACAAAGAGATCGAGTTCAATTTTGTCCATGGTATTCTGGTATTTACAAAAGCAATTGGTTTGGAAAAAGAAAATCGGTCTTTTTCTCTTTTGTCAGGTGCGTAAATGATACAAGACAATTTGTTTGGCCATCCTCAACAGTTGTTTCTTTTTGGCTGCCATTGTTTTGTTGTTGTGATGAGGAATGTTGTTGTGGAGCTGAAGCAGAAACAGCCGTTTGTATATTTGAAATGAATTGTACATTATAATATCTAGTTTTGATTTGGGTTCCATGTCTGTCTGTCTTCATATTCTTGTAAATTGAAGGAATATGACATCTTAAGTATTTGTTTTCTGTCAAACTGGATCCGGTTGATCTCTTTCTGTTTGTGGGAAAATGTAGGATCGTTTCATTTTATACTGGGGTGCCATTTGTTTGTGCTGTATATATTCTGTTAGTTATTATTATTTTTTTAACTAAAAAAATATTTTTGTGAAAATGTTATTTACAAAACTTTATTCTAGAAAAAAACCCTGTTTTGAAAGGTGGATTTTAGCCCATCTCTCTAATCAAAAGTTGCTTTGGTTAAGTCACAGGGAGTGATCCATGGTCTCCATGGTCCATGGTTTGAATCACATCTGTCCACATTTATATATATATATATAAAAATATTGATTTGGATTATACTTTTTTAAATAATATTGATAATAAAAACAACACTGGTTTTGGTGTTTTTTTTATTTCTTTTATTTTAAAACAACAAATATAAGGTGAAGTCAGTGTTTCAAAAGACCTCGTTTGTCATGGATAAAGAGAAGTATTGCTCCAGCGTCATGCCCTTTGGCCTCAAAAATACTGGAGCAATTTTCCAACATCTAGTAACCAAGGTTTTTCAGAAACAACTTGGGGAAATGTTGAGGCATATGTTGATGATATGCTCGTAAAAAGCGAAAAAGCAGAAAAACATGTCCTTGACCTAAAAGCGACCTTCATAATTCTTCAAGAGCATGCACTTCAATACCAGCAAATGTGCTTTCAAAGTCATATCCGGATAATTTGTGGGTCTTATAGTCACCAAGAGAGGAATTGAGGCCAACCTGAAGAAAATTCGAGTTGTCCTTGAAATGAGTTCACCGAAGATTATTCAAGACATGTAAAGATTGAATGGAAGACTGACTGCATTAGGCCTATTCATCTTTAAATCTAGAGAAAAGAGCTTCCCCTTTTTCCGAGCTCTTCGGAAGGCACCCAAAGTCCAATGGACAGAAGAGTGCTAGAGAGCTTTCCAATAGCTGAAAGAATACCTAACCTCCCCACATATGCTACTTAAGACTAGAGGCGGAGATGAGTTCTTCATATATTTGTCTATCGTAAAGTATGCCATCAGCTCAGTGCTCATTAAAGATGAGAGTGGAATTCAAAAACCAATTTATTATACCAATAGAGTTCTAAATGACCTAGAATCCAAATACCTCCCGATAGAAAAGCTGACATATGCTCTAATCACATCAGCCTGGAGGTTATGACCTTGTTTTCAAGCTCATAAGATTATAGTTCTTATTGATCAACTCTGGAGGCAGATCTTATAGCGGTCGGAGGTTTCTGGGAGAATGTTGAAATGGGCGGATGAACTCGGTGAGTTTGACATTAACTACAGGCCCAGGACAACGATTAAGGTACAGGCTCTCGCCGACTTTATCACCGTGATGACCTCCACAGAAGAGCACCCCTCCTATTCGGAGGAAAGACGTAGGGTTAGGATGAATCTGTCGACCCATGGCTGTTATATGTAGATGGTTCTGCTTCTAGTAGCAGATCAGGAGTTGGTTTAGTTTTGAAGTTGCCGAAAGTTTGGAAAACGTCCACTGCTCTTAAATTTGAGATTGAGGCCACCAATAACGAAGTAGAATACGAAGCATTAAATGTGGACATGAAACTAGCTCTTGAAGTTGGAGCTTGACACCTATGAGCACATACTAAGTCGCAACTCGTTGCAGGACATATGAATGAGGGGTTCGCGGCAAAATTAGGAAACATGGCCAAATACAAGGACTTAGTAAAAAACCTTGCTGCGAAGCTTAGCCAATTCCAAGTCATATAGATCCCTCAGGCAGATAATGGCGAAGCTGATATGCTATGAAGGGTTGTCACCTCTCAAGGTGTTAACCTGAATTGGCCTCTCAAAATTTAATAGCTCTCCGAATGAAGTATTAAGGTGCATCCCACGAAAGATATATGTGATATTCATGAAGAGTTATACTGGCTGAACCCTGTCAACGACTATTTGAAGGAGGGAGTACTCCCTGCTAACCCAAAAAAAGCTCAGAAATAGTGAGCAGGTTAGATCTATTCATTATTGTGGTGACCAATTATACAAGAGGTCTTACACCATGCCTTACCTAAGGTGCCTACAACCCTCAGAAGTCAACTATGTCCTTCGAGAGGTTCATGAAAGCATTTGCAAAAAATCACCTTGGAGGAAGAGCTCTTGCTCACAAGGTCCTTAGGCAAGGATACTATTGGCCAACTTTAACCCAAGATGGCCTAGTCCTCGTACAGAAATGCGAAGCTTGCCAACTACATTCTCAGATTCAATGATAACCAACAACTCGGCTTAACTCCATTGTGATTCCGAGACTTTTAGAGCATGGGAAATTGATATCCGTGGCCCATTTCCTATGGTAATCAGGTAGCTGGAATTCTTGATGGTGGCCATAGAGTACTTCACGAGGTGGGTGAGGCAGAACCGCTGGCAAAAATTACTGAACGAGCCTGTCAGGACTTCATTTGGAAGTCTATTATCTGAAGATTCGGTATCCTCATAGCCTTTGTCATAGACAATGGGAGGTAGTTCGACAACCAAAAGTACAAAGACTTTTATCACAATTTGGGCATTGAACAAGGCTGACATCCTTGAGTCATCCTAAAGCCAATAGGCAGGTAGAAGTTACCAATCGAACCATTTTCCAAAGCCTCTAAACTCGAGTTCAACAATCAAAGACTAACTGGATTGACGAGCTCCCAAGAAATCTATTGGTCTACTGAACTAGTGGTTGAACCCCTACGGGAGAGACACCTTTCAGTCTGACCTTCGGAGCAGAGGTAGTCATCCCAGCTGAAATTAGAATGCCAACCCATCGAAATCAGGATTTTAATAAGAGTGCAAATGATGAAGGCCTCTTTGTTGAACTCAACCTCAACCTCTTGGAAGAAAAGAGAAATTTGGCTAGCATTAGAGCAACAACTTATATATCAACAAAAAGTCTGACCCTTCTACAATACCATAATACGAGGAGTTGCTCTCCAACTAAGAGATTTAGTACTAAGAAAGAATATTTTTTGTGAGAATGAAAGTCGAATGGGCAAGCTTACCCCTAATTAGGAAGGGCCTTAGTTTGTCAAAGAGGTCATAAGACCTAGAACATATTGGCAAACTAATTCGCAAGGTCGCCGGCTTAAGAAACCTTTCCATGATGAACATTTGAGACAATATTATCATTAAGTGTAATTGTCTTATTTTTCAAGCAAATCAGATGGCACTCATTATATATCTACGATCTTCTTTTCAAAATTCCATGAATATCAGAGTAAATTCTTAAATTTTCTTTCAAATCAGATAGCACTCATTATATATCTACGATCTTATCACGTTTTTAGGGATGACCTCATCACCTTTTCGGGGATGAGCCAATCAGCTTGTCACCTTTTGAGGGACGAGTACAAGCTTCATCACCTTTTCAGGGATGAACTCTTAATGTCATTTCCTTTTCAGCCCTCATCGCCTTTTGAGGGATGAGCCAATCAGCCAATCACCTTTTTAGGGATGAGTATGAGCTTCATCGCCTTTTAAGGAATGACCTCATCGCTTTTTTAGGGATGAGCCAATCAGCTCTTCACCTTTTCAGGGATGAGTACGAGCTTTATCGCTTTTTCAGGGATGAACTCTTAATGTCATCGCCTTTTCAAGGATAACCTCATCGCCTTTTCAGGGATGAGCCAATCAGCTCATTGCCTTTTTAGGGAAGAGTACGTGCTTCGTCGCCTTTTCAAGGATGAACTTATAATGTCATCGTCTTTTAGGGATGACATCATCGCATTTTTAAGGATGAGTCAATCAACTCGTCGCTTTTTTAGGGATGAGTATGAAGCTCATTGCCTTTTTAGGAGTGAGAATGTGACCTCGTGACCTCTCTAGAGATGAGGCAGAGCTTATTACTTCCTTTAAAGACAATGTCATTCGAGACTTCTTAAAATATAATGATTGTCTCTCATGTGGTCGAATTATTTCTCTGGAATTCGTATAACAACTCAAATCAAATTTGTGTTTGTGAGCCATCAAGAGCTGCCAGCCATAGAGTGGGTATGCCGAAAAATGGGTGCACAAAGTATAAGACCTTCCCAACCTTGCTTGGATGTGGCAATACAAGGGGCAAAGTGAAGATGTGCCCGTATTAAGAGTAAACAAAAGAAGAATCTCTCTTTCTCCATTGGCAACATAGTAGAAATAGAAGGAGGAGACGGAGAGGGCTACTCACTACAAAAAGAGTTCCATTACAATCCCAAGTCGTGCACACACAAAAAAAAGAAAGAAAGAAAGAAAGAAAGAACACACACACACACACGCACACACACAGTTCTCGTAGAAGGAGCCTGAACAACTACCATTTCTTGAATAATCTGAACCGTCATCTCATCACCTCTTGGAGCTGAAGGAGGAAGGTACTGAAGAGCCTCACGGAATTCCAGAGAGGTGAGGTCCAATTCAGGATTGTTGCGTGCAATCTCTTGAAATATTTTAAAGCCCTCTTCAACGCACCTTCGAATAGACCAAGTCTTGGAATTTGATAGAGGCTTTGAAGATATCTACAACTCGGATGACCACTTCTCAAATATGGGCTTGATACTCATCAGATCACTTATATTCCTCCACAACCCTTTTCTGAAGCTTCGGAAGATTAGCCAATTGCTCTTGCAATACCCGTTCCATGCTCTCTTGGAGTGACTTCACAGTAGCTTGGGATATGGCCAGCTCGGTCAACAAATTTTCCTTCTCCTTCTTGGCTACCTAAAGTTTTGTGGAGCATGACTCTTCGAGCTTATGGATCGTATTGCCTTGTTAGCCCACCTCTGCCTTAGCTTTATTAAGGTCAGCCTCAGCCTTCTCTAGTAGCTCCCTGAGGTTGCTAAATAGTGACTTCTCCCATAAATGAGTCGCAATGAACCTTATTAGGATAGCTAACTGCATCCACAGGTAGCAAATTAATGAAGGAAGGAGAGGTAGGAAAGATGTTGAAAGGAGGAGCATAACTTACCCTAAGTTTGACCAAATTTAACCAGGAGGCTAGCTCCTCCTTATTGAGTTGTTCCAGTCCCTTAAGGTCAGGACCTAGGGAGATAGATTGTAGCGCCTCAGTAGTTACTACGGGATCGAAAACCAAGGACCTCGCCTGTTTGTCTCTTGCGGTAGGAGATTTCTCTTTCCCGCAGAAAAAATCCCCCAACCTGGATGACTTGGGGACGAAGCTACGGTAGATTTAGGCTAGGGAGTTGGGACCCTTGGAGCCAATGTCTCTAACTCTATAGATAGGATGATAGCGAACACCTCCTCACAAAGCTTCTTGGGTGCAATGCCTCGAGAGCCCCGGGGCCTAGAAGCTATGTTTTCCCTTACATTCCCCTCTTCAATGAAAAAGGGATCTTGGACGTCCGACGAATCGACTCCGGTGTGAGTCCCCCTGTTCGACTCAATGCCATCTCCTGGAGTCATGTTCTTTTCAGAAGAGAGGGAGGAGTAGGGGAAGAACTGTTGGCGAACTCTATCAATGTTTGCCTTGGATGTTCATGATCCATCTTCTAAATTAGAGCTGAGTTTCTCAAGGTACCGACAAAGAAGAAGAAAGAAGCGAATATGAAAACTCTCTAAAAAATATTGTTAGTGCTCTAAGCTAAGCATATTTTATGGGTCAAATGCTTATTGTTTAGGGCCAAACATCTGTATTTATAGTGAGAATTATGCATGTTAAGTCCTAATTCTTACAAATTGACCAACTTGTTAGCTTACTCGGATTATACAAGTTTCACATGATTTTGACGACTTTTGGTATTAATTCGAATAAATTGTGTTTATTGTAGAAAAGTCCAATTCTTGGCCTTCATTATAAGCTGCACAAGCAGGAGAAAGTCTAAGGGGAAAAGCAAGTCAAGCTGTGACCACGCAAGCTATATCTGGAGATTCTGACAGAGAGCAACGAGTCGGTCCTTAGGGATTGATGCGTCCTGATTGCAGTACAGAAGCCAACTGAGGAGCGACGTGTCATCCTGTAAGGGGTGACGCATCCTGACCAAGAGTTACTAAACGGCTGGGAACTGGGGATGTATCATCCACTTGTTTGAGACGCGTCGTCACTGTGCAGGTGCTCAGATATTTTACCTCGTGAGGTGTCGGTCCCTAAGGGAGCAATGCTTTAGAGGTCGCGGCTATAAAAAGAAGTTTAGGGTTTCACCTAGTTTTCCATCTTAGTTTTTCAGAAGTAATTGATACGGCCCGGAGCTGAGATCTCAATGATGCTCAAAATGCTTCAAAAGTGTAAGGAACCGACAATTCGGAGGGTGAGAGCGCTTCGTGAAGAGGGAAGATCTCAATAAGGATAAAGATCCTTATCCTCCCTTACTATCGATTGTCTTTGTCCTTATTATAGTGAACTCTTGTGAACATGGATGCTATATTGTTTGAATGTCGTGAATTATTTGCTACGATTTCCATGTTTTTAAGCTAGAACTCTTAGTCTAGGGTTGTATAGTGATGAAGACATGAATACCTTTATTATCTATTTATTTAACGGTTTATAAGTTGAGCTTGGTATTCTTGTGACATAGTTCTTTATCTCTGTTAGTTGGCGGACAACGACATATTACAACTGCATTAATCTTCACATATATTAGGCTAATTACTGATCTGAATTGCGGTGACATATACAGTGCTTCATGACATATATAGGGTAATGTAGGGGACTATGCATCACAAGATGGAGGTCGGGGTGACATCCCGCAGACCCCATTATCATAGACATATGCAGTAGTCCTCTATGGTGAGAATGGAGTCTAGGTCCAATAACACCTTGTCTTACCACCATAGACATATGGGGGGAATTAAAGTGTATTCCTTAAACATAAGGAATTTGTAGGTTGCGCCTGAAGCTCACATAAGTACCGTAGGCTCATCACTAAACTTCCCTTGCCAAGCCAACGAAGTAAACCATAAGTAATCAATAGAGAACATCTCAATCATGTCCGAACACCATGCAACCATAGATTATCATCACTGATTGTCTTCTCGATCTAATTATCCCTTTGTTAATCACTTGAATGCGAGATAAGATTCTTTCACCATCCCTTGATTTCATTTTTGAGGTAATATAAGTCCTTTTAGGTTTTAGTTTGCTAGCATCCCACTCCCTGTGAATTCGACCCGGTATACGAAATTAATTACCTACGACCACATATGCTCGCGTGCGGAGATAAGTACTAGCAATTGCCGACAGCCAACAATTATTTGAAGGGAAGGGCAAGTAACATACTCCTTTTTAGCGAGGGCAGTTAAGATCAATCAATTGGGATGGTTTTATGAAAAGGTACTTTTTAGATGAATGACACGTGGGCCACAACCCCCGCAACTTTTCGAATAAGCCTCAGCAAGAGT
This sequence comes from Dioscorea zingiberensis, assembly GCA_026586065.1. Classification (NCBI taxonomy): domain Eukaryota; kingdom Viridiplantae; phylum Streptophyta; class Magnoliopsida; order Dioscoreales; family Dioscoreaceae; genus Dioscorea; species Dioscorea zingiberensis. The sequence continues at coordinate 30,381,554 of CM048820.1, read as the reverse complement.
AATCCCCATAATGATGCACATTGGATTCCCTTGAAAAGATATGTATCTCGAAAAACATGACCCACCACCAAAACGCATAGGTTCGACAATAAAAAAAGATGTGGTTAACAACAACACCTCGAATCAATCTGGGAACATCTCAAAAGATTACGAGCTTGAAACCATGAAATATCAAAGGGAGACGGCCATATCAAAGTTCTGCTTTCAGCAACAGTACAAAAGTCTAATAGGGAAGAAGCTCCTTTGACATCCAACCTCTTCAAGTTTGCCTAGTTTATGTTTCAATCATAAAAGTAGAAAATTCGTACAAACAAGGCAAAAAAGACAAATGTACTAATAGGAGGACTATTCATCACAAAATTTAAACCTAGTTGTTTGAAAAGACAATGGAAAGTAAAATAACACAAGATGAAATCAAAGAGCTTCGAAAGAGGGCGTAGATGCCTCATGATCAAACTGGGGAATGGGGGCTAAGACCTCAACCAGACTAGGAGATGCTTCGTGTTCATGTACTAATACTTCAAAATTGTTCGAGCTCTCCGGCAAGGGTGGTATAACCTCCTCCCACTTTCTGCTAATGTTGATCTTTTCTGCTAATGTTGATCCCAAACTCTAATATGACCTATTTTGGCTTCTTAATAGCACTGGTCTCCTCCAACGCTCCTATAGCAGCTCGCCCCTCATCGTCATTCGTCTTAAGTCCTTCAGAAGTAGGAAGGTATTCTAGATCTTCTTCATAGGTCAAGGAAATTATATTTAACTCCGGATGTTCACAAAGAAGATCTTGAAATATCTTGATGCCTTCGACTGCTTTGGCAAGGAATTCCTTATCCATTAACAATCGGAATTCTTCCGAGTCTTGAAGTCAGCAACTGCTTGCTCGAAGGCTACAATTTTCCAATATTTAGGTGAACCCCCATATTGCTTCAAGCTCTTGAACCTCTCAATGGCCCTAGAAGCGACCTATTCCATATGGCCAGCAAAGTCTTCAGAGGCCTGATACTTATAAGGGTTGGAGACGCAGTCTAGGCAAGCTCATCCTGGACAATCTCTTCGGAAGGATGCACAACCACTTCGGGGACAAACACGAACTTATTGGAAGCAGGTCGGATTTCTATGCGGCTTTCCTCTAGGAGCACAAGGTCCCGGGGGTCAGGCTGGAATTCATATGACCCCTGGGCAGGAACCAGTGGGGAGTCAGCTCCCGAGGATGAGGTTTCACCAACAGCTCGACCCTTCGACTGGGCCTTTGACCTCTTGCTAAGAGGAAGTCGTCCTTCAGTAGGCCGTCTCCCCTTTCGAGGGTTTGAATCAATTAAAGATGGAGTCTTCGGCCCTTTCTTTATCACCCACAATAGACGGCCTTTACCTAAAGCCATCTTTGTATACAAAAGAAAAATATTTATGAGGCCAGAGGGTTAACTGGTCAGATGGACGACCTCTAGTCATGCAAAGAGAAAATACTACCCTCTATCTTAGAGAGTTTGACCTCTCTGAGAACTCCCTTAACCAAGGGTTTGGAGAGGTCTAACGGGTCAAATTTTTGGAGAGTGGCTAACTAGTACGTCTCCTAGTCGAACAAGGTGGTTTCATAACCAGAGTCTAGACTGGGAACATCACGAGAAGTCATAATGTCCCAACCATCATCTTTGGGAAAATAGAAAAAAAAATGGGATTTCCATTTAGGTATTTGATTTGGTAGGGAACCAAGGAAAGATCTATCTTGCTAGATTGAGAAGTAGAACTAGTCCTCGGAACCAAGACTGTCATTTAGGAGAAGATTAATCAAAATCAACAAAGTTTTGGAACAAAGTGGAGTCTAAGAAAAAAAATGATAAAACCATACATTATTTTCCAACCATTCGGAGAAAGCTAGGGGGTGGGGGGACGCTATAGAAATGGAGGATCTCTTTGAAGAGAAAGGAATAGGAAGCCAAAAACCTGCTTTAAAGGCATTTATATACATGTCGATCTCTTCCTCATTATAGTATTTGGTATCCTTAACCAACAAGGTTTCTAGAAAAGGGGGGGGGGGGGGGGGGGGGGGCGCCATAGAAATGGAGGATCTCTTTGAAGAGAGAGTGAATAGGAAGTCGAAAACCTGCTTTATATACATATCGATCTATTCTTCATTATAGTATTTGGTATCCTTAACCAACAAGGTTTCTAGAAAGGGCTCAATGGTCGTGGCAAGCGGGCAGTGGACTAGCGCCAGCGGGGCCAGCGAGGCGCTCGAGTAATCGCCAAGCGGGTAATTACTTGTGATGCAAGCAACCAGCCTAACGACCTAGTCCGAAGATATAAAAGTGGCAAAGGAGAGAGAAAGAGGATCTCCAATCTTCTACACAATCTCTCACCCCTCTAAGATTCTCTTCGGCTCCCACTCTCTTTTTTCAAATCCATCTGAGAATCTCTTCTCTCTTCTCTCTTCTCTGGATCTCCTCCTTCTCCTTCGATCATCTTACTGACTTGATCGTCGGAGGGTTTGGGGAGAAGCCCCTAGACTTCCTTTGTACGAGCGCGATCATGATTCAAAGGTTTGTGGCCTCTTAAGACGTTGATCGGCCAGCAAGCCGACAACCCCAACTCGTTTCCCCAGTCAATCCACCAAATGTTCATCATCTCTACCACGATTCCATTCATTGATCTGGATCCATCCTTGATCCCGAGGATGCTCAAATTCACAGCATCAACAATATAGATAATGGTTAAATGAACATACTCAAGTAATTAAATTGATTACAAGTTTAAGTTCCCATCAATAAAACTTTAAAAAACCTTTATTAATTTTTTCCATCAATTTTTTAAGTTAAAATTTCATACTACCCCTACATCTGCCTTTTTCTTTAACACATCTCAAATTAAGGTTTTAATTTTGAATAGTGGGCTTCTCTTTTCATCATGTGACGAACATCTTCATCATAATTGTGAGAGATATTTTTGGTGTTCATTTTAACTAAAATGAGAGTGTACCAAAGTGGTCACTTCTTCATTTCCGGTGTTAGTTTTGCAGAATGTGAGATGACTTCAGCGACACTTTACTGCGTATTTCTATTCGTTAAAGAGGGGAAAGTCAAAAGACATAAAATGCACTAACACACTTTATATGCAAAAGTATCAACATCAAATACACTTTAAAATATAAACTTATATTTTAAAATAAATGTAAATATGTAAATATAAATATATATTTTAAAATAACATAGGTAAGTACGCATATATATACATATGTGTAATTATAGGCTTTTGTAGAGTTATATATTCTAAAAAGTGTGTTTAACCAGAGATACATAGAGATATATTGGAGCTCCAGTGTGTTACTTCAATTTTAAGACTGATTTTGGTGGCTCAAAAATACATTTTAACCCAATTAACATCTTGTTATAGTTCCCAAAAAAAAATATATACTCAAAGAAGACAAGTTGAATAGTATTTGATTTAGAGTTCACATAGATAATTAACAACAAAGAAAATGCAATATTTTTTGGAGAGAATTCAAGAGAATAAAATTGAAAGGCTGTGGTGTAGGAGAAGAAAACACACACACACAGAAAAAAAGGGTACATGATACTATTGTTGTTGTTGATACTACCTCCAATGTGAGTGTGCTCACTGCAAATTCATAACTATCAAAATGAAAGTCTTTTTTGTTGATACTACCTTCATTATGGTACCAAGCACTTTTATCAACAAACAACATGCATGATACTATTGCTGCTATTGATACTACTTTCAATGTGAGTGTGTTCACTACATACTCAAAACTATCAAAATGGAAGTCTTTTTGCTGATACTACTTTCATATAATTCTTTGATGATACCAAGCACTTTTATCAACAAACAACAAGCATTAAAGCTAATGACAAGTCAAGCTCATTACAAGGTAATATCGAAAATTAAAATGCGTGTCCATTACAAATTAAACATAAAGGGTATGTGTTTGACAATCCATTGAAAAAAAAATAAGACATTCAACAAGTCATTCAAGTCACAATAGCATCAAATTGTAATAAGTTAAAACTTGTCAACAATCCATTCACCAGTTACAGAACATGGTGATCCTCACTACCTGGAAGCTCTTTTGACAATAATAAAGTTGCCAAGCCATCTCTTGATAAGAATAAATCCTTACTACTTAGAAACCCTTCTAACAACAATAAAATCTTTAGCCAGCTTCTTATCGACATGAAATGCTACAAACCCCATCTTTATATCGTCGTCATTGTAACCCTCTTTGCTCTATAGAGCATTTGTCAATTTCTCCTTCCATGTTTTCTTGGTGTTTTCAATTGACATGGGCAAATCACCAATCCTATGGACAATGATATTTATCATAGGATCCTTAGTGCTTCTCTTAATGCTCAACAGTCCTTGTGCTAGGTTTTCTTAAAAATACCTTGGTGCTTCTTGTTGTTGGCTGTTGGTCTCTGAAGGTTCATAGTCCATTGCATCAGGGCTAGCAGGTGCATTGACAAATTCAAGGTCTGCAACACTGAATTAGAAGAAGAAGGTTTAAGTTTGATCACTTGTTGTTTGATCATCACTAAGCACTAATGGAAGCTTTTTCAAAGAATGCTTTGTTTAGATACTTCCACATTTTGGGTTGTGCCTATGAAGACATGCTAACAATTAAAATAACAATGGGAATATGCTGATTAAGTAATGAATATATATAATTCATATACCTCCACATATGTGCAGTAGGTTTTTTCTTTGAACACCAACATCTTCTGTGCATTTTTCCAGCCGCCACCATTAAGATTCAAGAGCTTCCTGTTATCTTGATACTTCAGCTCATGGTCTGCCTATGGTTCTCCGTGTTATCCACTTCCATGCAACTTGAGGGGAACCTGTTGTTAATTGTATTCACAGCCTCCCAGAAGGCTTGTCATTTGTAGGACTTGTGAGGAACTCGATCAATACGTTGTTCGCGTTATTGGTTCATCTCTTGTTCTTGTTCGATGTTCCATTGCGCTTTTGGCTTGTTGAACTAGAACCTAACAATGTCCCCTCGAGGTCGTTACGAGAAGCCAACATTTTTGTTGTCATCTTACTTGTTGGTGCTAAAATTGATTTTGCCTTGAGATTGAATCCAATCTCATACCAATGGATAAATTTGTTTGATTTGAGGGATGAAATCACAAGAAAGAGAAGATCACTATCCAAACATGCAAGAGAGGACCAGATTTACTTGGAAAACCCCAAGGAATAGAGAAAAAACCACGGTGCTCTAGAGTTTGAGCAAATTCACTATGTGTTGGTAGGGTTACAAGGATGAAAAGCCATGAGGGAGAAAGTTGAGAATATAAATGAGAGAAGAAAGGAGAAACTCTCTAGAATGGCAGAGTTTTGGGGTGGTAGAGTGATCATCCACCCAAATGACCCATCCTTCTCCCTTTTATAGACTTTAGTTGCTCGGCACCCATGTTTCTATCCACTTGGCTACTTGTGTGCCAGCTGGATGCCAGCAATATTGCCAAGTAGATGCCAACTAGGTTGCCAGTTGGGTACCAACTAGGGTGCCAGCTGGAGCCTTTCTAGAAACCTCTCTAGGCTTCCTAAGGATCCTTGAAGCTTCTTTCTCTATGTTTGGTTGAGGATTTTGGACGTTCCCAGACGTTCTTCTTCTTCGATTGTTCATTCGACAGTGCTGGACATTTTGGAGGTTCTGCTTCGGTTCACAAGCAGATAGTTTGGCATGAACATTGGGCAGATCATTCGGTGGACCGTTCGGCAGATCATTCGATGGGTAAGTTGGTGGACTGTTCAGGTAGACCTTTTTGAATATTCTCTTCTTATGTTGGGTGAATGGTAGCCTGTGGTTCTGCCACATGTTCGACTGATTGGGGGCCACATATCTTCCCAATTTTATCCCTATTGCTACTAATAGGAAAAAGTTGATTTGGTCCAAGCATGACATATTCAACATAACAATGTAAGAAATTAAAGAAGCTGTCAAAAGAGTTCAAATGTCTATGAACATTGGGTAATAAAGTTACAGTTTTCAAAATTCTCATTAATTAGTACATCAAAAGGTAACTTCTATTCACACATTTCTATTATTTCTAATGAGAATTTCTTGTTATATAATTCAATATTACCTTATATTTCATTATTGTAAGCTGAAATAGGGGACAATATCCCTGGACTAGATGGTGGCTCTATTGAAATGACTCATCTTAGGGAATCTAAACAACTTGAGAAAAGCTATAGACAAGATTAACATAAAGAGAAGAAACCTAGACATGTATGGCCAAATATATGTATATCTAATCTGAATAGTATATGTTACGGATATATTTGGTAAGACAAATGTCATTGACCTAGGGACCACCTGTCACACACAGGACAGTGTTTTCTCAGCCACGTAGCATCTTTGGCCACGTGGCAATATCACCAAATAACCTTGCACATTAGTTCGGCCCGATAGCGTGAGGAATAAATCCTGCCGAACAAGTCCGTGAATTATACTTGACCCTCTTATACAAAGGCGTGAGGTGGAAGAAGAGGTAAATATCTAGCGCCTCTGAGTAGGCCTTATCCACTTACTACAGTGGGCAGATATTTACTCTACTTACCTACAGAGCACCTACACGCTAGGCAGATATTTTCCTACCGCCTTAGAAGAAATTTACCTAGCCCACCGCCTTACCTAGGGATGGCAATTATACCCAAACCCGACCCGACCCGACCCGACCCGACCCGACCCGAGTTTGAAGGGGAAAACCCGGTTTGACCGGGTTTTGGTCGAGTTGAATAAAACGAATAATATAGCGAGGCGGGTATGGGAAACTTGATACCCACACTTTGAACCCGAACCCCAACCCGACCCGAAATGTAAAATTATTATTCTCCGTGAAATAATGATGTAGTGATGAATGGGGGTTCTAAAGGGGCTATGTTCCTTGGATTAAACTTTTCAATTTTACTTTAGTATCATTTTGTATAAGTTTAAATGTACACTTTATTATTTTGGTTTTGATCTCTTTGAAGATGATGATGAATGGTGGTCATTTTATCTAAAACATTAAGATTTTGGATTGAAGTTTTCAATTTATACTTTATTATTGTTTTATGAGATTTTAAATGTGCATTTTTTTACTTAGGATTGAAATTTTAAATTTTTATTGTTAATGTTATGTGGGCCGAGCCTAGAGCCGGACGGGGGCGGGGATACCCGTGGGTACCCGATTCCCCGTCGGGTTTAGGCGAGTTTTAAAACCGTGGTATGCGGGTGGGGCCGGGGAGTGGAGCGCGGCCTGCCATCTAGCCTTACCCCACCGCCTTGCAAGATATTTGTTTAAACCGCCTTTAACTTGCTATAAAAGGAGAGGAAGGAGAAAAAGGAAAAGGGCCGGAAAAAAGAAACACTCACTACACATTACACAAAGCATTGCCTAGGACTTCTTACCTACGATTTAGACTTAAGCATGAGAGTTAAATCCCGAGGCGGAAAGGCCCGATTAGATCACTTTTCCTCCTCTTCACGGTCTATCGGTGGATAATTAGGGGCCGAATTCTTTGAGTGCCCTCAAATGCGTCTCCACTGTTCTGCCAGTAAGCGTCCACACTAACTATAAATATTAAGTTTGTCAAGAATTTGAGACGGTCCACGCATGTAGCCACAAAGAGTGAGTGGACGGAGTTTTTTGGCATCATTGGCGGCCAGGTAGGGGACCCTTCACGAAAAGCCAAATGACGCTACCAGAAGATCAAAAGCGAATCCAGGGGACAAGGAGCACCTACTAGCCTGAAGGACCTGTCGAACTTGAAGTCAAAGACATGAAGAAATCGGTCCGGGACAATCCACCCATTTTACCTCCATCGAGAAAATCCGTCACGTCCAAGGGTCCATTCCAGGAGTTTTACCTTAACAAGGAGGCAACAAGCTGGAACAATTGGCTCAAAGTATCCACGCTTTGACCCATCCTCACCTCTTCCCACACAAGCCCCAACACCAAAGCGTATCAAGCGGTCCCGTTAGCTAATTCCGAAGTAGAGGGAGGACAAGAACCCGCACCCATAAGGAGAAAAGAGAAAGAGCAGCCTTTTCCGCTAGCTTCGAACCCCCTTAGACGTAGAGGCAAAAGCTGCTACAAGAACCCAGAGCGGACAAGAGCGGAACAAAATAGCCCATCCATACAAGCTGTGGATAGAAGGACCCAGTGCAGGACCTTTCCCAAGAAAACAAGAAATCGAGCGGCATATTCTCAATATGTGTTAGCCCTTTATCAAGGAGATATTGGAAGAGCGAGTTCACGTGCGGCTTAGGCCACCTATTATGACCGCATATGAAGGCGAACCGATCCGTCCGTCACTGAGAGTCTTTTCGATCAAAGATGCTCCTCACTGGAATTACCGACGCTTCGTATGTGCGAGGCTTTTCAGCGACCTTAGAGGGAAAAGCGCCAAAGGCTAATTTGTCGATATTCCATCTAGCGCAATTACTTCTTTTGAGATTTTAGCGGTCGCTTTTTTAGCCTACTTTGCTAATTACTCAAAGCAAAAAGAAAACTCCGTCTACCCTTTTGCGTTAAACAACAAAAGGGAGAAACACTCCAAGCCTATTTAAATGCGTTATATAGGCGAAACAACAAATGTTGCGGACCTTCTTCCGTGAATGGCGTAACCTTCTTAAATGGAGGATTTGGACTCCCCTTTCGTTTCTCCCTCACTTTGGATCCACCAAGACAATTCCCGCCCTTATGAGCCATGCCCAAAAATACATCAATTCCGATGAAAATTTATATACGGGTTGGGAAGAAGGAGCTCGGCGGGGGCACATGTAGACACCCTAAAAGGAGAAAAACCTACCAAAGTGTCAAGCGTGAAGGCCCAGGAGATGCGAAGCTGAAAAGATTATATAGGGGCGACAAGGGGCACAAAGCAATCTGGAAACCTCAACACGCCCTCAGCGACATATCTTTGCGGCCAGGGAACCTACAAAGGAAGGAAAGATTGTTAAATATGATCATCATACCCCTAAATCAAACCGAGCCGTATCCTTTATGCAAATCAAAGAGCAAAAGCTTGGCATGGCGAGTGCGAGAAATCTTAGAGCGGCAAAAGAATAGCAAGAGATATTGCCAGTTTCATCAATCTAAAGGACATGACACGGAAAAGTGTACCCACTTGATGAATGCGATAGAGGATGTCATTCGAAGAGGAATAGAGGCAAATCCAGAAAAGATCAAAGCTATTAAACCCGGACTTCAAGAGGCTTTTCTATCAGACTTACAAGAGGCTTTTCAGTCACTCCGGAGTTACACTATGCGATTAAACCCGAATAAATGTTCCTTCGGTGTTCGATCAGGGAAGTTCTTGGGATTTATCTTGACACAAAGAGGAATAGAGGCAAATCCAGAAAAGATCAAAGCTATTCTTGACATGGGATCGCCCAAAAGTCTTGAAATTCAATGGCTTAATGGGCCTTGCGGCACTTGGCGGTCATCTCCAAAGCCGGAGAAAAATCTCAGCTCTTTCAAGCCCTGCGAAAACGCCCAAAATGGATTGGGCCGGAGAGTGCTGAAAAAGCCTTTCAAGGGCTTAAAAATTATCTCGATAAGCCTCGGTATTAGCTAAGCCATGAGTGGGAGAAGAACTCTACATCTACTTGGCGTTTGCCGAGGCTGATGAGTCTTGATTCTTTTGAGAGAAGATAGCGGAGTTCAAAAGCCGATCTACTACTACACAAGTAAGATCCTTAACGTCTCACGGAATCAAGATATCCGGCCACTTGAAAAATTGGCCTTTGCTCTTGTACATACTGTAGCGAAGGTGAGACCATATTTTTCAAGCCCGCGGGATCACGCGATATTGGTGATCAACCACTAAAGCAAGTTCTTCATAAACCGGAAAATTCCGGACGCCCTGGCAGTGGGTAATAGAATTAGGCGAGTTTGATCTCACCTCTGAACCCGAGCGGCAATCAAGGCCCAAAAATGCTTGGCCGATTTCATCAGCGGAAGTTAACTTTTCCTCTGAATGAGGCGAAGCCCCTTTGCACGGTGAGAAGAGTGCCTTAGCATCCGTGGTCTTTATACGTTGATAGGTGACGAAGAAGGTGAGGGCGAGGTTTTGTCCTTTATTCTCCTTCTAAATGGAAAATGGCGGCCGGTGCTCGAGTTCCAATTAGCTGACTAACAATGAAGGGCCCGAATATGAAGCACTCCCTTGCGGATTACACACGGCGGGGCTCGGGAATGTCTGCATGTGTATTCGGATTCCGGCTAATTAAGTGAGCCACACTGAAACTTTGAAGCGAAAAAAACATGGTCAAATACCAAGCCATAGTAGGGAAAATAGTACCATGCTTAGCCTATTTCAGTTGAGAAAATTTGTGGTATAAAGCGAAGAAGGGCGCCTTATCCAAAAAGGCCACAGCGTAAGCGGAGATCTGAGAATTCTATTTTAACACAGTACCTTCCTTAGACTATCGATGGAAGGAGAGGTACAAAAGTCCGGCCGAAGAGCCAAGTTGGATGGATCCCATAAAAGTTTCCTACAAGGTGGGCTGCACCACCCAACAAAGTGGAGGCCCGGCCGGATTAAACACAAATCCGCTCAATACACCATCATCACATGCGAAAAGGTCCTACACACACAACCTTTCTTGAGATGCTTACATCCCTACGAGAAGCTAGCTATATCCTTCAAGAAATTCACGGAGGCATCGGTGGTCACATAGGAGGCAAAGCCTTGAGTTACAAAGTTTTTGCGGCAAGGTTATTACTGCGCCAAGCGCTAACTCAAGATGCTGATAGCGTTATTTCGGAAATGTGATGCACGCGGTATTTCTAAAATTGAGACCTACACCGGCACCACTGCACGCCAATTATCGATCCACGACCGTTTGCTATTTGGGGGTTGATCTTTTAGGGCCATTCCCTACTTCTATCCGGCAAGCCCGAAGTTCCTAATAGTAAGCTATCGACTACTTCACCAAATGGGTGGAAGTTGAGCCCTTAGCCAAGATCCGCGAGGAGAAGCTTGCTAGGGATTCTTATAGTGACGATTAAATTATCCGAATTCGGTCGCCTTCATCTCCGATAATGGGCGATAGTTTGATAACCGGGCTTTCGGGGAGTTTTACATTGCGAACTCGGGTGGAATCAGATTGACTTCATGACACATCCCGGGCGGCGGCGGTGAAAGTGACAACCGTACCTTACTCCAGGACTCACGAAACCGGGTATCCAAAAATGGAACCAATTGATTGGAAGAATTCGGCGCCCTTTGGGCCCTCTGGGACAACTACCAAAACTCCCAGCGGGGAAAGTCCATTTTCTCTTACTTACGGGGCGAAGCCGTCATTCATAAATAGGAATGCCTGCTGCGAAACACGTTGGCCGAAGTTCTATTGAGGAAGAAAATGAGAAAAATCTCAGAGAACTAGACCTACTTGAAGAGCGAAGAGAAATGCGAAATAAAGGCGGCTGTCTATAGCCAAAGAATCAAAAGGTTCTCACGTACAAGAGTAAAAGAGTCTTCTTCAAATGTGATATGGTCCTAAGAGAAAATGAATTCAAAGGAAATAAAAGGCGAGCGGGGAAGCTAACTCCTAAGCGAGGAAGGCCCTTACGTCGTCACAAAGAATGCGTCATTTGACACCTATTATCTAGTAAATTTTGGCGGAAAAAGCATTTCAGCGTCCATTCCATCTTGGCGCTTACGGCTACTATCAATGAGTTACGTAGAGCTGTCTCTTAAATTTCATGGGTAAAGTTCAAGTCTTTTCCATTCTCTACTAAAATGAGTGAAATTCCCATTCTACTAAAATCGCGGTGAAATTCTCATTCTACTAAAATGTGGTGAAATTCCCATTCCTAAAAAGGCGAGTAGGAATTATCTTACACGGATAAGCGACAACTCTCAAAAGACAAAAATCCCGATCGAAGTATGAAGGCAACAATCTCATTCATGAAAGTAGTACCTCACTCAACAAAGTCCCCATGATTGGACTAAGGACTGCGTTCTGAAGCTTACAAGCCAAAGGAAGAATAAAGAAGTTAGCGAATTTCTTACATGGTTCAGACAGACAGCATAAATAAACCTTCACCAAAATAAAGGTTTGCGTTTCATTCATATGAATAGAAATTCATTTCAAGTGATTGAGAATTTACAAAACATTCATAAAAGAAACATCCTAAGAACTAGGGCCCCGAGTGGCGCCATACAGAAGGAACTTGGGTAGAAGGCTCCAAGGTAGCGAGGAGACGGGAGCCTCTGGAGTCTTGATAACTTGTTGCTCTTTCAGCTCAGTGAACTTCTTTGAAAACTCGGCCCGACTCCATATACAAAACTTCCGTAGGAGGCGTGATAGCCCACTTGTTGCACCACGGGAATATATCACAGTGGCTCCATCTTTAACTTTAAGCCTAAGCTAGGGCAACCTCCTTCTCTAATTTGTCGCTCGTTTGTAAATCCTTAATTTCTTGTAGGTGGTTAGAAGCCTTCAAGCGGGAAGCCAAATCTTCTTTCGGTGTTACGTTCCCCTTTATTTCCGCCAACTTCGGCTTACGCAGTAAGCTTCAGCAACCTTCATCTTTAGGTCCCATCGGCGGCCAGCTCACATCTGGTCGATTGAAGTTCCTTCTTCAAACTCTTGGATTCATTTTTTGTAACCCTTTGATGAGTCTCCTCGGCCGGTAAGAAGAACCTTTAGAAAGCAGAGATAATTGGGCGCTAAATGCGGCCTTCTCCTTTTCCATAGCGGCCGGTACGCGGCCGCTTCAGTTGTATCTACGCTCGAGGGCGGATAGCATCAGTATTCTTTCTCCTTCTCTTCTAAGGCGCCCACCCTAGAGCTTAAGCGGCGATATACGCCCTATTCATTTCCATCTTTGCCAAATCTTCTTGACAAAGATTGCCGACTCAGTCCGCCCGATTATGCGATCTCTGAGGAATAACAAAGGCGCTAGTAAAACGCGCTTAAGTTTAGAAGTAAAAGGAAATGCGAGAACAACCCTTACTAAGCATGGCGGCGGAATAGTTGATAAGTGGCCTCTTCCCTCCCCGACCCTCGGGCCGTGGAGGCTGCTTTCGGGCCTCATGGCCATCAAAAGCGTCCTTCACCCGGACCCGGTATGAAAAGGAGTATCCTCGGAGAAGATAACTCCTTTTGCTTAGTGGCGAGATCCTTTAAAAGCGAATCAGACACTTTTAATTATGTCTAAGAGGGGCGCTTCTCCGCCTCACTTTATAAAATAGAACCTAAGTTAAAAGTTCTAAGTGAAATATACATTAGAAAAAATATATATAGAAATTCTCACCTCTATGAGAAGGATGTCCTCAGGTAGGCTAGAAGAAGGACCACCGGAAATTGGGGACAATGCAGGCGGACCTCTTCACGCCACGAACCTCTTTCACGAGGCACCCACCTGTTCTTACGCACCCAATTAGGGACACGATATGTCCTCGAGATTCTTTCTCTTAGTCCTCACTCTCCCGTAAGGTGAGGACCACTGCCCTTCTTGGAAGAATCCGTCTCCTTTCTCTTCCTCTTCTTTCTTTCCTCTTTGGAGGTATCATGGCCAAGTACCACTTCCTTCTTCTTGCTGAGGAGGGTGAACTTAAGCCCTCGAAGAGGCCAAAAGACCATAACATAGCTTAGGTCCTCATCCTCCATGATTTCCTACAAAACAAAGGGCCAAAATAAGTCAGTTCACGTAGTTAAAAATCGAGACTAGCAAGATACACGAATAATACCTACGGCGTGAAAGCTATTAAAAAAACATTTAACAAGGTTTTCCTTTGTCAAGAACTCATCCATGTACACTTTGGATAGCCTGTCATTGACTTAAGAAGAACCTCCTCTTCTCACGTCGTTTCCTCATAGCGATGTCCGATTGAGGGAACCTCCCACTTTGTTGGACATCCCACTCGAACTTACTTTTGACAAAGAAGAATTTACTCTTCCATCAGCTTAATGGAAGAAGGAACTTTCCCTAAAATTTCCTCCACAGAAAGAGCGAGAAGTAATACCAATGCGTTAGACTCTAAGCATAGGCTAAAAGCATCTGGAACCAGCGGACGGTCGGACTTATTCCGTAATGCTTGAAAAACAATAACAAAGCGTTCAATAGTCTCCAAGAATTTGGGGCCAAGCTGTGAAGGACACAAATGATACTCTTCTAGTATTGCCTTAGCAAAATCAGAAAAAGGAAGCCTAAGGCCACCCAATAAGCGCATCTTGATAGATGGCTATCTCACTTCCCTAGGAGAACTTGCCTCTCCCGAGCGAGGGGAACCCTAACCTCAAGCGAGGACGGATTTATCTCATACCTAGCTACCGAGGGCTATCTACTTCCTTTTGTCCAAGAAGACTTATGAATGTGTCGAGGCCCCTACCCATTTGCCCTAGAAGCGGGGATAAACCCTTGAACCACTGAGCGGGGCGCCTTCAAGTCCACGGAATCGCGGGATCCGCCGAGAAACCCTAGGGTTGGGCCGGAGAAGGAATGAGGGCTAATGAGGAAGAACTAGAGGAGGAAGAAGTAAGCGCTAGCCATTACCTTAGGAAAGAAAAAAGATAACCTGAAACACGAGAAAACTTCGAAACCCGAGCTGCGCCCGAGGAGAAGAAGAAGAAATCTTAGGAAGAAGACGATTCAACTTTGAAATAAACCTTTTAGGCACATGCGATTTAGCATATATATGAAAACAACGAATCACGGCGTTAGATCTCGATGTTACATTCGATCAAAACCGTTGAACCAAGGTCCCCAAATCTGGCCGTTCCAATAAGCCCATTATTACTCCTCCGAAATCCGTCCAGCGTCGGCATACCAAAGCGCTGACACATATTGGTAATCGTGCCCATCATGTGCATCGATAAGCGCACACCGCGCATGTCACGCCATATCCCCCTTTAATATGAAAGCGATTACCCAAGACACATGTCCCTCGAAAAAGAAATAATGAGCACAATACCATAGGACCAACACCATAAAAGACAAAACACACATTCCAACATAGGATGCGGTATTGAAGGCCATAAAAGCATGCCAAAGGATTTACAAACAAAGCGACAAACATCATTTTATTGAGGTTACATATTGAGAGGCATAAACAAAGCAAAAATAACAAAAACGCATGTTATCAAGCCGGACTAAAGTTAAATATCCAGCGGATTAAAATTGAAAACCAAGCTTCGGATGAGACTCGAGGAGGAGATGCGCGGACTCCACTTACCGTCGCTATCCTCGTTCCCACTGGAGAACTTTGGATCGGCCGCGATGCGGCGAAGGTAGGGACCCACTTCTCTGGCGAGGTGGAGTCTCCCAACATCTCAAATTCAGAAGCGTCGCGCATAAGTGACAACTAAAGGTCCCGCCTCCATTATGCGTGATCAACATGAAAAGCCTCCCACCACATGCGTGATACATATCTCACAGGTCCCCGATTAATCAATAGAGCAGCGGCCACGCTGCACGGTAGATTCGGACTTACTAGGTGGATAAACCCAGGTCCTTAATTCAAACCGGATGTTACGTGAAAGAGGCTGGGAATTTACGCAAGTGGCGAGGCGTGGCTAAAAGTGAAGAATTTATAAAGACAAAGCGTTGAGCCATGATACAAAGATTCGACTATGAGCGTTACCCATACAAGCCCTTAAGTAGAAAAATAGGCGAAAATTTAGGAGAAAAATCTACTTAGATAGCGGTATGAAGGCGCGATGCTTGTCGGTCGCTGTTAAAACACGTATACCATGGCCATAGAGCAAGCCCACTCCCTACATAGGACGTGCCAACTAAGAAGAATACTTGTTCTCGAACCAAAGCGAAGCGTCGCGATTAGCTCACTCTCGCTCGGATTCTTGAACAAGTACATTTTAGAGGGACTAGTATTCACGGATATATTTGGTAGAGCCGGATGTCAATTGACACCAAAGGACGCTGTCGTATCTGAGGGCCGTGTTTTCTGACCGACCGCGTAGCATCTTTGGCAGCATTAAGGCAATATCATAAATAACATTGCACAATTCCGTTCACGGCAATAGCGTGAGAATAAATCCTGCCGTAACAAGTCCGAATTATAACAACCCTCTTATACAAAGGCGTGAGGTGTAGAGAAGTAAATATCTAACGCCTCTACGGTAGTAGGCCTTATCCACTTACTACGGTGAAAGCGGAATATTTACTCTACCTACAGGCGCCTACACGCTAGGTAGATATTTTCCCTACCGCCTTAGAAGATATTTACCTAGCCCAGCCTTTTACCCGCGCCTTGCAAGATATTTGTTTAAAGCGCCTTTTAACTTGCTATAAAAGGAGAGAGGAAGGACAAAAGGAAAAGAGGCGGAAAAAGAAACACTCATTTACACATTACACTTAAAAGCATTTGCCTAGGACTTCTTACGATTTGACTTAAGCGTAGGAGTTAAATCCGGGCGAGAAAGGCCAATTCCGATCACTTTTCCTCCCTCTTCACGCAAGGTCTGTCGGTGGATAATTAGGGCCGAATTCTTGGAGTACCACGTCTCACATTCATGGCGAGTAAAAGCGTCCACACCAACTATAAATATTAACCCATTTGTGAGAATTTTGAGACAGGATCCACGAGGCCACAGTAGCCAAAGAGTGAGGTGGACCAGTTTTTGGCATCAACAGTATACTTTCAAATTTCTAAATATACATGTATGCCCAAATTTGTAGATAGGCTTAGTTCAACCATATCTAGATTTTATCCCTATAGCAAGTTTAAAGGAGCTGCTTATAAAATAAGTTTGATAACACGCTTATCAACAATCATAAATAATCTCTCATCAATGTAGTTTATATGTAGTAGTTGTATATTGCATCATCATAACGTGTCTATCAACAATCATAAATAATATGTAGATATAGTCCACCCAACTTTTATATGAAAATTTATGAATTATATCTTTTATTGTTTGATAAAGTTCTAACCAAATACAGTAAATTACAACTAGTACTACCTTATAGCTACTTAACTTGGAAACTTTAAGGGGGCGTTTGGTTTGTTTTCCATTTTCCTTTTTCTGAAATGGTGGAAAACGCAGAAAATGGAAAACGTGGAAAATGGGAAACACAGAAACTGAAAAATGGAAAATCTATTTGGTTGGAAACTGTTTTCAGAAACAAAAAATGGAAAAACTGTTTGGTTTAATAGAAAATTGTGTAGTATGTTTTTTGGTGATTTTATCAAATATGTATAAACAGTTTTTTTAACAATTGTAAAACAATATAATAAGAAATAACAGACATGATATTTTTATAAAGTTCAAAATATCATGTTTGTTATTTTTATAGAAAATTGTAAAACATGATATTTTTATAAAGTTCAAAATATAAAAAATAACAAACATGATATTTTTTTATAAAGTTTAAAATATAAGAAATAACAAATATGATATTTTTATATTTTTACAATAACAAAAGTTCAATAAAATACATTTTAAGAAATAAAAATGACAAACATGATATTTTTATAAAGTTTAAAATATAAGAAAAAAATAACAAACATGATATTTTTATAAAGTTTAAAATATAAGAATTAACAAATATGATATTTTATATATTTTTACAATAACAAAAGTTCAGTAAAATACATTTTAAGAAATAAAAAAAATAACAAACATGATATTTTTATAAAGTTTAAAATATAAAAAATGACAAACATGCTATTTTTATAATAACAAGTTCAAGAAAATATATTTTAAGAAATAAAAAAATGACAAACATGATATTTTTATAAAGTTAAAAATATAAAAAAATAACAAACAAGATATTTTATATATTTTTATAATAATAAAAGTTCAAGAAAATGTATTTAAAAAAAATTAAAAAATGAAAACCATGATATTTTATGATAGGGAGAAAGATGACACGACACGTGGAGAATATCGGGAATATCCACTTGTCAATATCACAAGACCCCTCAACAGGAATGGGCTCAACCATACCGGATCGGCCCATACCATAATAACCGTCTCTCATCATATCGGATCAGTCAAGAGAAACATGGGTCGAATCAAACCGGTGAACTTCAACACAGAACGGATCGGAAAATAACTCCTAATTCATCACACCGAAAATTCTCCTCATCGCCCTCATTTCGGACGCCCATTCCACTCACCGACCCAGTTTCAGAAATCTTCTAGAATGCTTACAACTGAACGCCCAGGCAGAATCTAACTGGAAATTTACTCCATAGTAACATGTGGCCTAATTCAATAAAGCACGTGTCGAAATTACTAGCTTCTTCTCCAAGCTACCGAAGCCTATAAAAGGCCATGACCCCCGCTCATTTGGGGTAGAACATTAGAGACAGCGAAGCTCTGCTTCACTGGGAACTGATCCACTCTTTTAAATTTCCACTTTGTAAAATGGCCTTCAAGGTCCAGATCAATAAGAATTTCTCTCTTTTCTCTGTGGTTTTTTCCCTATTAAAGGGTTTTCCACGTTAAATCCTCGCCTCAATCTCTTGTATGATTGATTCCTCTTTTATCTTCTCGTTGTTCAAATCCTTACAAATCAAACAAATTTAACGGTTGACTTGGAATTGGGGTTGATCTCGAGGCAGACCCATTTTCATAGTTAACATTTTATATATTTTTATAATTATTTTTGGAGTTTGATTTATTTACAACTATGCCACCGCGTTTTCCAGCCATAGAAAACGACTTTTAAACGTTTTCCGTTTTCTATTTTCCAATCCCAAATCGTTTTCCGCCTTTTCCAGAAAACGACCCAATCAAACGTGTTTTCTGCGTTTTCTGCGTTTTCCAGAAAATGGAAAACGAAGAAAACGTGGAAAAGGCGGAAAACGCAGCAACCAAACAGTCTCTCATTTCTAGATTGAAGAAAATTTAGGGGGCGTTTGGTTTGTTTTCCATTTTCCATTTTCTGAAAAGGTGGAAAACACAGAAAATGGAAAACGTGGAAAATCAAAAACACAGAAACTGGAAAATGGAAAAGCAGTTTGGTTGGAAACTGTTTTCAGAAATAGAAAGTGGAAAAGCTGTTTGGTTTAATAGAAAACTTTGTAGTATGTTTTCTGGTGATTTTATCAAATATGTATGAACAGTATTTTTAACTATTGTAAACCAATATAATAAATGTAAAATAGAACTATAAACCAACATAATAATTGTAATAACAAAAGTTCAAAATATAAAAAATAACAAATGACAAACATGATATTTTTATAAAGTCCAAAATATAAAAATAACAAACATAATATTTTTTTATATATTTTATAAAATTTTGAAAAATATATTTTAAGAAATAAAAAAATGATAAACATGATATTTTTATAAAGTTTAAAATATAAAAATAACAAACATGATATTTTTATATTTTTATATAATAACAAAAGTTCAAAATATATTTTAAAAATAAAAAAATGGCAAACATGATATTTTTATAAAGTTCAAAATATAAAAAAAATAACAAACATGATATTTATATATTTTACAATAACAAAAGTTAAAGAAAATCTATTTTAAAAAATAAAAAAATGATAAACATGATATTTTATATATTTTTATAATTAATTTTGAAGTTTGGTTTATTTACAACAATGCCACCGTCTTTTCCAATCGTTTTCCAAACCTAGAAAACGACTTTTTTTCGTTTTCCAGTCTATTTTGTTTTCCGCCTTTTCAGAAAACGGCCCAACCAAACGCATTTTCTGTGTTTTCCGCGTTTTCCAGGAAATGAAAAAACACAGAAGACGTGGAAAAGGCGGAAAACGCCCCAAACCAAAAATAGTGTTGTATGTAACTGCCACTTGTATTTTTTTTTTTTTTTTTCTATTTGCTGTATTGCAAGTACCTATGCTACCTGATTATACATTGTTGATGCAAAAATTGGGGTAGATCTAGATCAACGTCTTGAGATTTAGATCAATTGATTGAATGGGATACTAGTATGTGCTTGAAGATGGCTTCGGAAGAACACCGTCTTGAGAGGTGACAGATCTTAACTTATGATCATGCTCCTGTAATGTAAGTCTAGTGATCAATTCCCTAATCCTCCGATGATCAAGTTAGAAGGCTTGATTGAAGGAGAAGAAGGGGAAACATGGCTGTCCTTTAGTTTCACAGATGATACAAACATTCTCACTACCTTGAAATCATGCTTTCCAAACTTAGAGATTTCATTTTCATCTATATAAAGATAAGCATTCAGACTAGTTAAGCAGTCTGATTTCAATGAGGCATTTACTCAAACACTTAGCATGCACAAATATGTTTGACATTCTCATGAATCAAAACACTAACATCAAAGGTTATGAACAGCCCAAAACTTGGTTTCTAACCAACAAAAACTCATGGGCATTTCTACAAACACCTAATAGGCATAATTGATTTTCAATTCAGCAGCATCTCCCCTTGATTAATCTCTTCTAAAGTTGTACAAATATCACAACAATTCATCATACTCCTCAAATATCACAAGCCTAGTTTCATACAAACTAATCTCAACAATTAAGCAAGAGTCCCCAGCCGAAGTCCCGACCAACCTACAAAAATTCACACAATCCACTGCTTGCTGGTGTCTTGGTTGAAGCCGCTGGACTCACTCGTCGGAACTGAGAAGGGGCTCGGCCGGAGGTGACCTTAGGTGATGACTCGGCTGGGCTCTGAGTTACTGGCAGGAGGGGGAAGAGAACTACTAGACTTGGTCGCTGAACCGAGGGAAGGAGAAGAGGGTTGTGCTCAGATCTGGGCGGCCGGTTCGATGGGGCGCAGGTCCTTGTTGTCAGTCAGGGGGAACGATCGAGAAGGAGGCGGACGGTTCTGGCGCAGCTGAGATCTCGCCGAAGGGAGGTCGCCGAAGGAGACTGGGATCGCCAGCCTCGTGGTCGTCTTCAGATCTCAAGCAGAGGGAAATCAGAGCTACGTCGGGTTCCACGGGAAGCAGAGAAGCGTGGAGAGAGGCGTTCAAGAGGAAGAGTTGAGCCTCTCCTCCTCTGCTCCTCTTAAGCTGTGTGGAAGGGAGTCACGAGTTCACTGTGGCTTCACGAGGGCCTGTGCACTCAAGGGCAACACCTCGCAGACCCGATCCACCATCTCTGCGTCCTCTAGCGCGCGCAAGGAGAGAAGCTTTATCTCTTTTCAACTTTAATAATTGAAATCGTAACTCAGTTAGTAATGTAGGTTAAAGTTAATTAATCCCGTTTAATTAACTTACTCCCCTCCATTATATTATTACTTAATATTTATGAAACCCAATTGTGCCCAGCCCATCTAGCAGCCCATTAATCACTTAACATTGCTGCCCCAATTTATTTGAGTTTTAATTAACTCCTCTAGATTAATAACTTTAATAATGATGAATGAGACCCGACCCAATGAAGACCTTCATCCAACTTAAACTTAATTGAAACTAATATAAGCCCACTCAACCTCGTTTGATTTGATTTGTTTAAATTCTTCCTCAATTAATGATAATCTTAATATTTTATTTGGAAATAAAATATTTATTAACCGAGAAAATTCGGGGCGTTACATAAACATGGAACATATATCTATCACTATGGCCATCAAACAGGCGAAATATATAGGTAAATACAGTCGTATCCGCTATCGGGTCCATCAGTAGACGGGAAGGGTTTTTATCTTTTGAAAATGACTTTGAAAACATTGGTTAGTATGAACGATTTAAAACAAATCCCTTCCCTAACCCAATATCGAGCACAACCATAAACAGGCTCTATCACTAAGCCATCGCTGGAGATGAAGCAAGTATGTCTAACTAGGGTACAACCTTACGATAATCAAATATTTAAGAATTCATATCTCTTCTTAATCATGCTGTTTAACATGCATAACAATAACCAAAGCAAATGAATACTACTATAACATAATAGCATAAATTCATCGGCAATCATAAACACAGGATTAAAATCCATAACAACCGATAAAACCATTCACGGTGAAAACCGATCAAAAGTTTTCCAGTATGTCCACTCACATGACGTCTGCTGCTCCTGTGGGGCCTTTTCCTTTCCCTAACGGTTGGAATAATAAACATATTAATACTAGAGTCTTAGACATGTTCGAGCACATCAATATATTTCTACTTATGTAAAGCTCTTACTGACACTCTCTTGTTCATGCTTTACTTACTAACATGCTAGCTCTTAATCATGATTAGACCAAATCCTTTAGACATAATTAGAGACTCTCTTAAACATCTAACAAATAAGTGGTAGGCATATAAACTAGAGATTAATAGAGCATTACTGCATATAATTTTCATGAAAACTCAGCAGCACCTCCTCTATTTCTAGACTCCCAAAAATTATACAAACATTCACAATTACAACATAATCCACACATACATATATGCATTTACCCTATGATCCCCTCCCCCCCCCCTTCCTAAATCCATAGCATCATCTCTCCCTTACCCACACAAATATTAATTATAAGCTTTTTATATGTTCCTGCAAACAACCTGTTGCTAAAGATAGGGATTTCCCCAAGTTTAAAAGCTCACTGTAGCAAGGAAGAAAGAGCTGCGCGTGTGGGGGAGGGTGGAGGAAAAAAGGGAAATAGCGGGAGGGCTGACAGTACGTAGGGCGTTAGGCACAAGTCAGAAGCGGCGCGTGTATGGCGGTAGCGATGCTTGTGGCGCGGGGCGGCATAGCTTCAAGTTTGGGGTGACTACATCGAGCAGCCTGAGGCGGAGCTGAGCCGTGGGCCACACACGTGGAGGCGGCTGCGGGGTGGCGTCGGGAGGAGGCGTGCGAGTTGGCGGGGTGGACCTGCAGACCAGAGAAGTGTGTTGAGCCAGAGGGCTATTTCCTAATCTAGGAGTTCCTTTTGTTTTCTAGTCTCCTAGATCCTTGTTTGTGCGGGGCATGGTCCCGGTTGTTTGACTTGTTGAATGTTGAGTTTTGATATCCCTTTATCGGTTTTCATTTCGTTGTGATCCCTGCGGGGAACGTACTGAGCTTTCCTTTCGAAAACTCACTCCACTTTCTTTTTCCTCTCTTTCAGGGTTGAGGGATTAGCTGAGTTGGTTTCAGGAGCGTCAAGACACGACTTGCCGAGGTTGGAAGACCTCAACTAGTTCTAACTTGTAGGACCTCGGTAGGGTGTATAAGTTCTATTTTGTTTCTGTTGTAACTCTGATAAATAATTTTTGATTTATTTATGATATTTTGTTATCTGTTTCTGAACTACTTAGGCCTTGTATCCGAGCAGGGCTCGTCTCTACTTGGATACGGTCGGTCTGTACACGTGCCTAAGGTCCCGGGATTCGGGTCCGGGCGTGACATTCATTGCTCAACAATTTCTTCATTTTGTCATCTTTCATCCACTGTATGTGATTATCAGATTCTCCCTTGAGCAAATACTCTTGGTTCTCACATTGAAATTTCATCTGAAGCTGCTTAAAATTCCAAGTAATGTCACCCAATTCTGCTAGCCACTGTATGCCTAATATCATATCATAATTTTCCAATGGTAAAATTAGAAATTCAACTTGGAATCTATACCCTTGCATATTCCAGGATAGATTTCTGCATATTTCCTTGCATGTTAAAGAATTACCATTGGCAGGTGACACCTTCAATTCAGGCACTGGTTCCAACAAGCAACCTAATTGCTTAGCTATCTTGAAGTCCAAGAAGTTGTGTGTACTACCATAGTCAATTAAGAGGAATAAAATTTTGGTACCAATTGAGCCTTGTACCTTCATAGTCTGGAAGCTGTAGGCCCCTGTAAGCGCATGTGAGGATATTTGTGGCACATCAGACCCTCCTGTTTCTTCTGTTCCTCCTGTTTCATTGTAGGCCCCTGTCATTGCATGTGAGGGTATTTGTGGCACATCAGGTACTCCTGTTTCTTCTGTTCCTTTTGTTTCATTGCCTTGCTCCTTAGTTTCTTCTGATTCTTCATCCTTATCCTCAACTGTCAACATATTAAACTGCTTCTTTTTACAAGTATGTCCAGGGATAAATTTATCTTCACACCAAAAGCACAATCCCTTTCTCCTTCTTTCATCTAGCTCCTTACTAGATAATTTCCTGATTTGCCTTATGGGTGCTCCTCCTGCATATGTTGATGCTAATCCTTCAGTTTTTGATATATTGCTAGGATTAGTAGCATTGAAGTAAGTTCTTGCCCTGGCTTTGTTAGATTGTACAACAGTATTCTCATGTTTCTGATTAATTCCAGGTTCACCTCTTCCTTTCTTCAGCCATAACAAGTCTTGGACTTTTGCTAAAGCATAAGCATTTTGCAAGGTGGTAGGATTGAATAATCTTACTGACATCACTACCTCCTCTTTCAAACCCCCCAAGAAATGGCTTATAGATTGGTTTTCAGACAGGTCAGTCCTACTCAACAACATATCAAATTCCTTTAAATAATTTTGTAAGGATCCATGTTATTTTAGTTTCTTGATATCAGATACAGGGTCCAAGAACAGTTGCTCTCCAAATCTAGCAGTAATGGCTTTAACAAATTCACTCCAAAAGGTGATTTCCCTTTTTTCCTTGGTGTTCAAGAAAGCCTTGAACCAGTGAAGGGCCTTGCCATCCAAATGGACTGATGCAATTTCAGTTTATTCAAATCTAAAGTATGATCTATTTGAAAAAATTGCTCTACCTTATAGATCCATTCATGAAGACCCGAACCATCAAACCTAGGGAAATCCAATCTAGCATAATGATTTGGATTCATTTGATTTCCTCCAGGTCCAAGAATACCGTCACCTCTAGCAGATGCATGAAGATAGGATTGAGAGGCTACCTCAGTGTTCTGGAGAGCTATTCCGCTGATCAAGTCCTTGATTTTTTGGAATGGCTTCCGTATGCTTCTCATCGTTTTCCTTGATTAGTGCCTCCAGGTCCTTGAGATCCTGCTTCTTGATATTCGCTATGGTAGCCAGAATCGAGCTCTGATACTAGTGATACGAGCTCTAGGGATTTAGAAGGTGAAAAGGGAACGAAGAAGAGAAAGAGAAGATGTGAGGGATCGAGAGAGAAGTTAAAGTTCATTCAATTCTCAAAAGCTGATGTTCTGTTTACAGATGGTTCAACAAAAGGGAATGAGTGCAGTAATGAACGGTGGGGATTACAAGGGTTGATCAGTAGAGTGAAATAGACAGTTGCCTTCAGTTGCGATGGAGGGCTGAGATTACAAGGGAGTTGGGCTCCACCTTTTGTTTTCAGATTAAACTCCAACCAATTCATTACATATCAGGAGCGGCCGGCGCGTGTGCACACAGGGAGAGCGGAAGTAGAGGGAGGTTAGGCAGCTGGGCAGCAGACGCGAGAAAAGACTTACCGGGCAGTAGCCCGGGGCGGGCGATGGCATGGGTGTGTTGGTCGTGGAGCTTGAGGGAGAAGGGCATGGCTTCAATTGAATTGGATTTCAATTTGGGACATTTTAGCCCTAAGTCCCTCTTCACATTGAATATATATATTATATTATTAAATCTTTATTCTTTCTTTCTTTCTTTCTTTTTTTTTTAAATCCATTAAATTAACTTATCTCCCTAGATTTTGTCACATGCCCATTTAATCAAGATTATCTTCTCCATTATCCCTCATTCTACTAAGTTATAATAAACTAAATATTTATTTAATTTATCTCCCAAAATATCTCCCTACTAAAAACAAATTAAACTTATTTAATATTATCATTTTGCTATGTAGTCACGTGGGTGACAAATCATTTGATTTGTCCCATCCCCGGACAAGATCTGGAAAAATCCAGATCAAAAGATTCCAGAGGTCATGGACGCAATGTAATATCATAGAATCTGTCTCCATACTAGATCAGATTCGATATTACCAGCTTTAACCCAACCAGATCTATTTTACCGGGACTCTAAATTTTGTCCGGTATCTCCCACTAATCGTGTCACTTAATCAATCCTGATTATTTAACACTTAGCAAATTTCAAATTAATTAACTGGGCTTATACTATCCTTCCACCTCCGACTATTTCAAGTAAATATGGCCTGGCCCAATAAGGCCTTCTCTTGGGCCCAATTGTAGAGAGGCTGGATTTTAAGCACATTAATTCCTAATTTTCATTTAATTGTGGTTTTGAGATGATTAATTCATTTACGTGGCTAATTAATCTCATTTAAATATTTGAAAATTATTAGATTATTTATTGGGAAAAATCCAGGGTGTTACAATTTTGCTTAACTTCAAGAGTTCATATCTAATATTCTTGCATTGTGTTTAGTTTCTTGTGTTTCCGTTTAACATGGGACATTTGATTTTTCACAGTTTTCCTAGCTCATCCCCATCACAAGGGAGGAAGAAGCCATTGTACAAGCCATGCGAAGGGAAGATGAGAGAACCCGGCCGGCGAGAAATTGAAAATCTGCCATTGCGCCCTCTCCATGGCAAGGGGGAGAGGGACACTGTGAAAAAAAGGGGACGGGAATGCTCCCCATTCAAAAAAGCCTCGCGTACCGCCCGACGTCGTTCTTTCATTGGCACTTCACTAAGGAGGCCAATGGACGATGACATTACAACCTGCCTTCTGAACACATATCAGGGGTTGGCAAGGGATGTTGGCTATAACACTTCGAGACTAGACATAATTGAGGGAAAGAAGCAAGCCATTGATGCACCGTCTCCGACGACACCAACGATTCCGACGGCTCCAACTGAACAACCGGCTCCACCGCCGATATCATTACCTCCCTCGGGAAAGCAGGTTAAGAAAATCACCTATAAGCCTCGCCATAGTTTGCGCTAGGTAACCGGGTCTCAGTCTGCATAGGCCGCTCGCCCCTAAACCTTGCCGCAACTGCAGAAGAAGAAGAAGAAGACTTCTTGCGAGGCCAAAACATCGAAAGATGTTGACGAGGATGACATGGTCATGCTTGACAACGTAATCGAATCACTGACAAAATTGAAGCACGAAAAGCCCACCCGGAAGGACGATAATGGGTCGTTGAGCCAATGGACGCGGACAATGACTTTCCAACTACTTCCGTTGAACCACCGACCACAGTCCATCAACCAACCACCGCCTCTGAACCACTAGCCAATGAACCAACCAATGCCGGTAATGAACCACCAGCCATACATACCTTAGTGCCAATGCACTCTGAATAATAGGAGACCGACACGGAACAACCAACCGCCAACACTGAGCAACCGGCTGCCAGCAAAGAACCACAGGTGTCCTCAACTGAACAACTACTTTTTGATAAGTGTTCAAATGACTATAATTTTATGATAGTTTCACTTGCACTTTTCATGTTATTCAGAGTAAATACAGCCCGCCGGTACTTAATTTGTGTTAATTTTCATCTACAAGGTATTAGAAGGCCTCAAGAGCAAAAAGGAAGCAATTCGACACCATTTGAGGCAAAAACAAGGAAGACAGGATAGTACACATGTCCACAAACGGGTGGACACGCCCGTATGAAGAAGAAAAACTAATTTTGGGCCTACACGAGTGAGCATACATTCGTAGCGAGGTTTCATGTAGCTACGAGGAGCAACAGGGCATTACCTGGGAGTTATAAGAGCGCAAATGCGCCAGTGTAAGCCCCCATATAGATTGCGAGTCCAATGCAGATCGAGTCCTTAAAAGCCATATGGGCGCAGACACGCCTGTGTACTAGCCCATGTAGATCATATTTCCAGTTTTCCAGCTGAAACAGGTCCAAGCGAACGTAAGGCGGACTAGATATTCTCTAATCGCAAGGGACAATATAAATATGGAGGTTTAGGGTTTTGAAATTATCTTTGGCTCTTGAGATCTCTCGTGGGGAGACTCTTTTATTAATCCACCATCATCCAATATCGAGGGCATCGGAGAGCTTGGAGGCGAGAGCACCACCATCTTCCACCTGTTCGATTATGAGGCTTGGAGGGGGTCGCATCAACGGTCCTATAACCGCCCCAATAGTGGTGGGAACAATGTATTGCACCATGTTTCCTTTTACTTTCATTGTTGTACTGGATTTGTGTTCCCCTTTGATGGGGAACTAATTTTGTAGCTATTCGGGCATGATGAACCCTAGGGTTGTGCTTTAACTTTGATATTGAATGTTAATGGTTTATTGGTTGCTTGTTAATATTGAGGTCTATTGAGTATCATTTATTGCATTGGCAATCTACGTTGCGACAACTGGGATTATCCAATCCGACGCACTGGGATGAAGAAGAGAACGCCTCCTCGTGTACGGGCATACCTCAATAGAGAGGGTTATGAGTGCGCCGAGAGATCGGGCACTAAGGAGAGCGAATCCTTAATACGCCTTGTTCCCATAATCCTTCCAAGAATTAGATTCCCTAGAATGCAAATCAGTGAGGATACTAGGTTAGTAATTGCCTCGAGAGAGGGATGAAAGCATTGTAGGAATCCTTGGTCCAATTTATTACAACTATTAGATTTAACATTCTTAATTTAACTATCTTTATGAGAACTCAAGGGGGATTCATTGCTTGGATACCCCTCTTTTATGACTGATTGCCCTTATGACTTCGTCGTGTCCTCGTTGAGATCTGATTTCATACTTCTTTCTAGGTTTATCATTTAGTCTAGTTTAGAATTCCACAAAATTGGGTTTATGCTAGATAATAGGTGAAGAGTTGGTACTAGTATTTTTCAGTCCCTGTTGTTTGATACCCGACTTTTCCTAGTCCACTGTATTATTTGCTAAACCGTACACTTGCAGTAGTATCGGCTCGATCACTTTCCCTCGCCCTTTCACGGACCACCTCCATTGAAATACCGATTATGACCACTGATCCGGCGACAGATGATGTGATCCTTACAGAGGACTACATGGCCAATAAGGACACGAATCCAGTGATGAGGGATTTTATACTGAAGAAGAAACATCATGCCGGTTTTATGAGCTTGAACAAGCTGGAACAGGAAATAATTGTGATGTATCTCAACTTCAAAATTGACAAGTAAGTTTTCCACTTATATTAATTGTTTTTGGTTTATATTGTTGTGTTTCTTCTTATCTCTTGTGGTTTCCTTTCACAATGATGTGTTTCTGCTTAGTTTTTTGGGTTTTCGTGTACTCTTCTTGGTTTTCGCTTAAATGTTTTTCTTTCCGTTTATTTACCTTTCATATTTACGTTTCTAAGTTTTCATTTAACATCCTCTCCAAAACCATCGCATGGAAGAACGAGTGGTCATTCACCACCTACGGCCATCTATACACACTGCTAGAAGGGAAGGCGATGGTTCCCGACGACGTCATGGAAGTGTTTGTGATGATTGTACTTGACTCTTTGAGAAAACTTATCTATCCTTTCAAGAGGCGGGCCACAATTACTAGGTCGCTGGCGCTTCTGATGTTGAAGCAAGACCACTCCTCAAAATTCGCCCTGAAAACAATGTAGGATGCCATGTACGTCTTCTACTAAGTTGAGTTGGTCCTTTGCCCATCTTTCTTAATAAGAACTTCTATCTTGTCTTCCTCAACAAGCAAAAGAGGGAGTATGTTCACTACTCCTCACTGATTAGCCCTATATACAACACCAACTTCTAGAAAATGGCAATATGACTCACTAACTTTTATTTTTTTCTCTGGCAATTTCTAAATGGTCCTAATTCTGATTCAGCAAACACTCTTCGATACCGGCCTCACAATTAAGCTTGGAGAGAGCGAAACGACGGTGTACCTACTACCCCACGACCGTAAATGCATGCAGCAGAAGGCCGTGAGCGTCGACTGGCCTGTCTATATTATGCAGTTCATAGACCAGATTATACATGGCAAGGAACTCTGCCTCCCCACTTCGGACGTACCTCTTATGCATTTGTGTTTCGTCTCACGCATACTGATCGACGGCATCGATCGTGGTAGTAGGAAATCTGAAGCGGGCAAGATAGAAGAGATAAACTGAAGTGTAATCTGACATAGTGTGATTGGTCATAGACTAGGATTGTTTAACAAAGACTGTTTATCAAAGATTATTTCCGTTTAAATTTCTTGAGATCCTTGTTCGAATGGAAATGTGTCTTGGTTGAGCTCTTCGAGAATGAACCCCTCCTATTGGTATATATATCATAAGTGAGATTAGAATCAATCACTAATATTTAAGAGGAAACTAAAATACTTAGCCGGAAATATAATACATTAAGCAGAAAGTTAAAATGTTAAAAGGAAATAGTGAAAAATAAGCTAAACACCATATATTTAAGTGAAAACAGTTTTTTCTAAGTGGAAACATGAAATACACCAATTACGCATAAAGCAATTACACTTTGAAGGAAACATGAAAAACATGAAAAAAAAATGAAATAAAAGAAATATCAGATGGGGCATTGGCACACTGACGGGTTGGTTGGTTCATCCAAGAGAAGGCATAATATTTACGGCGGTAAAGAGGAGATGTAGGGCACGTCCACCGCCTTTTCATCTATATGTGTGGCATATACGCTGTTAAACATGGCAATGAGGTCGACGGAAGAGCTATTAATTATGTGCTATATGTGGGACATACGCTGAAAGTCCACCTCGGTATCAATTGGGAAAAAAGTTCAGTGTGACAAACTTCACCCTTACAAGGGAAACTTCAACACCCCATCCATCACATATCTCGGTGAGTACTGATGTCCAAGAAGTCAACATGGTAAGCTGCAACACTCGTCCCTCCCCCTTATATTTGGCAACTGCACAAAAGGTCTCCATTGCCAAGCTGGAGAAAGAGCGTCTTACACTAATATGCTTTTAAACTGCACGAGATATGGAAACATTTTTAGAAAAAACGAGAAAAGAACTCACGACGAAGCAGGGGCGGACCTATGTACAGCTTTGGGGGGGCCTTGGCCCCCCCAAATGTTGAAACAAAAAAATATTAATATTATGTATATAGATATAGTTAAAAGCTTTAAATTGGCCACACCAAATAAAAATAAACATTAGCTTAGTTGGTAAGTAGCGGACTTTAGTAGGCCCAGGTCATTGGTTCGAATCCAATAAGTTGGAAGTTTTACTTCTTTTTTCTTTTTAGATTTTGTTATCATTTTTTTATTGGAGGATTACATCTGTTTTTTAAAGTATTTAATTTAATACTAATAATTTCCATTAAACATATCATATTTATAATTTTTTTATTTGATATATTTTTAAAATCTATTTTACAAACAATAATTATTTATATCTAGGTAACAAACACATATCATGTGTCATGGGTGTAATAACAAAACATGTCATTTTATATAATTATGCAAAATTTCAAGGGTTCAAATAGAAATATAATTATTGTTGATGAAATCATAGATTTTAAAATAAAATTTGGTCTATGGGGTGATAAATAAAATAAAATTAAACTAGGGGGTTATGGGATATTATTGAAAAGTAATGGTGATAAGTGATTTGATTATTTTTGAGGGGGTGACAAATTAAAAACTTAATGGTTTTATGAGATTTTTATTATTTATCGTTGAATTTTTTGCCCCCCCCCAGACTTAATGTAAACATCCGCCACTGAGGCGAAGGTAGATGTTTTTTCGAGTAGCCTTGGCCGGTGACTCACGAAGGAAGAGATAAGATGGTCGCAGAGCTCGTCACCCTGGGAGAGCAAATGGATTGTAGAAGAAGCAAAGTTATCTTGGCAAGATTGAAACAAAAGTGAACAAAAGGGATTGGGGAAGAAGAAGAGCAGAAAGATGTCAAAAAGTACATAAAGCAAGTGAAAAGATGTCAAAAAGATAATGAAGTGATGGGTAGAGTACAACATTCAAAAAGAAGGGGCATGATTTGGCGGGAAAAATCCCTACCACAGTAGGGGCAAAGATTGAATTACAAACAAAAGAGACTGACGCAGTGAGGTTGAAGGATTGAAAAGTAACTTTTCTAAAAAGGAGGGATTATCTAGGGAATTTAACTTCAGAGGGACTACCTGGGAAGTTTTGAAACTTTCAGGGACTTATAAATAATTTTCCCTAAATTAAATTTGTATTTTCTAATAGCATGGTGATTCTAATGTTGCAAAAAGTGTCCATGCATTAATGTCACAAGGGCAATGACATCACTTATGCAGGAATAATTCCCTTTTTAGTCCCTATACTTTTCAGAAAGTAACCTTTTAGTCCCTCAACTTTTTTTGTGACTTTTTAGTCCCTATACTTTATAAAGTGGGACTTATTAGTCTGCACACAGACGTCGTTTGCTTCTGCCGTTTAAAATGGCTAACTTGGCTGCCACGTGGCCTATTAAAATATAAACCATTAAAAAAGTTTTAAAAAATGAGAAAAAATAAAACCTGAATTCGGATCTTAAAAATTAGGATCTGATTTCTTACCCTCTTCCCCCCTCTCACCCGGGCTCTTCCCCCCTTCTCATCCTCTCCGATCAGCCCACGCCGGAGTACCCATCCCACGATGTTGCAACAGCCCACGTCGGAGTACCCATCCCATGTTGGGGCCCACTCGAGCCCTCCCCGAAAGTGCTCCACACCAACAACGCCACGTGGCAGTAGCAGCACGACGCCGTAGCAGTGTTTCATGCCAATACTTGAATTCTGTCAGCCAACCGAAAGTGTTCCACGCCGATAGCTGACTTCCCTCACCCCTTCCACATCGGAATAGAGTCAAACCGGCAAGGAATTGGGTTTTTTTTTGAGTTGAATGAGAAGCCATTTTCAAAAGATCATGAGAATCTATGAAACAATTTATACATAATTCATAGTCAATGTATGGGCATTGCATTATTTGCAGAATTTCCAAAGATTGTACTTTCTGCAAAATCTATAAGCTATTGCAAAATTTCAATTGTAATTTTAATTGTAAATAGATGAATTTGGAATCATGATCTTGTTGGTTCTTTGTAGTCTTTATCACTCTTCAGGAGGAAACAGTTGGTTGACTTTGAGCTTAATTGTTGACGTATTGGAATACAAAATTTTGTAATGGTGATCCAAGTACACCATGATAAAAACCATCCAAAAAAAAAACATTGCCCAAAAAAAATCATGTGAACAAATCCTGTAAGCTACAAGGTTATTCTTATGTCAACTGTAATTTGTAGAACATTTCAACATGCTAAATTCCAAAAAAAATTCTAGAAAATACAACATTGCCCAAAAAACACTGATATGTTAAATCTGCGCAAAATTATAGATATTTTTATACACATTGTATAGATGTCCTACAATATATCCTTCCCCCATGCATGTTGAACATTCCCACCATTACATAATCAAAATTACAGTAATGAGATGAAACACTCCACAATGAAACAAAAAAGAAACATTCCAACAATAAAATATCCCATCAAATTGGGCACAGTGCTTGCTTATCTTGCAATGCTATGTTGCGTTGACAGCTCTGGAACCTCAAGAGCTGTAGAGGCTTGCTAGCATGTTGCTTCTTCAACTTGTGCACTCTGTCCAGCTGCCTTCTCATCTCTTGTTGCATGCCAATTAAACACCAAAGACCATAATCAGCAATACAGAAGTTGCAATAGTATGTGAAGTAGATGAGGACATGTCTTACTATTAATTTATTGGTTGTAATAGAGGAAGAAACCATGTTTTTTCCTACCCACTATAACTCCACCACTATGGGGACCTTGAAACATATAACAAGCACAAGCCAGAATTATTTTAACAAAACAAATCGAGTACATTTGCCATGCTCTCAGAATTCTTAAAATAATCCAGTACTTAAAACCATGATTGATATGACTTACTCTCAAAATACTTATTTTTCCATGGGAGCCAGTTAGTCTCACTTTTTTCCCCTGATGGTGCAGCATTTGTGTTGCCTTTCCCTTTTGTTGCATGTGTCTTGTTCCCTTCTCTTTGATGGTTGTGCATAACAAGCAGTTGTTGTTGGGGTTGACTCAAGTTGGATGCCATCAGATGTATCCTAGATTAGCAAAAAAAATGTCAATTATGACTATTTGAATAACTTTACAAGCAATTGAGGACTAAGAAGCTCATAGTTCGGGGCGTATTTGGATATCACAGCCTATAATGTCCTTCAACATGACAAATCCTACACCTCATTGTCCTGCCAGCCTTAGAAATTTTCCCAATGCTTTTGTTTTTCCCTTCTAGTAGTTCTCTTCTTCTATTTTTGGTAGGTCTACCAGGCATTCTCTTTTCAATGGGTGGTAGCATTGGTCCTACTTTACTTACAGTCCAAAACTCTCTACACCTCAGTGGATTGACATTATACTGATATGCATTCAGGTGTGTATCTTTGTTAAACAATTCAGATAGGTAGTTAATTAGGTCTGCCCCATAGAACCCAATTACTGCAATGGCATGCTGACAGGGTATTCCACTCTTATCCCATTTCCAACAACTGCAAGCATGGTTTCCAAGTCTAACAACATATCCCTACCTTACATGTTGCACAGGGTCATCACAAAACACCTCATGGCATGATCCCCCATTCCACTCAACCTGTCATCTTAGACTTTCACTTTTCTCCTTTTCATTCTTTCTAATTATGTTAGGTCCACACTCAAATTTCCATGTCACAAAACTTGCTCTCTTGGCAACCATCCGCTTCATAATGTACTGTATGATGTCTTTCAATAAGGAAATTATAGGCTTGCTTCTGGTTTCAAGGAGCACTCCATTGAAGGTCTCACACATGTTATTGTCCAATACCTCACACTTAACTACATCTGTAAAGAAAGCTTGGCACCAACCTTTGAGTGGCCATTTCTCTACTAACTCATCCACAACCACCTCTCCCCCATTCAACTTTCTCATGTTTTGAAGTTATCTGTGCACTTCAGGCTGATTTGTTGCCCTAGCCATACTCCAAAACAACAATTGAAATTCTTTGCTATATGACTTCTTTCCCCACCTTGCATATATGTGTCTAGCACACATCCTATGCTCAATGAGGGGTAAAAGTTTGTTGACTGCATGAATGAGACCCTGAAAATTTGATAAAGACAAATTTAAAGCTGAAGTATAATTTTATATAGCTGGAGTAAATTATATGCTAAAATGAGAAAGTTGAATGAAATTATGTGCAAACCTTCTCCATGTCACTGATAACAAGC
Source organism: Dioscorea zingiberensis (assembly GCA_026586065.1). NCBI lineage: Eukaryota > Viridiplantae > Streptophyta > Magnoliopsida > Dioscoreales > Dioscoreaceae > Dioscorea > Dioscorea zingiberensis. The sequence goes on along the minus strand of CM048820.1, from coordinate 30,346,598 downwards.
CATCCAAGCCCTTCTCCTATGCAAAGATCAACCTTTAGATGCTCAATAAACCAGGTCCAGCTCTCTGTTGTTTCCTTGTCCACTATTGCCCAAGCTATAGGGAACATTTGGTTGTTTTCATCCCTTCCAACTGCAATAAGCAACTACCCTTTCATCAATCTCTTCAAAAAACAACCATCCAACCCTATCAACCTCCTACAGCGAGCCATAAACCCTTGTTTAATAGCAGCTATGCAGATGTACACATTTTGAAAAACAGGACTTTCATCTAGTTTTTTCCTTTCGGAAACCACACTAATAGTGTTGCCATGATTTGTCTGTTTCAACTCATTCATATAGTTCTTTAATACATTGAAGTCCTTCCTGAATTGGGCTTCAATACTTTTAAGCACCAGTCCTTTGGCATTTCTGCACACTTTCCTAGTTACAAAAACACCTAGCTCCCTCCTAACTAGTACCTTCAATTGGGAGGTTTTAATGAATGGCATGCTACTTATTATGTCACCAAATCTTTTGGAAACAATATGAGCTATCACCCTCTTGTTCCTACTGGCCTGAAGAAGGCATTTGTGTTCTCCCGCATAATGTTTGACCACAAACCCTTTTTTCCCACTGCACCACGGGCATAAAATCAACCATTCGCACCCTTTTGCATTGCATCTTGCCCTAACCCTAACTGCATCATTCTTTACATACCTAAATTCAAACCCTTTCCGTGTAGAAAAGTCAACAAGCTGACTCTTAAATTGTTTTAGGTCAACAAAGCTAAGGCCCAAAGAAAAATCATCTACCTCCTCGTTAGGAGCAAACTGTTTACTGGTGGATTTATGCCTCCTCGTATCCTCTGCATCAGACCCTTCACTACTTTCCTCATGACTTCCAGGGTCTGATGACTCAATATAGTCACTGTCATACCCATGAACTTTCCCATCACTTGCTATAGGTGTCCCAATCCTTCTCCTTTCTTCATCTCCCTCTCCATGATCTGTGTCACTTTCAAAAACATTCTCTTGTATTGTTCTTTTCAACTGTAAATATTTGGTGGAGGCCAAAAAGTTGGGGGAATGGATTTATGCTCATAAGTAGAGACAATACACATCTCATGCATCCACTAGCCAAAAAATCCTAATGATGACACATTCAATCACTGATCTTGGTCTGCAAACAATACAAAAACATGGCTCACATGCTAGCTAATAGAGCCCATGTATATTAGTTTTTCTATTCGAAAATGTTAAGAGCCCAAAAAAAGAGAAAAAAAAAACTGGAATAGTTGACATGTATGTCACCAAATAATTAGGGTGAAGTAGAAAAACATGCATTAAGAACTTCAGATTACAGTGCTTTGGTTTTCTTCTAGGGTAAATTTCCAAATTCTCAATACAGTTCGCTAATAATTAGTTGAGCCAGTGTTGACAAACAAAGAGGAGACTCAATTTTATAAGAGTTGTTATCAAATTTTATTAAGAACTTCCAAATGCTCATCCAGTCTCACACAACCTTAAAGAACTTATCTACATACATATATTGACAACACATACAACATAATTGCATTGGATGAAATCCTCACATAACAGAACAAAAGATACAATCTTCTGTATAATTTTAGATAAAAATGAATAAAATAAATATAAAATAATAGAAGCCATTACATACAAGCAATAAAGAAGTATTAAATAAAGTCTAAAAGCAATTATTTCATACAGAAGAAGCAATACAAAATAATGCATACAAAATAGGCAATACAGAACAAGCATATAAACATGGACACAATCAACACAATTTCAGAGGGAGGAGTGGAATGGGAAGTTTTCAAGCATAGGACAACTAGAAAGAGTGGAATAGGGCCCACAAAAAGAAAAAAAAAAAAAACAACATCCAAGGCCATACATCACAACAATAACATAGCAAATTAGGGTTCAACATACAAGAGGGCATCTTACCGGGAGGATGAAGAGGCCTAGACTGGCTGATGTGTCGGTGTGGAGCACTTCCGACGGGGCCCGAGTGGATTCCAGTGTGGGAGGGGTGGAGCTGCTGCACCGTCGTGGGATGGTGAAGTCGGTTGTCGGCGTGGGGCACTTCCAGCGCGGGCTCGAGTAGGTTCTGGTGTGGGATGGGTGCTCCGTCGCACACGTTGGTGGCCTACTCGAAGAGGATTAGTAGGGGGAAGAGCTCACTGAGAGGGAGGAAGAGCCTAGGGGGGGGGGGGGGGGGAAGACGGTGAGAATTCTGATCCTAAATGTTAAGATCCGCATTCAGGTTTTTTTTTCATTTTTTTTAAACTTTTTTAATGGTTTAATATTTTAAAAGACCATGTGGTAGCCGTGTTAGCCATCTTAAACAGTAGAAGCAAACGACGTCTGCCTACGGACTATTAAGTCCCACATTATAAAATATAGGGACTAAAAAATCACAAAAAAAATGGAGGGACTAAAAGGTTACTTTCTTAAAAATATAGGGACTAAAAAAAGAATTATTCCAAATTATTATTAAAAAATTTAAATATTAAAAATGTATACACACAGTGGACCAATAACGAACATTTCCTTATATTATAATGGCCATGTTGAATATTATAAAAGTATAGAGAAAATGGACAATGTAAACTTGATGGATGAAAGCTTAGATTAATCCTTTAAAATTATAGGGAAAAGAAACTTAGAAAAAAGGGTTTTGGGAGCTTTTTATAGAATAGTTGGAAATTTGAGGATTGTTTTAAAAAAGTCAATAAGCAGGATAACAAAAAGGTAAATTACATGTATTCCTTGAAGAAAACATAAAATTATATGTATATCACTGTAAATTTGATAATTATACGTTCACCATTGTGGTCAATCTCACCTCTACATTTTAAAAAATAAATTTATTTTCATTTTTTTATATATTTTCCACTAGGAAGGAAAATTGGAAATTAAGGTATTTTTATTTTTTTATGAATATTTAAATTTAAAACTTTAGGAATATATACATAAATAATATTTGCGATACATGGAGATATACATGTAATTATCAAATTTACAGAAATATCAACTTAAATTTATATTTTTCTCGGAGTATAACTGTAAAATTCAATTAGTAAAAAAAAAAAAAAAAAAACTCAACGCGGCCACTTCTACCAGATCAGAACTGCAGGAGAGAAGGTGACCACATTCATCTTTTACATTAGACAATATATGATTTTATGGGAAAAATAAAAAAGAAAACTTAATAATTTGAGATTAAATTAATTAAATGATAATAACTCAGTATGTAAAAGATGCGCCATGAATTGAATTATTCAATCCAAAATAAGAAAGAAGTCAAAATGGAGGCCAAAAATGGAGAAGGGGAAAATTTACTTGGAATGATAATAGGGAACAAAATAAAAAAATATTTTAGAAAGATATCTAAATTATTTTGTCAATGTCAAGCATGCATGAACTCCAATATCAATTAAACAAATCTGGCTAATTATTTTATGAAAAATGGCGAAAATCAGAAAGAAAAAAAATAGAAAAATGAAAGGTTTGTTAATTTCTAAAAATTCATATGTGGAAAAATTCTAACATTTATGAACAAATATATTCCTCAAAAAATGGATAAATTGACTTTCCACTCTTTTGAGGCTATTATTCATTCAACCAAAAAATCATAGAATCATGTTTTGCTGTAAAACAATAACTACCTAGAACACGTACGCTGTTGAACTGATCCCTAAAATCAAGTGAGAATAATCCCTAAAATTGGATAATAATTATGCTGCGTATCTTGACGATTTAAGCAAATTTGATTGCATTAAACAAACTACCATCTTAGTTTCATTTCATCTATGCATGCAATGCCCACACAATCAAGCTTATATATATATATACACACGGAGGCCACTCCGATCCCACAGCCCATGCAGCAGGAATCGACCAAGCAAGCAAGCATCAAGAAAGTAGTGCACCTATATATATATATTCTGGTGATCAACCTTCTTCTTCCGGTCATGCAGAAATTAACTTCTTGTTTCCTTATAATTATAAGACTAATCTACAGTACTATATATTAATTTAGTTGTCCCTTGCAGTACTGCGCGCTTTGGAATATCCATCCATGGGTCATACTCGGCTTTTCTCCTTCTCTTCTGCTTTTTTTTGGTCGTTGCTTCTTCTGTCACAGCTGATCATTACACTTGCAGGTATGTATATATCTTAATTGATTAGCATGCATTCACATTTTTTAGTATTTAATATTACTCATATTCAGCTAGCTAGCATTAGGGCCGTGGTCTCATAAGAGCCTGACTGTAACACCAGTCTATATCTATACATATATATAATGAATTAATAATAAGGTACGTTGAACGCAATTAATTGATTGCAGGAGCTCAAGCTGCTGTTGGACCTGTTGGCGTGGGAGTGAACTACGGCATGATCGGTGACAACCTCCCTACGCCGGAGCAGGTGGTGGGCCTCTACAAGTCGAGGAACATAACCGGTCTGCGGCTCTTCGACCCGAACCCGGCCGCTCTGAAGGCTCTGGAGAGATCGGGCATCAGAGTCGTCCTGGGGACGCGCAATGAGGACCTCCAAGCGCTAGCCTCCAACGCTTCCTTCGCCGCAGCCTGGGTCAACGCCAACGTGCTCCCCCACGCCGCCTCCATTCGGTTCCAGTACATCACAGCCGGCAACGAGGTCATCCCTGGTGACCTTGCCGGCAACGTTCTCCAGGCCATGCAAAACCTCGACGCCGCCCTTGTGGCAGCAGGTCTGTCCATTCCGGTGACCACCGTTGTGGCCACGCAGGTGCTCGGCGTGTCCTTCCCTCCCTCACAGGGCTCTTTCTCCCAGTCATCACTTCCCTTCATGGTGCCCATCGTCTCTTTCCTGGCGGCCAAGCAGACCCCGCTCCTCGTCAACGTCTACCCCTACTTCGCTTACTCCGGAGACCCCAAGGACGTGCCTCTGGACTATGCGCTCTTCAACGCCAAGCAGCCCCCCGTGATCGACGGCGGGCTGTCGTACATGAACCTCTTCGACGCCATTGTGGACGCCATGTACTCGGCCCTGGAGAAGGCTGGAGGGCCTCCTGGCCTGCAGTTGGTGGTCTCGGAGACGGGTTGGCCATCGGGCGGCGGCGGGCTGGGAGCCACCGTTGAGAACGCGCAGACGTACAACAACAATGTGGTGGCGCATGTGAAGAGCAACGCAGGAACGCCCAAGAGGCCAGGAAAGGCCTTGGAGACTTACCTGTTTGCCATGTTCAATGAGGATCAGAAGCCCCCGGGGACCGAACAAAATTTTGGCTTGTATCATCCCGATATGACTGAAGTCTACCATGTCAACTTCTGACTTTGCCTAGCTTAGCTTAGCGACATAATTTTAACATATAATTACAAAGAGAACCTGGTATCTTGTTCTCCCATTAGCTAGCTTTTCTTGTTAAAGAAAGGGTGAATTGATTAATTAGTAGTAGAGCTACCCTTCCTCTTCTCACAAGTTTTAAATAATGGAATAAATCCTTATTATTATTATTATTATTATTATTATTATTATTATTATTATTATTATTGATTTCTTTTATTTATTTTAAATATATATATATTTTTTTGAAATAAGAATTTATCACAACAGGTGACAAGAACTTAAAATGAATGTGTGTGCTACTGCATCCGCGACCGATCTTCCCATCCTAATAAAGAAACCAAAGCTTTAGACAAACACCCAAATAAATATTCACCTTTTAAGTTTTAAGTCCACCTATTTTAAAAGACTAAAATCAAAGTCTACACTAAAAAAAATTTCTCCATGCTGAAAAAAGATTAAATCAATACACAATTTTGTTTAAACACACTTTAATGATAATGACATAATTCTTAACTATAAATTAGAATTTAACAATTTTGAGATAAAAACCTGTTATATATTGTTGATGCTGAGAATTGTACCTTTTTAGGATAAGAAAGGACCCAGCTCAACGGATGAGAGAGATCGGTGGAGATTGAGAAACTTTAGAGATTTGGAGAGAAATATTAGCTATGTGGACGACTCTTTAGACAAACTCCTTCTTGCTGATAAGATCGTTTTCTTCTCCGAGGATTGAACCTTTATAGAGCACATTTAACCGAAAAAGGGATCTGCAGAGAGAGAAGGGCTAGGCACTTGTGCCTTAGGAAGCCTTCGACGCTCAAGTCAAAGAGGCTCTAAAGAAGGGATGAGTAAGGAGGAGAGTAGAAGAGAGTGGAGATGATTCTAAGTGAGAGTGAAGCGTTAGTAGGCAATCAATCTCACTGGAATCATAATAATGTACTAGGTAGTAGGTACTCAAACGCTAGATTTAATGTCCTCATTGATAGTCCTCCTTAAATTAATAGTGTGCTGAGGCCGTTAGTCAGCTCGGATCAAGCAAGGCGCCAGCTCATATACAGTTAGGCACCAGGCTGGAGGGAGGCAGGCGGCAGCTGCTAGAACTTTCTAGGGCCTTCCGAACACCATCCAATGACTAGGTAGTTAGATGGTTGGTTGGTCTTCATTCGAGCCCTTATGATCACGCCACGTGTGCTTTAATATTTTTACCCCATAATACTTGCCCCCAACTCTCTAGGTCAACTAGTCGTCAGCTCGACTCAGCTTGGAGAGTTTGGATGTTGGCTAATGGCATGAGTCAGGTGTTCTCGAGTATCCAACTATGAGTTGCTTTTTGAAATGTGACCAAGTTGACTTAGTTGGGTACTCCATATAAATATTTATTGATGAGTCACTTCTCTTGAGTGACATGATGTTCCGGCTTCCAAATCGTCTTCATTAAAGATAAGCATGACTCACGATGGAAAGATCTCAAAGCATTTAAGAGGTAATGGTCCACATGTCGCTTATCCATGGTTATATCTGTTAAGAGAGCTTTCTAAACCATCGAATCTTAACCAATTACCTTCTTAGGAGACACATTTGTAGGTATCACCTATAAATAGGTCTACAAAAGGTTAAGGCTTTACTCTCATGATCTTCGTCTTCTTCTTTTCCATTTTATGAGAAAACTCTTAGTTTCTTTTCCTTCTTCTCAACTGAGGTAATGGAGGTCTTTCATTATTAGCTTCTAGGGAGCAGAGCATCGGTGTCGAATCAGCAACCTCTATCCTTAATTTCCCATGATGTATCTTCATCCTTTCTCGAGGCTTCTGCCTAGACTTTTCTACAAGTGAAGATCTCTGTAGTGTAGAGATGCCTTCGTGTATCTTTGCAATGATAGAAGATTGCAAGGTTTTGTGGGAAAATAAGTATGATGCTCCCCATTTTAATGGAGTAGGATTAGCTGGACCAGAAGCTGAGGTTGTAGCCAACTTCAGGATACCAACTTTAGTGAAACCTGATGTGTCTGCTCGAGGTCGGAGCATGTGCCCTTGCTGGAACTAAGGCGTCTTTTGTAGTCCCTCAAGAATAAGCTTTGCACATTTTTTTCCTCTTATACTCTTTGTATCCATACATTTCATAAGTTATCAATAAAGAGATATTTTTTTTACTTGTGTTATGTTTGTATGAACTCGTCTCCGGGTTGTTCATTTCTTGAAATGGCTAAGTATTAGCTATTCAGTTGTTGGCCTTAACTTTCTATTCTACTGACTTCAAGTTCAGTAGTTCTTCATGCTTCAATAGTTCACTTCTCTAAGTCTGACCAGAAATGATGTTGATTAAGAACTTCGTTCTCGAAACTCGGAGATGGTGCCTTGTGTTAAGCAAGAAAGGATGCAGAGTACTGAATTTTTTTGCTCTTTTTATCGAGTCCTAAATAAGACTAAAAACAAGAGATCCAATGATTTTACAGACCATCATTTTATCTCTTGATAGGGTGATGATTTGACCACAATGGATTGTATTAATCATATTGTTTGTTAAAATATTAACTTTTGATTGTATTAATTGTAATGTTTTGGTTGTAATGAGTTTAATCATATTGTTTGTAAAATAATAAATTATGTTATAATTTTATTTTAAAAAGTGCTATGTCATCATGTTGAAAATTCCCACATAAAATTTTAATTTTTTTTAAATTTAACTAATTTATTTTTAATTTTTTGCCCCGTCACCACCATATGTGGCATGCCACATCAACAAAATACGTACATCTATAAAAAAGAAAATTAAAAAAATCCTTGTATTTCATTCATATACCACTTGGTTGCCACATTAACGCCACGTCAGTGTCAGGGACCATATTTAACAAAATACGCAATACACAGGGGTCGTATTGAACAAAATGAAAACACAAGGATGAAAGTGAACAGTGGTACTGTTTCCAAGGACAAAAAGTGTCTTTAACCATTGATTATATTATTATTCAAAGAAATCTACCATTTAAAAAATATACAACCCATTGGGAATAATCAACTCTACTTTGCCAACTCAAATTGTTATTGCATTCCCTATGGGTTGTTGGTAAAATTCGTCGAAATTTTCAAATTTGTTCGCCCGAATAGGCCGCAAATGAAACTTTGTGAACAATCATGACAACATGTCATAAATACTTGCCTAGAATAAAATTTCTAAATATTCCTAATGAACAATTGGGGAAAATAATGAAATTGTTACTCAACAAATTACTAATGACAACCCGTCGAGAAAAGTATCAATCATGAAGGAAAAACACCTTTGTCATAAAAGGTTGTAGGGATTAACTCATTATCTAGTAGTGAAGTCTTTAAGGGTGGCTAATCTGAAAGTGTGGTTTTTGCTTGGTGTCATAATTCCTTGTTAGCTGAAATTGGGTGTATAGGCAAGCTTTAAATGACGAGACAAGCAAAGCCAATTTTTTTCCATCACTTTTTCTTCTTCATAAGCCTTCATAACCATTAAGGTATACAAGTCAATACTTCAATAAAGGCTCCTTTATTCTATCCATAAAGAAGCAAATCAAAACCTCTTCAAAGAGATTATCCAACATATTAGGGATCTATTCAAATTAATTATATCTCCCTTTACCAAAGTTGGATAAGAGCCATCATGTAATTTATTATGCAATATGGCCCTAATTATCTCATAACTTTCTTGCTTGAAGTCCTCCCATGTTGATTGCCTCATCCATGTAAACTACCACTTATACCACTGTGCAGCCTCATCCTTCAAAAGAAATAATGATACAATTTCTTCCTCATAATCTTTTAATGTATTTGTGCACTTAAAATAATTTGCAGTAGAAAAAATCCTAATTTGTGGGTTTTTCTTACTATTAAAGTTTGAAAAGCCGACCTTTGAAGTTCCAAGTTGAACCATTAGTTAAGAGAACTGAATTTGTTTGAATCCTACATCATTCCTTCAGTCAATTGATGGCCACAACCATGATCATAAAATTTTATCCATAATTAAGCCCTAATAGTGCGGAACCAACTACTTGAATAGTAGTAGAAAAGGGAACCTCTACTGTAAAGGTAATTGGTCAATAGTTTATCAAGTACTTATCTTTCCTCGCCAAAAAAAAGTCTTGAAAGGAGAAATGTGAAGGTAAAGTCGAGCTAATTTTGTGAATTATTGAGAATCTGTCACGCCCCGACCCGATCTCCAGGCCTCGGGCACGTGCTCAGACCGGCCGTACCCAAGTGGAGACAAGCCCTACTCAGATACAAGGCCTATGTAAATCAAAAGCATGCTGTAAAATAAATTCATTAACATCAACAATAATCAGAGTTCTTACAACGGAATCAATAATAAAGTCAGGGTTTAAAATACCTTACAATGGTCTATACAAAATCAGGCCCTATAGGGTCCTATAAAAGTACAATCTCACTCATAGAGAAATCCTGAGGTCTACGAACCTTGGCAAGCTATCCCGGTCCCTCGCGTAGCTCCTGAATCTAATCAACTAATCTTTCAAACCTGAAAGAGAGAAAATCATGTGGAATGATCTTTTGAAAGGAAAGCTCAGTAAGTACCCCCGCATGGAGTACAAAGAAGTTAATGAAGTCAACCAAGAAATAGTGATCCATACGAAACCATAAACATATCAGAAAACAAGGTTACACAAGAATCACTATTCGACAATCTCATAACAAAGAATAGAACAAACAATAGACAAGAAAAATTTCACGTCATCTCCTGGTGCTCATCGACCTCGGCCGATCATCACTCTTAATCACATCCAGACCCTCGAGTCTGGTAGCGCTCCTACGTGAATGTATATGGTCAGCCTATCATCCCACTGACAGGTGGATATCCAGAGTTTCCTCCCCCTGGTAGAACTATAGGACGTTCAGAGTGTCATTCCCTTAAACGACAACAACTTATACCTTCCCGAACAAAACAAATACTGCGTGTCTCAATGGTCTTATGCCGGACAACAAGAGGCTATTCTCAACGAGCCCGCTCACTCCACTGACGCATACCTATCCAACCTAAACACAAGCACCACGAGTCTCCACAATATTGTCCTGGTCACAAGTGGGTATGCTCAGCGAGCATTCAACAACAAATAGTGCAACTGACACACACCTTTCCTGACAGCGCACAGGCTCACGTGTTCCCAAGGCCACGTACCGGTTAATGGACAAATATGCACAGTAAACACTATCTCACACAAAGCAACCATACACATACATAGAAAGAAAACCAAACAACAAGCAGGTATGTGCATGTAACCAATAAACAAATCATCATGAAAGAACAGGCATGCTATCAAATAGCAGTCATCAAACACAAGAAACCCAAAGATGGGTGGGAGCAAGAGAAGTGTACTTACAAATACATGGCAATAGCAAAGTCAAGAAAACACAAATCTGGGTGGGAGCTAGGCAAAGGCACTTACAAAGTAATTATCCAACAAATGAGGGAAACAAGACAAAGGTACTTACAAAGAAATCATCCAACAAATGAGGGAAATAAGCCAAAGGTACTTACCTCTACTAATGATGTCCGAAGTCACACGAAACTCCCTCCTGACGTATCTCTACGTCAAAATATGGTAATGACAACCATGTCTTAGTACTATTATTATAACCAAAGTGGTTTATTATTATCATTATTGTTAATGCAGAATTCTGGTAATTCTGCGTAGTCATAATAAACTACTCATAACTTCTAATTCGAGAATCCGATCTGGCTAATCTAAGATTCGTTAGAAAGTGATTTCCCTCATATTTCCAAAGGTATATTGTACATCCCGATCGGGGAACTATAGAAGACCCAACTATCCCTCGAATGGGGAAGCCAAACTGCAGCCATTGACCAACTCCTAACTTGACTAACCTAACCCAGTTCCCAACTGACTGAGTTTAACCAAACCGGACCCATGTCCATTAACTTGTTTCAACCTATTTGATATTACTTGATCAAATCAATCCCAACTCACATAACTAAATTGACTAAACTCGGTTTGATTTAAAACAAACCCAATTCAACTTAATCACTTAACTAACTTAACCTAGTTTGCCTTAACATAGATCTAACCCAACCTACTAACTTAATTAACCCAATTGATCTTAATCCGGTTTGAGTTTAAAATAGGCTCAAACCAGACCACTTAATCACCTATGAGGATTCTATTAATTTATATGTCCACACACAATGCAGAATTTCTGCCAGTTTTGAGCAGTCTGAAAGGATTGTCCATATCTTCCAATCCGGATATCCGATTACATTGATTTAGGATTCATCTGAAAGATCTTTTCATAAACTTTCCAATGATATATTCTACACTATGCTCAGGGAAATTCATAATATCTAAAATACCCCTGAAATCAACAGCTCAGACGGACAAAATTCACAGATTTTCCTACTCTCAAATACTTGGTCATAAATTTTATTCTACTGATAAGATTTCAATGAAATTAGATTTTTTAGATTCACGAAGAAGATTAGAATCTGAAACAAAAGTTTAAAGATAATAAATCAGAGAAAATCTTGCTGAATTTGGCTAAAATTACAAGTCTGTAGGTTTTCTGCGGGGTTTTGGTAAATCTGTTGTATCTTTTAATCCGTAAATCGGATCGGATTAAAACAAAGTTCAAGGGTTTCCTTAGAACAGAAAAAATATGGATAAATTTATTTGAATATGATCAGGTGACAGAAAAGATTCTAAACTTATCAATTTTTTCTATTTTTGATTCTACGTGTCAATAAGATCATCCAATTATTCCCAACTTCTAGGGCCCGTTTGGTACTTTGCATGTAAAGTCTTTGCATGCAAAGTCTTTCCATGCAATCATTTTCCCTGTAATCACTTTCTCATTGCAATGTTTGTTATGCCCAATAAAAAAGTGTAATTAAAATGCATGCAAAGTGATTCATCTGTTTGGTATTAATAGGTTTACCATGTAAAGTAATGTTCATTCCAAATTTTGCCCTTGATTACTTTATTAATAAAATTGGGTCTTATATAAGAACTTTTTACTTACCATCCCTTGAAAAATAGCCAAATCACTTGTCACCTCTTCTTTTTTCAATAATACCCCATAACCTTATATTTTATTTTATTTTCACTTGTTACCCATTGAGTTAGTTCTCTCAATCAAAAGTTTTGAATAATTTATAAAACAACGTAATCGGAGAAGTATAACACAAAAATACCATTTTTTTAATTATATTTATCTATGCCTAATAAATAATTAAGAAATTCTAAAATTATAAGTAAATTATGATTTTATTACTCTACTTAGTAAAATTGAAAGAGAGGGCAAGAGAAGAAATAACTAGTTAATAGATGGGCAAATTTGACACTTTACCTCTTCTATACTTTCCCACCAACCTTGTAATCCTTTTCACACCTCCCGCAATGTGAAACACTTTCCCTGGTCAAAGGGAAAGTAATTACAAGTCAAACTTTACTTTACATGGTTCATTTTATAACCAAACGTGTGAAAGTGATTCCCGACCTTTACTTTCCCTGCAAAGTTCTTACTTTCCCTCATACCAAACGGGCCCCTAATCTCAAGATATATATATAAAACTAAAACCTTCAATATTTTGGATCCCATAACTTATAAATCCATATCTAAAATAATATAAATCAATTAATATGTTTAGAGACTAACATGAATCATACAAAAGATCTAATCTTTGGAGAAGATTGTCTGCCGATTGAAAAGAGACCTCCTCTTGTCTCCCTCACGGCCCTGGCCATCGACGGTGAAAAATAAGAACCTAAAGGTGGCTAGGGTTTTCTCCTCTCTTTATAAAATTATAATAATGTCAAATTTACATAAAAACCCCTGAAGTATTACTAAATTATTATGCTAGTTTTTAGTGGTTATTTAGTAAAGAGTCGGTGTACTCTTTTGAAATTTCATACTAGTATGCAGGGCTTCCACGTGAATTTAGTAAAGAACCCTCCTATTTCTCCCAATTCGCATGTAAATCGTCTTGTGTATGAGGGAACCAATTTCCACTTAAATCCAGCTTTTCCTTGAAATTACTAAAAGGTTCCCACTTAACCCTAATTAGGGTGGTGAATTCTAACATCCCTTGGGTTACACCCATGGTCGCCTAACTTTGGTGTTTGTGATCGGCATTGGCCGGTAACCAATAAACCAAGTTCAACTCAAATTAAAAAGGCTTCCACTATCTCTCTTCCTTACTCTTTCTTGGACAAAATTTATGGAGAAAGAGCTCGGCGAGGTCCTCCCTTTTGATGCCTTCGCTGCTGGAGAAGCCAGAGAAGCCAACCCAAATGCTTTTGCCAGGTCTTTCCCCGTTAAATCTCCCCGGTGAGGTCCTCTAGTGTGCTTTGATGGCTTCGCTACTGGAGAAGATAACCCATACGGCCCTGTCCGGTCTTTCCCCTCCCTGCTGAGGTCTTCCGGGTCGCCGTGATAGCTTTGCTACTGGAGAAGCCAACCCAGATATGCGAGGAAGAAGAAGGCCATGGCGGAGCTTTCATTGATCTGGATCTATGGCCTTCTCATCGCATGCTCCATCCTATTTGGCTCCGGTGACTTCTTCTACGTCCCCGCCAGTTACCATCACAAGCACAACGTCGGCGATGTGCTCCCTATCAAGGTATACTTACTGACCTCTATTGAAACCAAGATGACCTTCAGCTACTACAGCATCCCCTTCGGCACCGTCAGATTTAAGCAGTGGCTTGTAACTTCCAGCATGATGCTGAATCTGTGAAGAAATCGAAGATGCATGACCAGTATTCAGCGAGGATCCAGTGCAATCCGACAACTGTGCCACCCTCTCTATCTTGGCTATTCCCTTGTCATGGTTTTTGCTATCATGTTCACCATCGACACTGTTGGGTTCATGTCGTCCTTCTGGTCTGTTCAAACATTCAAGCCAGAGTGATTAGTTGTAAACTGGATCTTGTTTGCTGCCTGGCAACAATGTTGAATTATTGTTACTAGGCCCGACAATAACGAAAGGCAAGATCTCACTTCATCATTCATTTATTTTTCAGAGTTTTGAAGTTGAGCCTTCTTTTATTATTATAAGACAGTTGATTTCTGAATGTAATTCCATTTAATCTGAATCTTCATAGCATTGCTTCATTGATCATGAGCCATCAAGATTGTTTGTTAGCATGTAGAAAATAAATAGGGTTATTAACCGAGTCATAAATACTACAATGTGTGCGCACACTTATCATTTGACTGTAAGCAAAGGAAATTGATTTTGATATTTCTGCTGCTCAATCTTTGGAAGTACTGTTTTTAGGTGACTGTAAGTACATGATGAGACTGCCACTCAATCAACAATCGATGAAGATGGTTGGCTAAGGAGTGTCGATATTGCATATTTTGACCATAATGGTTATCTGCATGTTGTTGATCGCTTGGAGGATGCAATTAAATACAAAGGTTTCCAGGTATGGTACACTGATTGAATTTGATGCAAATTGAAGAACCATAATTTATATATATATATTCTGGAAAGAAAAAGATCAATAGTCCTAAAATATTGTGAAAAGATAATATGTGTAACGAATTAGAAAGTATATAAAATTTATGATAAATCCTTAAAAGTATTGAATATTTTGGATTTTGTCTCATCATTAGGTTGATATGGGTGAATATCTCTCATGAATTCATCTTAACTGGTTTGCTTAAATTCACTTAGTTAACTGTAAAGTTGCTTGATTAATAGCATGTTGAAGATGGTTTTGTTGTTGCACTTCTGATGCTAAAATGTTGGTATATTCTTCTCTGTTTTTTCTTGAACAATTCAAGTTGATTCCCTATCTTTTTGGCTTTCTCATACGGCCAATTATCCTCAAACTGGTAAAATAGATTGGGTTTTTGAGTTGTTAATTACACTTGACTTTTACAGCTGGATCTCCTTCTATCCTTCAATGAAAATAGACGATCAATTGATGGATGCCTTCACTACATCAATACTATCATATTATGATTTCTCCAAATTCCTGAGATAACTGTCTAATTTATCAATTTTATGTCATATACTATAACCGTTCATGGATTTATGCATGCCCATTAAGTTGTTTTTAGTTTTGTTCCTTTTTCCTAATAAAATTTGAGTGGAATAGGCATTATTGGTTTGTTTAGGCTTAAATGACGTCAAGTCAGAAATAATACTTGGTTGTCATATGTTTGTCTACGCAAATTTATCTACGTTTCTATTGTTGTCAATGAGGTTATCTTTCTAGGTCACCTATCTCCTTTTTGCTAATGTGCTTATTTTATTCAATGAACTATAATGTTGCTTTTTATGGTTTTATTTTTTTCTCCTTGTTCATACTTTTTGGAATACATTTAAAGGGGCATGGATTAACTGCTTCTAATGTTAATAACATGCTTGATTCATTTGGAATTTTTTTTTTTTAGCTTCCATAAATGTTGACTTTGCATGTTTGGGTTTCATTTGGTGTTCATTTTATTTGGATTGCCTCATGAATAGAGGCTATTTGAACTGTAATGCTGCTTTTAATGGATTTATTTTTTCCCAATGTTAATACTTTGTTCAAAGGGGAATGGATTACTGGTTTTAATGTTAATTGCAGGAAGTGATAAAAAAAGTTCCAGTGTTGCAGGGTAAAGCTATGCAGAGTTTCAGTCTCTTTTCATTTGTTGCAATGTGCAATTTGATGTGGCTGTTGAGTGCCATGTATAGTTGGTTGAATGTACATGAGCTGTATGGTTGTGTAATTGATCATAAATTACAATAGTTGAATGTATATAAGTTGTTTGGTTGCAAATTTATAATATTATCATTTTAACTTAATTCTGTCCACTTTTTAATGTACAATCAAAATTGTATATTAAAATGAATGGAGATTTATGAGATTGTTCAGGTTTAGGGTTTGCTAGTATCAATGAATGGAAATATGTTTGATAGTGTTAATAAAATTTACTGCATTTGAATTGCACATGTTATTTTTAAGTGTGCAAAATATTTTAATTAATTAATTTAATCTTTTAATTAATGGCTGTGGGATCGAAAATACGCGCCTGGCATCGTGTCTGTGAAAGAAGACACCAGACGATATATCGAAGCACAAATATCATATTTGTTTGTTTGTGGGTTCTTTTATTCCTAATAGAGGCAAGCCTCTATTATTAATTACCCCAGACAGAGTCTTGGGAACCTCCAATTAAGGGCAAAAGTACAAGTAGAGAGGCAATGAATGACACAATATGAAAAATTGATTTTTTATTCGTCATAACTTTCATTACATATGGATATCATCATGAGATGTTCATACATATCATTTATTTATTTATTTTATTATTTAGGAATGCCGCCTTCCACCTCGGAATATGTGTCCTGCCATGTGGAATCCATAATCCGCCGGTTGTCTTGCGCTATTATATCATTGCCTTGAAATTGGTCTTGGAAGAATTTGTAACTAGGATTCGTGTCGACTGCACCGCCAATCAGCTCCCCTTTCCCAATTGGGCCATTGGCAGTGATTGTACCATACATGGTTGGGAAGGTCCTGAAGTCTAGTTTCCGATGCCGCAGATTTCTCCTTGATTGGAGTTCTCTAGCAAGAGTTATCGACATTTGAGTGAAGGGTAGTCAAGCTGGCCAGGCTGCAAGGACTAGTCTTTTTCTCCACCAAAATATGCATTGACCGGGTTGCCAAAAGGGTCTGTGCTGTATATGACTATTGAAGATCTAGATATCTAGTTTCTCACGTCACAAATTCACCTCCATTGGAGTTTTCTGGCAAAATTTATCAGTTTTTGAAAATGGGTGATCAGATTTGCAGAATTGCTGGTGGCAGAATTGTTGGAATTGACCCTTTTATTTATCAAAATCTGCGCCGATTGCGCCACCAAAAGGAGCTGCGCTATACACAACTAGAGAAGATCCAGATATCTAATTTCCAACGCCGCAGATCTCACCTCAATCGGAGTTCTCGGGCAGGAGTTATCAAGTTTTGAAAGTGGGTTTGGGTTTTATAGCAATCTGCAGCATTTCTTTCAGCAATTTTTCACAGCAATTTTCAGTAATTTTCAGTAGCCATCTCCGCAGTAGTTATCATGGGCCCCATCTTCTTTCCTTGGTAATCTTCATATTCTCCCCTTTATTAGCGGCAGAATCCTCTTTATTACAACGGCAGCTATATCCCTTCTTTCCCCTTTTTTATGATAAATTGCAACTCCTTGAGATGTCACTCCTCACTTATACACTTTGCAAAAAAAAAGCTTTTAAACTATAACTTAGCGCTGATTCTGGAGTTCATCAAAACACAATTGATAGATGTACTTTTGGAGACCTTCTAACATTTTAGCACATGTTTGGAATTGTTTCTTCATTCAAATTAAGGATTCTTGCTACGTGGCTTGAACCGTGTAGGAAGAATGTAATTGCGAGCTTCATTGCTTTGAATTTGCTTCTCCAATTGCTCTCTCAATGTAGCAACAACTTCTCTTTCAGCAGCATTTCTCCATCAAGTTTCATCAAGCAGCAACGACATGGCGACAACTTGATCATCAGCAGCTAGCAGCTCAATAACAGCATCAGCTCAATCCCCTTTCATTATTTATATATGGAAAATTTTGACAGAGTCTCCCCTGTATTTGGGCTCTCATTTATTATACAAACATTGACACATCTCCAAAACATTCAAACATATCAGTTCTACACATCAAAATAAATCTCCTTTGGCGGCAATTTCAGCAACTCAACATCCTTGCGCAGCTTCAGATCAGCACGGCCACGGCTTTGGCTTTGGTAGCACAACAAATTGGACTGACAAGTGGCTTCATTTGTTGGCGACGCAAGAAGCTCTTCAGCAGCTTGACGGCGGTGAGGTGCTGTAGGGGCTTCAAGGCTGCGGTCATGCTGAAGCAGATCTTCGAGTGAAACGACGAGGGGTTCTAGCAGTGATGGAGGCTCATGGCGATCATCAGGATCCAGTGACTGTTGATGGCGATCATGGGTGGCTGTTGATGGCGATCATCGGTGGCTGTTGATGGCAATCATGGGTGGTTGTTGGTGGCGGCGGTAGCCGTAGTCGGGCCGGGCGCGATGACGACGCAATGTAGGGGCTAGTTGTTGCGGTATTCTGATCATTTACTAGAGCGGTAGGCGGGAGGGTAGATGGCTCGCTAGCGTGGCTGCCTCGCGCGTCGCGCTGTAGCGGCGCTATGGCTGCGCGGCGTGCTTGGCGCGGCTGGCGGCGCTGTGTTTGGTTTGACGGCGAGCAGCGGTGCGATTTGGCGATGATCGACTTGGGCATCAACAAGCTTCGGGCGTGGCGAGCTTCAGCGTCTGTGTTCCCTTTCTAGCGACGGCTGGACGGTGGTGGTGGACTGTAGGCCAGGCGGATCTCCAAGTCTGGGCGGCTGCAAGGGGACGGCAGCTGGGCGGACAGCAGCGATTGGCGGGTACGAGACTCCTCCCGGTGGGTACAGGATTAGAAGGCTTCGTGTCAGCTGGAGCAACCGGGCCGGATCTAGGGGGGCAGGAGGTTGGGACTGAAGGCTGGCCGCAGGACTTGGGTGGAACTGGCGACAGGGGGCGCAGCGGACTTGGGCGGAGCTGCAGCGGCGACGCGGCGGACTTGGGCGGAGCTGCAGCAGGGCGCGTCGGTCAGAGGTGACGGGCTGCAGGCGCACGCAACAAGGGGGGGGGGGGGGACAGATCCAAAAAAAAGAAAAGAAGGCTTCCTGCTCTCTCTTTTTTGTTATAATATATATAATATGATATGAAGTTAGATAATTACCTCCTCTAAAAAAATCTTCCTCTACTTTTCTTTTGCAATTGCTTTCCCCCTGTCTGTCTCTAGTCCTTTCTTCTCTCCTTTTGATCAATTTCCTTCTCCTCCCCTTGACTGTCTTCTTTTCTCTTTTAAAGATTTTTCTTCTTCTTATCGTTCCAGAGAATTTCCCTCCGCTAAATCCCAACTCCGTAACACCTTCCTAGACTAGGTCAAATAAGGATAGGGACGGATATTATTATTATTATTATTATTATTATTATTATTATTATTATTATTATTATTTAACAATAATAATAATATTTTTTTATTCTATTTTATTTTGCCTCGGGATTCGTATTTTCTTGGGATTGTCTCAGGATGTGTGTTCCCGGATGATCCTGAGATTTGAAATTTGACTTGAGATATGTGTTCTCGGGCCATTTTGGATTTGAGATTTGCCTCGAGATATGTGTTCTCGGGCCATTTTGGATTTGGGATTGCCTCGAGATATGTGTTCTCGGGCCATTTTGGATTTGGGATTGCCTCGAGATATGTGTTCTTGGGCCATCTTGGGATTGGGGTCGCCTTGGGATTTTTGCCTTTAGCCCAGGGTACTTCCAATCAAATTCAAAATATATCAAGATTAAGATATATTTGAATTGGGATTTAAATTCCAGGATATACTTGAATTTCTATTTGAACTGGGATTTAATCTTATTAGGATTAGGACATGTATTTTTATATATAAACAATGGCTTGTACAATCGGGACTGTACGTCCAAGATGAGCACCGAAGGTTGAGGTGAGCTTTTAATTAATGGTTTGGAACCGCATATGAGCTGTTTGGGAACAACATCATTTCCAGGAGGTATACCACTAGTAGTGAAGAGGAACCATAGGTATACACATAGAATCAAGCTTAATGAGGTCAAGGAGGCAATAAAAAACGATGAAAACTGGGAAAGTTTGTGGCTCAGATGGTATTCCGATTGAAGTTTAGAAGTGTTTTGGTGAAGTGGGGGTATTATGGTTAAGCAAACTTTTTAACTCTATATTAAAAGAGGGTAAGATGCCAAAGGAGTGGAGAAAGTGTATCTTGGTCGGTAAGATGCCAAAGGAGTGGAGAAAGTGTATCTTGGTCCCTATATATAAAAATAAGGGGATATTAAAAAATGCACAAACTGTCGTGGAGAAAGAGAATTCATATAGCTGATGTTTATTAGATGGAGAGAGGTAGAGTTATACGAGGATTACGTGGAGAGAGGCAGTGTCTAAGGTCCTACGTTTATTAGATGTTAATCCCGATCTTGTCTTTGACAGAGCTACATGGAGACAAAGAATTCATATAGCCGACCCCATCTAATATGGGATTAAGGCTTAGTTGTTGTTGTATCTCGGTGTGGGATCGAAAATACGCTCCTGGCATCGTGTAAACACCAAACGATATATCGAAGCACAAATGTCATATTTGTTTGTTTGTGTGGGTTTTTTATTCCTAATAGAGGCAAGCCTCTATTATTAATTACCCCAGACAATGTCGTGGGAACCTCCGATTAAGAGACAAAAGTACAAGTAGAGAGAATGAGACGAATAATTTATTTTATTGCGATATGATTTGTTACATATCAACATATATTTATTTATTTATTTATTTGTTTATTTATGACACCGCCCCCGCCTTATGGGATCCATAATCTGCCGGTTGCCTTGTGCTTTGAAATTTGGAATGGGATAGTGACCAGGATTCACATTGCCCGATCCGCCAATTTGTTTCCTTTTCTACTTTCGGAACTACACACCTAATTGGGCGTTAGATTGGGCCAAGTTAGAAAGATTGGGAAGTCTGACGGTTGCAAGATTTAGCCTTTTCTCTACCAAAATATGCAGCGGCCTTAGAGGGTCACCGTGATATATATGGCTTGTTGAAGATTTGGATATCTAATTTTCAAAGGTTGCGCCGATTTCACCTCAATGAGGTTTCCAAGCGGGGAATTATGAATTTTTGAAAATGGGTCTTTAGTATTGTTGGTGGCAAGATATCTTTGGAATTAACCCTTTTATTTATTGAAATCTGCACCGATTAGGCTGACCAAAAGGGGTTGTTACGTACATGGCTAGCTGGAGATCGGATATCTAATTTCCAAGCGCCATAGATTTCATCTCAATCAGAATTTTTCAGGCGGAAAGTTATGAATTTTTGAAAGCAGGCGTCGGCATAGTTGGTGGCGAAATCTTTGAAATTGATCCCTTTTATTTATCAAAATTTCTTGGCCGGGCCCAAATACAGGGGCTGTGTTGTACATGATTGTTGGAGATCTAGATATCTACTTGCCAATTCTATAGATATCATCTCAATCGGACTTTCCAGGCCAGAGTTATGAATTTTTGAAAATGGGCAATCAGACAGAACTTCAGGAATTGATCTGCCAGACTACAAGGATCACCCTTTTTCTCCATCAAAATATGCACTGACAGGTCTCCCAAAAGGGTCTGTGCTGTATATGATTGTTGAAGATCTGGATGTCTAGTTTCCAGCGACGCAGATCGCGCCTTAATCGGGGTTCTCTATCAAAAGTTATCGCTATTTGAATGAAGGGTGGTCGAGCTGACAGTTCTGCAGGAATTTGTCTTTCTTTCCATTGAAAACTGTACCAACTGGGCTATTAATAGGCATAGTGCCATACATGGTTGGAAAGATCTAGAAATCTAGTTTCCAATGCCACAAATTTCAACTCGATTGGAGTTTCCTATCAAAAGTTATCGACTTTTGAATGGAGGGTGGTCGAGCTGGCAGAATTGCAAAAAAAAATCGACTTCCTTCTCCGTCTTTCCGCATGCCGAATTTCCTTTCCTGCGGGCTGCGGCTTGAGAGTTTGGTATTATGAGAGTCTTCATAGTTCAGTAACAGCAATCCCATCCTTCTGGTGTTCATGCTCACAACCTTTTTTGGGGCATTTTAATGATCTGCAAAGAGTCTTTGACTTCGATGAAGGACTTGGGCTGATTTGCTAGAACTAGTTGTCCAAGGGTGGCAAAGCTAGTCTTAAATGCGGGATATATGAACCAAGCAAGAGACTGAACCAAATTGAGTATTTATCCAACAGATTTCAGATTTTGCATATTGACAGTATGTTCAAAGTAATTATCTTGATTCATATCTATTGTTTGCAGAGCGCGGTTCTGGTTTTCTAGCTTGCCTTCACCAAGCATCAAGGAGTCCGGTAGCTTGACCCGGTAGACCTCCACCTCTTTCTGCAACTGCTGATCATACATGAAAAATGTCTACACCATTTAAGAGATAGCAAATTTGAGTCAGCTCGGCCTGAAATTCTGCTGACTAAGGTTGTATATATATTTTTTATGGCCTTGCATGAGTGACATTCCAAGGTGACTAGCAACTATAGGGTTCACTCTCTTGTAATATGAACAAGCTCATAGAGACACAAACTCATGGATGTCATCCATGTAAACAATCTTAGTAGTATAGTAGCATTGCCATCAACGGTTTCATCTGATCTCTTTAGATACACTTTTGCAAAAGTTTGGTGAGATTCATGCTATCACCAAATTCCTCTGCACATGGGGCTCTCCAACTGCTACAATAGCATCAACCCGTTTTCTTTATAAAGTTGACATTTGGGTTCTCCAGGCATATGATTTTAGTTATCTCATAAACTATAGATTTCACAACATCAAGAATTGTTATCCCAACAGTGAGGTTATTGCTGTTAAGCCCTTGCCATTGGACCATCCATCATCGACTTTGATAGCCTCCGCATTGATAGCTTTAAGTTGTCAGCATGATCGCCCACGATGAGGATTTTCTTCGCCTTCTTGGATAGAGGTAACATTGGTATCTCACCAGGCTTTCCATTTCTCCTTGTTTCTTCCTCTAGAGCATGAAATCAATATGATTCCAATTCATACTTTCTAGCTCCTCAGACCTCTTTACAAGTCTGTTCGCCAATTATAAGGATGCAACATTATTCTCTTAACTATGAGCGCTAATTAGAAGCTTTTGTTTATAAGAATGCAGGGTTTTCCAAAGAGATTCAAGGCCTTAATTAGAAGCTCAGAGTTGCATACCATCACTAGAAAAAAAGTTATTTTATTTCTTCTTCTTTTGTTTTGTGGATAATTCCAATCATTTCCTTTTTTACAAGCCACTAGCTGCAAGCTTGTACAAATCTTGGATAAGCCAAACCTGGTGTACCATAACATTTCAATCTCAAAGCTTCAAATAGAAGTGCAACCTTCTTCTTCATTAAAAAAAAAAGAAAAAAACTCCACGGTAAACTTCAATAGCGGCTCCATAGTCAACCATGCCAAGCATGTAAGTGCAAGACTGTATTTTGCAAACACCTCTTTTCTCTTCATCCTCATTCATAAAGTGACATTGAAATGCTGTACTAGTTTTGATCACCAAGACTTTCACAATTCATGCACTTATTTAGAAAACTTCCACAGTAACCTTCTTAGCATGAGGTTACATGGGGAATATATTCTATGGTTTTCATAGTAACATTAAGGAATACTCAAAATAAGCTTTAGAACATTCCAAGAAACTGTTCTTTTAATTTTCAGTCTATCCATATGAATTAGAATCTCCATACTTTGAGTACATTGTAAGTCTTTCCTGTGAGTCAAGTCCTACAGATCCCATCGTGTCACTGAATACCCAGGGATGTCCAACACTCTGGCACATAGAAGCTTAATGTCTCAAACTTGAATATTCTTTCAAGCATTACATAATCTTATGAGTTTTTTTTTTTTTGATGAGAAGAGTCACATAGTGACTATATATGAAAAAGAAAAAGAAAGGGTACAGCATCAGCAGATAATTAAGGATTACGTAACCATAATTAACCATGATCTTATAGAGTTGGGCCTTCAAGAATACATTGAGATTTAATTTTTTTTTTCATGAGCAGTGCAATCTTTTCTTCATCTTCTCTTTATCATCTTCCTTTTCTTCCACAGCATGGCTTTAGTCCTTCTCTTTTATTTTGCAGCTTCCCAAATGGATTTCTCTTCTATACCTACGACCAAATCCTGCCGACAATAAATTTCTTTGAATTGTGGTTGAGCTTTGAACAACAAGCTGCAACAACCTTTCATATGCCTTCTGAATTAAGCTTGAAGAACAACCATAAGCAATGCTTTGCAAAATTTTTGCAGCAATAGCCTTTTTATGACTTCTCATTTTGTCTTTGCAATACATCAATGGCAGCAACAGCTTCAACACACAGCCCAGCAACAGCAGCCCAACAGTTCTTTGATTTTGCAGCAGCACGCAGCATCATCCTCAGCATCATTCAACAATAGCAACATCAACTCTTTAATTAGATCTTGTATTACAGCAGCTCGACAGCTTTACATTGGCATCTGCAACACAGAACAGCTTGACAACGGCAGCTCAACGCGGCAATCTTCTTTCTTCATTCCTGCGGCGCCTTGTAGACGGCCATCGGCAACATGGCGGGTGACACATCAAGCGGTTAGCATGCGGCGACCTCTTCGCCGTTTTTAGGGCAAACATTCATACACATACACGCCATAGTAGCTCTCCTTTTATATCCTGCAACAATCATCTTCGGCATCAACAAAGGAAGATAATCAGCAACCACGTTTGGGGCGGCAGCATCAGGAACATCAGCAACCAAGCAGATCAGCAACACAACAACCGATCTTTGACATCAGTAATCAGCAACCAAGGGAAGACGATCAGCAACCAGAAAATTAGCAACACATCAACCAATCTTTGGCATCAGCAACCAGCAACTAAGGGAAGACAATCAGCAACCAGCGAATCAGCAACCAAATTTTCAGCAACCCATCTTCACAGTGGCGGTAGGTGGTGGCGTCATGTGGCGAGGGCCGCGAGTGGCTTCATATTCCTCCCGTGGCGATAACTTGGCGATAAAGGGGCAGCGCCGAGGAGAGCGCGCTGGCACGCTGGCCAGGGGCAGTCTCAAGGCGCTTGGCGCTAGCAGGCAGCGCTGCGCCATCTAGTCTTTGGCCGGAGGCGGCGGCTTGCTTGGGGGCGCGCAAAGCAGGAGGCCAGCAGGTGGCTTAGGAGGCCTGAGGCGCAAGGGGCACAGGCCTTGATTGGGCGAAATTTGGGTGCACCGGATGCAGTGCGAGGCCTCTGAGGGGGCTGAAGGGGGTTGGGGGTTGGCGGCTTTCGATGGGGGTGACCTCTTCTCGTCTTTCTCCTCCCCCTTCTTTCTACTAAACCCCTCTTTTTATTATATGAGCAATTTGTTAAGTGGTTTTAGCGATGCATTGCTGACAGCGAATTGGCCGTGTGTGAGGATAATATCAACCCGAGGATAAGATCAAGGATTTATTTATTTTAAAATTTAATTAAATTTTGAAATAAATTCTGCCTCGAGATTGGTATTTCTGGCCCTCCTCGGGATTTGTATTTGTCTCGGGATCTGTGCCCATAGGATTATCTTGGGATTTGTATTTTTATTAGATTGCCTCGGGATATGTGTTCTCAGGGGCAATTTTGGGACTTGTGTTTGCCTCGAGATATGTTCTCAGGGGAATTTTGGAATTTGTGTTTGCCTCGAGATATGTTCTCGGAAGCAATTTTGGGATTTAAGATCGCCTCGAGATGTGTTTTTCTCGGGCTATCTTAAAATATGACAGGATATATATTTTTTTTATTTTGAAATAATTTGATTTCAAAATAAATATTTCATTTAAATTTAGAGCCATGAAATATTTCTTTTTGGCCCTTGAGACATTTATTTATTATTATTATTATTTTTTTGATATAAACACTCGGTGCCTATCGTAGATTCTCCTGAGTAATTCCTTTTCAAATGTTGATTTTGTATTTTTTTTTTTTTTTTTTTTTGCTTCATGGAAAACCACCCTCTTCCCATTATATCAGAGGCCAAGGATGAGATCAACATGCTGGTATTTGAACGGCAGTAGGCTCTCTCTGATCCTAAATTTCTGTGTATGCCCATCGTACCTCTATAATAGGGCATCGAGCACTCCCCTCTCATGCAGAACATGTTCGATTTGAGTCAATTTGATAAATGGCGTCTTCCGGATGATTTCCCGGTACCTCCAAGTTATATGCTCCTTTAACTCGACAAGTGTTTTCACTACCGGAACCAAGTAGTACCTACCGTTGACGAGATTGATCGTGTCATATTTTCGTAGCCTGCTTCAAGGCAGAGGCGTTACGAAGGACTCTATATATTCTTAAATGGGAACTGTTGTGAATAAATGGAAACACCGTTGTTTAAATGGAAACATTGGTAGATATCATTCGTAAAGAGAGCATAACAAACTCATCCTCTTCTGGAAACACCCGAAATCAGAAAGAGAAAAAAAAACCCTTAAACCCAAAATTTTACTCTATGAAGTCCAAACAACTCAAGCAACCCAAAATCACTCGGTAATCTGTAAAATCTTCTATCGTACTTGGATTAAAGCTCTTTAAGCTCCATAGGGACGACTGTCAAATTGGCCTCCCTTGCTTTTGGTGCTTCCACCCGGACTCTCTTATGCGGGACCTCTTTTGGTGGCTTCTTATGGGGTGTACCAAAATTTCACCGCCGGAGTGATGTCCTTCGTAGGTGGGCTTGTACATACCCGATTAATTCAATCCATACCGGGTTAGAGGGGGTGAGCGAACATAACTGCATTAATACACGCAGAATGGTAGTAAATAAACACTTCAGCAAACAAATAAGCATTTAAGCAATTCGGAAAATAAACAGAGGCCACCTCTTCCATCAACCACATGTTGGTAGCCTCTGCACATGCGTAATCCCTGAGCGTCGAACAATATAACATGCTCGAACAACGTATAACCTGGGATGTAATCTTAGATACCAATATATAACTCCAAATATATTTAATATGAATGTTTTTCTTCTCTAACGCCCACCAAAGGACTTGTCTTGGTACACTGTCATATGCCTTCTATATGTCAATGAGAACCATATGGAGATCTTTTTTCTTCTCTATGTAGATCTCCATAAAACTTTTTAACGAATGAATAACGCCTGTTGTAGATCTACCAGGAATGAAGCCAAATTGGTTCTCTAACACTTTCGTAATATCCTCGAGTCGATGCTCTATTACTCTATCTTACAGGTTCATCGTGTGACTTACTAATCTAATGCCACTATACTTTGTGCAATTTTGAATAACCCCCTTATTTTTTATATATTTCTCTTTTTCCATAGGTTTGGCATATTTCCACCTTTAAGTATATAGTTGAACGGGTTGGTTTACCATAATACCCGCACTTTACAAAGACATTTCTCAACTTCAATCGAGATATCATCCTGCGTGTATAGCTAAGGTTCCCATCCGCTGCTGATATCCTTTTATCTTCACAAGCTATAAGAGTTCTTTAGTGTTACATCTTAGCGCAATAACAAATTATCCAGCTTCTAGCAAAAAGGCAATATATCTCATGTGCAATATTGTAAGATGTTTTTGTCATGACAAATTTTAAACTAAGCAGCGCGTTGACAAGAATTATGCAAATTCAATATCAATATGACACCAATACCACGAAATGAATTCGAACTCCTTAAGTCAGGGTCAACCGGTCAACATTCATTACAAAATGTACAGGAGGATGGTGAATTCTAAAATAACTCGGGTTAAAACTCAAGTACCATACCTTAGCACCCAATTTGTATAATGGTACACCTAATTTGTCTAGGTGCCATAGCACCTAATTTTTATAAGTTTGCACCAAAAAGCATCAAGTCATGATACTATTGCAAGGTGATTTAGAACACACCACCTCAGGACGATGATCCATTAGCATGAAATAGATAATAAAAAAAAACACTTATAATCACTATACTTACAGTTACCATAAAAATATTTTACAAAATAATCTGCTACCGCTCAACCAATAGGTGAAAACCTTGAATGATCCCACCAACTGAGATTATGCAGATATGATATTAAAAAGTCTCTTAGGGGTGCATGATCTCTTGGATGTAAAATATCATACCCATTACTGGACCCCATGAATCACTAATGCTCCACATTTCATCATTGCTTACAAGTTTAAAGGTGAGAGCTAACAAGCAGTAATTGAACTCCAAACTCTGGGGTAATGATACCTCTGGATGGTTCCTCAATCCATGGTCCATTCATAATTTTCAAAATGCTGCAAGCATCACTATACTCCAAATCAGGCATCAACTTTGGTGTTAGCAAGATACACCTGAGATAAACCAAGGTAAGTAGAAATCAGTCAAATGGTAATCACAAAAAGTTATGCAGAGAAACAGGTCTTCCAATCCATAGTTTAGTTTTTTCTTACTATGGACTACTTTGTTGGCTTGCTGCACTCACAAGTTGTTGGAACATCTTCCTCTCATTTATTTGGGTCCATTCCTAAGTTATGCAAGGAAATCAGTTAAGGTTTCTTCTTTCTATCTTTTTCTTTTTTTGGAGAAAAAATCAGCTAAGCTTCTTGATGTCTTTCTGCAAATAGAAATGAAATGAACCTTGATAGCTTACCTTGGTTTACCTCATCCACCATGCGGAAAGGACAATTTGTAAGATCTTGAAGAGAAACATGATAAAGAATGGTTGAACTTTGGCAGCTTACCTTGGTTATAGACAGGGTGTTTTTTGTTAACACCACAGTTGCTGCCTGATTTGAAGTACAGTGATGCTTGCAACATTTAGAATATCATGAATGGGCCATGGATTGAGGAACCATCCAAAGGTATGATGCACTCCCAAGAGATTAATATCATATCTGCATACTCTCTGCTGGTGGGAATCATTCAATGTGGTCACCTACTGCATGAGCGGCAACATTTTATTACAGGCATATGCAGCGTACCTACATGGCACACCAGCTGAGAGTTGTAACATTCCTTGGGCCCCACTAATAATACTCTATTTTTTAAAGTTTCTTATTAAACACATAATATAAGATTTATTATAAAATAAATATCATTAATGTTAGGACTCGGGGCACCTTACATTCCACACTAGTAACGATATTATCCGATTATGTGGCTAGAGCCCGCATGGTTTTGTTAATGGGCTTAACCCAAAAAGCCTCGTTACTATGGAATGTTCTCAACCATATATATGCCCCTTCACTCTTCTCCAATTATCCGATGTGGGACTATGTTTGCACTCCCAACAATCCTCCCCTCAAACAAATGACCACATAATCTGCCTCCCCTCAAGCTGAACTTTGTTCATCTTGTTCCACTGACTGCTCAACATCATTGCGCCGAGGCACACGCCTTATGTGAATCACCAGAGCGTCCTTGCGAACCCACAAACTCTTTTCACATGCTATACTTGGGTCACCTACATGATATCAAGAGTATCTCCTTTGATTCTTTAAGAAAACAAAATTGAGTTGCTTTTCACTGTGATCAAAGAGATGTAAACATGTGGCTTCAAAAGGACAGAGATCTGGGCGGTCCCGCATGTCATATGAGCAGGCCCGTTTGAGCCTCTGCCTTTCACACAAAAAACAAGATCTATATAATGGGCCGTGCTGCCGATGGGTGGGCCAGCATGGTTGGCTATTTAATCTCATAATTTGGAATCCATTCATCCAACAAATCTCCACCTTGGCTTCAAATTTCTGAAGAATCAGTTACCATTACAACAAACTTTCTCGGAACTAGATCACCTTTGCCATAAACGCCCGATAGGGCCATCAACAAATGCGAACTCCAATCAAGTCCAAGCAATGCATGAACTTCCAAGTGGAATGTGGGGTGCCACCGGTCGTAACAATTATTTTCTCAAAAAACATTAAATCCTCCAAAACTTAAAAAGTTAATTTCACACAATTTATAAACGGATTATTTAAATTATTACCAATGATTTGAGTGTGAGTATTGAATTATCTATATCTATATATAATACTAAGCGAAAAGGAGTCTATCTATCTATATTTTAAGTACGAATATATTTAATTGTAAAAGAGATCTATCGCCTTAAATATTTATGGAAGTCTAACACATAATTGTAATTTTGAAAACAAATTCGAAAACTACCTAATTTAACTGAGATTATGAAATTTTATGATAGTTTTGAATTTAAAATAATATAAACATCTCAAAATTTTGGATTTTTTGAAAATTTTAATAAGTATCTATTGTAATTAAATTGAGATTTCAAAATTTTATCACAATTCTGAATTTAAAATAATATAAATATCTCAAAATTTTTAATTTTTTAAAATTTTTAAAATGTATCCAAAATAATTAAATTGAGATTTTTAAACTTTCTCATAATTTTGAATTAGAAATAATATAAACTCTCAAATTTTGGATTTTTTCCCGCCAATTTTAAAAAGTATCACAGAAATTAAATTGAGATTTTAAAATTTTCTCATAATTTTAAATTTAATCTCTAAATTTTGGAAATTTCAAAAAATTTAAAAAGAACCCATAAAAATTAAATTGAGATTTTAAAAATTTCTCATACATTTGAATTTAAAATAATATATGGATTTTTTAAAAATTTTAAATAGTATCCATAAAAATTAAATTGAGATTTTAAAATTTTCTAATAATTTTGAATTAAAAAAAATATAAACATCTCAAATTTCGGATGTTTTTCTCCCAATTTTTAAAAAGTATCCATAGTGATTAAATTGAGATTTTAAAATTTTCTCATAATTTTAAATTTAATCTCAATTTCGGAATTTAAAAAAAAATTTAATAATTATCGATAAAAATTATTTTGTGATTTTTAAATTTTTTCATATCTTTGAATTTAAAATAATATAAATATCTTAAAATTTTAGATTTTTAAAAAATTTGTAAAAGTATCCATAATAATAAAATTTAGATTTTAAAATTTTATCAAATTTTGAATTTAAAATAATATCAACATCTCAAAATTTACGATTTTTTTAAAAACTTTAAAAAGTATCTATAATATTTAAATTGATATTTTAAAATTCAAAAATTTAAAAATTATCGTAATGATTAAATTGAGATTTTAAAATTTTCTCAAAAATTTTAATTTAAAATAGAATAAATATCTTCTAATTTCGTTTTTTTTAATTTAAAAAATTATGAAGAAATTTAGATTGGGGTTTTGGGGTATATATATATATATATATATATATATATATATATATATATATGGCAATATGTATTGTAGGGACGTTCCTAGATTTCAATTCTAGGGATGTCCTAGATTAGCCGTTGGATCAAAATCCAATTTGATCCAACGGTTAATATTAAATCCTGAAAAATAAGAGGAGGGACTAGCAATCATTCGCCCGCGGTTTCTCTCGCGTCCTCACCCGCGAACTGAAGACTAGCTCGTGGATGCCCTGTTCTGGAGAACCCCCGCCCCCGTGCCGGCGTCTCTCGGGTCCTCGCCACGAACTCAAGACCTAGTCGTGGAAGCCCTATTCTGGAGAACCCCCGCGCCTACGTCGACTTCTCTCGCGTCATCGCCGTGAACTCAAGACCAGGTATTTCATATCTTGTTTGGATTTTAATTTTTATTGTTAATTGGTGATAAACCTAGATAGTGTAAGATAGATTCATTGTCTTCTATTTTATGGTGCGAGTTCTGTGGGAGTTTAAATTGTTGCAACAGTAGGAGATGGGTACATTAACAAGAAGCAGATCTCTCACTTGAACCACTTTGCCTTTCCCACTTGCTTGTTTTGCTATGATGAAACTTTTGTTGTTTCACTTTGTCTTGTAAGTTGGAAGGGTTGTTTCAATTGGGATCAAAGCATTGTTTCCGATGTCAGCTGCTCCTATCACACAAACCCAAAGCTTAAACCTTTATAGTCATATTTTACCAAGTCCTGACCATGATATAATGGTGAAAACTAAGTACACAAGACCTGGTGTGCTTCGCATGAGACCTTAAGTGCAGGTGTTGAAACATGGATGAATACTAGAATGGTCTCATCTCCCTTCCAATTTCAATGAGCTGCAAACTTTTAGTTTTTACTGTCAATTTGCATGCCCATGGTGCAGAAATTTTGTGCATAACAGTTTCTTGGAAAGGGGTTAAGGATATGCTTTATTTTAACAACCGAGTTTGTTACCATCATTTATTTTTCCTCATTGAGTCCTTGTTGGTGTAGTTTTTTGACATCTGTAGTCTTGTTGCTTTTATTGTATTTGTGGTATTTTCCCCCCTTTTGTACAGTTTATAGTATCATTGTTCTTATTGTTGTTCTTATTTACACATTTAAAATATCTCAGTGCTCAATGTTTTGCATGTTCATGATTTTTTTGTTTTACTTATATGTGCAGGTATATGAATTGACTTTGAATTCAAAGTTGAGAAATCAATTCCATGCTGCAATGGAAAAAGTTGAACTTTTCTGCTCCCTAATTTTCTATTAAATATTTTCTTGTTATTCAGTGATGGTCACAAAAGTTCCATGCTGCAATTGAGATGATTGTATTTCAGATTAAACAGAGCTTGTGATTCAGTTATTTTCATGTAGTAACACTGAATTGTGTCATGACCTTATACTTTGAATTGTGAGAATAGTATGTGTGTTCACTGTATGGTTAATGGCATTGATCCACATGATTTTAATTTATGGTGTTCATTTTAGTATGTGTGACTACTTTGTTTGTTTGCAGACATATTTTAAACATTGCAGCTACTAC
The DNA here is from genome assembly GCA_026586065.1 of Dioscorea zingiberensis. NCBI lineage: Eukaryota > Viridiplantae > Streptophyta > Magnoliopsida > Dioscoreales > Dioscoreaceae > Dioscorea > Dioscorea zingiberensis. Next base: position 30,313,902 of record CM048820.1, on the reverse strand, counting down.
TCATGGAATTTAAATCTGAAGCTATGGATTTAATTATGCAGCTTGCTTTTTCACTACTAGGAAGGTAGAGGCTCTTGAAGAGCTGGGTAAGCAACATTCCTTGGGAAGTGTTGGTGCAACCAGTGCTTGGAATGATTATGTTATGGGCAGAACTGAACCTAACTTGTATTTTGGCTTGATTATGTTTTCTGCAGCTTTGAGTTTTTGAAGTATTTTGAGATGAATGTTCGATTGATTCAAATTAGTTATATGTTGAATGATTGATGTTTATTAATTATTATTTTTAATATCTACTAATATTTTGATAATAATCTATCAGGAATGGCTACTATGTCAATGACCACTGTTTCCCAACCTCGGTTCAAACCATGGGTGGCACTTGTTCATATATATTGATCGAGCAGCTGCTTGAGAATGGCTATTGACATGGTAGCCATTCTCAAGCAGCTATTTTGCTATTTATCTTCACACTTGTGAATGATCCTATGAATGGTTTATTGTGCTCTTTATAAACAAATTGGGGGAACATATGATTGTACTCAATTATTTGGTGGGGGAGATGAAGATGTAGGTCAGTAGGTGAGCATGAATGCGTGAATCTTCACAACCAAAAGTCAGCATGGACTATTTGCTCTACCCTGCACCAACAAGTCATTTATGGGTTATGGTGAATATTTAGTGGAATTTGATCATTCATCAGATTTGGATGCAAAGAGCCAAGGGGTCTAAACAAGAAGGAAACAATTAATCCATAAGTTTGAGTGATTTGAAGGTCCCTTGAAATCCATTATTGACTTCTAAAGATGTGATTACAAACAACAAACAAACACAGGTAACGAACTTATCATTCTATGATTGAACTGGAAAGAATTTTTAGCATATCAGAAAGCTTCCTCCCAAGTATGTAGAGCACATGATCACATGAATCCATATGTACAGATCAAGACACTTCGTTTACTCATGTTCACCAGCAACCATACAATTTGCCCTGCTCAAGCAAACAGAGTTCTAGAATCATCATAAACAAAAGGCTTTTTGTGAGCATCATCTCCAGCATTATCTGCGAGAATAACCAGGTGGAAAAAAACATCAGATCATGATCATGCGTTTGATTTGCAAGAAAGCTTCAAAACAAGAAACCACATCCGATCTGACAGGCCTAAGCACGATAAATATCCAGATTGATTCATTCGTCGATAATATAGTCAAATTAAATAAGGAGAAAATAAAAAAACAAAAAAAATAGATCATACTCCGCCATCGACGAACTTGCTTGCCATATTAGAAGATCCCCTCTCTTTCTTTGCAAAAACAAGATAGATTCCACGAAGTCAAAAACTCAAAAATATTCCAGACAGGAAACCCTAGCAAGAATCAAGAAATCTCAAAATCAAAACCGCAAAACGAGAGATTGAGAGGAAAGACGATGAATTATGATATGGAAAATTGGGACTCAGGAGTGAGCAGTAGGAGAAGAGGAGGGAACAAGAGAAAGATCGAGATAGGGAGAGACTGAAAGAGGGGAAACTTCATTCAAGGTTCAAAAACTAAACTCCACGGTTTCTGAGACAAGATAATATAAAGGGTGAGTATGTAATGAGCGGTGAGATTACAATGGCTTCAAATTTGCAATGAGGAAATTTGAGATTTAGATGGGAATGGGCTCCACCTTTACTATGCTTGGGCAATTTGTGATTTTTCCATTCATTACATATCAATACTCCCACCGCAAAAGTTCCCTTGTCCTCAAGGGAAGTTGGGAAATCTGAGCTTGATGTTCTCGACAAACTCCCACAAGTTGTTGCCTCGGTTGGGGAATGGTTCTCCCGGTGTATCAACCATTGGGTAGGCTGCGGTGTTTCCCCTTGACCATCTTTCTGGCTGAGGATAGCCAATGGTGTCAAGATGGCCGTTGGTAGGGATGCGGTGTGGTAGGGACATTGTTGTGGAGTTGTTCTTCACTGCTCTCTTGAGTAATGCTACATGGAACACAGGGTGCACTGCTGAAGATGCTGGAAGGTCCAATTTGTAGGCTACCTTCCCTAGTTTAGCCAAGACCTTGTATGGACCATAGTATTTTGCAGCAAATTTAGGGACTTCTCTTGCCACCACTGAATTTTGAAGATGTGGCTGCAGTTTTAAATATACCATATCCCCTATCTCAAAATTCCTCTCAGTTCTGTGCTTGTTGGCCTGTGTTTCCATTCTCTGTTGTGCCTTAATCAATTGTTGCTTGAGAAGTTGAATCACAGCTTCTCTGTCTTGTAAGGTGGTGTCAACTGAAGCCACTGCTGAATCTTGAGGGATGTATGGCAAGTGTGTTGGGGGTGGTATACCATAGAGGGCTTGGAAGGGTGTCATCTTGGTAGAGGTGTGGTAAGAGGTGTTATACCAAAATTCAGCTAAGGAGAGCTAATCAACCCAACTCTTTGGTAGATTCCCTGTCATACACCTCAAATAGCACTCTAAGCACCTGTTAACAACCTCACGATTGGCCATCATGCGAGGATGATAAAAAGAAGAGTGCTTTAACTCTACTCCTTGTTTGTGGAAGAACTCCTTCCAAAAGGTACTCATGAAGATGGGGTCCCTGTCACTGACAATGGAACTTGGGAGGCCATGCAATTTATAGATATGATCTATATAAGTTTGAGCTACTGAAGCTGCTGAATATGGGTGGGATAATGCAATGAAATGTGCATACTTAGTGAGCCTGTCTACCACCACTAAGATAACATCCTGGCCCTTGGATTTTGGTAAGCCTTCAATGAAATCCATGGTGATGTCTGTGAAGATAGATTGGGGAACAGGAAGTGGTTGTAGAAGTCCAGGTGTAGCTATGTTTTCAGGTTTGTATCTTTGTGATGATATCACATTCTACGATGTGTTCCCCTCGACCGCTTTTCCACATTCCCTTCCAAGCGAAGATTGCGTTTATCCTCTGGTAGGTTCGTGTACTCTGAATGTCCCCATGGCCTTTGTTGTGGAAATATTGGAGTAATTGTTTCCTCGATTCGGGATCCTCTCCAATTACTAATTTGCCTTTCTGTACAATTGATTGTCGTCCATGCAGAGTGATGATGATGACCTCCTTGTTGCGGTTTGTTAATTATTCCTTGTAGCTTCTTTGTCATGTTGCGGGATTCCTTAATTTGAGCTAATAATTCAGATGATATGGTTGATATGGCATGAAGTATAACTTCTGGAGAATTGATTCTTGATAAGGCATCTGCAGCAGTGTTTAACTTCCCTGGCTTATACTGGATTTCATAATCAAAGGACATTAATTTGGATAGCCAGGTATATTGACTAGGAGTGGTGACCTTTTGTTCCAAGAGATACTTCAAGGGTTGATGATCAGTCCTAATTATGAAATGTCTACCCATTAAGTACTGTTCCCACTTCTTCACTGCAAACAGTATTGCAAACATCTCCTTTTCATATATGGGTAGTGATTGATGTCTGATTGATAATACCTTGCTAATGTAAGCTATAGGATGACCTCCTTGCAACATTATTGCTCCAATACCTGAGCCTGATGCATCTGTTTCTATTGTGAATACTTGTTCAAAATCAGGGAGGGCAAGTACAGGTGCTGTAGTTAGGGCCTTCTTAACCTTGTTGAATGCTTCTTGAGCTGCTTCACCCCATTGGAATTTCTCTGATTTCCTGAGGAGTTTGCACAGGGAATCTGTCAAGGAAGCATACCCTTTGATAAATCTCCTATAGTATCCTGCCAAACCAAGAAATCCCCTAAGTTGCTTGATGTTTGTGGGGGTAGGCCAGTCCTGAACTGCTTGTATCTTTCTTGGATCTGTGGAAACTCCCTCCTGGTGAATTATATGTCCCAAATACTCTACTGAACCCTCTGCAAAACTACACTTGCTGAGCTTAGCAAGCATCAGTGTGTTTTGTTAAGAGGCAGCATCTTGTTGAGATGATCTACATGTTGATTCAAGTTTACTCACAGTAGATTAGGATGTCATCAAAGAATACTAACACAAATCTTACATGGAAATAGGGTTTGAAGACATCATTCATGAGGCCTTGGAATGTTGAAGGAGCATTTGTGAGGCCAAATGGCATCACCTTGAACTCAAAGTGTCCCACATGTGTCTTGAATGCTGTCTTATGTATGTCTTTAGGATGCATCCTGATTTGATGATAGCCAGACCTTAAGTCCAGTTTAGAGAAAACAGTAGCCCCATGTAATTCATCTAATAGCTCTTCTATTATAGGGATTGGAAACTTATCCTTGACAGTGATGTTGTTAAGGCCCCTATAATCAATGCACAACCTCCATGTATTGTCTTTTTTCTTCACTAAGACCACAGGGGAAGAATAGGGGGAGTTACTATTTTGTATCACACCAGCTTCTAACAATTCTTGAGTGAGCTCTTCTATAACATTCTTCTGCAGTACACCATATCTATAGGGCCTTATGCAAACTGGGCTTGCTCCTTCCTTGAGGTTGATCCGGTGATCATGTAATCTCTGAGGGGGAAGACCCTTTGGTTCCTGAAAAACCTTAGAATTACTTCTCAGGATGGCTGCAATTTCTGATGGTAAACTGCTAATTCGGGAAGCTAGTTCAGTGTGAGGTAAAAGAGATGTCTCCTGTGAATTTTGTATGGTTATGGCATAACACTGATTTGAAGCTAGCTGTGATCCATCACTTAACAGTCTCTTCATCTTATCTTCCTTCATCCACTGTATTGGGTTGTCAGAGTCTCCCTTAAGTAGATATTCAGATCCATGAAGATGGAATTTCATTCGCAGCTGCTTGAAGTTCCAAGTGATATCCCCAAGTTCATACAACCATTGTATGCCCAATATCATATCATAATTATCCAATGGTAATATTAAAAACTCTGCCTTGAATCTATATCCTTGCATGTTCCAATATAGATCCTTGCATACCTCTCTGCATGTCAGAACATTGCCATTAGCTGCAGTAACTTTCAATTCGGCTATAGGCTCCAGTAAACACCCCAATTGTTTAGCTACTTGTGAACCAAGAAAGTTGTGGGTACTTCCCGAATCAATTAGAAGGGATAGTTTCCTGGTTCCTACTGAGCCTTGTAGCCTCATAGTTTGGAAACTATAGGCTCCAGTAAGTGCATGAGAGGATAATTGTGGCATTACAAACTCTTCTGTTTCTGCTGTCTCATTGTTCCTTTCTTCAGTTTCTTCCAATTCTTCATCATTGTCTTCAACTGTTATCATGTAAAACTGCTTCTGCTTCTTCTTGCAGGTGTGGCCAGGAACAAACTTCTCCTCACACCAAAAACACAGCCCCTTCCTTCTCCTCTCATCTATTTCCTTGCTAGATAATGTCTTGTTTGGTCTTGTGGTAGCTCCTGTGGGATGTGGTGATGCCATTGCTTCATTCCTTGATGAATTACTAGAATTTGAGGTGCTGAAGTAGGTTCTTGCTGCATTCCTGCTGAATTGAGTTCCAGTATTATCTGGTTTGTGATTAACTCCAGATTCACCCTTTCCCTTTTTCAGCCACAATAGTTCTTGGACCTTTGCTAAGGCATAAGCAGATTGCAATGTGGTAGGCTTGAACAACCTCACAGACATCTCTACTTCTTCCTTCAGACCCCCCAAGAAGTGGCTAACAGCTTGATTTTCACTTAAATCTGTCCTACTCAGCAGCATATCAAATTCGTCTAAATAATTTTGCAAGGAGCCATGTTGTTTGAGTTTCTTCAGCTCAGATACAGGATCCAAGAACATTTGATCACCAAATCTAGCAGTAATAGCTTTGACAAATTCCTTCCAAGAGATGATTACCCCATCATCCTTAGTCTTCAAGAAAGCCTTGAACCAATGAAGGGCCTTACCATCCAAATGGATTGAAGCTATTTTTACTTTATTTATTTCCAAGGTTTGATCTATTTCAAAGAATTGTTCACCCTTATAGATCCATTCATGAAGACCCAAACCATCAAATCTAGGGAAATCCAATCTAGCATAATGGTTTGCATTCATTTGATTTCCTCCAGGACCAAGGATCCCATCTCCTCTAGTAGATGCATTAAGATGAGATTGAGAGGCTACCTCTGTGTTCTGGAGTGCTATCCCACTGATAAGCTCCTTGATTTCTTGAATGGCTTTTGTATGCTTTTCATCATTTTCCTTGATTAGTGCCTCTAAATCCTTGAGGTCCTGCTTCTTGGTGTTCGCCATGGTAGCCAGAATCGAGCTCTGATACCAATGATATGGAAAATTGGGACTCAGGAGTGAGCAGTAGGAGAAGAGGAGGGAACAAGAGAAAGATCGAGATAGGGAGAGACTGAAAGAGGGGAAACTTCATTCAAGGTTCAAAAACTAAACTCACGGTTTCTGAGACAAGATAATATAAAGGGTGAGTATGTAATGAACGGTGAGATTACAATGGCTTCAGCTGCAATGAGAGGCTGAGATTTAGATGGGAATGGGCACCACCTTTACTATGCTTGGACAGCTGTGATTTTTCCATTCATTACATATCAAATTACTTCGAGTTCTTTGATTCTTTTAGTGCTTGAAGCTCTCGATGTCAGAGCTCTCTCTCTGGTCTCAGGCCGGAAATTTTGAGAAGCTGCTGCTACGCACGCGCCTTGGCTCTCGATTTGGATTATAAAATAAAAAGTCTTTTTCAGGATCCGCTGTTAGATTTTGATCCAACGGCAACCCAGGAAGGTCCCTAGATTTGAAATCTAGGGACATTCCTAGATTACTCGCCCCCGTATATATATATATATATATATATATATATATATATATATATTACTAAGCGAAAAGAGTCTAATTTAAATTTAAAAAATCTAAAAAAACCAGAAAATTAGAATTGGGTTTTGGAGTTTTCTCATAATTTTGAAATTTTTAATTATAAAAAATATTTATGTACATTACTAAGTACGAATATATTTAATTTTTAAAGAGATATATCTATCTAAATATTTATGGAAGTCTATCACATAATTTTACTTTGATAAATTTTATTTTGAAAAAAAATTAAAAAACTATATAATTTAATTGAGATTTTGAAATTTTTAAATATTTTTGAAGATAAACATTTCAAAATTTGGTTTTTTTTTGAAAAAAAATTTAAAAGTATCTATATATATATAGCACATAGAGAAAGAGAATGAGTAGGATAATTTTAATTTTGAAAAAAATAAAAAATATATAATAAAATTGAGATTTTAAAATTTTATTATAATTTTTAATTTAAAATAATATAAATATCTCAAAAATTTTGATTATTTTATTTTAAAAATTATCAAGATAATTAGGTGGCATTTTAATATATTCTATATATAGGATATATGTATTTAGAAATAATTACTTGCTTTGAAAAGGGTGCATGTGAAAAATTCAAATTAAAAAAAAAATCAAATTTTAATAATTGGTAGGTTGATCATTACTTATATAATTGACAGGTGTTACTTTTACTCTCCTTTTATTTATTTATTTGGTCCTTTCTTTACTTTAGTTTTAATGACATAATAAACATAGTTATAAATCTTTGGTAGAGAACTTTGAGTAGTGAATTTTTTTTTCCTCATGAACTTGCTTGGAAGCCATAACCGAAGGAGGTGGAGGGATGTTGGCGTAGAGTCATCGGCGAGAAGAACATAATTCAGGTTCCTTTTTTCTTTTATTAATTTATTTATTTGGTTCTCTCTATGCTTTAGTTTTAATGACATAATAAACACAGTTATAAATCTATGGTAGAGAAGTTTGAGGAGTGTTTTTTTTTTATTTTTTTTTCTCATGAACTTGCTAAGATGCCTTAACAACCGGAGGAGGAGGAGGGACGTCGACATAGAGTCATCGACGAGGAAGAACAGGATTCAGGTATCCATTTTTCTCTCCCTTTACTTATTTACTTGGTCCTTTCTATGCTTTAGTTTTAATGACACAATAAACATAGTTATAAATCTTTGGTAGAAAACTTTGAGGAATGAATTGTTTTTTTCTCATGAACTAACCGCTGAAGAAGGAGGAGAGATGTCGTCGTAAAGTCATCGACGAGGAAAAACAAGATTCAAGTATCACTTTTCCTTTCCTTTTATTTATTTATTTGGTCCCATCTTAATTTTCCTCTGATCAGTTAAGAAATTCACTTTTCGTTTTTTTGTTGTTGTCGTTGTTCTTGGGTGGCATGAAGTTCACATTCTTCTAATAGGAATTAATATAGAATTGAGTCTCAATTTTACACTACTGATTGGCAACAACGAGATTGTAACAATCCCCTAGGCACTTTTTCACACTCGTAATGCTTCTCATAGTAATAGAGCTCCAAATTCTTTGGAGCGTCCATTCATTATACAAGATTTTGACAGAGTGCATGTTGGGGTCCCTTTCTTCTAATTTTTGTTTGGTAACTTATTGGGGTCTCTTCATTATGCTTATATCTCTTTTCATTCACATGTGAAAGTATATGTCAGTAGATGGGTCTTCTTGAACATGATGTTAGCCCTGCTTTTATACAATCCGTACAGATGAGGGTAGGTAAGACAAAACCGAAGAAATTGAAATTGATACATTAGACGTGTGAACTAATGCACATGTTATTCATCTATATTATTTCTAAATTTGGATTCTGTTTTCTTTGATTTATGTTTTATTTCTTATTTTCATTTGCTTTTTTCCCTTCTTTATTATACATAATTTTTTCCCCACAATGTATGTTGTTTAACTATTTTTTTCCTTTTTAAATATTCTCTATTCAATTTTTTATAAACATTAGCTCTCCTTAAATTAAATTAATTAATTTAAATTTTAAATAATAAAATATAATATATTTTTCTCAGTTATTATATGTAACTTATAAAATTAAATATTTGTTCGTTTTTTTTTAATTTTCTTAATATCTAAAATCTTAAAGTATCTACGTCTCTTGAAATCTAGGTTTTTTTTTTCCATAATGCTTTTAATAGTGGAAGAACTTTTGGCTAGGGGTGTATTCGAGCCGAGCAGTTCATGAGCGGCTCGGTGTTTGGCTCGATAAGAGCTCTTTCGCGTTCAACTCGTATTGAAAACGAGTCAAGCTTGAACTTCAATTTCAAGCTTGATTAATAAACGAGCCAAGCTTGAGTAGAGGAAAGCTCGGCTCATTTATACTCGTGAACAAGCTCGTGAACAAACTCGTTTATAGGCTTGTTTGTGAGCTCGTTTATTGTAACGCCCCGAAATTTCTAAGTAACTAAATTTGAAAATTATTGACAATTAATGAGATGAATTAGCACGGAAAATAAATAAATTATTTTAAAGCCCAATTAAAGGAAAATATAGGAATAATAAATTTAAATCCAGCCTCACAACTAATGGTCCCAGGGAAGGCCTTATTGGGCCAGGCCAATTATACTTGGAATAGTTGGAGGTGGATGGTAAAGATAACCTCGATTAATTAATTGGGAGATTTCGTAAGTGTTAATTAATCAAGATTAATTAAGTAGGAGAACCAGACAAATGTTAGAGTTCCGATAAAGTGGATCTAGTTTTATTAGAGACAGACCCCGTGATATTATAGTGCACTCGTGACATTGGGGTCGTTGGACCCGGGATTTCTTGATCTGGGTCGGAAATGAGAATAAGATAAAATATTTATATTTTTAAGATAAGTTAAAATAATTGAAATTTATGGGCTGCGTCATTCTGTAGGTGCTCGGTGAGGATCGAAGGCGAATTGGATGAGCTAATTGCCACTCTAATATTCGGTGAAATAAACACTCTTTTGAATGAATGCTTTGAATGTATGATTAAGTGCAAGAAGAGAAATAATGCTTGTATGAATGGATTTAATTGATGGGATAAATGTTTGTATTATTTCAGGGCCCACCAATTAGGGGAGGTGCTGCCGAATTTTCATAGAAAATCTTAAGTATAAATACTTGATTAATCCCTCTTGATTACACTTAGCATCTAATCACTTTTAAGGAGAACATTAGAAAATTTTAAATTGAGCTTAGGATGAAGAGAGAACTAAATCCTTTATTTGAGAAATTCCGTATTTTAATTCTTTGGAAATACGCAGTTCATGTTAAGAGAAATCATAACCTATTTAATTTAATGAATTTATCGTACTCTAAGGAGTCTAATTAGTGTATAAGATAAGAATACGGTTTCCGTATTCTTTTGAATTTTTGAAGCATGTATTAGATCTTAACTAAGAATCATGCTTAGGGGTATTCTAGGAGTTATGAAAGTATGTAATGCTCGTTAAGAAAGGAAGCATGATCTTATGAATTTAATGACTTTAATATGCTCCTTTGAGCTGAAATAGGAGTTTAAGTTAAGAATACAATTTCCGTATTCTTAGATCTTCGTAATCTAAAGCTATAGAACTAAGTTACGGAAAATACGAACTTTGTATTTACTTAGTTATAATCGTTGATTCTTGGAAAGGGAAAAGGTCCAGCAGGAGCTGCCGAAGGACTTAGTGATTCCTAGGAATTCGTGAGGACTTCAGGTGAGGGGACTTCACCGTAGAGTTAGATTTAATTCGTGTATTTATCGGGATTTCGGTTTTATCGTATTCTTATGAGTTTTATTTCGGTTTGTGGATGACGAAGGATTTATTGCTATACTTGCATAGTATTTTCATGCTTGTATAATTGATTTAATTTTACAGAGCATGAGATATGATTAAGGAAATCCCAAGGGGTAGTTAAAGTTTGTTGCATGTATCATAAGCTGCACCTTAGTTAGTTAATGTATGGGGGATCCAGTAGGGCTCGGGATAGAGCCCGGATACTTTAGTAGACGAGACCCGGCTAAGGAAGGGGTTTTGTTTTCAATTGTCTTTCTTAAAATTGAAAATGTTTGCGAAAGTCGTTCTTCTTATAACCCCACCCTTCCTGTCACTTGTGGGGGCTCGTATCAGATAAGGGATTAATACTTGACGTACACATGTAGAGGCATACCTCTGGTCGTCAAGTACCAAACTTATGTAGTTCCGGTTAATAGGATCATGTAGAGGCATACCGCTGTTCCTGATGGGTGTTGGAGTCCTTCCGGAGCTAGGGGTGCACGCTTGTATGATATGAGGCCATCGCATATGTGTATGTTCACTATATGCTTGATATGATATGAGATTGCTTGTGTGTTTTCTCCGGATTTCTAATCATGCTAGCATTCTTATCAAGATTGAAGATAATTATGCTGACCTTCATGAGTTAAACTTGCATTGATTATGTACCAGTATTTTAGTACAGATGACAGGTATGTGTAATACCTGGAGGACTAGTCCATACTCATTGAGCTCGTATAGCTTAGCCCCCTTTCTATAATGTTTTTCTGTTACAGGATCTAGACTTGGATCGGGATAGTAGCTCGTGTCTCGAGCAGGGATCGAGGTCTAGCTGGCTCTGGCGTACCTGTCTTTATGTTTAAAGTTGTTGAGTTGTATTAAACTCTACTTATGTTTTCTTTCCACTGTATTCGGGGCACTAGTTGCCCATGACTCTGAGTGTTGTACTCTATTTATGACTTGGGTTTAAATATGACTCCCAGTGTGTAACAGTTTATGTTATGTCATATGGATTTTATTTTAGAGTACATCGTTGATTCTAGGTTTAAATTGTACAGCTTATGGGTTGGGTGCACTCCCTGCCCAGCTGGTGTGACATCTGTCTCATTAGCGAGATGGGTGTTACATTCAGTGGTATCAGAGACGGTTTTTTCCTTGACCTTAGAGTCTTAGAGGTAGTCAGAGCCTTAGGGTGGGAGTCAGAGTTAGTGATATAAAGAGTTAGCGGAATAATTGCTAAGTAGGGTTATGTTATTTGACTGACTGTTTATATAAAAAATATACATGTCTTAGTTCCATGAGGATTAAAATTCTAATTCTAAGAAATTTAATATATCATAATCTTGGTCAAATCAGGATTTGATAATGACGCAAAAATGAGATTATCTCAAAGTTGGCCAAAATGAAAATATTTCATGGCTCTAAATTTAAATTAAATATTTATTTTGAAATTAAAATATTTCAAGATAAAAAAAAAAGAATATATCTTGTCATATTTTTAAGATAGCCCGAGAAAAACACATCTCGAGGCGACCTTAAATCCCAAAGTTTGCCTCCGAGCACACATCTCGAGGCAAAATCAAAATTTTAAAATTGCCCCTGAGAACAAATCTCGAGGCAATCTTAAATTCCAAAATCTGCCCTCGAGAACACATATCTCAAGACAACATGGCAAATACCAAAATTGCCCTCGAGAACGTATCTCGAGGCAATCTCAAATCTCAAGATAGCTCGAACACATATCTCGAGGCGATCGAAAAAAATGCAAATCCCGAGGTACCCAAACACGAATCTCGAGGCATGAAACATATCCCGAGGCATAACCCATATCCCGAGGCATGAAACAAATCTCGAGGCATGAAACATATCCCAAGACATAATCCATATCCCGAGGCATGAATGTTAATCCCAAGGCATGATAACAATTAATAATTAATTGAATTAATTAATTATTAAATTTTAAAAGTTTAAATGGGATTTGGTTTTATCCATCTGGTGGAGATGTTGAGATTTCTCGCCGGGATCTTCACGAGGAACGGTTCCTGGAGATAAGAACAAGACAAAAAAAAGAGTTATTATAAGACAATAAAAAAAAAGACAAGAGAGAAAAAAAAAATCAGAAGAGAAGAAAGAGAGCAAAAAAATCAGAAGAGAAGAAAGAGAGCAAAAATCAGAAGGGAAGAAGAAGAAAAAAGACAGGAAAGAAAGGAAGAAAGAACAAGAAAAAAGGTAAAAAAAAAACAAAAATCCTCTCCACCCTCAAGCTCCACACCTGCAGGCCGCTTCCCCCCCTTTGGTCAGCTCCGCCCCTCCAGAAGCCTTGATCCGCCCCCGGCCAGCCTGCCTAGCCGCCAATAAGCAGCGCCAAGCTTCTCGTCCGCCATCCCCGCTCCTGCGCCCCCCCCCAGCCATCTCGCCCCTCCTTGCATCACGCACGCTATCCGGCCCCAGCGCGCTGTAGCCAGTGCCATGTACGCCGGCCCAAATGCGCCGCTAACCGAGGCCGCTACCCGGCTTTGCGCACTGCCAGCACGCCGCCACCCCGCCAGCACCGCCCGCCCGCCAGATTTGCGCCATACGCCCTCTCCGGCCGGTAGCGCGGCCACTCCTTGCTTTGAAGTTTCTTTGCAAAAGACATGGTTCTTTGCCTTGGTTCTTTATTTCAAGACACAGTGGTATCTTGTCGATCTGCATTACGGTTGCCGCCTCAAGACACAGTTCTTTGTTTGAAGAAGATGCTGCTCAAAATTGGTTGCAGATCTTGATGCCTCTTATGGTTGCTGTTTGAAGAAGATGATGATCCAAATTGGTTCTTTGATCTTGATCTTTATACAGTTCTTTATCTACCCTTGGTTGCTGATTAGAAGATTGATCCCTGGATGCTGATTCCCCTAAACATGGTTGCTGCTTCTGGTTGCTGTCTACCCTTGGTTGCTGATTAGAAGACTGATCCCTGGATGCTGATTCCCCAAGACATGGTTGCTGATCCTCCCAGATCTGGTTGTTGCTTGGTCAGCTGTGAAGGCCCGGTTGCTGATCAACGATAACATGGTTGCTGGTTCGAAGAATCCTTGGTTGCTGATCCAAAGAAGAACTTGGTTGCTGATTCTCTTGTTTCTGGCTACTGTCTTGAAGCTTGGTTGCAGGTTCAAAGACAATGGTTGCTGGTTCAAAGAACCTTGGTTGCAGATTTAAAGAAGACAATGGTTGCTGATTTGATTGATGACTGTCATTATAAATTTTGTATATGGATATGTGGGTGTTTGTATTGAAATCAAAATCCCCAAATATAGAGGAGACTCTGTCAAAATTTCTTTAAAATCTGAACACTAGAAAAGAAAGAACTGCTTTCAATGCCCTGATATACAAAATGTGGATTGATGGCGTCTAATCTATATTTGATGACACAAAGAACTCACTTAATGGAATATTCTTGTTGAATTTGAAGTTATGCGAGTTGTTGTAAATGGAGATGGTTTAGTAAAAATCAGTATGCATATGGGAACAGCTTGCTACCGGTTCTATGCCATTTCAGCAGAATTCCCAGAATAAAACTGAAGTGCTTCAGTTTTCTGTTAAAGCCTGATTATGGTAGTGGGTACATGAAACTATTTAGTGGTGATCAGAAGGAAATTGGTGGTGATACCCCACATATAGCGTCATGTTTGGACTTGATATCAAGATCTTGGGGTCAGGAAGCCTGAAGATTGGGATGACAAGGAGTACGTCACCTGAAGGTCATGATGACATTTCCAAGGAAATTCCGCACTCACTCGAGGGAAGCCGCTGTCGGCATGAATCTTTGAAACCTGAAAATTTCCTTTGAACGAAGGAGGATTCACCATTTAAGGAATGTTGTATAGAGAAAGGATTCATTGAGTAAAGCAATTCTAAACCCATGTTAGATGTTCAGTTGTTATCACAAAAAGAGAACCGCTGGAATGTTGTTTGCACCTAATATTTTAGGTTTTGCATTTCTTTGGAGAATAATCTTTGCTGCGAGTGTTGCTCTGAGGAAAGTTGAGAAAATCACTATATCACCTGCGAAAAGGCTGGGATCTTTGTGTATTCTTTGCCGCATTGCTACATCTATCTTTTGCTAAAAAAATAGAAAATCAGCTGAAAGCTAACTTTGTATTCTTTCTTTGAATTGCCGCAAAAAAAGCAGTTATAAAGACCTATTTTCAAAAATTCATAACTCTGGCTTGAAAATTCTAATGGAGGCGAGATCTGCGGCGCTGGAAATTAGACATCCAGATCTTCAAGAATCATATACAACATAGATACTTTTGGCAAACCGATCAGTGCGTATTTGGATGGGAAAAAGGATGAACATTATAGTTCGACAAATTAATTCCTGAAACCTCGTCTGATTGCCCATATTCAAAAATTTATAACTCTGGCCCGGAAGCTTCGATTGAGGTGATCTCTATGGCGTTGGAAATTACACACCTGGGTCTCCAACTTCATATTCAGTGCAGATCCTTTCGGTGGACGGATTAGCGTGGATTTTGATAAATAAAAGGGTAGATTTCAATTTATTTACGCCGGCACACTTTGATCACCCAATTTCAAAAATTCACAACTTTGGCCTGGAAACTCCGATTGAGGTAATCTCTTAGCGTTGGAAATTAGACATCTGGGTCTCCAATATTCATATACAACACAAACTCATTTGGTGGTCCGATCGGTGTGGAGTTTTGATAAATAAAAGGGTAAATTTCAGCATTTATGCCGCTAGCTATGTTGATCGCCCAATTTCAAAAATTCATAACTCTGGCCAGAAAACTCCGATCAAGATGGAAATCTGTGGCATTAGAAATTAAATATCTAGATCTCCAATAGTCATATACAACACAGAATCGTTCGGAGGCCCAGTCGTTGTAAATTTTGACGGATAAAATAGTCAATTTCAGCGATCCTGCCGTTGACAATGCCGAAGACTCATTTTCAAAAAAATTCATAATTCCTGCCTGGAAACTCCAATGGGAATGAAATTTGCGGCGCTGAAGACTAGATACCAGGATCTTCAATAGTCATATATAGAACAAGCCCTTTTTGCAGCTCGGGCAGTGCATATTTTGATGGAGAAAAAGGCTAATGCAACTCTTAAAAGGCGGCTCAGTTGGCGATCTGAACCTCGGTCACAAGTCTCAAGCGTAAAGCAACCGGTGGATTATGGATCCCATATGACGGGGCACAGATCCTAAGGCGGGGGGCGACGTCATAAATAAATAAATAAATATATATCCATATATATGAACATATGCTGATCATATAAATTATTGTTTTTCATTGTCTCTACTTGTATTTTTTGCCCTTAATCGGACGTTCCCACGACATTGTCTAGGGTAATTAATAATAGAGGCTTGCCTCTATTAGGAATAAAAGAACCCACAAACAAACAAAAAATGATATTTGTGCTTCGATATATAAATGCGGTGTCACACGATGCGGTAGCGTATTTTCGATCCCACAAATTCTGGCACGCCCGGTGGGACCATATTCCTCCTCCCATCTTTGAGGCAAAAGTACAAGTAGAGATAATATTTTTTACATCCTGTAAAAGAAAACTGACGTTGTTGATCTCCTTATTGCAGAAGAAATGGCATTCAAGAGTTCAAGCGCACTGTGAAGCCCAAGCTCACTATATTCCTTGGGGAGGGGCGAAGTCCAAGCCCAAGCTAGCGCTTTCGATCTTTGGAATAGGCTGGAGCTGAATTAAGGTTCACAATCACCGACGCCGCATGCAGTTTGTGAGGAAGCCTTCACCAACAGAAGATGAACTGACAGTCCCGCGTCTTCCATCCAAAGGGCGTCGTCCTAATGTGATCATCCCTAAAGTTAACGAAGACGTTGCTGTTGAAGATTCACCAAGAATCTCTGCATTTAAGAGGTTATCCCGCCCTAAAAGGGTAATCTCTGTAAATGATGAAGATGATGAACCTGCCTTCACTGTTACCGCAAAAGGGCGGGAAAGTGGAATCTTTCACTCATCTGATGAAGACACACCGAAGAGGAGTGTATTCTCAAGGCTCACGCCAAGGAAGATCAAAATTCCAAAACAGAAGCTGAATTTAAATTGTCTTTCCAAGAGCGCGAAATGATGAAATGGGTTCCTTCAGCAACTCGTTTGAACCGCTCAAGCTTGTGAAGAAGAACTCAACTGCTGCAGAGCTGCGTCTACAGCCCAAGGAAAATAAAGGTTGTAGGCCTCCAAAGTCCTATCACAAGGAGTCTTTCGGCCAAAATCTGTACAAGACTTATGCGGTGTCCAAGAAGTTACAGTCAGAAAAGATGACACCGAAGGAGTTCTATAAGAAGAAGAAGCAGTTAGTTTCAAATGCACGAAGAACGGTATTTGACCGACTAACTCCTGCAAGAACCCAAGCCAAGACTTCCCGCTCTAAATCTCAACGGAGGAAGGGAGTGGAAGATGAAGAAATGTTCGATGCGGACATGGAAATACACGGTCCGGATGGATTCTGAAACTTCGAGGAGATCCGGACCCGAACCCGGAACAACCCGAGCGTGTTCACGAGATCTCGTGAGAAGAGCCACGGACTCTCATAGTGGAGTTGGAGATGAAGGTTCAAGCCAAATGTCACATGAAGGTCAAAGAGCGAGGAGCCTTCCGGTATTTCGCATGCCACGAATTATAAGGAAGCGAATCCCCGAATGTGGAAGTGGAGGATGAACACGCCTTTATTTACAATGGCGATGATATTACAAGAAGAGTCCAACAGATGGAAAGACTCCGGCAAATGGAGAATAGAGAAGCTGAATATCAGTGGCTCAATGAAAATATGACAATCATGATGGAGTCAATGGTGAAGATGTAAAGACAAATGGCTGCCTTGATGGAAAGTCAAAAGGCACAAAGGCCTAAAAGTCCAAACCCACAACCAAGAGAAATCCCTGGGCTGGTAGAACAAGGGGGAACCTTTTCACAATCGAGAGAAATTCCTAGGCCAGGAGAACAGGAGGGAACTTCATATGCACCTGTAAGGGAAATCCCTAGGCAACCAGAACAAGGAGGAACCTCACACACTTCTGTCCCGGAACAGTCAGCTGCAATGACTCGGGAAGAGATACAACAAATAGTGGCTGCTGAAATGAAACAAGCCAGAGGAAAGGAGATAAGAGTCGATGGAGACAAACCTTATACAAGCTACCATGACCTGGTACCCTACCCCAAAGGGTACAATGTCCCTAAATTTAAGCAATTTAACGGGATTGGCAATCCTGATCTGCACTTGGCTCACTTCGTGACGGCTTGTGGAGACACAAGTGCAAAACCTTCGCTCCACCTTAGACAATTCTCTGCAAGTCTCACAGGAGTGGCATTTGAGTGGTATGCAAGCTTGCAACCCGAATCAATCCAAACATGGCAACAATTAAAAGATGCCTTTGAATGCGGTTGAGCGTAAGTGACAAAATCCTGTCGGGATCTACATGACCACTGCGAATAAAGATGAAAAGTGGTTGATTATATTATGAGGATGGAGAAATCGAGCATCAAATGTGAACAACCCCTTGACCAGCCATAGCGGTGGGTTTATTGCTTTCGGGAACATCGATAGGCTGGATGGCGCCCTTTCTAAAGCACATCCGGTATTACCACATTCAGGAGTTGATTTCACAAGCTAAGAAGTTGGAGCGGACAAGCCGAAGGTATTCTCCAATTTTCAAGCTCCAAGGAAGCAGTGAGAGAAAAGCCAAAGAGGATGAAGGTGTCAAATATCTTTGCTACAACCTTCAATATGCGACAAAGGAAAGGGTGTTGTGGAGTCTCACAAGCGGAACAAGCCAAACCACCCACTTTAAGCCCGGCTAAATTAATGAATCAAAGCCTATTCCCTCTTTGAAAGAAAGGATGAATAAGAAATATTCTTTTAGAAGGGATAAGGTAATGAAGATCTTCAAAGGATCTTTGTGAAAGAAGGTGCAACTCCACGAATGCAAGAGACCGGAGGAGCGAGAACAAGAAAGATCACCCCAATTCGCCCGTATCATAGGGTCTTTGGGACACACAATTGAAGGCTGCTATGTCTTCAAGGATTGGGTTGAACGACAATACCAAGAGGGCAAAATTACACTCTCAAAGAATGTTACAGCCGAGGCGATCAACTGAGCACACTCGCTACGTGACAACTCCAAACTCAGAAGGATTATCCCAAGGAGAAGTCATAGTGGTGGGTAACAAAGTAATACTTCCACCAGCAACTGATGACAGGCCTCCTACTGTACCAGAAGAGTTGTGGGAAGTATTTATATCCAAGAAGTCAATGAGGATGTTGAAAAGGTTGGCTGAGCTCCCAGGGATCGCTTGGAAACGTTCCCAAGAACCTCCTAAAAGACCCCAAACAAAATTGACAAAGAAGAAGAACAAGAAGAAGAAGAGCGAGCAATCAAAGCGCAGAAAATCCATCATAGAAGAGTATATTGAGTCCCTTGACGAATATGAGCCGAAGGAAAGGGCCCTGATCACTCTCAGAGACTATTTTCCCGAAGAAGTCGAAGAATTACTTGAGGGATTAGTCGAAGAAATCGATGAAGATGATGAAAATGTACAAGTGGAAACTTGTAGGGTTATTTCTGGAGGAGAATACCCCTTGTATAACCCGGATGACGACAATGATGATAGTTTCTCTGAATCAGAAGAGTCGTATGACCGACATGGCCGACCCTACATCAGTAAGAAGCAGAAGAAGAAGATGGCATTCAGGGAGAGAGTGAAGAAAGCTAATGTCGAGCTCTCAAAACCATACCAACCATCAAAGCCCAAGGCACTACATTCCACCCCTAAGACCCCAAAATATAAAGTCTTGAGGAAAGCTATGCTTGCTGAAGAGATCCCTGCGTTCATTCAAAGGGTTACGGAAGAGTCATTCTAATAGGTGCAAGCGCACATTGAAGATCTTTGGGTCGAATGGATCTGAGACATACCCTACAAGGTCATCAAACCACAACGTTATTCCAGAAGACGTGAAGTCTACGCCCCCTACAAAAGCAACAAAGGTTAAGGGAGAGTCCACTTCTCAGACTATCAGTATCAAGAAGGGAAAAACAAAGGAGTCTTTTAATCAAGCTGTAGGATGGGAGGCGCCTAGCTCCAGAAGGTCATATCGCAGGCAGGTGGGGAAAGTGACACTCACCAACGACTATTTTAAAGGAAAAAGTGAATGTCACACCATAGCCGTTCAGGATGATTCCGAAGATGACTTGAACTTCCCAGTCGAAGAAGATGAAGCGCCACAGCACGTGCACCAAATGCAACTCAGAGCTGGGAAAATACTTCAGCCAAGACACCCGCCCAGCTCCAACGACAAAAACAAAGAGAAGATGGCTGAAGAAGAGAATATCGCCCCAAAAAAACCCTCAAAGAAGCCAAATTATAACATCCTGGCACACTTAAAGAAAGTCCCGGCTCTCCTCAGCATGTATGACGCATTGATGATGTCAGCAGAGGTTAGAGATTCTCTAATACATGCCCTGCAAAACCCTGAAGAATATCAAGCATATTTTGCTGAAATCAACATGAAAGAGGCTTTGTATGCGTTCCATGCGCCCTCAGTATCCTTCACCGATGAAGATCTGTTACTTGGAACTACAGAGCACAATGGGCCATTATATGTGACAGGGTATTGCGATGGGATGAAAATCAACCGGGTTCTGAATGACCCAGGATCCTCTGTGAACCTGATGACCCTCAATACTCTCCGGACATTGGCCCTTGAAATATGCCACCTATCCCCGGAAAGGATCATTATTCAAGGCTTCAATCAGCATAGCCAGAAGGCATTGGGATCTATCACTCTGCCAATTAAATTTGGAAAGATGACATCAGATGTAAAGTTCCATGTGATCGATGCCGATGCTTCATACAAAGCCCTCACAGGAGAAGGCCATGGATCCATGAAAATCATGTGGTTCCTTCAATACTCCATCGATTATTGTGAAATATATGGTGAATGGGGAAGAATTCAGGATTGATGGAGAAATCCAGCCCTTCGGCATCCATGAAATTCACTATGAAGATGCGAGGTACTACCTTAAAGCACTTAAAGGGGGCAAGTTATCC
Source organism: Dioscorea zingiberensis (assembly GCA_026586065.1). Classification (NCBI taxonomy): domain Eukaryota; kingdom Viridiplantae; phylum Streptophyta; class Magnoliopsida; order Dioscoreales; family Dioscoreaceae; genus Dioscorea; species Dioscorea zingiberensis. The sequence goes on along the minus strand of CM048820.1, from coordinate 30,293,290 downwards.
AAGGGGAGCACATCATCCAAAGGGGGCAAGCCGCCAAGTCGAAAGGAAGAATCTCTGGTAAAGACACCTAAGTCTGCTCCTGTGCTCCAGAAGAAGGAAATCGGTATTACCTCACTTTGGGAGTGACACTGAGTTATCAGAAGACGAGAGCGATGATGATGAGGATCAGGCTGGAGGATATACTCAAGAAAATGCACTGCATATTACAAGAATTCCTGAGGGGCTTTACAAATCCTTGGCTGATTTGAGTGTCAACACTGTCGAGCATTTGAAGACTTTTTATGTACCTGATCGACATGAAGGAGAAAGAGGCGTCTTCTTCTACAAAGCCATGGGCAGCAAAATTCCAAATGATGATATTATAAATATTGAAGGGCTAGAAGATGATGAAGTTCAGCCCATAAGATTCCCCAACTATTACCCTGATAAGCTCAAGGAGATGTTTGAAAATTTTGCCGGCGAAATCAAATGGTCGAGGAAATCATATCAAAATTTCCATCGATTATGGAACCCTACACATATAGATAAAAGAGGGATAGGCTACTCTAACTCTTCCAGGCATTCATGTTACATGACAACGTCCCAGGAAGAAGAAGAAGAGATCAAGCTGAAAAGTGCGCCACTCGAGCTCGAAGATGGGGGGCAAGCAACAATCGACGAGCTAGTTGAAGTTAACTTGGGAAGCGATGAGGACCCGAGGCCGACCTTCCTAAGCACGCAGCTGTCTGAAGAAGAAAAGACATCCTTCAAAACCCTTTTAAAGGAGTACATTGATTGCTTTGCATGGAATTACAATGAGATGCCAGGGTTGGATAACGAGGTAGAATTGCTTGATTCGCAATCTAATTACCCTAATGCCACCCCGGTCAAACAGGCACCAAGGAAAATGAAATTCGACCTGGAAGAAAAGGTGATAGAAGAAACAAAGAAGCTGATCGAAGCAAATTTCATCAGGGAGGAAAAATACCCTAATTGGGTAGCTAGCATAGTCCCTGTGAAAAAGAAAAATGGCCAAATACGGATATGCGTGGACTTCAGAGACCTGAACAAAGCATGTCCAAAAGATGATTTTCCCCTTCCAGTTATGGAGATCATGATCGACAATACCTCAGGGTACGAGATGTTCTCCTTCATGGACGGGTATTCTGGATACAACCAAATCAAAATGCATCCAGATGATGAAAGACATACCGCCTTGGGGCCTATGGGCATATCTTTATTCTGAGTAATGCCATTTGGTCTAAAGAATGCGGGGGCAACATATCAAAGGGCTATGACCAGGATATTTGATGATCTGATCCATAAAGTCGTCGAATGCTATGTGGACGATCTTGTGGTCAAAACAAATTCTAAAGACAAACATCTTGATGATCTGAGAACAGTTTTCACACGAGTCAGAGAGTACAAGTTGAAAATGAATCCCATGAAATGGGCCTTTGGAGTCCTATCTGGGAAGTTTTTGGGCTTCATCGTAAGGCATCGAGGGATAGAAATAGACCCTTCCAAGATAAAGGTGATCTTAGAAATGCCACCTCCTCAGACATTGAAGCAGCTGCGATCATTTTAAGGGCGCCTGGCCTATATCAGAAGGTTCATCTCCAACTTGTCCGGAAGATGTAAGCCTTTCTCCAAGCTGGTCAAGAAGAACACCCCATTCAAATGGGATGATGAATGCCACAAAGCTTTTGAAGACATCAAACAGTACTTGCTAAGCCCACCGGTGTTGGCGGCCCCAATCCCCGGAAAACCGTTGATTCTATGAAGAGGGCAAGGAAAATGCACTTTACTACCTCAGCAGGATGTTGATAGGAGCTGAGAGCAAATATACCCCCATTGAAAAGCACTGTCTAGCTCTAGTGTTCGCAGTCAAGAAGTTGAGACACTACTTGCTGGCACATAAAGTCATACTCATATCAAAAATTGATCCTCTCAAATATCTTATGACGAGGCCATTGCTTACGGGTAGACTCGCAAAATGGGCGCTGATTCTGATGGAATTTGACATAACATACACTCCTATTAAGGGGCAGGCGTTAGCAGACTTCCTAGCAGCACATCCCCTCCCCGATGATTCACCGCTTAATTATGATCTCCCCGATGAAGAGACATTAACAGTGGAAGAAGCAAGGTGGAGATTATATTTTGATGGAGCATCATCTATAAAGCCGGCACTCATGTCCCAAATTCCACAAATCAAAGCCGGGGTAGGACTTGTGTTCGTCACACCAGAAGGGGGAATTCTCAGATATGCACTCTCCCTTACGGAGCCATACACAAACAATGAGGCAGAATATGAAGCTCTCATAGCCGGTTTGGAACTGGCAATCAAGATGGGGATCCAACACATACATATATTTGGAGACTCACAACTCATTATAAAGCAAGTCGAAGGAGACTACAAGATATATAAACCCGAACTTCTTAAATATTACAAGAAGGTCAAAGATCTGATGAAGAAAATCCCCCAAGTACAGTTGAGGAGGGTTTTAAGATCAGAAAATGGAGAAGCTGATTCTTTGGCGAAAGTTGCGAAGGAGCTGGCGAATCCAGATTATGAAGAAATCCATATAACCGTAAGAAATAGAAGGCCCATAAGTACGATCCTTGATGATGATGAAGAGGAAAGTCTTTGGGGGCAAAGCGGAGAATCTTCACCCTCGAAATGCGAGGAGGAAGATTGGAGACAACCGTTTATAGAATATTTGAAATATGATAAACTCCCAGAGGACAAATCAAAGGGTCTTCAGATAAAACAAAGAGCCCTAAGATTCACCCTCATAAATGACATATTGTACCGCAGGTCATATGATCAACTACTCCTGCGATGCCTTTCAAATGAAGAAATTCAAGAAGTCATGCATGATGTACATTCCGGGGTATGTGGTGCGCACCAATCCGGACCCAAGATGCGACTCAAGATCAAGCGCTTGGGATATTACTGGCCGACCATGGTTGGAGATTGCATCAATTATGCTATAAGATGCCATCTATGCCAAATACATGGTGATTTCATCCGCCAACATCCAAATCCTCTACACCCCACAGTCTTGATATGGGGAATAGATGTAGTCGGTCCTATTGAACCACTATCATCTTTGGGACATCGGTTCATATTGGCTGCAACAGACGACTTTTCTAGGTGGGCAGAAGCTATTCCACTGAGAGAAGTCAAGACTGAAAATGTCATCAAATTCTTCAGGGAGAACATCTTATACAGATTTGGGACTCCAAGAAGAATTATTTCGGATCTTGGCTACGCCTTGAGAAGCTTCAAAGTGGAGATTACGCGACACCATAAAATAGGCGGAGATATACCTCCATCTATAATGCTAGAAGCGAATGGGTTGGCGAAGCATTCAACAAGACCCTCGAAGTTGTTGAAGAAAGCGGTGTCCAAAAACAAAAAAGATTGGCTGAAAGACTCCGGGAGATCTTTGTGGGCCTATACGCACCACCTATAGGACTCCAACACAATGCACGCCCGTACTCTTTGGTGTTTGGAACCGAAGCGGTTGCCCCTTGAAATCCGGATACCCTCACTAAGAATGGCGGTGCAAAATGAAATTTCAAATGAAGATAATGTTAAACCCGGCTTGGATGAGTTGGACTCTCTCGATGAGAAAAGGTTGGGGGTGCAGCAGAATATTGAAGTCTACAAAGCCAAAATGTCACAAGCCTACAACAAGATGGCTCGATTTCGGACCTTTACCAAAGGAGAGATGGTTCTCGTCCTCAGGAGACCCATCATCACCAACAAAAAGGCCGGAGGCAAATTCAAAGCAAATTGGGAAGGGCCCTATGTGGTGGAGATCGTCTAGGAAGGAGGTGCATACCCGGCTCATTGGCCTTGATGGAGAAAGACCGATGCAGCCCATCAATGGTGCGTTTCCTAAAGAAATACTATGCATAATGTAAAGATGTTAGCCTATGGCCAGGCGTCTGGTCCCTTATAGGGGTAGACTAGTCATGTACAATTAAATGTACTTCCCAGAGGCAAAACATTAATTTTATGTACTTTTGTACCAAACTTATTCAATGAAATAAAGAGGCATGTGTTTGTCTACGATGGAGCGTCCAGGCTCCTAGTGGTAGGTAGGTCGATTAAATGCAGCGATTAAATGTGCTTCTTGAGGCAAACACATTGACCCCTTATTCCTTCAAAAAAAAAAAAAGGTAATTCCGAATTTCTAGAATAGTCTTCACATTTATTCTAAATTTTCGGAAATTCAAAAAAAAAAAAATCAAAAAATAAAAATAAAAAAAGGGGTCCTCATATTAATTTTGAATTTCAGAATAAGGGAAGGAAGGAACTAAAATTTATTGAAGTCTAATGTTCATAACAAATGTCTCAGCGTCAACTACCAAAGCATAAACAAGCTTCAGTAATGATTCCTTTGCTTCTTCCAACTCATCAAGCCATTTTGTAAAAATAGCCATGAGACTAGCATCTGAATAATCTCCTTGGTCCTCAATAACCTGTACCCTTGCCTTATCCAACTCGGCTTGAAGATCTGTTTGCGCATGCTCAGAAGCTTCAAAGAAACTTGTTGAAGTTGCTATCTTCTCATTTAAAGTCTTCATTGCATCTTGAATCTCGCAAAGTTTTGCTTGAAGTTTCTGGTGCCTTTCCGGAAGTCTCTGAAGCTCCTCCTTGTTCATGTTGATGTCATTAGCCCAGCCCTCCTTGCTTTTGCTAAGACGTTCAAGGGCCAAAGCCTTCTCATGCACACACGCCTTGGCTTGTTGGTTATGAATATAGGCTTGGACGCTGGGATCCTTTGAGGCTTCTTTGGCATAGACCGCATACTGAGCTATCCTCTCTATGAAACGTTCAAGATTAGTCAATCCAACATTGAAAGGTTCAAGGAGTGAATTTGACTCCTTCACTTTATTGATGACGCTTTGGTAGTTGTCATAGTTGAGAGACTTGATACTGCTAATGACCTCAGCCCGCAAACGTAATACAATACTTGGTATATTCTTCGGACCTATAAAAAGGATATATGAATGAAATTCAAGACATAAAACTCGAAATTCAAGATTTAAGATTCAAGATTCAAGATTCAAGATTCAAAAAAAAAAAAAAAAAAAAACCTTGTTCTTGCTTTGATGAAGTTGGAAGTCCAACATCAAGATTGACGCCGTCACCTTCCACAGGAATAGGAGCAGGAGCATCCTCAATAATATCCTTTGAAGGACCTTGCCCCGAAAATGGAGGTTCGTCACCTTTTTGGGCAACTGAATTTCAAAAAAAAAAAAAAAAAAAAAAGGGGTCGTCAATATCCATGTCTCCTATATATATATATAAAAAAAAGGAGGAGAGGAGGACCTTGGTGTTGCTTTGAAGAAACTGGGATTTCGGCATCAGCATTGGAACCACCACTTTCTACTCCCTCCGTTAGATCTTGTACAACTAAAGGTGCACCTTCAACATTAGTGTTGCCGACACCAGTCTCCAATTTCTCCATTGAGGAGGGACCATCTCTTATGAAATTTGCAGAAGGAATATTATTAAAAGATGAAGTACGCTCCTCGCTTTCTTCATTTACGGGCAAGTTAAGGGGTGCTGCACTCTCCGCGATTGGTATATCTCCTAACAAGAAATCGAAAGTAAATAAAAGCATATGTACACAAAGAAGGAGGGAGGAAGAGGGGGATACTACCTTGCGCAGGATTAGGAAGAGCTTCCTCAACCTCAATGTTTCTCTGAGCTCCAACATTAAAATCTCGAGGATTCACTGAACCTGAAATCAAAATCTTTAAATTAAATCTGTTAAAGATGTATGAGTGAAGGAGGTATTTTCTTACCAACTTGAGACTCTAGAGGCATCCCCGGATTCGGTGAAGGAATATCATCTATTCTTGGAGCTGTGTTAAAAAATTGAAAAGGGTCAAATCGAGGAAAGAGAAACAAAAGAAGAAGAAAGGGGGCATTATCCTCTTACCAATTGGTGGATCGTGGGCAACCCTGACATTGGCCAATGGGGCTTCACGGATTTGTATACCTGTTGACCAAAGATTTTGAATCAAATAAAAATTCAGACTTCAAGTCAAATAAGAATTCAGACTTTGATGGAAAATAAGACTTTGAATCAAATAAGAATTCAGACCTTGATTCAAATGGAAAATAAGACTTTGAATCAAATAAGAATTTAGACTTTGAATCAAATAAAAATTCAGACTTCGAATCAAATGAAAATTCAGATTTTGAATCAAAAAAAAAAAAAAATCCAAAAAAAAATCCAAAAAAAAAATTGATTGATTGAGTTTGACATACCTTGAGTTTGTCGCCGCTTCACTGGAACAGGAAGATCCCAGGAGAAAGACCTCGTTTTTGACTGATGAAGATACTTTCATTGATGAATCGGGGCCTTTTTGAAGATTAACCCTGCTCTCGATTCCTCATAATATCCCCCCTATCACCATAATCCTCTTGGACTAATAATGTGATGTCCTGTTGGAAGAAAGCTCGCACGTTTTCGAACCACTTCCGTGCATAAAAGAACATGAGCTCCCCACTTCGATCCTTTTCAGGAATATAAAACAAGCTGGAGGTCCTCTAGCGGGAAAAGTGACGCCTTGATAACACCTTAGCACCAGGCGAGAAAGCTTTTCATGCGGGACATCAATATACGCCGGACATTGTTGGTTGTAACCAAACTGGCGCCCAAAACGGTGAGGATTGTAGGGCTCTGCATAGAACTCTCCACCACATCGAAGAGGAAGGATGCCGCAGCGAAGGCCTACCACATATTCCATAGTTTGGAGATCCGACACATGGTCCCTACTTAAGATGCCTAGTATTTACTTGCCGTCTCATCATTATGAAGAGGATAAGGAAAAGGACGCCATTTAAAGTTGGCTTCAAACTTAAGAAATTTCCTAGCTTCCGAGGGAGTAAAAGGAGAGGCAGAGGCGTTCATGTAATACAACATCTCCGGTACCCTTGAAAGGCCAGGGATTGTGTGTGTACCTGCATCAATTTTCCTCCGAAGAGATATGCCATGAAAATGACAACTAGCCCAAGCATACAAAAAGTAGGAGGGAAAGACTCTAGTAGAATGTCCGAGTCCTTTCCTATGATTAACCATGGAGTTTAATCCTAAGTATAAGCGTGCCAATACTGCGGGGGCAAAAGCTACTGGCCTTCCATGCACAAGGTTACACGCCATCATAAAAACCCCGGGTCTAATCACCTTATGATTATCCGGCATGATGAAGGAACATATCCACAATGATATAAAGGCGGCCAAATTTGTGTTTGAAACGGGTTTTGGGAGGATCGAACTTCGAGTCATAATGGGAACTGGATTTTGACTTCTTAAAGAAATCTACCCAATCTAAGAAAAATACGTTCTTATTGGCATCCAGCTTTGCAAGCCATTGAAAGATGTCAAAAGACTCCTTAACACAGAAAACTCTGAATCTTCTCTATTGCATAATACACTATTAGGTGGGATTACCTCATCATATGCATCACCAACTATCGAAAGCCCTCCAAGACTTTTGATCTCCCACAATGAAATCCCTACTTCCCCATGCAAGAAGTGGAAAGTATTTGTCTCCGGACACCAAAACTCTACCAATGCTTTGAAAAAATTTAAATCTAGGTCATAACGATCAACTGAGGCCACAATTCCCCCAATCAAATCTACCCGGGATAATTTTTCAGAATATCTACTAACAATATACTTAGCCCAATCAGAATAATGAGGGAAATCTATCAATTCACTTCTAATAGGATTTCTAGCCCTCCACCCCGGGTAATGATTAAAGATCTTATGACCTAGGGTTTGAAATACACTCAAATCCCTAATTGCCCCTTCGGGTTTCAAATAAATTACATTGATGGTGCTACCTTCATTACAACGATTTGAAGACAGTCGGGCTATAGCCATGCGAGACGGGGGACTCTCCACCCACTCTGAATGCTCCCTTCCTTCGTATCTGACTGCAGGCTTGGACCCGGGACCAAAAATAGGATTGTGGCGGGGAAAAATCTGACCTTTTGGAACCTCATGATGATCTTGATTGACATCCCAAAAAGGCTCGAATTGAGGATTGTTGGCCATCATGAAGAAGAAATTCAAGTGTTCCTACTTCTCTCTCTCAAACAAATTTCGTGAGAGAAGTATGAAGGGGGCAATTTATTTATATAAAAAATATACATGTCTTAGTTCCATGAGGATTAAAATTCTAATCCTAAGAAATTTAATATATCATAATCTTGGCCAAATCAGGATTTGATAATGACTCAAAAATGAGATTATCTCAAAGTGGGCCAAAATGAAAATATTTCATGGCTCTAAATTTAAATTAAATATTTATTTTGAAATTAAAATATTTCAAGATTTTTAAAAAAAAAAAAAGAATATATCTTGTCATATATTTAAGATAGCCCGAGAAAAACACATCTCGAGGCGACCTTAAATCCCAAGGTTTGCCTCCGAGCACACATCTCGAGGCAAAATCAAAATCTTAAAATTGCCCCTGAGAACAAATCTCGAGGCAATCTTAAATTCCAAAATCTGCCCTCGAGAACACATATCTCGAGGCAACATGGCAAATACCAAAATTGCCCTCGAGAACGTATCTCGAGGCAATCTCAAATCTCAAGATAGCTCGAACACATATCTCGAGGCGATCGGAAAAAATGCAAATCCCGAGGTACCCAAACACGAATCTCGAGGCATGAAACATATCCCGAGGCATAATCCATATCCCGAGGCATGAAACAAATCTCGAGACATGAAACATATCCCAAGACATAATCCATATCCCGAGGCATGAATGTTAATCCCAAGGCATGATAACAATTAATAATTAATTGAATTAATTAATTATTAAATTTTAAAAGTTTAAATTGGATAAGGTTTTATCTATCTGGTGGAGATGTTGATATTTCTCGCCGGGATCTTTACGATGAACGGTTCCTGGAGATAAGAACAAGACAAAAAAAAAGAGTTATTATAAGACAATAAAAAAAAAGACAAGAGAGAAAAAAAAAATCAGAAGAGAAGAAAGAGAGCAAAAAAATCAGAAGAGAAGAAAGAGAGCAAAAATCAGAAGGGAAGAAGAAGAAAAAAGACAGGAAAGAAAGGAAGAAAGAACAAGAAAAAAGGTAAAAAAAATAAACAAATCCTCTCCACCCTCAAGCTCCACACCTGCAGGCCGCTTCCCCCCCTTTGGTCAACTCCGCCCCTCCAGAAGCCTTGATCCGCCCCCAGCGTCGCCCGGCGGCTGGCGCCTTGGCAAGCCAGCGCCCAAGCTTACATCGCCCGGCCTATCTGTAGCGCCCGGCCGAGCTTCGCCACCGGCCACACTCCCTGCGCCCCCCCCAAGCCATCTCGCCCTTCCCTTGCGTAGCGATAGCGGGCCAAGCAGCAGCCAGCGCCAGGCGCTTCGAGTACCAGCCGCCTTGCAGCCCCCTCGCCAACCCGGCCGTGCCCGGCTTTGCGCACCGCGCGCACGCCGCCCGCCGCTACCCTGCGCCCCCTGTCCGCCAATTTGCGTCGCGCGCGCCTTCTCAGCCAGGCCTAGCGCGCCCACTCCTTGCCGCTTTGAAGTTTCTTTACCAAAGACATGGTTCTTTGCTTGGTTCTTTGTTTCAAGACACATGTATCTTGTGTTCTTGTCTGCGGAACATGGTTCTTTGTCTCAAGACACAGTTCTTTGTTTGAAGAAGATCTTTGCTCAAATTGGCTGCCGATCTTGATGCCGCTTATGGTTGTTGTTTGAAGAAGATGATGCACCAAATTGGTTGCTGATCTTGATCTTTGCTTACAGTTCTTTGTCTACCCTTGGTTGCTGATTAGAAGACTGATCCACTGGATCTTTGATTCCCTAAACATGGTTCTTTGCTTACGGTTCTTTGTCTACCCTTGGTTCTTTGATTAGAAAGATCGATCCACGGATCTTTGATTCCCAGGACATGGTTCTTGATCCTCCCAGTCCCAGTTCTTTGCTTAGGCTGTGAAGGCGGATTTCTTGATCAACGATAACATGGTTGCTGGTTCGAAGAATCCTTGGTTGTTGATCCAAAGAAGAACTTGGTTGCTGATTCTCTTGTTTCTGGCTACTGTCTTGAAGCTTGGTTGCAGGTTCAAAGACAATGGTTGCTGGTTCAAAGAACCTTGGTTGCAGATTTAAAGAAGACAATGGTTGCTGATTTGATTGATGACTGTCATTATAAATTTTGTATATGGATATGTGGGTGTTTGTATTGAAATCAAAATCCCCAAATATAGAGGAGACTCTGTCAAAATTTCTTTAAAATCTGAACACTAGAAAAGAAAGAACTGCTTTCAATGCCCTGATATACAAAATGTGGATTGATGGCGTCTAATCTATATTTGATGACACAAAGAACTCACTTAATTGAATATTCTTGTTGAATTTGAAGTTATGCGAAGTTGTTGTAAATGGAGATGGTTGATAAAAATCAGTATGCATATGGGAACAACTTGCTACGGTTCTATGCCATTTATTGAGAATTCCAAGAATAAAAGCTGAAGTGCTTAGGTTTTACATTTAAAAGCTTTGATTATGGTAGTGGGTACATGAAACTATTTAGTGATGGTGATCGAGGAAGGAAATTGGTGGTGATACCCTACATATAGCGTCATGTTTGGACTTGATATCGGGATCTTGGGGTCGGGGAAGCACGAAGATTGGGATGACAAGGAGTCACGTCACACGAAGGTCATGATGACATTTCCAAGGAAATTCAGGACCACGAAGGGGAAAGCTTCTTAGGCAGAGATCTTTGAAACACGAAAATTTCCTTTGAGCGAAGGAGGATTCACCATTTAAGGAATGTTGTATAGAGAAAGGATTCATTGAGTAAAGCAATTCTAAACCCATGTTAGATGTTGGTTGTTATCACAAAAAGAGAACCTATTTGGAATGTTGTTTTGCACCTAATATTTTAGGTTTTGCATTTCTTTGGAGAATAATCTTTAACTGCGAGGTGTTTCTTTATGAAAAGTTGAGAAAAATAAGCTATCTGGCTGCGAAAAGGCGGATCTTTGTGTATTCTTTGCCCGCATTGCTACATCTCGTGCTCCTAAAAAAAATAGAAAAGCTAGAAAGCTAGCATATTTATTTGCTGAATTCTTTGCCGAGAAAAAAGCCGTTATAAAGACCTATTTTCAAAAATTCGTAACTCTGGCTTGGAAATTCTAATGGAGGGGAGATCTACGGCGCTGGAAATTAGACATCCAGATCTTCAACAATAATATACAACACAGATACTTTTGGCAAACCGATCAGTGCGTATTTGGATGGGAAAAAGGATGAACATTATAGTTCGACAAATTAATTCCTGAAACCTCGTCTGATTGCCTATATTAAAAAATTCATAACTCTGGCTCGGAAGCTCTGATTGAGGTGATCTCTATGGCGTTTGAAATTAGACTCTTGGGTCTCCAACATTCATATTCAGTTCAGATCCTTTAGGTGGCCCGATTAGCGTGGATTTTGATAAATAAAAGGGTAGATTTCAGCATTTCTGCCGACGGCCACGCTGATCACCCAAATTCAAAAATTCACAACTTTGGCCTGCAAACTCCGATTGAGGTAATCCCTACGGCGTTGGAAATTAGACATCTGGGTCTCCAACATTCATATACAACACAAACTCATTCGGCTGTCCGATCGGTGTGGATTTTTGATAAATAAAAGGGTAAATTTCAGCATTTCTGCCGCTAGCTATGTTGATCGCCCAATTTCAAAAATTCATAACTCTGGCCAGAAAACTCCGATCAAGATGGAAATCTGTGGCGTTGGAAATTAAATATCTAGATCTCCAATAGTCATATACAACACAGAATCGATTCGGCCCAGTCGGTGTAAATTTTGACGGATAAAATAGTCAATTTCAGCGATCCTGCCGTTGACAATGCCGAAGACTCATTTTCAAAAATTCATAATTCCTGCCTGGAAACTCCAATGGGAATGAAATTTGCGGCGCTGAAGACTAGATACCAAGATCTTCAATAGTCGTATATAGCACAAGCCCTTTTTGCAGCTCGGGCAGTGCATATTTTGATGGAGCAAAAGGCTAATACAACTCTTAAAAGGCGGCTCAGTTGGCGATCTGAACCTCGGTCACAAGTCTCAAGCGCAAGGCAACTGGTGGATTATGGATCCCATATGGCGGGGCATAGATCTTGAGGCGGGGGGCGGCGTCATAAATAAACAAATAAATATATATCCATATATATGAACATATGCTGATCATATAAATTATTGTTTTTCATTGTCTCTACTTGTATTTTTTGCCCTTAATCGGAGGTTCCCACGACATTGTCTGGGGTAATTAATAATAGAGGCTTGCCTCTATTAGGAATAAAAGAACCCACAAACAAACAAAAAATGATATTTGTGCTTCGATATATCGTCTGGTGTCACACGATGCCAGGCGCGTATTTTCGATCCTACACTGACACTTATTGGAAGTAGGAGAAGAGGAAGAGCGGAGAAGCCTAAGTCTGAGGAGAAGAAGGAGGTCTATTTCAGTGGGGATGTTCCAAATGGCAGGGGGTTTTTGGAGCTCTGACAGCTTTTGGGGCATCAGTTGGGAAGAGTTTTTGAAGTTCCATTAGGTATGTATGGGAGCTTGGTGCAACGTCCTTATTCAAGCATAATTTCTACCTCCCTCTCTTGCTTTATTTGTATATGTTTGTGGTTTGTGATTTCAGTTTAAGCATGTGTAAAATAAGTATTTCCACAGAGAAATCGTTGGGAGGTTTTATCTCTGTGAAGGTTCTTGGAGGTGAATAGCCCGCAACAGTGCCTTCTAACCTCTCATTGTTCTACTTGAATCCCTTTTCATCAAGAGCAAAGAGTTTAAGAGTTGAACTAGTATTAAGAACAAAGTATGAGATTGTTAGGGTTCTTGTCATGCTATCATTTCAAATTTTGTGTATACTTTCTTCTATTCAGTTGGGATGTTTGATCTTTAATTTGTTTTCGTGCATCCAACATGTTATGTGTAGGTTTGTTTTTAATGGATATATAGGTTTTAAATTATTTTTTAAACAAATAATAAGATCATTGTTGCTGCGTTGCATCCATGGAAATCTATTTGTGGTATCCTTTTTAATTCTTAGATCTAACATGACCTTGCTTTGTAATTTCAGAGTTAGGTTTTTCTGTCCGAAAAAAGTAACAGGACCTGAAAAATGTATAATCTTAAATACAACATGACCTTGTTTCAATATATTTTCTGTCATTTCAATAAAAGTATTTTTTTTCCAAATAATAAAACAATAATATAACCTTTTATGTAGAATGTTATTATTGTATATGACATAGAAGATTTGTTGCTGTCATTTTAATTTGCACATACCCTTTTACTTTTCATTTTGTTTATGATGATGTTTTTATTGTTCTTCAACTTCTTTATTCATATATTAAAGTTTGATCTTGCTGTTGAGATGATTGAGCTTGTATGCACTTCATGCGTTTGAATCACTATTCTGTCGTTCTGTAATTTATCATGTGCAATTTTATTTTTCAGATCAATGGAGAAGCACATTCAGATTCTTTGAAGAGAGGTATCAAAACATACTTCTAATTAAATATTTTCCTAGTTTCTAATATTTTATACAACGGTATTCAAGAAAAGGTATTGAATCATACCACTAATCATCAGATAAGTATCTTGATGTTCATATGACGTCCCCATGTCGTGCGCGCCGCAAAGATCTTTCCGAATTGGGGTCGAACGCCCGATTCCGATATCGGTAGCCAAAGTTATGGCCAAAATACTGAACCACACCCAAAACCGACCCAATCTTGGAATTGACTCGATAACTTCCCATCTTTACGTTGACCCGCCAACACGGTACCAATATCTGACTCGAGCCTCCTGCATCACCTTGTATCGCACACAAGTAGTCTCTCCGAGCAATTCGCTACGTGGAGAGATTACAATCAATACAAAACATTCATTAGACAAACAAACATGCTTCCAATCAATCAAACCATAGAGACCAAAATGAAATTAAAGCATTATCCAAAGGTTCATCACACCCAAGTATCAATGAATTTATCTCCCCATCAATGGGGAGCTCAAACCTAAGACAAAAAGATTACAATCGATAGCAAGCATGATGGAAAACACCATTACCTATGCTGATTGAAATCAAGATGACCGATTCCTTCTCTAGCTCCAAGATTGGGGGAGAAGATCCCCCAAAACCCTAATCTCCTCAATAGCCTCTCTCCCAAGCCAACCCCCCTCTCTAAACCCTCCAAAACTCTATTTATATCTTGTACCTAGGATTTAGCATTAATATTTACAAGATTGTCCTTTCTAGAACTCGCACTAAGAGAGGGTTATGATGTACGGGCTCGTAAACGGGCTGTACACTTGCCCGTACAGAATGCAGGGCCTCGTGTATGCCCGTACATCAGACCATTTAGAACGCAGGGCCTTCTTAATGCCCGTACATCATCCCGTTCACCTGACCGTTCATCATAAATGAGATATTGAATACCCGAGAGTAAGCTGCAGTGAAGCCGTTCACTTGTACAGTTCTGTACGGCCGTACATCTTCTCGTTCATCAACCTGTTCTCTTCAGAATAGTGTTTCGGCTTCGTTTTGACCTGGAATGCTTGCTTTCTCTCAGGGTGGTATATTTGTGCCATGTTTACAAAGTATGAAGCTTTTTGAGTAGCAGCGGGCCATGAATCATTGCATTTAACATGAAGACATATAGAAAAGTAATATGAAAATATGTTCATTTGAACACTTATCAATGACCAAAAATACGTCACCCAGGAGAGTGACCGTTATTGCGGCACCTAGAAGCGTAACTAATGTTGCAATGCCTCGGACTGCGAACAACACAACAACCTTTAGAAATATGACCACTACACAAACTCATGAATTGGATAAGAGTAGCTTACACAGCTTTCCACAATGAAGAAAAAGAAATAATAAAAGCCACACTCGGCGGTCTAGCATTATTAAAGACGCATATACACGGTTATGATATTCAACCTACAAACTTTGACATGAGTACTTCACTCAACATATAGACAGGAGGTTACGCGATAAATTTGTGGGATCAAAAATACCTGCTTGGCATCGTGTATGTGAAGAGACACCAGGTGACACATCGAATCACAAATGATTATTTTATTTATTTTATTTATTTTATTTTGGTTATTGTGGGTTCTCGATTAATAATAGAGGCAAGCCTCTATTATTAATTACCCCAAACAGAGTCATGGGAACCTCCGATTAAGGGCATAAGAACAAGTAGAGACAATGAAAAAATAATTTATTTATTACAGAGCATAATAATTTATTACATATAAATATCATCATATAGATGAATATACATATTAATTAATTAATTATTTATTTATTTATTTAAATGATGCCTCCTTCCGCCTTGGATATATGCTTCGCCACTTTGGGATTTGTGTTGCTTTGGTTGCCTCAAGATGCCTACTTTACCGCCGCCTTGAGATTTGCACCGATTTAGGATTCATATTTAATATCAACCTCTTCATATTGCTTCAGGATTTATATATCATTGGCTGCCTCGAGATGTGTATTCCATCATCGCATCGAGTTGTGTGCCACTTCATAATTTGTATTTCATCTAATATATCAAGATGAATGTTCATCGCCACCTCGAGATTCGTATCATTTCAGAACTTACATTTTATCAGCCACCTCGAAATGCGTATTCCATCGTCACCTCAAGATGTGTGCCGCTTTGAGATTTGTATTTTATATGCCGCCTAAAGGTGAGTGTTCCACTATTGCCTCGAGATTCGTTCCATTTTCAAATTTATACTTTGTTGTTCGCCCCAAGATACATGTTCCTTCATCGTATCGAGATTCGTGCCACCTAAAGATTTATATTTCATCATCCACCTCAAGAAAGGCTCATGTGGATATGAAGAGAATGTAACAATGATGTTTTTATTAACCACAGGAGCCACGTGTTGTTATCTCAATGAATTCCCTTGAGTCATATGTCCTTTCAGATGCAACAAGGCAAAGTTTGACAATTAGCATCAATAACTTGTGCTTTGTAGAGGGGATAACACCATTAACGGAAATAGAAAGAAATGGTGGGACCTACCCTACAAATCTCACAAATTATGTCCTATAATCAGTTCGATTCAGACATTAATTAATTAATTAATTAATTTTATTTTTTATTTTTTTATTTATTGACCATTTCAGGGTCCATGCTAGTCTTTAACAACGTTTCTGCATCAAACTTTCATTGCAAACTTTATCATGGGCATTAAAAGCACGTTCCATAATTGCTTTACATAATACATGTGAGGTGAATTCTAGGGTACCTTGGGTACTATTCCAAAGGTACCATACTTGGTCAACAATTGATACACACTTGCACAAAATTTGTATAACCTTGCACACACATTGTTGTGTGCCATTTGCACACAATTTGTATAACCTTGCACACAAAGGTAACTATTATAGCAAGGTACCCTAGCACGCACCTACATGTGAAACAAATATGATATTCTTCCATGTTTGGATTAACTCGTGCATTCCCAAGTAACCATTTTCAAGGATGCATGTGTGTCCAGCTAACATGGAAATCTTTTTATACCTATTTATTATTATTTTATTATATTTGGGATGTATCTGAGCTTTAAATTGGCTCTTTGACTTCAAGCATATGACTAAGCTCTGAATTCACCAATCAAACATTATCATTTTTTAATAAGAAAGAAATCATCCACTTTATAGCTTTCTGCATTTATGTAGTCATATATTAGAAATGATTTTATAGATACCTTCGCAAACATATGAGACCCTCCATCCTTGGACTCTAATTCTAGAGCTGACTCAGAGAGCTCTTTGCTTTTAGGGGAAATTTCACTAAACTACCCTTTGATTTTCCTCTTTATCAATTTGGTGCTTGTGGTTTGACTTTGAGCACTTTAGTACGTTGTGGTGTGCCCCATAAGCATATTGGTGCCAAAACACATAACCCCATTAAATTTGATGACGTGGCATTAAAAAGGATACGAATTACTATTTTACCTTTATTTACATTAAAAAAACCTCCTCCTCCTCCTCTCTCTCTCTCTCTCTCACACCCCTGTCTACCCCTTTCTCCATCTTCCTATGTACATGGCCACCACCTCTCTCCCTATCATGCACGAACTCATATTCTACTACTTGAGGTCACCTTTCAGAAACAATCATTCAAGCATGCAGCTTCACAATCATCCATGCTAGTCGTTGATGATGGTAGAGTAAGCCTTATCCACCCAAGTTATGTTCTTCATCACAACCATTGTGATGATCTCCGAGTCCTTCATACAATCACCTCTGATGTAACTCCTCATGCAACCTAGTGTCCTCTGGTTAGAATCAACAAAACCAAAAGCAGGGGGAGAGGGACATCCATCAAGCAAAAAACAGTAGCTATTAAGTCCAAAAACTCCTCTCACTAAACACTTATCCGTTAACGCAGCATATTCTACCCCTGTTTCCCTGCTGCCATTCTTAGTCAATGTGTGATTGTAAACCCTAAGGATTCCATCCACATTCACAACATTATAGTAAATCTCAACTGAAAGCTGTTGAGAAGTACTAGATTGTGTTAAGTTCTTAGTCAAAGCACTGTTGTTACCCGACAAGAAGAGGACACCATGGTCGGCGAGGTTGGGAGTAAGAAGGAAGCCTATCTGAAAGGTGTGAAAGGTGTCGGAGTCCCAGTAATCATTGTCAGCGGTGTTGGTGGAGTGCATGGGATAGAGGATGAAGTACTCATCGTTCTTGTTGGTTAGCTGGATCTTCCCAGTCGTGGGTCATTCGTCGACAAGCTTGAGATGAGTTGACTATTAATTTTGTTATAAGGTTTGACCTAGAACTATAGTGTTTGTTGGGATGGTGAAGGTAGACTAGATGACTCGGTGAGCTGAGTTAAGAAGGACGAAGTTGCCGGAGTTGAGCATGGCGGCGCCGGCGATAGGTTCGTATAGGTTCGAGATAACTTTCTCTTGGCCTCCGGTGGTGGACCAGAGAAGAAGGACGTCGAAGGAGAGTCATATGGAGCCACTGGTGAGGTGAGGATTGTCTTGGTTGGCTATCCAGATGATTTTTTTCTCCGGTAAGGTCTAGAGCCATACTCCGCCAGGCATCGCCTCCCCCGGGACTATCACTCCTTGTGATAAGCGGTGCTTGTGGTTGTAGAGGAAGAAGAGGAAGAGAAGGAGAAGGATCTTGGCGAAGAGGAAGGTTGACGAGGGAGGAGAGAAGGTGGATGTGGAAGTGGAAGTGGAAGTGGAGGTGGAGGAGTGAAGCTTGATGGAGAGAGAGGAGGTGGCAATGAAGACAGGAAGAGGGAGAGAGAGGTGGAGAGGGATAAGAGAGAGAAGGAGAGGGGGCTGAGTATTTTAATGTAAATAAGGGTAAAATGGTTATTTCTTATTTTTTTAATGCCACGTCAGTAAATTTAACGGGGTTATGTGTTTTGGCACCAATATGCTCTTAGGGTACACCATAGGGTACTAAAGTGCTTAAAGTCAAACCACGGGCACCAAATTGATAAAGAGACAAACCACAGGGTAGTTTAGTGAAATTTCATTATCACTCATATCATTTCAAGTGGTTCTATAGGTTTGCGTGTGACAGTGAGCCAGTTTGACTCCTCCATCTATTATTGGTTCTCCATTAACACCTTCACTAATAAAATAAGAAGATCCTTAGCTTCATCAATTTGGATCTCTAAAGTAGATGTTGGCCCCATATAGCATAATTTTTTGATCACTCTAATATCCTTTTTGCTTGTTAATTTCTGCAGCAACATAATTTCTGCATAGCCTTATTTTTCATTTGTTTTATAGCTTCTGCAGTAATATAATGACTGCAGCAACCCCATACATGTTTGCTACTACTCTTCACCCATAACACTTTATAAGAAAGGATGTCTGAGTCATGAAATTGAGGATAAAATCTTCAATCCGAATATATCTTTGTTGAATGAATCTTTGTTTCTCTCAATGATGCATATAATGTGATTATTTCTTTTAGACATTTTGCCGAACAAGTCATACGCATATTAATTTCTCACTAAATAACTCTCATTATTGAAGACTTACTCTTTTTTTTAAACAAATAAGAACACACAAAGGAGACTCAAACAACAACATGGGCATCCCTTTTTTTATGATCTTCAATCAGTTTCATGACATTTCCCTTTGTTCTCATTAAAATAGGGATATTCTCATATGTGCTAGCTTTAGATAAACCACAAAGGGGAACAACACCGAGTGAGAGTGAGCTTGGTGAACCTTGCACTGAGATGAAGAGTCACCACTTTCTTGTTGAGATACTTGGGCAATACATACACTTTCTTCTCATGCTTCCCGTATTTTTATAGCGTGCACATATCTATCATGGACGAGGGTGCATCTCAAGCAACAAGAAAGTCTAGTGAATGTAACTAAGTCATGCTCTATTATATTATCAAAGATCAACCAAGCTTTATCCATCGATCTACACCTTTAGTACAAATTGATCAAGTAGTTTGCAATCTTGCAACCGAACAACTCTTCTTTCAGGCATTGCTTCAAAAACCCATCGAGCATCAGAAATCCAACCAGATTTCAGGAAAGCATCAGTTAGCGTAATATGGGTAACAAAACCAAATTCAACTCTGCTGCTCCTCAATCCCATAGATAAATTCTTAGTTTCAACAAACCTCATGGATACCATTAGTTGCTTGAATTTCTTGGTATATGTTGCAAGACTGTTTAATGATTTAGAGGAGATGCGAAGGGAACATGTTCGGATCTTTTAAGGTGGAGAGAGGAAGGAATCAGGTGACATTCATGGACTTATCCTGGAGGCCGTCGGCGAGGTAATCTCCTTCAGTACTATTCACCGGGAATTGGAAGCTCGTCGATGAAGGGGGTACATAGTTTCCATCTCTCCCAAGATTTCTTTGAAGCATTTTGTAAAATCCAAGGATTTTAGAATAAAATGTGTTTTATTTTTTAAAAATAAAAAATAAAAAAATTAATTTACAAATAAATTAATGAAAATGGGGTCTGCAAGGACTTTTTGGTAATTTAAAAGATTAAGGGACCAAGGGGAAATTTAGTCTCTCACAGAAGATGGACTAAAAGGTAAACTAAAAGAACCCAAGGACTTATGGCTAATTTACCAGATGAGAATCCTTATAGAAGTGGAGGAACGGCTAGGATTAAAGGATCGTGGGATATTGCTGATCGCGGGGCGTTAATAGGCCATCCGTGGGGCCACGTGGCGCAGCGATATGTGATCATCTGGAATGGTGTATGATACGAGGCAACAAATCTTCACCGTCCAATCTCGAAGATAGATCAAGAGGCACCCCCCGCCGGCTGCGAACGCCTCCGCGCGTCCAGCCATCTTCTCCAACCGTTATGCACGCAACGGACAGCCGTTACCGGAGGAGCTGGCAGCGAATGTTTCTGATGTTTGGCCTACCTTGGCCTATATAAAGGACAGCTTCGCTCTCGAGTATAGACGGGAAGAAGAGAGCTATTGAGTGAAGGGAACCTCCTGCGCCGGCGAGCTAAAGGAGAGTGAAACCTTGGCTACTGGCGTTACTCGAGTTCTTGATATTCATAGTTGTCTCTTCGCGGAGTGGAGACTGCGAGGGGAGGAACCAAGCTGCAATTCTTTCAAAGGTGCATTGAGCTCGTCGCCGGAGAACCCTCTAGGGGGCGTTGGGAGCATCGCAAACCTCTGGTAAGCCTCTCTTCTACTTACTGTAACTCTTAAAATTAGGGTTGTGTACCATTAGCGTCTGTTCGCGCTCGCCAGAGGAGGGGAAGTCCGCCCAAGGCGGAGGAGCTCCAAAGAAGGCTGTGGAGCTGGCTGCCGACCTGTTAAGCGCTTGGAAGTCGCGGGTTGCCGTCACCAGACAAAACCCAGAGTTGGCAGGTCTCCGGTCGGCTGCGTACTCAACGTCGAGGCCATCGGTGAGCTCGGTTAGGAGAGAAGAGAGAAGAGAGAAGGAGAAGAAGAATAAAAAAAATATATAATAAATAATAAAAAAGTATAAAATGTATATATATATATATATAAAACGAGGGATAAATAAATATGAAAATTATTTAATTCTGTTAGTAGTTAGTTAAATAGTTAACTAGCTAATTATCTGATTAATGATGGATTAGATAATTAGATATGAAGTGCTTAATTTACTAAAATGTGACAAAAGGTAAAGATTAATTAAAAGATTAATTGAGTTGGACCTAGATAGCTAACCTATATGGTTGGGTACAACCAAGGTTCATGATTGGATTAATGGATTAAATAAATCAGATATTATAATTGAACTTGGTTAGGGCTAATTAAGTTTGGGTTCAAGATGGACTAAGTCAACCTAGTGAACTAAATTGGACTCATTGGTTTTGGTTGAGTCTAAGTTGGATTGAATCAAATTGACTAATTTGGTTAAGTTAAATGATGGAGATGATTAGACTTGTTTCAACTAGCTAATCATTCTAGACCCAAAAGTAGATCATTAAATCAATTAATATGATTAATTAAATGGGCTGGACCTAGACCTTAAGGTCAGGTTAATTGATTAATTAGTCAATTGAAGGGATTAAAGTAACTTAGGTCTAACAATCATTCTGGGTTTAATTAGTTGATCAAATTTTGATAATCTAAGGAATTAAAATAAAGTGAAGGAAAATGGTTGTAGATGGAGGGAGTTGAACCCTAGACCACCTAAGTAATATGGTAGGGCCTTAAATCTTAGGGACATGGCCAACCATGTGGTAGAGATACTGTCTCTAAATTAAAAAGGGGCAAGGTTAAGCTAAATAATTTAGTGGGCTTAGGAGATGGGCTCAATTTGGCTTAAGATAACTAGAGATGAATAGTTAGGGTACAGATACGACAAATAAAAGTAAAGTTGACCAGGTTTGACCAAGTAAAGGTTAAGAGATAACAAAAGGACATGGAAATGAAAAGAAAAGTGGCGGTAGCCGGGGAGATGGTCTTTAGGACCCGATAGTGGGCCTAGGTCCAACAAGAACAAGAGTTATGCATATGCAACTAGAGACATAGGGTTTTATTAGAATTCTCGCTCTAATAGAAACTTTGTCTGTCAGATACTCCAGAGGAATCCTAGAGGCGTTCAGGAGGAGACTAGGAGGATTTCTAATTCCAGAAAGAGGTAAGTACACTTGCCTATTACCTACTCTTCGGAGTTTCCTTGAACTTGATTATGCTCTGTTGATTTGTGCTTCCTTGTTATCATACATGCAATCTTGTCTATTTTTTATTCCCGTTGAGCATGTATGATGTTTTCGGGATGTTGGTATCCCTGTTTCGTCGTTATTTACTGCCCAGACTCAGTGGAGCGTGGGGGCTCCGATAGGGAAATGTTCAGGGATAGGACCCCCTGGCATTTCTGCTTGCGGTGCCAGAGAGGCAATTCTCTGGTGGTCTTACCTGTCAGTGGGGATGGTACGCTGGCCGTGTTAACACTTATGAGAGGTGGTAGTACCGACTTGCGACCGGAGGATCGAACAACCAGAAGGTCGTGTATACAACAAGAAGCTGGATAATACTGACCGGGAGTGATCATTGAGCTTCCCTTTTGAAACTCAACACAGAGCTTGAGGGCTTCTGTGGTTAGGGGTCGTACCTTTGGACTTATTTGTGGTAGACTCCTAGAGTTATGTTTTCTTGGGACGTGGTCCTTTTACTTGACATGCTGTTATTATGTCTTTGTGATCCCGCAAGGGTACTTACTGGGCTTTCCATTCGAAAGCTCATGCATCTGTTCTTTCTCTCTTTTACAGATCCCGAGGTCTAGGGGTGGTGCTGAGGAGAGATTGTCTAGGAGATCCGAGGTCTGAGGGTCTCCCTTGTCTTTTACTTTGAGAGTTGTTTCTTTTATGTAGGATTCGTATAGGGACCGGATTTTGTATAGGGCCTATGGACCCTTTTGACTTTGTGTTCTTTGGGACTTGAGTATGATTTTGTTATGGTTTGTTATCTGCTTGTTTACACTTAGGCCTTGTGTTTGAATGGGGCTCGTTCCCCTTTTGAATACGACCGATCTGTTGACGTGCCTGAGGTCCCGGAATCCGGGTTGGGGCGTGATACATTTCTTTGAACACCTTGACAGAATCTTCGATATGAAACCATCGCCCCAAATGTAGGCTACTAAACTCGTTGCAAGTGATGAGCGGGCAACGCCACAACTGTAAACGCGTTAAGCCAAACACCCTACGCCTTTATGCTCCGGAAAAGCTTGAACTCTCTTTTAGGGAGGTCATTCCCTGCGCACCCGTTGATCATCATTGTCAAGGTGTTGTATTCTTGACCAGTGCCCCATCAAATGCCATGGGTTTTAGCCCTTGAGAAGCTCTGGAGAAATCCTTTCGGGGAATGACACCAACTCAATGGATCTAGTCGTTGATCATCAGAAGCCCCGAGCCGAGCGGTTTCTTCCAGTATCTTCTCCACCATTACAATTCGGATCAACCACAACGTTAACTTCCCTAGCAGCGTTGACAGGGTAATCTTATGTCTGAAGATGCTCCTTGACTCCAAGTACGCACGGAGATCGTCATAGATGAGAATCGATATGTTTCTCATCCCACTCACCGGAGATGATACCTTCCGGGTTCTCGTTGATCTCGAGCCGTAGAGTCTCGGTCGAAGCCCACACCGTTGTCTTTAAAGACTTGGAGCTCTATCGATTAGACCTGATGGTGGTGTTCAATGGAGACATCCCCTCACTTTTTCTTTCTCTCTGTTTTTTTTCTTTTTTTTTTCTTTTCTTAATGACAAGAAGGAGACGGGAGTGGGAGCCTATTCTTTCTCCTTTCCTTCTTGGCCGCCATCCTTCTGCCCTCTCTGTTTTTCATACGGTGTTCCCTTTTTATTGACCAAAAAGGATACTGTTGGTTTTAGATCTTGGGAAAACAATTTTCAAAATATGCGGAAGCGTGAATAAACACGTATAAAACCAAGATCTTGGATCGGTATTCATCAAAAACACTTTTTATGAATACTTTGTAAACTATAATAATTAATTCTACTTATGAATTAATAAAATTAGATCAAGAATAAAAAATCGCAACGGAAACTTTTCCCTCGCTATTCCGTCGCTGATTTACTTAAGCGACGGAAATTCATGATTTCGCGAGGGAAATTTTCTCTAGCAATTTTCCAGATTTCTTAGCGTACCTTAAAGTTGTAGAAATTTTAAATCCTCTGAGATCGGTAGATCTTCTTTTCCCGAAACCACGGTCCTCCTTCCGATGACAAAGATCCGAGATGGACTTGTGTGTGGGCACAACTCAAGATTAATCAGATCACTAAACTGATTATTGTCTCTCTCTAAAACTCATCTAATGAGCAATTGAGACTAGGACTCTTGAGAAAGAACTTTTCTCTCTCTTTTCTCTCTTAGGGTTCCTCAATTGGTTCCTATCTCACACTCTCTATAACTTATATCAAACTCTTTTGAAAGTCATCATAAACTCTTATGAAACTCATGTTATGAAAGGAGAAAGGCTACTCCTTTTATAGAGAAAATAACTCTCCTTTTTAAACTAAGCTAAGATTTCGATTTGAATTCAAATACCTTTTTGAATTCAAAATCAAATTTTTGTCATACAAAAATTTAGAGAGATTGTAGGCCAAATTTAAAAGATAAAATATCTTTTATATTTATCTTTTTCCATGTGTTTAGTTATTCGATCAAAATCAAACTTAGCAACCAATTTACTACATACATTGAATCTAGACATATGCTTCACAAGCTTATCTAAATTCAAATTAATTTGAGTTTATCTTAATTTTAACTCAAATTTAAACACATGTGTCTTGGCTCACATTATGCAATAAGTCCATAAATAAATATATAATCAAATTATGTATTTATTTATTTTATTTATAAATAATCTTATTATTCATAAATACTACAAATTAATTCTCAATTAATTTGTAATAAAGTGATCAACACAAAATCAACTAAACTTGTCCAATCGGAGTTCCTTGTCCGGAGGGGGACTTATGGACCTATAATCCCGGGCTCCAATAAAACTTTATATTAATCAATTAAACTCTTTAATTAATCAATATGTTTTATTAATTCCAAAGTTACTCCACTAAAAACTTGGAATTGCACTCCCAAAATTATAGATATAAAATTACTCGGGATTCGAGTCGTCCATATGATATAGTCATCTCCTATATATTGATCCTCCATGAATAATTCATAATTAGAGCTAGGTAAAGATCCGTTAACCTCTCTAATTACATCTTTATCCTCAAGTACCAATGATTCTCTAATGAATGATAAGATTCAAGAACAAATCATGAATCTGAGTACTCATACCATTCAAGCCCTGAATCATCACTCAAGGGAATTATCTGTCTACTTCTTATGAAGAAGGAATGGATTCCGTCTTGCGATGGTAACATTCCCTGCTATTTATTTTGTTACACGTCCAAAATACAAAGTTTAAGGATTATGATCTCATAATCCGTACCAAGTAAATCAAAAGATGCAACACAACAAATAGGAGTTTGCTAACCACTCAGGATTAAGATCATTATATATCCGACCATCAGTGACATGATTTGAATGCATTATATTTTAACAAAAATTATCAATGATTCAAATCACATCATGTCCCAGTCCCTCTACATCAATGGTTTGGATAAAATCATTTCATTCTTAATGATAATGAGCCGCACTTGTGAAAATCAATTAAAGATTCCATACTTTAATTGTTAAGTCAATTGACTAGTTTTCACGGACTAATTTAAATTATCATCCTTAAATAATATCCTCCCATATATATAACACTTATATATATTTATTCAAGGTTACGTAGATAATTATGGAATTTTGTGATATTCATAAAGTATTCAAACAATACATGCACTTGTAATAATTATATTATTTTAATCACAATTAAATAATATTCATAACATCATATGCTTTAGGGCATACATCCCAACAGATACTTCTCCCGGTGGTTCGCACGATCTTGGGGATTGAGGCGATGGACCAGGTTGTGGGTAAAGATCCGAATAATATCAAATATTTTATATTTTATTTTTAATTTTAGATTAACACCGCCTGGTGGAGATAAACCAAGGGATATAAGATCAAATTTATATTTAACTTTAATCAAATTTAATTTATTTTTTTTATTTTCCTCGGGAGTTGCATTTTGATTACTTTGGGATTTATCCCTTTTAGATTGCCTAGAGACATGTATTCTCAGGCTGTCTTAAGATTTGCATTCATGAGATTGCCCCGAAATTTGTATTCTCAGGTTATCTTGGAAAGTAAGATTGCCTCGAGATTTGTCTTCTCAAGCTATCTTAGAATTTGAGATTGCCTTGAGATTTGTATTCTCGGGCTATCTTAAGATTGCCTCGGGATTTATCTTCTCGGTCTATATTAAGATTTGAGATTGCCTCAGGATTTGTATACACGGGCTATCTCAAGATTTGAGATTGTCTCTGGATTTGTACCCTTGGACCGCCTCTCGATATGATCGGATATATATATTTTTTTATTGAAATATTTTAATTTAAAGATATTTCAAGATATCTATTTCATTTGAATTTAAAGTCATATTCTTTCATTATTGGCCCCTTTGGACATTTATTTTTTTTTTATTTATTTTTTTTTATATAAACAAAATTATACGGAAATGGCTGGTGATCTCTAAACCGTCTCCACGTCATAAGGGAGAGCTATGAAGGCAAACTCCTTCTCGCAAGAAGTGGTCCCAAAAACTTTAGCTTTGAAATAGACCCCTTCGACAAACATAAAAACCAAGAAATCCCCCATGGCCAAACGGTGATCGGCCACGAAACTTGGCCAACCATCTTCAAATCTCATCTCCCTTGTAAAACCCAAGAATTTTTAGGGATTAAATTTTCTTTTGGGTTTTGTTTTTTTATTTAATTGGAAAAAATGAGGAAAAACCCCCAAGGTATAATTAAAATGAAATTGTATTTGGAGAAACAAAAGTTCTTAATTTGTTAAAAGATTCCCCAAACTTTGAATACTTGGATTTATATTAATTCCTTTATTTAGCTTGGTAATTAAACCAAGAAACAAGTTAAAAGCCCTAGTTGGGTATAATTAGGGCTACCAAGGGTATTTTCGTAATTATAAGTTGATTGGAGATATTAAAAAGGAATGAATGAATTCTATGGATGAATTCATGTTGATCAATTAGTAACTGAGTTAAGAGGGGAAAATGGAAGTCCAAAAGGGCTAAAACCCTACTTAGGGTTAATGGGTGTCAAAAGGACCTTCTGGTAATTATTAAGAGTTATGAGGACCCGGACGGAAATTATTCTCTCTCACAAAGGTGGACTAAATTGTAACCTAAAAAGAGAAAGAGGACCCCAAGAAAATTTTCTGAGGGAAAACCTTATTAGTAATGGATGAGCGGCTGAGATTAAAGGATCTCGATCGTGAAAGTGCATCTTGAGGCATTATTACGGCCTCGGTGGAGCCACGTGGCAAGTGTGAGTTCAATCTATCGATCATAGACCGGATCACGAGGCAAGGGGGATGGTTAATATGGGATGATCTCACGGTGCGGGTGTCTGTGAGCCGTTCATCTCGTGATCACGTTTAGTTCGAGGCAAAAGTTTTGGGATCAGACCGTTAGTTGTTGATCAAATCCAGGATCTCCATCTGAGGTTTGCTCAATACAAGGCATCAAAAAAAAAAATTAAATCCTCGCCGTTAGAATAGATCAAGAAATCCTTACCGTTTGTTTGTGAGATCAAATCTCGAGGCATCCCCATCATTCACCACGGTAGTCGGCCCGTTATGCGTAGCGTCCAAACCCTACCTCCCGGCCGTTGCAGCGAGGAGGCCGGGGACATCGCTCAACCGCTCCGAGAAGTTTATGCGAGCCTTCGCCTCCCTCAGCCTATATAAGATGAAGGCCCTGTGACCTAGGAGAGGCGTAGAGGAGAACGAACAAGAGAAGTTGTCTTTCCCATGAGGTGACAGTTTGGAGTGAGAGGGATTCTCTCGCTAGTGACCGCCAATTGGCGTCCATCGTTGAACTTCGTGGTAAATGCGTTGATGTTTTTCGTGAGGAGCCGGACCGAAGCGAAGAGGTCTGCGGCTCGAGCTCGCCGGAAAGTCGTGAAACTTTCGCCGGACACGGAGGCCCTCTGGTGGTGCCGGTTATCTTCCTCGGTCTTCCGGTAAGTCCTCACTTCCTTCTGAGACACTTAGTTACTGTCGTCATGCATTCGTGATGTT
This sequence comes from Dioscorea zingiberensis, assembly GCA_026586065.1. Classification (NCBI taxonomy): domain Eukaryota; kingdom Viridiplantae; phylum Streptophyta; class Magnoliopsida; order Dioscoreales; family Dioscoreaceae; genus Dioscorea; species Dioscorea zingiberensis. Next base: position 30,265,000 of record CM048820.1, on the reverse strand, counting down.
AGAACGGGATCGCTGGAGTGGTGAGACCGAGGTTTGGGGTCGTCAACGGAGGTGGTGGGGAGGAGATCAGCGCTTGACGGAGCATAGGAAAAGGGGCGCGACCTCGGCCCGAAGTTTTCCAAAGTGTGGAGGAGTTGTCACGCCTCCGTGACCCCAATAGGGCTGTCATGCAAGAGAAGGAGAGGGAGAGAGGTGGAAGATTAATTGAAATAAAATAAAATAATAATTATTTTATTTGATTAATTCATTTTTTTTAAAAAAACTATACTAGTGTGACAAAATAAAAGTTTAATTAGTATGACTAAGTTTATAAAGTGTGACAATAGTAAATAATCCTATGGAACTTTATGGTTGTGACAATTATTTTGATTAATTGGTAGTATAGTTTTAAACATTTTTTTGAAGCATTGGTAGTGTGACAAAATCAAGTTGATTATTTAGTATAATCAAGTTAGTTATGAAAGGAAATATTGGTTATGGTGATGATGAATAATTGATCATTTGAAACCTTATAAAATGTCAAAATGAAATTGATTTAATTAACTAATGTAGTGGGAATGCTTGATTGGTTAATTAAGCTAACCTAGTTAATTAGATGCATTGTGGACATTGGAGTTAGTAAATGGACTCGGGTTAGACTAAACACTTTGGGCTTGGGTCTAACCTAACTATCAAGTTGGTTTAATCAATCGTGATTAAAGGAAAAGTGTGGAGTTAGTTTACTTAGTCTAATTATGTTGGTTTAAGGTGACTTGGGTCAATTTGAGTTAGCTCAATCGTTTGGTGAAATATTAGTCATCTTGATCAATTTAATGTGTGGACTTGATTTGTAAACTAATCAAAGATTTTAACTAAGAGGGTTAATTAAGCTTGAAGGGCTAATTAACCAAAGGGATTAATTAAATTAACTTGTATAGTTAGGATGTTGAATGAAAGTTAAAAAAAGTTATTTAACTAAACTTAATAGTATGAGACAAGATTAAGTTTAGTATGATTAAAATTATTTAGTAAGGATACTAAATATTTTAATGAGATTTGTTTTAAGGACCAATAATTAAGGAATGGGAAGGGTCCCATGGGGTTATGAATTTGAAAGGTTGGAATTATTTGGGTGTTATCTTGGGATTTATGGGGGAGGTTAAGAATGTGAAGAGTTGTAGAGGTTACACTTGTGAGGCCTATATAAAGCATGTAATCTTGAAGCTTGGCATAGAGCAATAGCAAGTTTGAGAAAGTTTATGGGCCATTGGGAATCAAGAAGAGAGATGGGAGGAAGGAAGAAAAGAGAAGAAAGCTTGAGAGACTAGGATCTTCTGTTCAAAGGAGTATTGAGCATGCTCTATTTTCATTTCCATTTCCATCATTTTCACCGTTGGATCGTGCTGATTTTTGGTGAGATTGTTCCTGACTCCTTATTCTTCAATGTGAACGGTTAAGATTGTTTTTATATCCGGTAGAGTAGGTTTCTGGGGTGTGAAACAGAGCCTATCACTGCTGATTTCCTGCACCGACCAGTTCCATCATATGCTTCAATCGGATGATCATTTCTAGTCTGATCGAGCTGATTTTTGGCGATCATAGTGAAGACTTGTCTCGACCCAATCTGAACGGTAGAGATCTAGTTTGGACGGTCAGTTTGTTTTCAGTGTCTGTCTACATTTATACTCGGTGAGTTTCTCTAAATTCCTGCATCTTAGCTGTGAGTAGTGATAAATATGAGGATTCATATGTGCATGCATGCATTGGTTATAAGGATAGATGGGGGAATGAATGAGTAAAGAATTGGTCCAAGGGTTGGAGTTTGATCTCCATGGGTGGTTTCATGAATTGAATTTATATACATGATCATGAGAAGTGTAAATCCAATCTATGAAGTTAATTAAACTAAAATGACTTGGTTGAAAGTTAAAAGATTGGTTTCAATTGGATCTAATCGTTTGGAAATTGAACTTGGGTTGGTCTAACCAAATAGGCCTTAATGTAAATTATTAACTTAAATGAGTAGGTTAGTTTGTTAGTCGACAAAAATGGGTTAAGATAAGGTGAACCCAATTAGTCTAATCAAAATGACTAACATGACCTAGCTCAAATGTCGATTATATTTGATTAATCGAATAAGCATATTGAATAAGACTAGGTGAAACAAGTTGGTTTTGGTCAAGTGGATCAAATGGGTTAGGTTCAACCGATAATTGAACCAACCGAAAGTGTGAAAAAGGATGGTTAGGTCAAGGGACTAACCAAACTAAGAAGATTAATTAGATTAATTAATCAAGATCCCTAAGTCAAATTATGGACCAATCAAAGTAGGAATTGGGTCCAATATTGTAAAGGCCCAATGGGCTGGGCTCAATTGGTTTAATCAAACCAGTTTTGTTATTAGACAATAACAAAGAAATAAAAGGTAAGATAGAGGGATGTTGGTAGGGAGGAACTGAGCCCTTAGTCACTCAAGTAGTAGGGCAGGACCTTAAACCCTTGGATCATAGCCACTCAAATGACAGAAATGCCCTTTCTTAGTTAAAAAGGGCTAAAGTCAAGCTAGATTGTGTAGTGGGCTTCAAATGGGCCGAATTCAACTAAAATGACAAGAGGTGACCAAGTAGGGTCTAGACTCGGCAAGTAGAGTAAGGTTGACTAGGTTTGACCAAGATAGGGACTTGGTCAACTAAAGAACGTGGAATAAAGATTAGTAACCCGAGAGATGGTCTTAAGGACCCGTTAGTGGGCCTAGGCCCAACAAGAACGAGAGTCGTGCATGTGAAGCTAGAGACTTAGGGTTTTATTAGAATTTTAACTCTAATAGAAACTCTATTTGTTAGATACTCTCAGGGAGTCCAAGAGGCGTTTCAAGAGGTGACTAGAAGGACATCTAGTTTCAACGAACCGGAGGTGAGTTCGCTTGCCTAGTTTCCACCCGGTGACGGGATTTCTTGGACTTGCTATGTATTCTTATTACATGCACTGTTGATGCCATACATGCTATTCTTGTCTCCTGTTAAGCATGTATGCTTGTTTACGGGACGTTGGTGTCCCTATTTGCTATGTTCTACTGCCCGGACTCAGTGGAGCTAGGGAAGCTCCAATTTTGGGAACGTTCAGGGATAGGACCCCCTGACTTTCCTGACAGCCCTACCGGAGAAACAAATCTCTGGAGGTCTCACATGTCAGTGGGCATGGTACACTGACCGTGTTAACACGAAGAAGAGGTAGTTCTACCGATCTTTTGACTGGAGAGTCAAACGACCAACTAGGTCGTATTTACATCCAAAAGCTGGACATACTGGCCGGGAGTGAACCTTGAGTTCTCTTGAAACTCGTTACAGAGCCCAAGGGTTTCTGTATCAGGGGTCGTACCTTTGATTTGTGTTCTGGTAGACTCCTAGGGTTATATTGTTGCTATTGTGACCTCATTGGATGACATATTTCCTATTTATGTCTTTATGACCCAAGTAGGGTACTTACTGGGCTTTCCTTTCAAAGCTCATGCGCTTGCTTCCTTCTTTCTTTTCTTCGTGTCCCGAGGAGTAGGTGATTCGGACTCGGGAGTTGAGCGAGGGGTTGGGCTGATTTTGTAGAGGTTCGAGAACCTCAGGTCACACTTGTTCTTGAGGTGGTGTTATTGTAGGACCCTTATAGGGCCTTGACCATGTGTAGGGTATGTAAACCCTTATTGATTTAGATTTTCGTTGTGACTCTGATATTATCTGATTATTAAATTTTGAGGTATTTGTTATCTGCTATGATTTCCTTAGGCCTTGTATCCGAGTGGGGTTCGCCTCTACTTGGGTACGGCCGGTCTGTGCGCGCGCTCGAGGTCCCGAGATCCGGGTCGGGGCGTGACATCCCTGACAACGTCGACTCTCACTAGGATAACGTTCCAAACATGTCTACTCGAACCCTCTACACTCGCGCGACCCTTGGGAATTTGGACCAAATATTTATGAAATGCAGGAGGGATTCACAGACAGCGGGCGAGGTCCGGAGAGAATAACAATTTTCAACAATTACCCAGCACAGCTCTAACTTATATTGGCATATATATATAGGCGACCATGGGCTACTTCGTAACCCATAACCTAATGCCCTCCTTTATTATGATTATAGTTACGAAACAATCAAAATCCACCTAGACATGACCTTGGAACAAACAGCCTCCCAGACACACCTGTCGAGGCCTGGGAACTCTTGCAATGACCAACCCTTATCTTAGTCTTGTCGCCTGGCGTCAATCGGACGACCCTTGTAGTATAGGGATAACACAAGTCGAGCAACTCCAGATGCAAGCTCGGGATATCTAACCAGCTTCTACCATATTCAACCGTAACCGTCTACCAAAGATGAAGATTCCAATAGGACGATTCCAGTGCCCCTATACGAGGCTTGGGCCTTCATCATCACACGGATCTAATCCCCAACAGTGGAGGCCCGAGGATTTTGGTGACCTCGGGACATGGCGGGTGGGGTACTAGTATATGCCGACTACCTAACCAAGTAAAGAGTCTAAGGGAAATGGAATATTAATGAGGCAACCAATTGAGCAAATACTTGCCTTTCTTTTCATTTCAAATTAACCAATGGTAAGAAGTTCACCTTGCTTACAAAAGCTCAAATGAAGGAAACAATAAAAGAAAGGCTCCTAAGTTGGAGAATGGATGGCTACATATCCACCAGCCAAGGACTCCCCCGATGATGCCCATTTCGCCTCCTCGGCAGCTGCTCTCCCCATGGCCGTGACCTCGGCCAAGTCCTTCTCGGTTCTTTCACTCCACCGCATACTGACCCGTAGTCTCACCACCTTAGCATAATCCACAACACCAAAGTGGAGGTCGGGTCGGACACGGGCCAATGTTTGGAGAACAAAGAAAGAATCCTTGGCAGACTTGTGCAGATCCTATTTGTATTTGGAGCAATTCTTAAAATCTGTTATTGCCTACTAAATAGCTCTTTGTTTGTCTGCGAGCAAAGAGGCCCCGACCTTGGAAGAATTAAAGCGATGTTTGACTGCGTCTTCCAAATCCTAAGCCCACTTAGAAGAATTGTGGAAGCTTGTCTTAAACGACTCCACGGAGGCATTAACACCCTTCTTTATGGCTACTGCTCGTAGACCCTTCTCAACATTAAGAGCCTTTTGCAAAATTTGAAGAGATTGGCAGCATTCCGAGAGCTCCTCTATAACCTTGACCTTCTCATCCAAGAGAAGCGCCGTTTTAGCATAGAGCTCCGCCTCCGATCGACGATAAGTCTCCAACTCTCAGCATTGGAACTCCTTTGCGGTCTAAACCTTCTTGTAGAAGTGTCTAGTGGCATGATCCAGGAAATAGCCAGCCTAAAAACAGTCCACAACAAAGAAGGTGATAACAGAATACTTGAACCCCGAACAACAAATTAATAGGTAGCACAGAGAGGCATACCGATAAAGCCAGAGACTAAAGATGATCGCCCAGAACATCGTCATCAAGGGCCAAGAGTTCAGTCTCAAAGGAAGGGAAGCGCACCATCTCGAATGCTCGCGAAGCGCGTTTAAGGGTAACTGAGATCTCAAAGGTGCGCTTCGGCGACCCCGGAGCACAGGGACTCCCCCTCTCTTCCCCGGCACCCGGGGAAAGATCAACCCTGGGTGATGCTAACGAAGCACCCCGAGCACTCTTCCTTGAGCGACTCAACTCCCAAGTTTGTTTCCTTTTTCACCCTTCCTCCTTCGATTTCTTCCCCTTCTTCTTCCTCTTTGGGGACTAATTACCAGTTGAACCGGGAACGACTTCTTCCCAGATAGCAGCAGGGGGATCGATCTATATTGGCGCGCCCTCAAAGGGAATATCTATATCTTCGATCACTACCGCCACCCCCATCGGCTTCATAGGCTTGAACATCGTTAGCAAGAGAATCCATCAGTTCATCTATGTCCATGTCGTCACCTGCTAAAAGATGAACAAATCAGCCAGTTGGCAAGGCCCCTACTTTGGGACGAAACCCATGACTCCCTACCCTTTGACAGGAAGAGCTCGTGATCTTGCAAGTTCCTTGGGATAAGAAGCCTGTCAAGAGGAATCCGAGGAAAACCCTGAAAAATCTCTCGCTTTTCCTTCTCTTCAGCAGTCTCTAGCTTTTAACTTCGGGGTTCCACAGGAAGTTGAGAATCCCCAAGGTTTATCATAAGCCACAAAGAAGAACTTGTCCTTCCAACCATGAATAGAGGACCACCCAGGACCTAGAAAAGATTTACCATGGTGGGTAGTAAAATAGTACCAGTCATGACCAGGATGGGACCTAAGTGAGAACATAAGGCAAAACCATTTAAGGGTCGGCGTGATTTTGAAATGTTGGAGGACCACAACAAAACCACACAATGTCCGCAATGAATTAGGGGTCAATTGGGCAAGACTAAGTTCGAAAAACCCTAGAATCTGTTGGAATATCTGGAGAAAGGGAAGCCGGTGTCTGGAGATTAAAGCATCAAAATATATAGAAACTTCATCCCCTTGAGGGGTGTTCACTCTCTCATAAGACCTCGGGGCTCTACAAGTAAATGGGCAAGACTCAATTAGAAAACTCTCACAAATACGACATATGGCATCAGGCAAAAGGGAACTATAAACATCATCTATGGCAAAGTTATCCATTACCGCATGAGAGGGCCCAACTTCCCCTCCTTCACCATAACAATTTGGGAAGAATGGGCCATTTACCAGGAAATGCTCTGAACGAGGAAGGTAGAGAAAAAAGAAGCGCTCTCAAAAATTAAAAGAATACTAACAGAGAAAAAGCAAGGCTGAGCGACGAATTTAACACACTCCCTAGAAGATCTATTCCCATATTTGCAATCAACGGTTAGGCGAACCGCTAAAAGCGCCCCAGGGACAATGCATGGCCAATTAGAAAACAATTCATCATTACGTCAACCATCGCATCCACTATAAATGAAGGGTTTCATATAGCGATAAGACATGGCGGCCCATGATGACTGCACCATCCTTGGAATGGACACCCCATGTCTCCACGTCATAAAAAGTTCCCCCTCATTTCCTCTCCCTTTCCCGAGAAGAGTCACTCTTGTGAAAGTCCCCCGAGATGAATCGCCTTTGTGACATCCGCCCTAAAAGAATCGCTTTTGTGGAAGTCCCCCGAAAAGAATCGCTCTGGGGAAAATCCCCAGAGATGAATTTGCGAATGCCCCCCTCCCCCTAGAAAATTCCACCTCCCCCTTTATCTTCTTATCCTGAGGACATGAAGACCTCGGGACCCGAGGAGGGAGAGAGGGGCAGGGGCTAGTGATACACCTCAGATCTCACCTGCCACGTGTTACTACCCCATTCTCACCCCATTAATGCGGCACGGTCTCCAAGAGGCACCACCATGCGTCCATGGGACTAAACATAGCCGTCTAGAGCGACAAAAGGGGAAGGTAAGCTACTCTCTCATGATGACTGACAAGACAAAGATCCAAATCCTGAGGAGAAAAGCTAAATACATAATGGGGAAGCGCCATGGAGATTGGCAAGCACACTAAACTGAGGAAAACCTCCTCCTTCTCCACCTTCAGAAAACTCTGGGCCTGACTTGACCATCAGAGCAGGTATGAGCATCAGAGCCCATCTCTTCTTTATCGGCTTTCTCTTGTATGCCCCATTTCAGGTGAAGCCGAAAGAAGAACACCCACAAACCCATCTTCCAATAGAGGAGACTTCATCAGTTCATCGGAGATACTAATCTCCTGCGTTGCAAACCAAGATTTATGGTTAACACCTTATTTTCTTAATTTTACTTTTGTTTATAAAAATACTAGTAAATGTCCCTTCACATTGCTTAGGATTTAAAAGAAAAATATATAACCTATGGTTGAATAAAACTCATTGAAAATATTGATTTGATTACCTTGTGAAGCATTATCCAAATTGAATAAATGAAATCGCTTCTTCCTCCTTCCTTTGTGTATTCTTTTGTCCTCATATTTAACTAGAAATAAAACAATTAATAAAATGGTGAGAAAGAAGAGAATAAAGGAGTTGTAGTGAAGAAGGAAAAAGTTGTAAAAGATAAACTAAAATGTGTTTATGGTAGAATTAATAAAAATCACAAATTAATTTATTAAACTACAAAATGACAACATAAATTGATCAAAAGAAGAGCATAGTCTAGGATTCTCATATCTGGAAACCCATTAGAGGTGATGAAAGTTCCCAAATTTATCTGTGATTACGGACTGAAATGAAACCCTTGGTATTCCTCTCTCTGATCTCGGTTGGCGTAAGGGTAAAGGTAAGGTGTGGGTTAAAGAATAGAAACAAACATGTGTAGTTATTATACTTTTTAAAATTAAAAAAATCTAAAATTTTGAGAAAATTTTAAAATCTCAATCTATTTTTTTTAAATTTTAAAATTAAAATTATCTATTATAGATACTATTAAAAATTAAAAATACTCCGCTTAGCAATATTGGTCAACCTTTTAAAATTAAAACATCCAATGAGAAAATTTAAAAATCCCAATCTAGTATTTTTCATTTTTTTAAAATTAAAATTATATGTAACCAATACACTCATAAATGTATAGATAGATACATTTTAAAATTAAAAATACTCTCGTGTAGATAGACTTTTTTTAAATTAAAAATATCCAAAATTTTGATAAAATTTCAAAATTCCAATCTAATATTTTTTAATTTTTTTAAAATTAAAATTATGTCAACTCCCATAATTATATAGATAGATACTTTTTAAAATTAAAAATACTCTCATTTACTAATATAGATAGATTTTTAAAATAAAAATATCTAAAATTATGAGAAAATTCCAAAGTACTAACCTAATTTTCTTTTTTTGTATTTTTTTAAATTAAAATTAGACTCACTTTTGCTTCGTATTATAGATAGATTGGATTCAATTTTTTTTCTTCATAAATGATAAGAATCAACCCTTTCAATAGTGAACGAAGCCAACATTTGAAAATCTGGCTACATCTACTTTGTCCATGATGCCGGTGTTTAAAATGTTGCGTTTAAAACTCCAAACTCTCACCAAAGGGCTAGTAGCCTAGTGGTATATCACTCCGGTCCCGTGTTTTGGGGCATTCTCTTAGGCAAGGTCCAGAGATCGAATCCCCGACCTCGTAAATGGGGTGAGTAAGCTTGAATAGAGTTTACTTCTCGAGACTTGTACGCACACGGTGAGGGGTTTTTATGACCACATCCATGAGTGTGGTCTTTATGGCCTTAGTTTAAAAAAAATAAAATAAAATAAAATAAAATAAAAACCCTCCAAAGTCTCAATTTAAAAGTCGGTATTTATTATTATTATTATTATTATTATTATTATTATTATTATTATTATTATTATCTTCTCTTTGAAGAAGATGTTATTTTATTTTAAGGTAAATTATCTAAATAGTCACCCAACAATTCCAGCATTCCTATTAGAGTCACCAAACTATAAAAAAATTTCAATTGGGTACCCCAACTTTAGAATTACATTCAATTGGGTCACCCACGTCCAATTAGGGTGTTAGGTTGTCACGCCCCGACCCGAATCCAGGGACCTCGGGCACGAGCACAGACCGGTCGTACCCAAGTAGAGGCGCACCTCACTCAGATACAAGGCCTAAGGAAATCATAGAGATAACAAATAACTCAAATTTAATAATCAGATAATATCAGAGTCACAACGAAGATAAAATCAATAAGGGTTTACATGCCCTATATATGGTCGAGGCCCTATAAGGCTCCTACAATAATACATCCTCACACTCAAGAAAAACTGAGGTCCTCGCATCTCTACAAAAACACCCCAGCCCTTCACTCAGCTCCCGAGTCCGAGTCACCTACCCTTCAGGACCTGAAAAGAAAGAAGGGAAAGCAAGTGCATGAGCTTTCGAAAGGAAAGCTCAGTAAATACCCTGCGGGATCACAATGAACCAAACACAATGATAAAAGATATGTCAAAATATCATCAATCATCAGTCAACAAATGTACCACGCCTCACACAATCCAAATCCCTAGGAGTTTACCACAAACAACAGCAACGGTAACGACTCCTGTCCAAAAGCAGCCCTCGGGCTCTGAAAGAGAATTCCAAGAAAAACTCAACAAGTAATCCCCCGATCAGCAACAATCAGCCTCAGCCGATCATCAATCTTAGTCACATCCAGACACTCAAGTCCGGTAGCACTCCTACATGTACGTACACGGTTAGCGTATCATCCCACTGACGGGAGGACAACCAGAGTTTCACTGCCCCTCTGGCACGGGATGCCAGAACACCGAGGTATCCTCGTCCCCGTACGTCCTGCAAACCGGAGCCCCCACGCTCCACTGATCCTGGTAGAAGAACGAAACACAACCTACACACACCTACCCGACCAACACAAGTACCGCGTGTCTCCATGGTCAAGTGCCGAACAGCAGGAGGCTATGCTCAGCGAGCCTGCTCACTCCACTGACACATACCTTCCCCGCCTGCGTACAAGCACCACGAATCTCCACAGCATCGCCTCGATCATAGGTTGGTATGCTCAGCGAGCATTCAACAAAAAGATAGTGGAACTACACACTCCTATCCGGATGGAGCGCAAGCTCATGTGTTTCCAAGGCCACGTGCCGATCAACGGATGATTGTGTTTCGTCAACACTACCTCTAGCTCATCAACCACACACACATATGGAAAGAAAGCAAGCAACAAGCAAGTATGTGCACGTATCCAATAAACAGAGAGCATCATGAAAGAACAGACATGCTATCAAATAGCAACATCAAAGTCAAGAAAATCCAATGATGGGTGGAAATAAGGCAAGTGTACTTACACAAGTATCAAAGATTAATCAATAATAACGGTACTAGGCAGAAGCACTTACCTCAACTGGTAAACCAACCGACTGGTCCGTGTCCCTCTTGACATGGCTCAGCGCTCTACGTTGATATCTGATAATGATAACTATGGCTTAATACCATCATCAAGACATAATGGTCTATTAATATTACCAATAATATTAAAAATATTATTAAAGCAGAATTTCTGAATCTATTGCGCAGTCTCAAATAACAGCTCACAACTTTTGATCCAGAAATCCTATTGGGTTGATCTAATGCTCATTGGAAAGATATTTTTCTCATCTTTCCAACAGTATATTATACATATCTATCGGGTAATCATAGGCTGCCCAGCTGTCCCTCGAAGGGGACAGCCAGACTGTAGGCCCATAAACTTTCTCAAACTTGTTATTGTTCTATGCCAAGCTTCAAGATTACATGCCTTATAGGCCTTACAAGTGTAACTTCTACAACCGTTCCCATTCTAAACCTCCCTCATAAACCTCAAGACAACATCCAATTAATTCCAACCTTTCAACTTTATAACCCCCATGGCATTATTTCATATTCCATTACTCTTCTCAAAACCACCATGGATAGAAAATAAATCATTTGGGTTTGACCAATTTGATCAACCTAAAATAATGCCCATCCCTGAGTTGGCTCATCTAGCCAACTCTACTTATATTCAGAATTCAAATCCATTACCAAATGGTTTACTATGTCGTTATCTGGTAATAGAGTTTCTATTAGTGTCAAATTCTAATAAAACTCTACTTTTCTAAATGCACATGCATTATTCCCTCTCTCTCCTTAGGTTTTAGTTTTTTTTTTTTATAGGGTCCCGGGGACCTTATATTTGGTTGCTGACCAGTTCCCAAAATTTCTTGTCCCTAGTTGAACCTCAACTTTTAACCTCGTCAACCTAGGTTTGATGGTCAACTTAACGACTATTTTAATTGAGTTTAAATACTTCAATCCAATTGGGCCCATCTAAATGGGTCCACCTACCCATTGGACTTGACAGGCTTAGCCTTACCTTTTAAAAGCACCAATTCTTTACTACGTGGCTAGCCATGTCCTATTGGTTAAAGTATTATGATGATGGTTGAGGGGGTTGAGTTCGAATCCCTCCTCCCACAACCTTTTTCTCCCTTACCTTCTTTTTTTATTTATTCAATTCATTGACTTGATTGAACTCAACCATCAAAACTTAGCCCATTACTTTAATCAAGTTAATAATCGAATCGAATAAACTTAACCACTTTGTCCAAACCATTTTTAATTGACCAATTAACTTTATTGTGAACCTAAGTCAAACCGGTTTAGTTAGACTTGATCTAAGCCCATTTGGTTATCCCAAATCAACTTGTCTCAATTTCTAATTGGTTCAAATAGTTAATTGATCAAACTCAACCTTTTAGTTAAGCCCAACCCATCAAGATGATTAATCCTACCAATTAATCAGCCTAGTTTAGTCTCACCCAATTTAATTCAGTAATCTTACAATTAAACGATTAAATTGATTATCCTAACTACAGTATACTTGATTAATCAAACAAAAATAATGTCACACTTAAATAAATCAAACTTTGCCATTTAATTAATCAATACCTGATTAATTGTCACAGTTTATTAAAATCATTAAACTAATCTGGTTGATTAATTAACACTAACATGTGCTTAAAATAATTAATTAAATTGATTAATTAACTTTTTTTTTTCCTCTTTCTCTCCCGGTCGTGCCTCGCTGTAGAAGACTGCCGGAAAAGCCCAGCTCCTGTCTGTGGACCTTTCTTTGCCGGAGCTCCATGCTCCAAGCTTTGTCTCGGTCGGGGCATCTCTTTGGCCCACCGACGACCATCAGTTCCCTTCCTCGGGGCCCGGCAACCACTAGCCAAACCCTCCTCTCCGGCGAGCTCGAACCGGCATCAATTCGGGTACATATTCTAAAACTTTTAACAGGGAAAGCCTTGTTACCTTGGTTCTGAACTCCTGGTGGCGCAAGCGGCAGAGATTGTCCCTCCGAGGCGAAAATCCTCTTCTCCGATCACCCTCTCCGACGAGCTTCGTGTTCTCGGCGTGTGTCTTCTTCCCCTTTGCTCAACGACGGGGCTGCTCTTATAGAGCTTAAGGGAAACGGAAGAACGGGTGATCGCTGGCCATCTCGCCCGCAACGGCTGGAGAAGGGGAAGGGACAAGCGGCGGCGCCGGCTGCCATTTCCGAAGAGGGCGCGGCCGTTGCTGAGAGAGGCGACCGTGCCTCAATATGAGCTCTCGTGGATGAACGGTGAAGTTCGTTAGATCAAATCCAAAGGCCAAATAATCATCTAGTTGCTTCGTATCACACTTCCTACTTGAACGAACGGCCACAATTACATCGTGATCAACGGCCAGATTAACCCATCCTATCTCGATCTTGAGTCCATCTCAAGATGAGCGGTCCTCGTCAACCAGCACTCTGAGGTCACTCTCACCGCCCTCTCCCTCGGTGCCTCAGATCTAGCATACAATCAGATGGATCTACTCTAGGCTTGCCATGTGGCCTCACGATTGCCTTTATAATGTATCGCGATCGATCCTAACTCATGATCTTTTAATCCTGAATGTTAAACCATTTGTATAAAGGTTTTGATCTGGAAAATTATCCAGAAGTCCCTAAACTTTGTTAGGTTACACTTAAGTCCCCCTCCTGTGAGAGAGGACAATTTCAATCAGGTCCTCAACACTTTTGGGAACTATAACTAGGTCCCTAACGACCCAAACTAACCCTAATTAGGGTTTTATTTATTTTAATTCCCCTTTTTACACTTAATTAAACAACTTAAACCACCTAAAGTCAACCACTTCGAAGGCTAGGGAATTTTCCTTAATTAAGAAATTAATTAAAGAGAATTTTTAAACCAAATTCATATCTTAATTAGCTAATTGTTTAAAGAGCAATTAATATATTTTAATTTTTCAAAATATCCAAACAATCCGAGTTTGGGAACCTTCCTTTAAATTGACTAAAACAAGAAAAAATTTACTCCATAAAATCCTCGGATTTTACATAGGTTTTGTTAATTAGGGTTTTATAAAGTAATAGTTGTATTATTTGTTATGTTGTTTAGAATTACATTGATCTAACCCACTGTATTATTTTTTTAAAAAATAATAACATAATTAATGAATTAACAACTAACCTAATTAACACTAATTACAATAAAATAACATACAATTGAAGGTTAATTTTTTTAACAAATAACATAATTATATCTAAACAACATAAAAAATAATATAATTAAAGATTACTTATTTTACAAAACCATAATTATCAAAACCTAACACCCTAATTGAAAGTGGGTGGCCCAATTGAACGTAATTTTAAAGTTGAGGTACTCAATTGAAATTTTTTATAGTTTGATGACTCAAATAGGAATGCTTGGATAGTTGGATGACTATTTAAGTAGTTTACCTTTAATTTTTTTTCATATCATGAAACCGGTGTTTAAAAGGTAGGCTTCATGTCACATTACCCATAATGGTCACTTTACCATATAGTTTTGCGAGTTGGTTATGTTACGGAAAAAAATATATTATTTTTTAAAATTGTGTTTTTCTAATACTTTGAACATCTCCAATTTCTTTTTACTTTTTTGTTCTTTTTTTCTCTAGAAATATTTTATCAGCATAGCCGAACTCTTTTTTATGTTTGTCCCTAAAGAAATTGAGTGATCACAACATTGAACCAAGTTATTGAAGCATCAAACTTTCAAATGTGACCCAAATTAGAATTGTTCCCGAACCTGGATGCAGATAATTCCACAAGGACATAATAAGAGTCCTGCCGAAATAATTGGTAACACAAAGGATCTGTTTTTATTTGGTTCGGTTATTACCGAACCGAATTAAATTTATGTTAAATATAATTATATTTGCAATGAAAAATCAAGATAAATTGTTTTTAAAAAATTTATCTTTAATCTAATTAAAAAAAACATTCATATTATGAGTTTTTGGCATGATATATTTGAGATAAAAATTCAAGATAAATTATTTTTAAAATATATATATATTTTTTTAATCTAACTCAATTTAAGCCCTTGTTTGGTTCAAAGGGGGAGTTTGGAGGGGAGGGGTGAGGAGGAGTTTGGAGGGGAGGGATTTGAAGGGTTTTGAAAAATTTTGTGTTTGGTTCAATTGGGGAGTGAGAAGGAGGAATTTTTTTTTTTATTTGGTTGTAAGTAAGAGTGAGAAGGAGTGTAATGTGCATTTGACCAATTTGCCCTTTAGTATGAAACAAATAATGATAATATTTGGTTGGAGGAAAGAGGGAGAAAAAGTGTAATGTGTAGTATTACTATTAATTTAATACTAATTAATATTAATTATATTAAAGCTAAAAATTATATGAATTTCAGTATAATTAATACTAATTATTAAACCAATATAATTTTTATTACTATTAATTATATTAGTATAAAAGTTAGTATTAAACTAATTAATATTAATTATATTAAAGATATTAATTATATTAATTTAAGTATAATTAATATTAATTATTAAACCAATAAAAATTTTATTATTATTAATTATATTAGTATAAAAGTTAAAATTAAACTAATTAATATCAATTATATTAAAGCTAGTATAAAAGCTAGGACTTAGATGGAATTTTAAAAATAAGTGGAGGGTAGGATGATATTTTCAAATGATTTTTTGAGTTTAAAAAATAAAAACTTTTCCACCCCTCCAAAAAACCCCGATTTGGGGGAGTGGAAAATGAGGAGTTTGGAGGGATTTGTCACCCCTCCACACCCCTCCTCACCCCCTCTCACACCTCCAACCAAACACAAAAAAAACCCCAAACTCCTCCTCACCCCTCCAAAAATCTCCAACCAAACAAGGGGTAAGAGAAGTTCATGAGTTGTTAGCCTGACTTTTTACCAATTTGGCAAATATAATAAAAATTTCAGATAAATTATTTAAAAAAAAATGGTATATCCTTAATTTACAGATTCGGTAAGCCCACAATTGAAGCCGCATTCTCAGTTCAACCGAACATCGGTTACCTACCCAATTCGGTATGAAATCGGTGCAATATTTCTCAAAATCAATGAAATTCGGTTGGTAGCAGTTGAAAAAGGTTCGGGTCGGTAACAGAACCGTTACCGACTATCACTAATTTATAAATTACTATTATATGTTAATTGAAGATTTTGGCACATAAGTAGAAATCAGACGAGATAAGCACAACATCCATAAAAAGTTTTCAAGCTTTGCCGAGTCCAGTTCTTGTAAACATTTTGATTTAGAGAAATAAATGAATGTGAAAGAAAGAAAACTTGGGTGTTTTAAACAATCCAAACTTTGCATTTTAGAAAATCAAACAGTATTATAATTGACATAGGCTCTACATCAAATATTACTTGGAATACAAATTTGTACACCAAGAGGTCTGTATCATGTTTCTCAATTCAACACAAGATACACAAAAGCAAAAGGGAAAAAGATGAAAAGAAAACTCCCAACAGTATCAAGAACAACTAAGAAATACAGATACATGTATTAGTTGAATTACATCATTATTTCCTATTTCTGTCAGCATTTTGACCTGATATGCTTGTTATCGAGAAGGTTCAAGGTTTCTTTTTGTTCACAAATAGCTTGTTCACGTCTTCGGTCACCACATTACTCCTGCCAAAAACCCAAGATTAAAATTGCAAAAAGGGGAATCTGCAGCCTGTATAAACTAAATACATGAAATCTACAGTGCTTTCACATTAACTTCATGTGTTTCAATTTGAGAAAAAAGAGAAAAAGTATAAAAATAATACCATGAAAAGGCATTGAACTGTTTTTTATGACTGGGCTAAGAAGTAACAGAACTAGAGAAAGTTTTTAATCATTTAAATACAAAGGAACTAATGGAGAACATTATTCATGATAGTAGACATGGCGCACGAATGTGAAGGAAAGTGAAGAATAGCAAACGAGATGAATTGATGTCACATAACAAAAGCACAAATCCCAGTTGACACAATTGTGAGATGGGCAAGATATCTCAAGCACTTTCAAACCAGAGAGAGACTGCACAAAAATAAGAGGACTTGTGAATATTCATTTGGTGATCGCTAAACAAATGCATGTTCCACACACTAATCATCCCATCTTCTTTGATTGAAATAGTTCATGGGAAATCATTTCAATTACTTCCTCGGTGATAGCTTGATATGATGTTTCTCAGCGGAATGTTAGTAGGATCCATCAAAGCTATAATTGTCTTCCACAAATTTTGAGTATTACATTCAAATCATTTTCCTATAATGTTTGTCGATTCAATTTCTAAGAAAGGACTTAAAAAGAAAAGAATATGAACTAACCTCCCATTTAGCTGAGGTGGAATCAACAATCCTCCCACTGTATCAGGCACATTTCTGGAATGCGGCAAACTCGCTCTAGGAATTTTATTACGAGGATGTGGGAAACCTGTCCCATTTGACTCCCTCTTCCGTGAAACACTTTCTGCCATAGCAGGAACAACTCTAGAATGGTCGTTTCCAATTAATTGATAAGATGAAAATGGTGGTGATGACAGAAGCAGTGAGGCATCAGGGAGCTTTTCCATTGATGGCAAAGATGAAGAATGAGCACTATTGGATTGTTGAAGTGATGAGGGTGCTAAACTGCATTAATCAAATCCAATGATTAACATGGACATATAAGAAAGAAATATTATCTCCTTTCTACATCAGCACAAATATGCTTGTAAGCTAATGAAGCATTCATATTCAAGCCAGGTGAAATCAAGGGGCTTTTCTATAAACAATAGGCTATAGAGATGATTATTTAAAGCAAGCAAAACAGAAGAATCCCAAACTGACCACCCATAAACAATAGGCTATAGAGATGATTATTTAAAGCAAGCAAAAGAGAAGAATCCTAAACTGACCACCCATAAAACCAAGTGAGCATTAGTTTGGAAACAGATACCACAACTTTGAACAACCATATTTAGGAGTTAACACAAAACACTAATTTTCAAACAGTCCAACAAACTTTATAAGTTTGCAGTCAGTGGAGTACATCTGCCTCCTGAATGAACCAAACCAAAATTCCCTTATTTTAGAGGTTCTGAGACCCTCTTTTTGGCAGGTTTCAGTTCTGCAAAAATATTGTTGGTCCAGTCAATGGGCTGGCTAGTCAAATTCATAGCTCTAGATCTCCTGGCAATTAGGACATTTTTCTTAAAGTGCAGAATAAGATTTTTTACACTTTTCAACTATTTTCCCCAAAGGCAATCTTAGATCCCCTATATGGATGTATGTGGGCATGGTACTTTTATTATGAATAAGATTTTTTTGTTTAAACTTGTAAATTTCCTTTTCTTCCACTACCCAATTAGAGTTTCTCTGTGAGTATAACCTTCCTACATGAAATTAGCAAACACAGATGACAACACCCTTGAAATTATGACAGATTGCACAGAATGCTCCTTGTGCAAAATAAGGTAGATATTCATAACAGTAAGATAGAAAAGAAAAGACAATTAATACACAAGTAAAACAATAAGGCAGCAGTTAGGGTGTTAAAAACAAAATCCACTAAATTGCAAATACACTATACAAACTAAGTTAAATTCCATCTCATTCACAAAAAAATAATAAATAAATAAATAAAACGAAACAACAATAAGCCAAGAATGTTTTAAAACATAACAGCTGATATCGAGTATTTTAACATGAAAAATTCCAATAGAGTCAACATGCTTGCTAGTTTCGTGGAATCATTCATGCATACATCAATGCCATCATGAAGATGCTCTATGCATAGAGAACCAGAAGAGAAAATGCCATCATGAAGATGCTCTATGCATAGAGAACCAGAAGAGAAATAAGGAAGTTATAAAAAACTTTGTTCTCCTGTTTTGTAATAAATAGGCTTACGTAAATGCTACAATTAGTAATTGTAAACATAGATTCAATCCTACAGTCCTGCAATCCTACAATAGAAAAATAAAAATAATTTTAAAATGTTTATTATTGCACCCAAAGGAGAAGACAATGGATTCGCTGCAAATCTCCAAATTTATGAAAAAATTATCTTAATTTATATTGACTTTGATCTTCCATACACTCACAGACTGTGCATCAAAAAGAAAACCTATCCTAGAAGCTGCATGAATGATCTTCAACAAAAAAGCTAAATTTCTAACATGGATTCAAGTATGTTAAGGAAATCCCTAGAAACTTCCGTAACTCATAGTTTATCATCTCATCTCTAGAATCTAGATTTCCCCGCCAAAGAAAGGAAGAATACACTGGAAAAACAAATCTCACAGCGGTTACTTGAAGCTTAAGATGCTTATCACAAGCTCAAATTTGGCTTGAATTTGAACTAAGCCAACCTCATGAAGAGTTTAAGTTTGAGATGCAAAACAGATTGGTTCATTTTGAATCAACTCATATTGAAAAGCACTTAGAAACTCAAGCTTGATTTTCTTACAAACCTAATTAGATTGGATTAAGTAGAACAATAGTAATAAAAAAAAAGAAAAAGAAAAAAAAAAAAGAAGAAGAAGCAGAAAAAAGATTTGGAAAACAAATATGAAACTTGCAGTCGGTAACACAATAAAGAAAAGGCAGTTTCTACCTTGTCAATGTAAGGTAAATCAAACATGATTTGCATGTTCCTTGGATGCATTGGATGACATTGTAATGTAAATCGGCTCCAAGTTTAAAAAATAATAATTTAAAACCAAGGTTTTGAACATCAAACATACCTAAAAGATAGTTTCATATCTAAATGTTTACTATGTTAAACATTCTTTTCATAAAATCAGCTAAAACAAAGTTCAAAGCAAAACTAAGAATGATCCCCAATAAATGGAACTAAACCAGATTTCAATGTTAAAGTAAAATGCTTCCAATTGAACTAATTGACCACAAATTTATCATATTTCCTCCTTCTCCGGACACTTTTATTCTAATCTAGAGTTTCTTAGACTCTTTCACTCAAACCTGGGGGAACATTACAAGGTTGAACTCCAAATGAACTTGAAGCCATGTAGTTATTAAACACTCAATAGCTCTTACATACCCAAAGCTTACTTGACCACATACCAAGGGAACATTCTAACAATAGTTACATCTATCCAATGAATCCTTCTGAGTCTTAAGTTTACAGAAAGCTTACATGAAGTCGGTGTTGAACATAAACACATTATAAGACGACAAGAATTTCCACCAGATTCACAGTTATATACAGAATGATTTAAATATTAGACCTTGGATTTTTAAGTAAGATTGCTTTATCTTCGAAAATTCCATAATTTCTCACAAAGTTATTAAGTAGTTAGGATAACAAGAAGAAGGATCATCAAAACCCAAATTCATAGCATGAATTGAATCTCACAGTAATCACAACTAATTGGATACTAATCGATGGATGGAAATGAAAAACAAAACGAGAAGGAGGGATTGAGAAAGAGAGAAATTACCGATTGTGAGGCGTGGGAGGAAGGAGAGGAGGACTGAGCTCGTCTCGCTCCTGCTTCTCTTCTTGCTTTGCTCCTCCTTCCTCTCTAAGCTCTTCGTCCCCCTCTTCTTCAGCCGAAGAAGAATCGTAATCCACGAGCGACATAATACTTGTCCTTTGCCCTAATCTCAGTCTCCGACGATAAATCAGAGAACACCGGGAAATTGACCCTCGTGTTCCGTTTCTTTACATTTGCATTTCTACCCATCCGTTGCTTCCCTTATTTTGTATTCCTGCAAAATCCAAAATATTTTTTGAAGGCTTTTTTAATAATAAAAAAATTACATATTATAATCATATATATATATATATATATATATATATATATATATATATACACACCATCATGAAACACCGGCATATATTGTAACCAACAAAAAAAAACCACTTGTATTTTTAAATACCATTTTATCATAATTTTATATATTATATTTTAGGCAAAAGGTACACAAAAAAAAAATTCTCAGACTTTTCACAAACGCACAAATAAGCCCTTATGGTTGTCAATGCCTCAAAAATCACTATATGGTTCTCAAAAAGGGTGCAAATAGGCCCTTAAAAATAACACCGTTAACTTGTCATTAAGGTTTAGGGTCTATTTACACCTTTTTGAGCACCTCGGGATGATTTTTGAGTCATTGACCACCATAAGGTTATACATCTTCATTTAAAATACGAGGGATTTTTGTATGCCAAAAAGAAACCTAAACTCAAAGCCGGATGAAATGTTCTATGAAAAGTTCCTACTCGGCTCCGTTTGAGAAAGACCTTGAGAGCGAGATAGGCCGCTCTATTTGAAAGAAGTGAGTCTCCAATCTGTTTCTTTCTTTTCTCCTCACTGTTACGATTTTTTTTCTCTCTTCTCCTTATCGTTCGGACTCTCAGTGGTGGATGATCTCTTAGAAGAAACTGGGAAATCCTAAAAAGTAGTTGTTAAAAAAAAAGCTTGGATTGATTGGGAGATCTTGAAGAGATGTTGAGATTGATCAATTGATCCGATCTATGATCAATTTATCAGAGTCTTGATTCCCTATTAACGCTCATCAGGTGATGTCTTCAGTAGCATTCTTCCGGGTGGTTATGTAATTTTAGTGTTGTAATGGGTCTCAATCATTTATGTTTACTTTTGACAGTGTTTTTGTCTGTGTATAGTTCATGCAACTTAAGTGTGATGAATGTTGTACTTGAGTGTGATGAATACTATCTTTTGAGCAATTTAAGCAACTTAAGTGTCATTTTGCTTATTTTGTAGTTCAGCTTCAATTCAACAATTGTTTCATTCTATGCAGCCTTTGATTAAAATTGTACTATCATTTTATGCAGTCAATGGCTCAAAAATCACCCTAAGGGGCTCAAAAGGGTGTAAATAGACCCTAAACCATACTAGTAAGTTAACGGTGTTACTTTTAAGAGCCTATTTGCACCATTTTTGAAAACCATAGGGTGATTTTTGAGCCCCTAACCACCATAAGGGCTTATTTGTACATTTGTGAAAAGTATGAGGCGTTTTTTTTTTTTTGTACCTTTTGCCTATATTTCATGAATGAGATTGGAGTGAAAAGAGGTAATTAAAAACATATTTTAAAATATTTATTTAATTTCTTACCACACTGATATATACATAAATATGAGGGAAAATTAACATACGGTCCCCGATATATTTTTAATTTCCTGGGCAACCCCTCTAACATTCCAGCTTCCGTTTAAGTCCCTCCTTTTTTATATTCTTCTCGCCATATCCCTCCTATCAGTCCACTGTTAGGCTTTTTTGAAAAATGGCATGAGTGTCCTTGTCTCTGTTGCTTGTTTTGGCGGGAGAACTCCGGCCCAGTCACATCGCTGTTGTCCATCGTCATACCAAAGGGTTGCTTGGCAAGCTAGCCTCCGCATCCAGTCTACTACCTACTCTTTCCAGCGAGAGCATCTTTAACACATCATCTACTTTCTCATTTTAGTTCCTTCCCTTTGAGCGTTAACAGCTAAACACCTTCACCGCCCATTGCCAATGGAGACCATCTCTGTTATTGCAAGGTATAGAGAAGAAGGCCATGTTCTTGAGTTTACCATGTTGTCCTCGTGGTAGTCTGTGCTGGAAAATATCTGCAACCAATGGAGCCTCAAACCTTCACGTGTGAGAGTAAAGTTTGTTGTCCCATACGAGCACAAGACTATATGTTCTATTGACTCAGATGAGGATTTCTTGAGGATGTGAAGTTTGCATCTTATATTCAATTATAAGATGGTGGTGGACATGACAGTAGATGACAAGGTTGCGTCAACGGATGACGTGGCAGAATCATCTGATGCCCCATAATAAAGGCTACCTTTGATTTGCCTATCTTTTCGCAAAACTTCATATGTTATTTGTGTCGAACAAATATATTGTTTCTTTTGTAATGGAAGGATGTACTACATAACGGGTTTCCTATTTCTTTTTCAGATTTTCAATTTATGTTTTGAAGTTTTCACTTAGTATTTGGCCAGAAGCATGTATTGTTCGGAGTCTTCGCTTATTAAACGATTGAAGGGTTTAGTTTTGGAGTTTTGTTTTGTTTTGAATAAACATTGGACCGTTTTTGAGGTTTCTGCTTATTATTCAGCCTAAGCGTTTATTACTATGGGTAAAGTTTGTATACTTATTAAACCGCTGCCATTTTCTGAATTACTCGATTCTACGCAAGGTTTCCTACGTAATGTTGTTATCACAAAGTGAAGAAACAAACCTACACATGACGGAGCACTCAGAATTAGACTCCGTGGTGATATACACTGTCGGATTTCAGAATGCGGAACACTTTAGGGAATCTTTACAAGCCTTTGCCATCAGGTGTAATTTCGACTATCGGTTCATTAAGAATGATAAGCAAAGAGTCCCCATTGCATGTGCAATGGATGATTGTCAGTGGCATGTCCATGCATTGAGAGATGGTACTCTTCAAGCATTTAGGGTCAAAACAATAAAAGTCTCACATACATATAAAGGGGGAATTGGAACGACATCCCATCCAAAGGCTTCTAAGAAGTAGGTCAACAAACATGTGATACAGAAACTCAAAAATCAACCACTCTACAGGGCCATGGACATACAGCTGGACATAATACGTGACCATGGAGTTCAACTGCCCTACAAGTAGACCTAGATGGGTAAAGACGTCGTGTAGGAAAAGATCCACGGAAGGGACGCTGCAAGCTACGATCTGTTGATACCAACCTAGGTAGTGTTGTGATTTGGATAAAGAAGGTGAAAGGTTCAAGGGATGGTTCTTTTGTTTTCGAGCCTCATTTGATGGTTTCAGGAGAGGGGTGTAGACCCTTGTTATTCTTAGATGGGACTCATCTAATGGGGAAATACAGTGGCACGTTGTTGGGCGCAACTAGTAAAGACGTCAATGAAGGATTCTTCCACTTAGCATTCGCTGTTGTTGACAATAAGACCGACGATAATTGGACATAGTTTGTGTCAAAACTCGGTAACACATTGTATTACAACAACAAACCGTATGAGAAGATCCCTACATTCATATCGGACTGATCGAAGGGGCTTATCAATGTCATTATTAGGGTTTCCCTTCCCCCATGCGTATTTCTTACAACATTTTCATGCAAACTTCTTGAAGCAAATTCTTCTCTAAGTAGGGCTATAAAGGATAAGTGCTGGAGCCTGTTGCTTAAGGTTGCATATGCCTGTACATTGAAGGAGTACAATGATGTTGTCAATGAGGTCCTAGCTGCATCACCATAGACACACAAATAGTTATTTCACAAATTTGATATGGAACATTGCTGTAATTATTTGTTTAGGGGGAACAATGGGGTGAGATGTACTCTAACATGGCGGAGTCATTCAATGCTTGGATATGGGAGGCCCGCCACCTATTGGTGACAAACATGGTGGACTCCATAATGTTACGAATGAAGGTGTTTTTCTTTTTTTTTTTTTGATTTTTCTCTTATTATCAACCTGAAGTGTTTACTTTCTCGGGGTTTGCACTTATTAAACCGCTAAAGTATTTATTGTTCAGAGTTTTCACTTATTAGAACTGCCTAAGCGTTATGAGATTCCACTTTGTCAGCCTACAGAAGTGTAACACCCAAAATTTTTCTAAATAAAAGATCGGATGATTTTCAAATAATAGTTGAGTTTCATTAGTCAGTAAAAAGGAATTAATCAGCTTAAACCTCAATTAAACGAAAATCGGAAAATTTATAGGCTTAAATCCAACTCCGCAACTGTTGGGCCACGAGAAAGCCTTATTGGGCCAGGCCGCATTTACTTGATATAGTGTTGAGGCGGAAGGATGGTATAAGCCTGGTAAATTAAGTGGAAACTTACTAAGTGCTAAGTAACCTTGATTAATTAAGGGGAACAGTGAGTGGGAGAAACCAGACAGATGTTCGAGTCCTAAGAAAAGTAGATCTGGTAGGGGATGGAGACAACCCCGTGATGCCACAGTAAGCCCGTGACTAAAGGAATAAATTAAGGGCCGAGATTTGCTGATCCGGGTCGGGCAAGAGGACAAATGAATTATTGCAAAGACATGTGATGCAATAGTAGACACATGTGACATTTTTTTATAATATTAATTGATTATAAAGTAATGAAAGAAAGAAACTTTCATCACTCTTTTTCGAGTCCAGCCGTGCCCTAACTTGGAATCCGTGCCTCCTTCCTCTCACTCCGCCGGCGAGCACCGCCGCCAGCCGCCGCCCACGCCGGGCCTGTCTGTACCTGGTGACCGGTCCTCCGGCAAGCTCCGTCTCCCTCACGCCTGCAACGCGGCTTACCGAACCAGCATGCCTCTGCCGCCGTTGGTCTCCTGCGGCTCCATCCCTGCCCGCAACGTCCGAGGCCAGCCGCCACTATCTCCGGTGACCCATGAGCTTGACCAGCTCCCGGCACCCAGATCCGCCCCACGAGCTCGTTGTACGTCTGCGAGCGCCACCGGCCAGCTTCAGCGCCACCCCGGCGTCGCCCCCTCTTCTTCTTAGTGGACGGACCGGCGAGGTCTCCTTCTCTCTTTCTCCGCTGGCTAGATCGTTCTCCGGCGAGGATCATCAAACAAGTGACCCGCCTTCTCCCTCGCGATAGTGAGATTTCCTAAACTATTGATGAATGGGATTATAGAAATTATTGGGCGGATGTTAGGGCTGTGAAAGGGTTTAGTTAGGAGATTATGAATTGTATGAAGGTTGTAGGCCCTAATTGAAAGCATGCATTGTGTTGTTATGGAAATTAATGTGTATTTTTGTATAATTTCCGGGAGCCTAGAAATAGAGGAGATGTTGTTTGGTTTTTCATTGAAATATATGCTTAGATTGTATATCTCCTTCAAGCTTACATGTCTCCATGTTGGTATGCTTAAGTAGTGTTAATTACTACCAAGGATCATCCTAGGACATGTTTGAATGGTTGAATAAACATGTATAAAGGTTGTTTGGTTAATTAAGAAAGAATCGGGCATGCTTAATTAAGTGTTAGTGTTAATGCTTTGAAGAGTCATTTAAGGGCATACTCTAAAATTATCATTATGTTCTAGTATGATTCTTGTGGTACCGAGATATAGAACTGTAACATCCCGAATTTTTCTAAATAAATTTTCAGTAAATTTTCAAATTTTAAATGAGGTTAATTAGCTCAGAAATCAGATTAATTATTTTAACCTCAAAGTTAAAGAAAATCGGGAATTAATGGACCCGAAATCCAGCCTCGCAACTATAGGGCCGAGAGAAGGCCTTAATGGGCCAGGCCACATTTACATAGAATAGTTGGAGGTGGATAGTCAGCAGAGTTAGATTTATTAAACGAGAAATTAATTAAGAATTTATTTAATCCAGATTAATTAAGTGGAAGATAAAAAGTTAGAGTCCAGATAAAGTAGATCTGGCTTAGTCAAAAGCCGAGAAACATGGATCTGGGTCGGGAGAAGAAACGACCTGTGATGCTACAGTAAGCCCGTGTCACTGGGGTCGTCTGACTCGGGATTCCCGGATCTAGGTCGGGGATAGAGACGAGCCAAATAATATTATTAGTCGCCCTCGTGACGGCACATTAACAAGATAAGATCAACGAAAAGTTATTCGGCCTTTAGTAAGAGATATTTTTAAAGATATCATAGTTTAATTAAATGCTTTATAGAAGATAAGTTATTATAATAGTCTTAGATATTAAAAATATTACTTAAATTAAAAAAAAAATCTTATAACTTTTTATAAGCATAGGTTAATGAGGGAAAGAGAGAGAAAAGTTTCTCATCCTCTCCCTTCCTCTCTCGATCGCTGATCTAGGGCATCACCCAAGCTCGAGACCTCACGTGAACCCCACCGACGCATACCCCGCATTGCTCGCCACCAATAGCCAGCGCCTTGCCGCAGCCCTACGCCAAGAGCAGCCTCGGCCAGCATGACGCTAGCGCCCGCTTGCACACCGCCCAGCCAATAAGCCCCGCACCAAGGCAGCAAGCCGCTCCGGCGTGCTCCCCTCCTCTGCCGGCCCCCGTGTACCTACAGTCCCGGCCGGCTCCACCAGACAACCTTGTCAGCCCTGCAGCCCTACGCCACCTTATTTTCCCTTTTCTCTGGCGAGGATCGATCCCCGGCAACCTCTTTTTCCTCCGGTGAGCTATCGTGTACTCTGGGGAGTTGAGGATGAACAATTAGAGGCTCGATTGACCAAGAACTCCTTGTATGGATGCATGTGATTTAATGTGTTAATAGGACTGTGAAAAGAAGAAGAGTAGGGGAAATTAAAGAGTATGATCATGTGCAGAAACTTGTTGATTGTTTAGGTTAATTCATGTATTGAATGGTGAATGTTTGTATTAAACCTAAAGCACTATAAACAAAGATGACTCCACCAAAATTTCATCAGTTTTATTTAGTAGTTTAATCATAGCATGATTAGTCATTAAATCCTTTAAGGAAAGCATGTTAGAAGCCTTTAAAATTCCCATGAAAGGCATGCTTAAGTTTCTAAGTTGGTGTAGCAATTTTTGCTTAAAGAGGAAGAGCATGTTAGTAGTTTCCAAATTTATGATAATGATAAAAATAAGTACAGTTCTTAAGGGGAGTAAATTCCATATTCTTATGAGTTTTAGAAGCATGCATTAGATCTTATATGGAAATCATACTGAGATAGTTTAATGAGTTTATCGTATTCTATCGAGTTTAAATTAGAGTATGAGTCAAGAATACGGTCTCCGTATTCACAATTTCGTATTTCGATTATCAGGAAATGGAAAGGGCAAAGGCAAGTAAGTCGTTGCCGAAGGACCAAGCTAGACTTAAGCTCGGACCAGACTCAGGTGAGGGAACTAGCTGTACAGTACATTCATTGTATTTTCATTTTATTTTAGATTTGATTATAGATTGAAAAGCATGAATTAGAATTTTCTTGAAAACTTCAAGAGTTTTAGAAAATCATTCATGCACAATAATCAGTAACAGAATAGAGAAACATATACAGAAATTCAGAGACTACACTTTATTGATATATTATCGGTACTAGTGGTGGCTCGTATAGAGCCAGAGAGTACTGCATTAGATTAGGAGATGGGTGATTTAAATCTTTGATTTTCATTACCGAACTATCTGTTTTTAAAAAATTCCTTTTTATAAAATTAAAACCCCATTTCCATACTCTTGGAGTGCCTAGTGTAGGTATATAATTTGACGCTATGTAGCGAGGATAGTTCAAGCCGTTGGTCGCTGGTCCTGCAGTATTGAAGTAGATGTGTAGTTAGAGATTATAATCTTGTGATTATCAGATGATTTCGTATTTCCCACCTTCTGGTGATTGAGTATAACTGGTACAGTGGAGGTTACTGGTACAGATTACCAAGGAAATGTCGGTTCCAGAAATTATTCACAGGACAGAGAAACAGAAAAATCATACTTGCATACATGAGATTTTTATGCATTTGACATGATTAAAACATATTGAAGATGATACATTGACCGGCATGTATTTCCTCAGTATTTTTTTCAGATTTCAGTATTTAATTTTAGTTATTTAATATGCATATTTTATGCTTCTGATTTACAGTTTTTACTTTATTATACAGGTACAGTTTACACCCGACAGTACTGTTCCCAATTCAGTGAGCTCCAGTAGCTCAGCCCCTTTCTTCTTGATATTTTAATACCGGAGATAGACAGGAGACCAGGTAGAGGGTTTGTCTAATCGCGAGTCTAAGTGGAGATGTCCTGTAGCTGGCTCTAACTTCCCCGTGTCTTAGTTATGTTATGTATTGTATTGAGTGTATTTGAGATGATTACGTCTGTGACAGTATTTTATTTGATGTTGTACTAAACAGTATCTAGAGTTTGGAGTTTATATTATAATATGTTTGCTTATTAGCTTCTACAAGTTACTTGTTTTATATTTAATTAGCAGTTATACAGCCTTGGGTTTAAGGTTCATTCCCTTGACCTGGCTGGTGTGATACGTGTCCCCTGAAAAGGAGATGGGTGTTATATTTAGTGGTATCAAAGCCGAGATTCAATCCTAGGAAGTCCTAGGGTAGTCAGAGCCTTAGGGTGAGAGTATGTGTCAGTAAAGTAAAGCTTGATAATTGTTTTAAGTACTAGAGAATATTACTAACACATTCTCCCTTTCAAAATGCAACCCAGACAACGCGGTAAACCCTCCGTGGTTCCACGAGAGGAACTCGTAGAGGAGCCAGAAGTACATGTTGAAGGATCACATTCGCATCATGGACCAGGATTCTAACCGGGGATGCAATATAAACCGGGATACAACCCGAGGATGCAATATGGACCATGATACAACCTGGGGGTACAATATGGACCGGGGTATGACCCGGAACTGTAACCTAGACCCGGGTATAACCCAAGAGTACAACCTGGACCGAAGTATAACCCGGGGATGCAGCAGTTCTTTGACCAGATGGCGCAATCATTTGCTTCCTTTCCTAACTACCAGCAGCCAAGGCCTAGAGAACACTACTTTGTCTGTAGAGCTCCGCAGATGGAAGTGTCCATTTTATGGGCACCACTGATCCACCGGAGGCAAAAGACTAGATCACACACCTGGAGCTGGTTTTCCAAGCCTTGAGGTGTCCCATGGAGGAGAAGGTGACCACTGTCACATTACTGTTAGGACAGGGGGCCTACAATGGTGGTTGACCCTCTTAAGGCGCCGTATAAATCAGACGGCATTCACTTGGAACGAGTTCCGAGCAACATTTGATCAGAAGTTCATGTCCGACATTTACAAAGACACGAAGCATCAGGAGTTCTTGCGTCTGGTTCAAGGAAACCAATCAAGGCCGAGTATGAGACCAAGTTTACAAACTTGGGGAGATATGCACCCTCCTATTTTGATAATGAGTACAAGAAGTGTCAGAGGTTTGAACACGGGCTTCGGGATGAGATCAGAAACGTCGTCACTATTTCTGGATTTACAGATTTTACTACTCTAGTTGAAGGTGCTCTCAAAGTAGAAATGAGCTTTGAGAGGCAGAAGAAGCGTCTGGACAAGTTCAAGAAGAGGAATACGCCTAGTTTTCAGATAGGCGATAGCATGGGGCCGTCCAAGAAGAGCAACAACAGTAGTAGTGGTAGCTCTTCTTCAGGAGGACAGAGTCAGAAGAGGCCTCAGTGTCCAATCTGCAAGAGGTATCACTTTGGAGTCTGCAGAGCGGGCCTTGGAGAGGGTATCTGTTATCACTGACCGCAGTCGGGACATCATATGAAAGAATGTCCATTATTAATTCAGGGAAGTGGTACAGTTCCCCAATTCCAGTCTGGAGGCCAGAGTGCACAACAGCCACCAGAATTCTATGTCATAGGCAGCACTGGGAGCAACAGAGGAGGATATTCTAGGGGAAGGTCCCGAGGAGGAGGCAGAGGAGTTCCTTCCCAACTGCAGGCCCAAGCCTTCATGATGACACAACAGGAGGGTGTGGGACACCGGACGTAATTGCAGGTACTGCTCAGATTTACGGTATTGATGCTTGTATACCTATTGATCCTGGTTCCATGCATTCCTACGTAGCTACTTCATTTAATATGTCTAATGATGTGTATGCTACTAGACTAGCTCAGCCTATGGTTGTAGCCTCACCCATAGGTAGTTCTATCATTATAAAAGTAGTGTATGAGGGAATGCGATGTGAGGATAGATAATCAGGAGCTAGCAGTAGATTTGATCCCTATGAGGATCCTAGATTTCGATGCAATCCTATGGATGGATTGGTTGTCGATCCACCATGCCACCGTCGACTGCTACATGAAGATAGTGAGATTTCAGCGACCAGGCGAGGCGGAGATTCTGTACATATTCTTTTATGCATGTGTTTATCACTTACTCGTGTATTGTATGAGATTTATATCGGTTTGTAGATGCTGATGGATTTTTATCATAATGTTAGTATAGTGATTTCATGTTCGTTATTGCTATATGTTTGAAATAGCATGATTAAATATAAAGTGAAATCTTAAATTGTAGGGATTGATCTATATATGTATCGTAGACTACACATTAGCTAGGCATGTATAAAGGATCCAGCAGGGCTTGGTAAAGAGCCCAGAAATGAAGCATACGATATCGAGCCAGGGAAGGGACTTGTTTTAAATCATCTTTCTTAAAACAAAATGTTTGCGAAAATCATTTTTCATGTAAAACCCCTTTTCTACTCTAGTGAGTGCCCATATCGAAAATGAGATGCACGCTTGACGTACACATGTAGATATATGCCTCTGGTCGTCAGGCCCCGGGCTCATGTATTTTATGCCTCTATTCTCGGTCATCAGAACTGTATGCCTCTGTTCCTTTGATGGTAGTTGGAGTTCTTCTCGAAACATTCGAACTAAGGGTGCATGCTTATACGACATGAAGCCTTAGCATATATATATATATATATATATATATATATATATATATGATTATAATATGCTTGTGATGATTTGAGCTTGCATATTGCTTTATTCGGGTTTTCTGATTTGCTTGGCATGCTTATCCCGATTTAAGATAAATATGTAAACTTTCATATTTTGTATTTGGTTATATACATGTGCTATTATGGCAACACAAATTTCATTTATGGTACAGGTATGTCTAATACCTGGCAAAGATGTCTACAATTCACTAATCTCATGTAGCTCAGTCCATTCGGTTATATTTTTCTATTACAGGACCTAGATAAGGATCCAGATTGTAGCTCATGACGCGAGCGAGGGTCGAGGTCTAGTGGCTCTGGCGTACCTAGTTATTATATTGAGTCTTGTTGTTGTATTGTTGTACTATGTATGATTTGATCCGTTGTATTTGGGGCCGATATTGCGCAAGATTATTATGTGTTGTACTCTATTATGACTTCGGTCATGTTTAGACTTCCTGTGTGTAACAGGTTATGATTATGTTTTTATGGCCATATTTGAGTACTTCAATGTTATCCGGTTTTAAATTTTATAGCCTTAGGCACAGGATACCCCCTGACTTGGCTAGTGTGACATTCATCTCAGTAAAGAGATGGGTGTTACAAGAAGAGTTTATTTATTTGGGTTTTCGCTTCTTGAACTACCCTAATCGTTTATTTTGTATGTTGTAGGCATAAGATTATGAATATGATGTATGAGGGAAGAGAGCAATTTAAGATATGGGAAGGTCATACTTGTTCTGAGATATATAAGCAGATTGAAGAAATCGTGGAGGAAAGCAGGTACTTGAAAGTGCGTTGTTTGGATGGGGTTTACTTTGAAGTGATAAACAATCGAAGTGATTGTGTGAACTTAACAAGTAGGACCTGCTCTTGCCGTCGTTGGAAAGTTTATAGTCTCCCATGTAAACACACTTGCACAGTGATTATCCAAACAAACACTAGTGTGCATCGTTATGCTGATTTCTTTTTCACTATAGCAGCATACCGAGCAGTATATTAGGAGCCGATATTTCCCATCCCCGATAATGGTAGACCCACAGACGCCTCACAAGAGCTTGACATAAGACTAGCCGACCCATACAAAGAATGATTGAGTCGCAAGCATTCGATATTAGACCACTTCATTTTAGTCGGTGTCATGAGGTTGAACATAATAGGAAAACATGCAATGCTGTCATAGCAGACTAAGTAAATAGAAAATGTTTGTGTAATAAATGATTTTTGTTTGCTAGTAAATAAAAAATAAAAATAAATGCTTTACGTTGTTAATAAGCATGGACAACCGTTGAATAGTTGATACACCAAAAATTAAATGCTTTTCGCTGTCATTCTTTCCCGATGTGTCCCTGAATGAAGGCAGTTAGTCACCACGCTTGCTATCCGAGTGGTGTCTGTGGGAGTACAACTGGCAAGGGAAAGTCATTTGAGGGGAAACTAATTGTGCTCCTCTTCCTCACCAATTGTACTACCCGTAGACAATTACAGGCAGATAATAAATGTTGGTCTCTCTCGACGTGCCTCTAAACGAACGCAGTCTGTCACCATGCTTGTTATCCAAGTGGTGCTTGCGATAGTACAACTGGTGAGACAGAGTCGTTTGTAGGCAAACCAATTATGCTCCTATTCCTCACCAATTGTACTAACCGGAAACAACACTCTTTACAGCCATGGTGGCGGGCTGTGTTGGATCAGAAACACGTTGGCTATTGTGGAGGTGAAAAGCCTTGGACAGATCCAAGAGAACTTATACACAGATGCCCACGGTTAAACGAGTCGTCACTCTCACCCATAATTCGAAGACGCTTTCGGACTCCTACAAATTGAAGAAGGTTCGGGACTCACACAATTCGATGATGGTTCGAGACTCCCACAATTCGATGAAGGTTCGTGACTCTTACAAATCGAAGACGGTTCAGGACTCACACAATTCGATAATAGTTTGGGACTCACACAATTCGAATACGGTTCGGGGCTCCAAGACGGTTCAAAACTCGCACATATAGAAAAGAAGATCCCAAGATGCTTCGAATCATAAGATAGTACGACATTCATTTTCTGAAGTTTGCTATAGTGAACGACTGGAGCAATTGTTATGTGGGATTTGAACTTACTAACTAGACAAAGTGTTCATTATTTAGAGCCTTGGCTTATTATACGTCCGAAGCATGTATTACTGTGGTGTTTACGCTTAAACCAAATCCAACTACACTGTGAAGGCCCAATAATAAATATAACACCTTCTAAAGGCTTAGATCCGGGAACAAAGGAAAATAAGTGTCCAAAGAGGCCCATTTAATCTTGTAAAGCCCTAACTGTCTCTAATAAACTGGATCTACACAACATACTATAAACGGGGAAAGGGATTGGAGTAGATTCCAATAAAATTGCACTATGATTCATCAACGGATCCTGGACCCTTATATCAAATGAGGCATGGGCCCTAATGATAAGCCACAAAGCCTCAGATGAAGTTAGAATCCCGGAGGCACAAACTTTAGGCTCCTTCATAGATGCTGAAAGGGTCCAACAAAATACTAAAGCTCAGGAAAGAGAGTAGGATTCCAACATAATTCCACCAAGATCCAGTGGGAGATCTAGAAAACAAAAAGCAACAAAAGCATTCCCCAATACACAGGAACAAGCAAAGGTTATGGAACCAAAAAGAATACTGGAAAACAAAGCCCAGAAGGTACCTCCTCAGCCCTATCTACTTTTACATTAACCTATCTGAATGGCCTGATAGGGAACTCAAATCGATAATAATCTAAGTAGGGATCGAGATAGGCCATGATAACAATAAAATCCTCACACTCTTTAATCAAATAAGGAAAAGGAGCGAGAGCACTACAAAGGAAACTTGGAGAGCAACTAAGATCCCAGTATTTCAATAACATGGCCATGAACAGTTTGACCCATGAAAGTCCTATCTTGGATTGTAAAAGGACTAGAGAAACAGAGGAAAATGTTCCTAGTATGGGATATCCTCCAACACCAAAATACAAAGGTCTTTTATCTACAAGAGACTAAACTCGCCTTAGGAAACGATATTACTTGGAAAACCATAGGAGGCAACGCATACGACGGTAGATTAATCCTACCTGTGTATAATACAAGAGGAAGTTTAGGGTGGGAAAACACCAAGTTTAAACTCATTACCAATCATATAGATATTTTCTCCATCATAGCAGTCTTGGAAGACCCATCAACAAAGGTACAATGAATGTACACAACGCTATATGGTCCCAATGATAGAACCTGGAAAAAAGAGTTCTTGAAGGAACTCGCAAACATCAGAAACATGTGGCATGGGTCTCGATTGATAGTAGGTGATTGTAACACCACCAGAGAAAATGGGGAAAGGAATAACCACACTACTAGTCAAGGGGATCAAGACGACTTTAATGACCTCATTCGGTGCCTACAATTATTTGATCTTCCTCTAACCGGAAGGAAATAAACCTAGACAAACTAACGATCCATGTCAACTTTGCCCCGACTTGAAAGATTCCTTCAATCTACCGAATAAATAAATAATTTCCCAAGAATAGACCAAATATCACTCCCTAGAGTTAAATCAGATCACACCCCCATAACCCTAAACTGTGGGCCCCAAGAACCCACGCAATATCCCTTCATATTTAACAGAGACTTGGCCAAAAAAGAGGGTTTCTGGGACATGATAAAAAAACACGGAATGCCAATGAAAGTCAAGGTGCAGGAGCCTTTAAATTGGCAAAGAAACTCACTGATATTAAAGGCAAACTGAAGAGGTAGAACAAGGAGACGGCTGCCAACCAATCAAAGAGAAAAGAGTAGCTACTCAATCTCATAAAAAGATGCTGATGTTAGCTTTGAAACAAGGAGTCTGACTATACAATAAGAGGAAGCCCTGGAAACACAAATTAGGGACTACGAAAACATAATCAGAAGCGAGGAAACTCTCTAGAGATAGAAATCCAGGATCACATGGTTAAGAAAAGTTGTAAAGACTACTCCTTTGAAACCCTATACCAGTTCCAATCTTTGGCTTATATGAATAAATGCATTAACCGAGGGGTTATTTGCATAAACTAAGACTGTCAACTAATTAAACCACATATTGGGGGCTGAATTGTTAAATGGCATACTAATAAATAATCATTAAAACAATCAGGTTTAGTTAAGGTTAAGTAAAACACGATTAAGCTCTAATAACTAAAGGCCAAAACATCAAGTCAATTGCTACAATGCTACTCAATAATGAATCTGTAAATTTTGGATCTGAGTCTATGAAAGAGGAGGCAAAGGAAAGGAAAATTAGAGGAGGGGCTAGTCGTGAATGAATAAGGATCAGGCTTGGTTTGATTGCACATGGGAAATAATTGAACCCCGTGACTTAACAGTATCGCGACTGTCAACAAAAAGGGGTAGAACCCAGCCTGAATAACCATCACTTATCCTTTTCTTTCTCCTCCCAATCATGCTCAAAGAATCCTCAGTTGGAGGAGAAGAGTTCCATCTCTAATCGGCGGCAATCCTCCTTTCCTCTGTGACCAACCCCTCTAAAACCTTGAGCCAACCAACAAGCCAAACCCGAGGGCATCACCATCTCCCTATCTTACTGAAACAAGGGAAGGTTAGAACACTCTCCACTAGTCTTATTTAGTGTTTAGGCTGCTGAGCGTAAGATTAGCCTATTTATATGCCTTTGCTGAAAATTCTCTCCATCCTTGCACGACTGGACAACAGCTTTAGAGATTTGGAAGGGGCTGGAGAAGAAGCTCGGGATTGTACAAGTTATGGAGGTCGTGGCTATGCTAGATTAGCTAGAGGATCTCTGAAATTTGAAGAGTTGAGTCTGACCTGCAGCTAGTCCATCAGGTAAATCCAAAATCATGGAATTATAGATGAGATCTCAAATCTGAGACATTAAGTACTAATTAGCATGTGTGATGAATGTGAATGTGTATAATAGAGGCAGTTAGTAGCATCTTGATGTAAACTGTTAGTAAGTTAAAATCTGCCCATGAATTGCTTGCTAGATTGTCTCTAAGAACATGAGAATATGTGTACTTAAAAATCTGAAATTTTTGATCCATAAAACCTGTACGTAAGGACTCTATGAACCTACAGTCTTGATCTCTAAAACCTGTATCATAAAGCTAAGAATCTGCAGATTTAGTGCCCCAAAATCTGTACCCTTTTGGTTGTAAATAGATGCATGTTATGGCTGGAAAACTGCCATCATACCTCTAAAAATCTATAGACTTGTGCCTCAAAAATCTGCACATTTTATTGCCGAAGAAAACTGTATTCGATGTGCTGAAATCAACACTTTCCTGACTGCAAAATAGCTAACCTTTGTATGCTAAATTAGCACTCTTATGGGCTGCAGAATACCCACATTTTGTAGCTAAAAACCTGCACTTAGTATGTGTAAAACTGCACAAATAATACTGAAACTTCTGCACTCTAATGCTCAGGAAATCTGTAGGTTAATACCTACAACTGTGTGTGTAAAACTGCATCTGTGTATTCGATAGCTGCTAACAGGCCTACAGTCTAGCTGTCCTTTTCAAGGGACAGTTTAGGCATTTATACTCTCCTGATTGGGGAGTATAATATATCATTAGAAAGGGGAAGAAATGAGCTTTCGAACGAGCGCTAGATTAGAGAAATCTGACTTGCGGATTGAGAGATATGGGTAGTTCTCTCCAATTGCGTGCAGTAAAAATCTGCCAAATGGGGCATCCTCCTTTATCTTAGAAACATTTTATTTTGATTGGTTAAAGGGATTGGGTATGGTTAATAAGATCAACATTCTATGTTATATATATATAGATCCTGACACGGGCATGTGAGTCGCGACGGGAGGTGACCTATGATCTATATAGCTACAAAAAAAAGTAGGATCTTGCTTTATATTTTGTGAGTATCTCTACCTCAGACCTTCGGGTCCTTCTGCTTGTTCAGCACTTTATTTCTTACTTTATTTCTCTGAGATTGCATTATTTCTATCATTGTTTAAGAATTCTAATTTCTTGAGCTTGGTATCTTTCTATGTTTTTGTATTCTATACTGTTGCATCTTTGTATGGCATGATATATTTTTTGGGCCCGCCGGGGGGCTTAAGCCTGGCAATATTTTTTGGGCCCGTCGGGGGCTTAAGCTCGATACTATTTCAGGGCTTTGCTAGTGGAGCTTATTTGCTAGTCATATACACATGTTTTTTGTAGTAGCGGTATCAGACATATTTATCCTCTCCAGCTTTGGCTGATGACATTTCTGTAGTATCATATATGCCTGCAAAATGCTTTATTTGCTTATGATGCGACTTTCTTCCGTCATATACTATGTTTCTATACTTGATGCTTTACTCATCTATCTTCGGCCATTCGCCCAATGTTTATTTTCCTGTGATCCTACTGGGCCTTTCTTTGGCTCATGCACTTGGTTGACATTTTTCCTAGGTGACGAGGAATATTAGGATTGGGCGCAGGCGAGGGTCATTTGTGTTGTTGTTAGCTGTCTGTCTTTTCTATTGAGGTCTACGAACCTCTTATCCATTCATGTGTGTTTGTGAGGATTGATGTATAACTTATATTTGTGTTAAGACTCTAGATGGTAACTTACCTTGTTTTATAGGGTTGTGTAAGCCCGGACTTATTCTTCTGTTATTATGTGGACTTGTATAAACTCCTTATGTTTATTCCGCTGTATTATCTATGCTTGTATATTATATACCAAAAAATCTGAGGCCTTGTGCCTTGATGGGGACTCGTCCCTGTTTGGGTGGGGCGGGTCTGTAAACGTACCTGGACCCGGGTTCAGGGCATGACAGATTGGGACCGAAACACAAAGTTCTTCCACACTGTGTCTAACAAGCGGAGAAACTTCAACTAGATCAACTAGTTACAAATCTAGGGGAAAACAATAACAACGAAGGAGAATATATTGAGAAAAATCTTCGAACATTTAAAACACCTCTTTGGAACCCCAAGTACATTAATTCAGAGCAAACTAGGGGCCTTTCACAACTGGAGGAACCATTCTCTGAAGAGGAAATTCACAGGGCAATATAGGAACTTAACCTAGACAAGGGCCCAGCCCTAATGGTTTCTCAATGAGCATCTTTCAACTGGGTTGGCAACTCATTAAGGAAGACTTAAACCAACTATTATGGGAACTTCATCAAGGAAGAGCAAACCTAGAGAGACTAAATTGGGCGCATGTACTACTCATCCCTAAAATGTACTCCCCAAAGGAAATCAAAGATTATAGGCGAATCAGCTTCCTTAACTTCTCAATGAAGATCATCACTAAAGTCCTCGTCAACCATTTGCAAGAGGTCATCGCTGAACTTGTAGACGAGAGTTAAACAACCTTCATAAAAGGGAGATACATACA
Source organism: Dioscorea zingiberensis (assembly GCA_026586065.1). NCBI lineage: Eukaryota > Viridiplantae > Streptophyta > Magnoliopsida > Dioscoreales > Dioscoreaceae > Dioscorea > Dioscorea zingiberensis. The sequence goes on along the minus strand of CM048820.1, from coordinate 30,226,391 downwards.
AGATAATATAGTGGTTGCAGATGAACTCATTTACCACATGAGTAGTAGTAGAAGGCACTTATGAAAGTAGATTTTGAGAAATCATTCACTATTGTGGGATCGAAAATACCCACCTGGCGTCGTGTCTGTGAAGAGACACCAGATGACATATCGAATCACAAATGATGTTTATTTGTTTTATTTGTTTTTTTATTATTGTGGGTTCTTCCATTAATAAGCCTCTATTATTTATAGTCTTGGGAACCTCCGAATAAGGGCATAAGTATAAATAGAGGCAATGAATAAACATAATTTGATAATTCATATATTGCAGAACACAATAATTTATTACATATATATAAATATCATATATATATATATATATATATATATAAATATCATATATATATATATATATATATATATATATATATATATATATATATATATATATATATATGTATATATATTATTTATTTAATTATTTATATATAAATAACCCTGCCTTCCGACATGGGATTATGCTTTGCCACTTTGGGATTTATATTTCATCGGCTGCTTCAAGATGCATGCTTCATCGTACCCTGAGATTTGCACTGCTTTAAGATTTTGTATTTCAAAGGCCGCCACGAGATACATGCTCCATCACCGCGTCGAGATGCATGCCACTTTGATATTTGCATTTCATCATCCTCTTCGAGATGCATGTTCTATCATCGTATCGAGATACGTGCTGTTTTAGGATTTATATTTCATCATCTACATAGAGATGTGTGTTCCATCATTGCATCGAGAAATGTGTCATTTTTAGATTTATATTTAATCATCTGCCTCAAGATGTGTGTTCCATCATCGCAGTGAGATGTGTGCTTGGGGATGCATACTTTAGCATTTTGAGATTTGTATTTTGTCTATATATATATATATATATATATATATATATATATATATATATATATATATAGGACACTTGTCAAGTCCCTATTAGTTGCTATAATATATATATATATATATATATATATATATATATATATATATATATATATATATATACATTACTTAATCATTAAGTAACGTTGACCAACCAATAGAGGCCTGACACGTGTCCGGCCGGATTGCAGCTGGGCGGACTGTATTATATATATATATATATATATATATATATATATATATATATATATAGTCGTGTTACTATGCGATTGATCGTAACAATGTGCAAGTGCGGTAGCCCCATTTTAGCCCACTTGCACAGTGTTTTAAGGAAAACCAACTATATGGATGGAAAGAACATCGAAACATATGCTAGCATACCATTTTTCATACTATTTGGGAAGGTATAGGGTCTTCATCTTAAAGGGTGAAATTTCCAACCGGTAAGATTTCTATAAATTTTCAAGATGAAGACCCTACACCTTTCCAAATTGTATGAAAATTGACATGCTAGCTTATTTTTCAATGTTCTTTCCATTCATACGGTTGGAAATTCTTAAAACATTGAGCAAGTGGCCAAATGGGAGGCGACCTTAAATGAACAGTGTTCTGGCCGACCTTATACTAACATTGATATATATATATTAAATCAAACAGATAAATTTACATTTATCAATATTGATATCATCTCCACCATCAGTGTTGTTAGCAAAGATTAAATGGGTTTCATATCATCTATTCTAATCACTTTGATACTTGGACTTCAACTGGTACTTGGACATCAACTTCAGTGATCAGACAAGATACTTGCGACAAGTACTTCAATTTGATTGCCATCTTGGAACAAATAGCTGATTGCTAGTGGATACCAATAACAATGTTGAAAGAGCTTAAATAAACAAACCACTACTTTGTCCAAAATTAGCTAAGAGTAGCTTCAAACAGAGACCTTGTAATTTTTGGCATTTTACATGCTTTCCTTATATTCACGTCCCTTTATTCATTATAGTTCTTAAGCTTTTCCAAAGAGGTAATAAATTCATACTTTAACAAATTTATTTTTTCTTTCAGAAATTTTGGGAGTGCAAAATCTGCAGCAAACACCCAGTGAATTTTCCTTCAATATTATATTTTCAGGTTTCATTTTATTTTATATCATGTTTTATTTGAGTACATGTTGTAATTGTCAATGCCGCGGAGATTATCCAAATTTGGATCCCTCAGCTTCTTCACATGTTGGATGCCTCTAAACTTCTACAGTGAGATCGTATTGTAGTTGTTTCATAGGATTTGGTTCCTTTGATTCTTGGATCCCATGCACATGAGATAAAGAGGTTTAGCAATAATAAATGTAAATAAGAACCAAATGCTACTGGTTTTTTGGCATCCAGTTCAATGCTTGCTAGTGTGTATTTCCCTTTGTTGCTCTTTGCTTCCTGTGCTACTTTCTCTGAAGCTCTAACTGCAGTTGATATAATCATGGGGATGTGTCGAAAACAAATGAAGTCATTAAAACCATCTCTAGAAATATTGAAAGGAATCACATCATCTAGCCTTTACATGACTTTGTGCTACAAACTCATGGGTCTTATCCAAGTCCATGAAATTCAATTAGACTTTGGTAGCAATGCTCACCACTAATACAACTTAATTATGTATTCACATATTCATCATGAAATTGATCAATTTCTGTAGATTACTATAGGTAATGCTTGGTTAATGCATTTTTGACATCTACTCATTATGACTGTATATCTCTAGATCAATGCAACTTTCCTATGAGATTTTTTACACGCCTATTTGTTCTTTGAAATTACCAAACAACTTTAGATTCTGCAGTGAATTTATCATTAAGGGATGCTACCAAGAGTAATTATTGATTATGGAACCCATGTGGTACAAGGACTTGTTCAATGAATCCAATGGAGATGGAGTTTTAACAGGCTACACCTTTTACCTTTCATATTGAAGACCTTCCAAGTTTCCATTGAGTGTTTGTAGTATTTTATTATAGAGACCAATTCTCTCAAGCATTTGATATTATCCATTGAGGCATCACACATTGAATTGAGATGTCTTCTATATTACATGTGTTGCATTTAGCTTCTCTTTTATTAGTACCAAATCAAAAAAATTATTCCATGCTTGGAAATGGACATCTTTCCCGTGGGAACCATAGATACAATTTCAGGCCCCACCATTCATATAATATGGGACATTCAATTATTATTTTGGCCTTCATGATACAATTATAATTCATTGAGGCATTTGGCTGCGCAAGTCATGTGCAATTTACATAACCAAACATTTAACATGTATGTGGAATATCTTTTGACAAGATTTACAATCATATGCTTTGATAGTTAAATTCTTTATCATCCATAGCTTCTGCAACCCAAGAATGATAACACAAACAAACATTATACAACACATGGATGGCATAATACATGAGCTCTTTAACCATGATAAGTAAACATCTTTAATATCCAATTTGTAAATACAAACAAGAATTCTTTGAAGGTCGGCTTCCTTGCATATGAAGCAGCCTTCTTCTCTCATTCAGATGGATGCAAATCCACAAATATTTGATGATCTGGATAAATTCCTTCAAGTCTCATTCCGTTAAACAATGGATGCATGTGACCTTTTTTTTTCAAAATCAGCAGTAGCTTGCACTTTTTTGGGACATTTTATCGAACAGGTCGTGTGCATACTAATTCTTCACTGAGAGATTCAGATTTATCTCCTTTAACTATTTCTTTTATGATTGTTGTGCATCTAATTTACCATTTAATCACTCCACATCATTTGTTAGAACTTCCACATAATGCTTCAATTTCTCTTTGACATCAACCTTGTTTCTTATGGAGTCATTGCAACCTTGTTTTTTCATGGGGTTACTACAACCTTATGCTTCTTCTTCTTCCCATGGAATTGCAATCTTCTTCTTTTCCCTTTGCAATATTCTAATTATTATTTTCTTTGAAGAGCAGCAACAACGTAGTCTCTAAATATTCCCAGTTGAATTTCTGGACAAGGTTGTGCAGAAAGACAACCATCTCCATCTTTGCGCTCGACTCTGGGGCACAGACGAGGACCCTCGTATGGCTTGCAGGACAGAAGGGCTTCCATCTCTCCTTCTTCTTATAATATGATATAATATATCAGCTTCCTCCTACGATGATTGTCGAGGGATGCACAGACGAGGACCCTTGCATGGCTTGCAGGACAGAAGGGCTTCCATCTCTACTTTTTCTTATAATATGATATAATATATCAGCTTCCTCCTGCGATGATTGTCGGGTGATGCAGAACAGAGGGGTGCTTCCTTTGCTCCTTCCTCTTTTCAGAATATCTATAATCTGACGAGCAAGCCTCCTTCTACGGTGGCTTAGTGGTGATTGGTTGGGGCTTCAGTGATTCATGGCGCAGAGGTGCAAAACAGAGGGGTGGCTTCCTTTGCTTCTTATTTTCGGAATATGAATATATAATCCAGTGAGCAAACTTCCTTCTCCGGCGGCAACGGCGGTGGTTAGATGACGACTTTGACGATGATACCGCAAGGGTGACTCGCAGATGGGTTTGGCGATGGCTTTGGCTACGACACCACAAGGGTGACTCGGCGAAGGGTTCGGTGACGACTTTGGCGTGGCAGCAATCGGCAGTGGTAGTGGTACCAATGAAAGGAGGCAGCCAGGTTTTTTTATGGATCATATTATTATGAGAAAGCGTAGTGGAAAATACCTTGATCTCCTTCTCTCTCTCTCTCTGTCTCTCTCTTATTTCATCTCTTTTTTCTTTCTATTTTTTTTCTTTATTTCCCACTTATAGCTCCCGGCTTCACGGAGCAGTGAACATGAGAGAAGGGCTTCATCTCCAGCGGCTTCATCTCGATCAACACCACCACGCTCCGGGATGATGTTCCTTCTCCGGCGGCAATAGCAACAGCAGTATCAGCACCGTCGCACTTTGGGATAGTGCTCCTTCTCCAGCAGCTTCTTCTGCGGCATTATGGTCTATGGAGGGTTTGATATTTTCCTTCTTGGACCGCTCCATCTTTCCTCATTCTTCCAAAAGTCTCTCCTCCTCTATTTATATAATCTCGCAACCATGATGATACGATTAAAATTTTAATTTTAGTTTTAATCATCCGAGATCGTAATCTAGAGTATGTATAGAATTTGAATTTGAATTTTGATCATCAGGTTGTCATGATGATAAGATTAAAAAATTTTAATTTTAATTTTAATATCATAATCGAGATGTTATAATCTCGTGATGATAAGATCAAAGATTTCAATTTGAATATGAAGATCATAATCTAGATGTTATAACTTCATAAGATAAAAAATTTGACTTTGAATATAAATTTGGATTTAATTTTAATTTTAAAATATTTTTCTTTTCTAGATTTGTGTTTTCAGACTATCTTGGGAGTTGAGTTTGCCTCGAGATTTATATTCTTGGGCTATCTTGAGATTTGTATTTGTGAGATTGCCTCGAGATTTGTGTTCTTGAGATATCTTTGAATTTGAGATTGCCTTGAGATTTATATTCTCGAGCTATCTTGAAATTTGAAATCACCTCGAGATTTGTGTTCTCGGGCTACTTTGAGATTTAAGATTGCCTCGAGATTTGTGTTCTTGGTCTATCTTGGGATTCATGTCCATAGGCGCCTTGGGATCTATGTCCTCAACTTGCATCTGGATTTGCATCTTTACTGGGTATATATTTTATTTTAATTTAAAATATTTTAATTTCAATATACTTAAAGGTATATATTTCATTGGCCCCTTTCAAACATTGGCATATAGTATTTTTAATGCATATATATATATATATATATATACATTTTTTATATACAAACATACACGGTTGATTAGGAGTTCCTACTTCACAATATGAAAGCACGGGGCTTGGATGACATAAGACTTGGATCGATAAGGAATATACTATACTTATCTAAAGCAAACTTTCTAATCAATGGAACCCCAACTAGATATGTAAGACACAAGAGAGGGCTGAGGCAAGGGGACCCTCTATATCTACTACTTTTTTGTGCTGGCTACATATGTTTTTTCTGCCATGCTATCTAGAGCAACGTCGGGAAACACCATCAGGGGAACAACCGGAGCCTGCCAGGCACGAACAAAATTACCACCTTACAATACGCAGATGACCTCCTCATGCTATGCTCCAGAGATGCCACCCACTTGAGTGTCCCCATATATTTTCTACCTATATGAAGGCCAATCAGGGCTTAAAGTAAACTACAACAAAAGCAACATCGTCCCCATATACACAATTGGGCACACGTCGGAAACATTTGGGAGTATAATAAACTATAAGATCGGAAGCCTCCATATTGAATATCTAGGCATGCTCATCTCTGGCTCCAAACCTTGGAAGCAAGACTAGAGAAAGCTTATCAATAGGATACGAGAGTATATAGCTAGTTTGCAGGGGCGACTACTCTTTCTGGGCGGAAAGGTGGTCCTTCTCAACTCAGTGCTCACTACTATCCCAAACTATTGGATGTTAAGATACAAGTTTCTAGAATGAGTAACCAAACATATTGCTGAGATCCGCTGCAATTTCATATGGAGGGGGATGGATTAAAACCTAAAAGCCTACTACCTAGTGAACTGGATGAGAATATGTCTCCTCAAAGACCAAGGAGGATGGGGCATTCTCAGCCTGAAGCCCTTCAATGAAGCCCTTCTGGGAAAATGGTGGTGGAGAATACTTAGGGGCGAATCCAGACTATGCAGAAAGGTATTTATGACAACATGTTACAAAGACAATAATATAAACCGCTTCTGTGAACCTCCAAGGAAGAAATCTCTCTTTTGGAGAGACATATCAAAACAAAGAGATTGCACCCTATTGAACACAACACTAAAGATAGGTAAAGGATCACACATAAACTGTTAGAAGGAGAATTGGATAGATGGCCAAGCACCTATCAACATATTCCTTGACCTACAACAAATGATCCAGAATAAACACCTAACAATAGAAGAGGAATATCGACACCTACAAGAAGGAACAGTGCTCCCACTCACCTAACGGAGGCTAATAGTTGAATACCCTATACTACAATATTATGAGAAGGGACGAACAGCAAGAGAACTCCCACCATGGAAGCTAATGGTGAATGGTATATTCACTGTGAAATCACTGTACACATTCAAAGTGAATGGAGACTTAAGGTGTCCATTAGGAACCGAATTTTGAAAATTCCATGCCCTCCAAAGAGTAAATACTTTGCATGACTAGTATGAGATAAAAAAAGATCCTCACCTTAGAAAACCTTGCCAAACGAAGGTGGAAAAGTGAAAGAATTAAGTGCTACCTATGTGATGCGGAGTATGAAACAACAACACATCTATTATTACAATGCTCATATACAACCAACATTTGGAATCACTTCTGTTGTATGTTTGGACTACAGGACCCACCTAGGTAACCCAATAAAATATGTGGTAAATCATCTTTCTCTAATCAAGTGGACATAGATGATAGACCGGGGTGGAACCTAGTGGTAATGACAATTACCTGGAGTGTGTGGATGGAAAGGAATAGGAGATACTTTTGTGATAAACACCTTGTTTTCAAGAAACTAATCCGTGATATTGCTTTCCTTATGCTTTCTTGGTTTAAATGCAGTACACACCACCAAAAGGCAAAAGTTGATAATCGTGGAATTTGTTGCCAAACGAAGTCTGGAGTTCAAAAGGGATGAAGATCATCTACAACAACCAGCAGATGCAGACTTTGAGGATGATGCGCTTCCGACCTAACCCTTTATATTGAGAGCGGTTGACCAACAAAGGCGAGACCTACCTAAACCGTTCACGACAACAACCTCCCTAAGACAAGCTTAGTGAGAGTTATTATGTAAGGCCGAAATCGCTTCCGACCTCTGTATCGGATTTTCTAAACATTATAAATGAACGTGATTTGTCAACTTTATCAACCAAAAAAGGGGGGAGGGGGATAACAGTCAACTAGAATCCATTCCTTCCCAATGTGGGACTTTGAGTTAGTTCAATACAACTAACTTCAATGAGATTATTGAGATTTTCGACAATCATCAGCATCCCAGGCTTGAATTTTACAAACATGTGGTCAGGTAGATCTCAATAAAAAATTTTGCCAAAAAATAAGAATAGTGTTGTGAATAGTAAAGCAAACAAGCAAAGAAATCAAGAAGAAAAAGCACACAGAGAATTTATGTGGTTCGACGATGTGCCTGCATTTACAGGAGCAAGCGACAGAAATTTCACTATATGTCAAATTAGGGTTATATCATAGGTGTTTATATTAAACCCTAATATATGAAAAATTACAAAATTGCGCTCCGTACAGTATGGTACTGTACCGCAGGGGCGTTGCCCCCGCACCTCAACCCTATTCAGAGTCCTCCGCATGACAGACTCGCTCCGCTATGCTACGCTCCGCTCAGCTCGCTCCGGCATCTGCCTGTTGAGTCATACTTCAACAAATAGTGTTTGAGCCCTCTCTCACCATTTCATACAGATCATTTCAATATCATAACACTTTTAAGCTTTAGAATAACTAATGATTGAGCTCATGAAGCATTCATAATAAACATGGAACATCTGGTTTTACAGTTCTGATTCCACAGAATACAACTACGAATAAAATTATTGCAGTCACCATCAGTCAAAATTGGCAAAAAAAAAAATGAAATGCAGTAAAAGGTTTACTAAGGAAATAAAAAAAATACAATATACGGTTCTAAGGTGAAAGAGAAACCACATTTAATGTTGAATACTCCTCCCCTAAGATGATAACAGTAATGTGGCTCCTGGCAGCCTTACTCCTGTGTGACAATCACAAGACAAATCATTCAGAGAGAGAGAAGAAAAAAAACAGGGAAGAATTGGGAAGAGATAAAAATGAACTAGTGACAACAATATACTTTGTACAGTTGAAAAGCTCAAGTTGATTGCTCAGGTAAATAGTGAAAGTAGTACAAAAGATAAATTAATAATAGGATTTACAAGGTGGGCACACTTCTCTAACACATCCAATAGGTGAAACTATTTTAACCTTTTCACCACAAAAATAATTAAAAAAAAACCTACAAATAATAGTTATAGCATAAACATAACAAGGTAACCCTGAAACCATCTTTAGTACCGTATAGCTATTCTATGTGCTGTGGATCTTTCAACACTTAAGCTTGACTTGAAACAAAACAATCAGGAGAAAATTATGTCAGTTGAAACTCTAGAGCCTCTCCCAAGTTCATTTCAGTGTGAAAGACTGATAATGCTAATTACATAATAGCAACATTCAATAGAAGAGCCACACCAGGTTAATACAAAATGCAAAATAGGCGTTGGAGGTAAGCAAGTGGATACCACAACTAAAGTTGACAGCTTAGAATCTGCCTCTCTTAGTGCTCGAACAAGGTGAAGAATGCGATATTCAAGCTTCTGTATCTCCTTGGAAGCCTAAAATTGAATAAATAATATTAATATGTTTGCATACAAATTTGGGTTGCAAATAAACCTAACCTTTTGGCGCTCAGACTCAAGCTCAGCCTGTGCAATTTCTAATTTTGACTGAAGATCTTTAACAGTGGATGATGAACTTTCAGTGTCCAAATCACCTAGCATGATATTTGAATATGAAACTAATTTTATATTATATATGCAAGGAAACTTTAGTTGAATAGCAAATGGGACTACCTTTCTTACTTGCTGCAAGCAAAGCCTCCAACTTTGCCAATCGTTCCTGCAGTTATAAATAAAAGTTAACTAGGTTGCAAGCAATTTAAAATAAAATTGACAACGAAGACATGAATGATAAAAATCAAAGCTTAAAGAAATTGCCATCGGAGTAAGAGATTCAGTAACAAATACATTTACTGGCAATATGTTTTTGTTCTTTCTTATGATAACTCTCCTTATCATGTGTAATAACAAATATATACGTTCTGTTTTTCACTCACTGCTCCATGCAAAACCAATTGGAAACTTCTCTTGCTCAATCAGGTAAAAACATACAAAATACAGTAGCATTTTCAAAAACATAAAATAATTATAAAAATAAAAAAAAACGAGGACGTCTCATGGAAGAAAAAGAAAAGTATACTAATATAAATGTTGAAGTTACTAGTAGTTCGTTCAACTTTAGAAGATACGCCTCTAATACACTAGATGTGATTTCTTTTTTTGGTACTATATCTCCATCCAAGGAAAAGTCTTGACATTATGCAGAATTTCATTTCACTAACAAACACATACCATCTTCAATTATTCATTCACCTTCATTTCCTTGTACTATATCTTGGAGATCCTCATCTCAATACCATTTCATTACCAATTATCTGCTTCAATAGCCTTTGAAGATAATGAGTTAAGTTAAAAAAACAGAAACAAACCAAAACAAAAACGGCTATGCACCAACTCTCACAGGACATAATCCATATTCAGAAGATGAAAATTTTACCGAGTTGGAATCCTTAATAGGCAAAATAAACAGAAATTTTCTTAATATTCTGAGAAGCGCTTTGGAGAAATTGTAGTGCAAGAATATACAGTAGTCAAACATGAGTAAGCATAAATTTTGCTAAAGCTAATATGTCAAAATGACACGACACAATGTTCTTAATCCAAGAGCCACTTAAAAGAAACATATTTTGCATCAAATTTCTGAAAGCCCTATTAGCAAGACTCATCAGCTACATAACAAAATTTGCCAAGCAAAAGTGTATCTCAAGCTGTAAGTCAAGATCCGCTTTTCACTTTCTTTCGACCATTCAAAGCTTACATAAGAATCTCCTTATGCTCATGCCTATGTTCTGTTTAGATAGGCAGAAGTTCATCTAGAAGATATATTCCACTTCTTTTTTCAGCTACATCAGGAACTTTGAAGTCATGGAAAAGATCAATTCACACTCAAGTGAAAATAGTCTTGTCCTTGTGATCATGTGCAGTGGTTTGTCTTGATGGTCAATAGATACTTAAACAGACTATGTAAACTGAGGTATTTTATTCTGTAGTATTATTACTGCATGATTCCCTTGGAGTGATTTCCCACCAACAAGAAAAAAACAGTATATGAGTCAATCAAAATCAAGAGTTATCCAAAATCAAACCCTAGGTTATGAAAACCAACATTGATACTGTATCTAATGATAACCCAATATTTACTCCTTAATATCACAACTGTGCTTGACTATTATGTCATACTCAAGAGGCACATCAACACACTTCTTCATCTTTGTAGCTTTGCGTGAATTAAACAAGGCAATAACTAAGTGAGATGCATTCAACATCATAGCCTCTGTTCAAAAGCTGTGGAAATTGGATAAACCATGATTTCAATCTTATTACTCAAGACGCATGTCAACACACTTCTTCATCTTTTGTGGCTTTATGTGAATTAAGCAAGGCAATAACTAAGTGAGATGCAACATAATAGACCCTTGTTCAGAAGCTGTGGAAATTGGATAAACCATGATTTCAAACTTATTACTAACGAAGGAGACATTAGAATTGTAGTAGTTCCATGATTAAGCATTAGAGATTATAAGGTATATGGTTCCTTCAATTTTGACCCAGTTCTATAGTACTTACTAAATTAGCAAAATGAATGGTTCTGACATTTCTAGTCTAGGCATATATTTTCTAGTCATCCAATGGTTTGATAGAGTTATTCTAGATCATCCTAAGGAAAGTTACAGAAGTGCAACTTAGTGCTATAAAGCTCATGCTATGCGCGGGGTCCGGGGAAGGGTTCGACCATTTAGGTCTATTGTACACAGCCTTATCCGCATTTTTGCAAGATGTTGTTTCCACGAATCGAACCCATGACCTCTAGGTCATATGGCGACAACTTTACCGTTGCACCCACAAAAGCTACAGAGTAACATATAATCTATACTACATAATGATTATAATCTATAATGTAGAAATTGCAAGACAGAAACTTGGCAAAAAACAAGCACACAAGTAACCTAGCTCATAAATAGGAAATTATATGGTTACTTCATGCCAAAATAAATAATAAAACCAAGTTTTACAAAAGAGCAAGTCACACTTTGCGGAAGCAATCAAAGTTGATTTAAATTTAAAAGTTCAAAAGTCTCACTCCTTTATCTAGTGAAGAATTGCATACAGCTCCCTTCATCCGCTCATATGACAAGTCAAAACATCATCAGTGATTTTCTAATGAGTGGTTAACAAATATTTTAGGATATAGAGTTCAGTTGCAAAATTAGATCAAATACTCAAGCCGTGTTGTTCAAATCATCAATATAATTTACTATTGATTTAATTTCATCACACAGGGAAAGGAATGAAAAAAATAAAAAAAACAAATACAGCTTCCTCCAATTAGAACAAATCATAATAGTACAAAATAAAAGGTCAATATAAAGATTTCTGACTAAATATAAATTTTACCTAAGACTCTAATAAGTCAATCTCTAGGTGATCTAAAGTGACACTAAATAATATTCTCGGGGTATTAAAATTGAGAAACTCAGCTAAAGATTAAACGAGACAGTATCAACATAAGACACCAGGAAAAAATATATCCATCAACTCACCCAAGAAAAACAATTTGCATATTGAAACTCTGCCGAAAAAGATCACAAAAATGATATTAGAATGTCATACACATCAATTGTTCTACATTATTCAAAGTAATACTTTGATATAATTCTCCAAAAAGGAAAACCCATGAATGTGTTGTACATCAGATTAAACAAAATTGGAGAAGCATCGTCAACTCTCAACGTAAGAAAGCAACAACGATGAAAGAGATTCTACACAGATAGAACAATTCGAGGCAGCAAGGAAGAAGAAGAAGAGGGATGTGAATTAGTACTTCGGCTTCAGCAGCCCTCTGATAGAAGGGCTCGAGGATTTCCTCCATATTCTCCGCCATGTCACCTCGAGGGAGCACTGGAGCTTCGTTCTTTCTTAAGCCGGCGAAATTGGGAGGCCTGAAGAGACCTGGGATGAATTCACATGGAAAATTTTTACCTAGACCTGCACCGGGTCTAGTCGGACTCTTGGGTATTTTCCATTTCCTTATTTAGATAATAATTTAAATCATATATTCGGTTAATTTAATCATATTGGGGAAAATATATATATATGAAGGGAAAATTGGTTTTGACTCGGGATGAGGTCCAATTACACATAACCGGTTAAATCTGTTTGATTTGAGAAAAATGAATCAAAAGAGAGAAAATCCAACCCCAAAAAAAAAAAGAGAACACCAAGATTTACATTAAAACCCCCAAAAATTTGGGAAAAACCACGGTGCTCATGAGCCAGAGCAAATCCACTATTCAATGATTATTTTACAAAGGCTAGAAACCATGGAAGAGGAGGAGAGGAGATTACAATGGATAGAGAGGAGAGAGAAATTCTCCAAAGTGGCAGGGTGTGGAGTGATCCAAAAGTCTACTCAAACAAGCTTCTCCTTCCCTATTTATAGTGATTGGTTGTTTAGAGTCCAAGTTTCCTTCTATGTGCCAGTTGAATGCCAGCTAGGTGGAAGTTATGTTGCCAGCTAGATGCTAGTTAGATTGCCAGCTAGAATCCTTCTAGAGGCTTCGCCAAACTTCCTGAGAATTCTCGAAGCTTCTCCTTTTAGTTGAGGGTGCTAGATGCTTCTAGACGCACGCTCTTCTTCCTTTGCATGCTTGGTTTAATGGAAGACTGTTTTGGAAGACCATTTTGGAAGAGTGTTTTGGCAGATTGTCAGACTGCAGGGAAGACCTTGGCTGAGCAGAGCATGCAGTGGAGACTTGGCGAGCAGTAGACTTGGCCAAGCATAGCATGCAAAGCATTCTTGGCCGAACAGTAGACTTTGTTGAGCAGAACATGCAAAATTTTAACACGCCGGATTTTTCTAAATAAATATTCTGATAATTTTTTAATATTAAATGAGGTTATTTAGCACGAAAAATAAATTAATTATTTTAACCTCAAATTAAAAGAAATCGGGAGTTAATAGACCCGAAATCCAACCTCGCAACAATAGGGCCAAGAGAAGGCCTTATTGGGTCAGGCCACTTTTACATAGAATAGTTGAAGGTGGATAGACAACAAAGCCAGATTAATTAAATTAGAAATTATTTAAGTTTTAATTAATCCAGATTAATTAAGTGGGAGATATCGGACAAAAGTTTAGAGTCACGGTAAAGTAAATCTGGTCGGGTCAAAGCCAAAAAGTATGGATCTCTGTCAGACTAATAATGGACCCATGATGTTACAGTATACCCGTGACGCCAAAATCATTGACCCGGATTTACCGGATATGGGTCGATGAATTATTGGGAAGATAAGGTTAATTAATGGTGACGTGACATAAAGTTGGGGATAATTTAGATTAAGGAAGCCCATGTGACAATAAATCCAAGGATAAGTTAAATTAATTGATTTAATTATTATAAAGATAATAATATTATTGTTATGGATATATTTGGTACGACAGATGTCATTGACCTAGGGACCACCTGTCACACACAGGACCGTGTTTTCTCAGCCACGTAGCATCTTTGGCCACGTGGCAATATCACCAAATAACCTTGCACAATTCCGTTCGGCAATAACGTGAGGAATAAATCCTGCGAACAAGTCCGTCGGAATTATAACAACCCTCTTATACAAGGCGTGAGGTGGAAGAAGAGAAGTAAATATCTAACGCCTCTACAGTAAGTAGGCCTTATCCACTTACTACAAGCGATATTTACTCTACTTGCCTACAGAGCACCTACACGCTAGGCAGATATTTTCCTGCCGCCTTAGAAGATATTCACCTAGCCCACCGCCTTACCCCACCGCCTTGCAAGATATTTGTTTAAACCGCCTCTCACTTGCTATAAAAGGAGAGGAAGGACAAAAAGGAAAGGGGGCCGGAAAAAAGAAACACTCACTACACATTACACAAAGCGTTGCCTAGGACTTCTTACCCTGATTTCTGACTTAAGCATCGGAGTTAAATCCGGGCAGAAAGGCCCAATTCCGATCACTTCTCCTCCTCTTCACGTGTCTATCGCTGGATAATTCCGGACGGAATTGCCGAGTGCCCTCCGCCTCCCCCTGTCGCATAGCGTAAGCAAGCGCCCACACCAACTATAAATATTAACCGCTTGTCAAAGGTCGAGACCGGATCACGAGGCCACAGAGCCAAAGAGTGAGGTGGACCAGCTTTTGGCATCAATAGCTTGGCCACCGTGGGGACCCTTACGAAAAGCCAAATGACCACTACCAGAAGATCAAAACGAATCCAAGGACAAGGAGCACCTACTAGCCCTGAAGGACCTATCGAACTTGGTGAAGTCCAAAGACATGAAGAAATCCGGGACAATCCACCCATTTTGCCTCCATCGTAGAAAATCCGGTCCGGCCCAACCCCAAGGGTCCATTCCGAGTTTTACCTTAACATGCGGCAAAGAACAATCGGAACAATTGGCTCAAGCTGTCCACACTTTGACCCATCCTCCACCTCTTCCCACACAAGCCCCAACACCAAACGTATCAACGGTCCCGTTAGCTAATTCCGAAAGTAGAGGGAGGACAAGAACCCGCACCCATAAGGAGAAAAGAGAAAGAACCCCCTTTTCCGCTAGCTCAGAACCGACGTAGAGAGCAAGCTGCTACAAGAACCGAACGGACAAGAGCGGAACAAAATAGCCCATCCATACAAACCGTGGATAGAAGGACCCAGCGGCGGGACCTTTCCCAAGAAAACAAGAAATCCGAACGGCATATTCTCAGTATGTGTTCGCCCTTTGTCAAGGAGATATTGGAAGAACGAGTTCCTGACAGCTTCAGGCCACCTATTATGACCGCATATGAAGGCAGAACCGATCCGTCCCGTCACCTGAAGTCTTTTCGATCAAAGATGCTCCTCACTGGAATTACCGACACTCGTATGTGCCGAGCTTTTCCCGCCACCTTAGAGGGAAAAGCGCAAGACTGGTTTGTCGATATTCCATCTAGCACAATTACTTCTTTTCAGATTTTAGCAGATCGCTTTTTAGCCTACTTTGCTAATTACTCAAAGCAAAAGAAAACCCCGTCTACCCTTTTACACGTTAAACAACGAAAGGGAGAAACACTCCAAGCCTATTTAAATCGTTATATAGACGAAACAGCAAATGTTGCGGACCTTCTTCCGCGAATGGCCGTAACCTTCTTAATGGAGGGACTGTTAGATTCCCCCTTTCGTTTCTCCCTCACTTTGGATCCGCCAAAGACAATTCCCGCCCTTATGAGCCATGCCCAAAAATACATCAATTCCGATGAAATTTATACGGGTTGGGAAGAAGAGACTCGACGGGGGCCTGTAGACACCCTAAAAGGAAAAACCTACCAAAGTGTCAACAGAAGGCCCCCGGATATACGGAAGGAAAGAAGATTATATAGAGACGACAAGGGCACAAACATAAACTGAAACCTCAACACGCCCTCAACGACATATGCTGCAGCCCCGAGAACCTACAAAGGAAGGAAAGATAGATAAATATGATCATCATACCCCACTAAATCAAACCAGAATCCATATCCTTATGCAAATCAAAGAGCAAAAGCTTTTGACATGGCCGTGAAAGGCAGAAATACCGAACGGCAAAGAATAGCAAGAGATATTGCGGTTTCATCAATCTAAAGGACACGACACGAAAAAGTGTACCTACTTGATGATTGCGATAGAGGATGTCGCTCAAAGAGGACAGCTTGGAGCAATATATCAACCTTGAGATTCGTGGAGGAACCCAAGCTTCACAACTGAAGAAGAAAAAGGGGAGATGGTGGGGTTTATTAGTGGTGGCCCCGGGTTGTGGAGGGAAAGCTCCGCCTCGAAAAAGTTATGCCCGAATGGTGGGAACGACGCAAGAGACAGAAACACCGCGAAGAAGGTCTCGACCCGCGGCTCCCATCATTTTTTATGATAACGATGTTAGCAAAGTTCGTCACCCCCATGGCGACGCGCTGGTTATTGCCATCAAGGTCTCCAGTTTCCAAATGAAGAGAGTTCTGATAGACAGTGGAAGTTCAGTTGACATTCTCTTCTAGAGTGCTTTCGAAAGAATGAGGTATGACGCGGATGATTTACTTCCTGTAAAATCATCCTTAGTAGGGTTCTCCGGAGGGGTGATACAACCAGAAGGGATGATCTCTCTACCGGTTACAGTAGGAAACTCACCACGATCGTCAACCGTGACAACGAAATTCTTGGTTGTACGCTGTGCTTCAAGTTATAACGTGATCCTTGGCAGGCCAACCCTCAACGCCTTGAAAGCCATCATCTCTACTTACCATCTTCTCCTCAAATTCCCAACTGAGAGTGGTAGTGGAGAGGTAAGAGGAGACCAACCCTTAGCTCAGCAATGTTACGTCTCGACCCTCAAAGGGAAAGTCCTAAATAAAAGGAAAACAAAGGTTTCAGAAGCCATGCTAGTCAGCAGAATAGCCGAACGGGAAGATGAAGGACTTCGACCTACACCAGTTGAAGAATTGCTAACAGTTCCCCTAGACGCAACCAGAGCAGACCGCACGGTACGGATTGGGGCAAACTTGGCAACCGCACAGCAAGAAGACCTCATGAGAGTATTAAGGGCAAATTCTGATCTCTTCGCTTGGTCATCAGAGGATATGCCAGGCGTAAAACGTGAGATCATAGAACACCACCTTAATGTAGATCAGTCATTTAGGCCTATGAAACAGAAAAGAAGAAATTCCGCTCCAGAAAGGCAGAAGGCCGCAGAGGAAGAAGTATCAAACCTCCTAAAGGCTAAGTTTATCCGAGAGGTGTATTAGCCAGATTGGTTGGCCAATGTTGTTCTAGTAAAAAAGTCGTCCGGAAAATGGAGAATGTGCGTTGATTTCACAGACTTGAACAAGGCTTGTCCAAAAGATTCATTTCCTTTGCCATCAATTGATGGTTTGGTTGACTCTACAACGGGGCATGAGATGCTGAGTTTCTTAGACGCCTTTTCAGGCTACAACCAAATCCGAATGGCCAAAGGCGACAAAGAAAAAACATCCTTCATTACAAGCACTGGAACTTATTGCTACACGGTGATGCCGTTCGGCCTGAAAAATGCTGGAGCCACCTTCCAAAGGCTCATAAATACAGTCTTCAAAGAGCAGATTGGTAGAAATGTTGAGGCGTATGTAGATGATATCACGGTGAAGAGCGAAAAGCCAATGAACATCTATCGGACTTACAAGAGGCTTTTCTACCAATTCGAGTTACACTATGCGATTAAACCCGAATAAATGTTCCTTCGGTGTTCGATCAGGGAAGTTCTTAGGATTTATCTTGACACAAAGAGGAATAGAGGCAAATCCAGAAAAGATCAAAGCTATTCTTGACATGGGATCGCCCAAAAGTCTTCAAGAAATTCAACGGCTTAATGGACGCCTTGCGGCACTTGGCAGATTCATCTCCAAAGCCGGAGAGAAAAATCTCCCTCTCTTTCAAGCCCTACGAAAAGCGCCAAAAATGGATTGGACGGAGGAATGCGATAATGCATTTCATTGGCTTATAAATTATCTCCGATCGCCTCAGCTATTAGCTAAGCCGCAAGTGGGAGAAGATCTCTACATCTACTTTGCGGTTGCCCCAGGCGTGAAGTGCGGATTCTTTTGAGAGAAGATAACGGAGTTCAAAAGCCGCCTACTACACAAGTAAGATCCTTAACGATGCGGAATCAAGATATCCGCCACTTGAAAAATTGGCCTTTGCTCTTATTACATCCGCCCAAGATTGAGACCATATTTTCAAGCCCACAGATCACGATATATTGACCGATCACCACTAAAGCAAGTTCTTCATAAACCGGAAAATTCGGACGCCTAGCCAAGTGGGTAATAGAATTAGGCGAAGTTTGATCTCACCTACAAAACCCCGAGCGGCAATCAAGGCCCAAGTACGCCGATTTCATCGCAGAATTAACTTTTCCTCGCGAATGAGGGCGAAGCTCCCTTCACGTAATCCGTAAGAGGGCCTTAGCATCCCGTGGTCTTTATACGTTGATGGGTCGGAATCAAGAAAGGTCGTGAGCGGTTTTGTCCTTTATTCTCCTTCTAAATGGAAAATGGCAACAGGTGCTCAAGTTCCAATTCCGGACTAACAATGAGGCCGAATATGAAGCACTCCTTGCCGGATTACACCGCCCGGCTCGAATTCAGCGTCTGTGTACTCTGATTCGCAGCTAGTCGTGAGCCACACCCTAGGCAGCTTTGAAGCAAAAGAAAAAAACATGGTCAAATACCAAGCCATAGTGAGGAAAATAGTACCATGCTTCGCCTATTTCCAGATTGAGAAAGTTTGCCGAGCGCAAAACGAAGAGGCGGACGCCTTATCCAAAAATCCAAAAAAGCCACAACGCCAAACGGAGATGCAGAATCCTCTTTTAACCTGCAGTACCTTCCCACAAAGACTATCGATAGACTGGAAGGAGAGGTACAAAGTGTGGCCGAAGAGCCAAGTTGGATGGATCCCATAAAAAGTTTCCTACAAGGTGGGCCTGCACCACCCAACAAAGTGGAGGCCCGACGGATCGCTTACAAATCCGCTCAATACACCATCATCAACGAAAGCCTGTACAAAAGGTCCTACACACAACCTTTCTTGTGATGCTTACATCCTACAGAAGCTAGCTATATCCTTCAAGAAATTCACGAGGGCATCGGCGGTGGTCACATAGGAGGCAAAGCCTTGAGTTACAAAGTCTTGCGGCAAGGTTATTACTGGCCAACGCTAACTCAAGATGCAATAGCGTTCGCTCGGAAATGTGATGCTTGCCAGCGATATTCTAAAATTCAGAGACGACCACCGGCACCACTTACGCCAATTATCAGTCCATGACCGTTTGCTATTTGGGGGGTTGATCTTTTAGGGCCATTCCCTACTTCGATCCGGCAACTGAAGTTCCTAATAGTCGTTATCGACTACTTCACCAAATGGGTGAAAGTTGAGCCCTTAGCCAAGATCACGGAGAAAGCTTGCCAGGGATTCTTATGTCGAACGGTCATCTGCCGATTCGGAATTCCAGTCGCCTTCATCTCCGATAATGGGCGACAGTTTGATAACCAGGCTTTCGTGAGTTTACATTGCGAACTCGGAATTGAATCCAGATTGACTTCTGTGACACATCCCCAAGCCAACGGCCAGGTAGAAGTGACAAACCGTACCTTACTCTAGACTCTGAAAACCCGGGTATCCAAAAATGGAACCAATTGGGTGGAAAAAATTCCGAGAGCCCTTTGGGCCTACAGGACAACTACCAGAACTCCCACAGGGGAAAGTCCATTTTCTCTTACTTACGGGGCCGAAGTCGTCATTCCCGCAGAAATAGGAATGCCTACTTTGCGAACACAGCAGAAGTTCTCGTCAGAAGAAAATGAGAAAAATCTCCGAGCGGAACTAGACCTACTTGAAGAACGAAGAGAAATGGAGAAATAAAGGCCGCTGTCTATCGCCAAAGAATCAAAAGGTTCTACGACACAAGGGTAAAAGAGTCTTCTTCCAAATCAGCGATCCGTCCTAAGAGAAAATGAATTCCAAGGAAATAAAGCCGAACGGGGAAGCTAACTCCTAACTGGGAAGGCCCTTACGTCGTGCAAAGAATCGTCCGAGCTGACACCTATTATCTAGTAAATATGGACGGAAAAACGCTCAAGCGTCCATTCCATGCTGAACACTTACGACACTACTATCAATGAGTTCTGTAGCTGTCTCTTTAATTTCATGGAGTAAAGTTCAAGTCTTTTCCATTCTACTAAAATGCGGTGAAATTCCCATCTACTAAAATGCGGTGAAATTCCCATTCTACTAAAATGCAGTGAAATTCCCATTCTACTAAAATGCGGTGAAATTCCCATTCTACTAAAATGTGGTGAAATTCCCATTCCTAAAAGACGAGTCGGAATTATCTTACACAGATAAACGACAACTCTCAAAAGACAGAAATCCCGATCGAAGTATGAGGCGACAATCTCATTCATGAAGGCGAGTACCTCACTCAACAAAGTCCCATGATTGGACTAAGGACTCGTTACGAAGCTTACAAGCCAAAGGAAGAATAAAGAAATTCGCAAATTTCTTACATGGTTCAAAGACAACCATCACTCGGAAATAAACCTTCACCAAAATAAAGTTTTGCGTTTCATTCATATGAATAGAAATTATATTTCCAAGTGATTGAGAATTTACAAAAATGTTCATAAAAGAAAACATCCTAAGAACTAGGGCCCCCAGGGCAGCCGCCTGCTTCTGAAGGAACTTGGGTAGAAGGCTCCAAGATAGCGGGAACAGGAGCCTCTGGAGTCTTGATAACTTGTTGCTCTTTCAGCTCCGTGAACTTCTTCAAAACTCCAGCCAGCCCCATAGACAAAACTTCCATAGGAGGAACATGATGGCCCACTTGTTGCACCACGGAATATATACGAGTGGCTCCATCTTTAACTTTGGCCCTAAGCCGGGCAACCTCCTTCTCTAATTTGTCCGCTCGTTCTATTAAATCCTTAATTTCTTGCGAGTTGGATTTAGGAGCCTTCAAGCGGGAAGCCAAATCTTCTTTCAGTGTGTCACGCTCCCCCTTTATTTCCGCCAACTCAGCTTGCACGGCGGTAAGCTTAGCAGCCTTCATCTTTAGGTCCCATCGAGCGGCCGCTCGCTCATCCTGAGTCGATTGAAGTTCCTTCTTCAAACTGCTGGATTCATTTTGCAACCCTTTGATAGTCTCCTCAGCAGTAAGAAGAGAACCTTTAGAAACAGATAATTGGGCCGCTAAATCGGCCTTCTCCTTTTCCATAGCGGCCAGCTGCCGCAGCCGCTCGGATGTATCTCGCTCAAGGGCCCGGATAGCATCAAGCTGTTCTTTCTCCTTCTCTTCTAAGGCCGCCACCCTAGAGCTTAACCGAGCGATGTCTGCCCTATTCATTTCCATCTTTGCCAAATCGTCTTGGCAAAGATTGCCAACTCGATCCGCCCAGTGTGCAGTCTACAGAATAACAAGACGCTCGTTAAAAAACGCACCAAGTTTAGAAGTAAAAGGAAATGTGAGAACAACTCTTACTAGCATGGCCGAGCGGAATAGTTGATAAGTGGCCTCTTCCCTCCCAGCCCTCCGGAGTTTCGTGGAGAATCAAGGCCTCATGGCTATCAAAACGCCCTTTTACGGACCCGGCCGTAAAAGAAGTATCCTCGAAGATAACTCTTTTCTTAGTGGCGCATCCCTTTAAAACTGAATCCGCCACTTTTAATTTGTCTAAGAGGGCCGCTTCTCCCGCCTCGGCCTATAAAATAGAACCTAAGTTAAAAGTTCTAAGTGAAACATACCCGTAGGAAAAATATATATAGAAATTCTCACCTCTATGAGAAGGATGTCCTCCGGCCGGCTAGAAGAAGGACCCTCGGAAATTGGGGACAATGCCGGGCGGACTTCTTCCGCTCGAACCTCTTCCCCGAGGCACCCCACTGTTCTTCTCGCAATTCCAGGACACGTCGTCCTCAGAATTCTTTCTCATGGTCCTCCTCTCCCGTGAGGACCCTGCACCCTTCTTGGAAGAATCCGTCTCCTCTCTCTTCCTCTTCTTTCTTTCCTCCTTGGAGGTATCAGCCCCTTGGCCAAGTACCACTTCCTTCTTCTTCCGCCGCGAGGCAAGGACGGGTGAACTTCGATCTCGAAAGAGGCCAAAAGACCCTTAACATAGCTTAGGTCCTCATCCTCCATCGGATTTCCTACAAAACAAGGGCCAAAATAAGTCGCCATCAGTAGTTAAAAATCAGACTAGCAAGATACACGAATAATGCCTACCGGCGGACACTATTAAACGACATTTAACAAGGTTTTCCTTTGTCAAGAACTCATCCATGTACACTTTGGATAGCCCTGTCATTGACTTAAGAAGAACCTCCTCTTCTCCGGTCATTTCCTCACAAGCGATGTCCGTTCGGGGAACCTCCCACTTTGTTCGGACATCCCACTCCGACTTACTTTTGACAAAGAAGAATTTACTCTTCCATCGCTTAATGGAAGAAGGAACTTTCCCTAAAAATTTCCTCCCAGAACGAGCCTAAAAGTAATACCAATCGGCGTTAGATTCTAGGCATAGGCTAAAAAGCATACGGAACCAACGGACGGTCGGACTTATTCCGTAATGCTTGAAAACAATAACAAATCCGTTCAAAAGTCTCCAAGAATTTGGGGCCAACTGTGAGGGACACAAATGATACTCTTCTAGTATTGCCTTAGCAAAATCAGAAAAAGGAAGCCTAAGGCCACCCAATACCGCATCTTGATAGATGGCTATCTCCCCTTCCCTAGGAGAACTTGCCCTCTCCCCAGAACAGGGAACCCTAACCTCAAACAGGGACAGATTTATCTCATACCTTGCTACCAGGCTATCTACTTCCTTTTGTCCAAGAAGACTTATGAATGTGTCCGACCCCCTACCCATTGCCCTAGAAGCAGGATGAACCCGCGAACCCTGAACCGGGACGTCTCCAAGTCCACCCGGAATCGCCGGGATCGCAACAGAAACCGTAGGGTTGGACGGAGAAGGAATCGAGGGCTCATGAGAAGAACTAGAGGAGGAAGAAGTAGCGCTAGCCATTACCTTAGGAAAGAAAAAGATAACACAAACACAGAAAACTCGAAACCAAAGCTCGCCGGAGAAGAAGAAGAAATCTTAGGAAGAAGACACGATTCAACTTTCGAAATAAACCTTTTTCGGCCCTCGATTTAGCATATATATGAAAAGCAAAGAATCCTCGGCCGTTAGATCTCAAGTGTTACATTCCGATCAAAACCGTTGAACCAAAGGTCCCCAAATCCCACCGCTCAAATAAGCCATTATTACTCCTCCAAGAAATCCGTCCACGTCAGCATGCCAAACGCCGCCTGACACATATTGGTAATCGTGCCCATCATGCTGTTGACAAAACGCACACCGCGCATGTCACGCCATATCCCTCCTTTAATATGAAACAGTAGCAAAGACACATGTCCCTCAAAGAAATAATGAGCACAATACCATAGGACCAACACCATAAAAGACAAAACACACATTCCAACATAGGATCGCCAGTGAAGGCCATAAAAACGCCAAAGGATTTACAAGCAAAACGACAAACATCATTTATTCAGGTTACATGACGAACGCAAACAAAGCAAAAATAACAAAAACATGTTATCCAATTTAACTAAAGTTAAATATCTCATGATTCGTCCGTCCACGCTTCGGATGAGACTCGGAGGAGATGCACGGACTCCGAATCGCCACTATCCCTCGCTCCCACTAGGAGAAGGATCAAGATGGGGGCGAAGGTAGGGACACACTTCTCTACCGTGAGTCGCCTCCAAACATCTCAAATTCAAACGCATACCCCCGCATAAGTGACAACTAAAGGTCCCCGCCTCCATGCCGTGATCAACATGAAAAGCCTCCCACTACATCGATACATATCTCACCCGGGTCCCCGTTAATCAATAGAACGCCCGCCACACACTGCTCGGACTTACTAGGTGGATAAACCCGGTCCTTAATTCCGGCCAGATGTTCGTGAAAGGAGTCGGGAATTACGCAAGTGGCTAGAGCATTGGCTAAAAGTGAAGAATTTATAAAAAGACAAACGCTGAGCCATGATACAAAAGATTTCGACTATGAACGCTACCCATACAAACCCTTAAGTAGAAAAATAGGGAAAATTTCGAGAAAAATCTACTTCGATAACAAATAAGAAAGAGAACACAGTAACCGTCGGTCACCTATTAAAAACACGTATACCATAGCCATAGACGGAGCCCACTCCTACATAGACGTGCCAACTAAGAAGAATACTTGTTCTCGAACCAAGCGAAATGTGCGATTAGCTCACCTCTCGCTCAGATTCTTCGAACATAGTACATTTTAGGGGGGACTAGTGTTACGGGTATATTTGGTAAGACAGATGTCATTGACCTAGGGACCATGTTTTCTCAGCCACGTAGCATCTTTGGCCACGTGGCAATATCACCAAATAACCTTGCACAATTCCGTTCGGCAATAACGTGAGGAATAAATCCTCATGAACAAGTCCGCCGGAATTATAACAACCCTCTTATACAAGGCGTGAGGTGGAAGAAGAGAAGTAAATATCTAACGCCTCTACAAGTAAGTAGGCCTTATCCACTTACTACGGTGGCGATATTTACTCTACTTGCCTACATAGCACCTACACGCTAGGCGTGATATTTTCCTCGCCACTTTAGAAGATATTCACCTAGCCCACCGCCTTACCCCACCGCCTTGCAAGATATTTGTTTAAACCGCCTCTCACTTGCTATAAAAGGAGAGGAAGGACAAAAAGGAAAGGGGGCCGGAAAAAAGAAACACTCACTACACATTACACAAAGCGTTGCCTAGGACTTCTTACCCTGATTTCTGACTTAAGCATCGGAGTTAAATCCGGGCAGAAAGGCCCAATTCCGATCACTTCTCCTCCTCTTCACAGGTCTATCAGTGGATAATTCCGGACGGAATTGCTGAGTGCCCTCCGCGTCTCCCTGTTCGCAAGCAGAAGTAAGCGTCCACACCAACTATAAATATTAACCGTTTGTCAAAGGCTGAGACCAAATCACGAGGCCACAGTAGCCAAAGAGTGAGGTGGACCAGTTTTTGGCATCAACAATTATTATATAATGTTATTATATAGAATGAGAAAGAGAGAGAGAGAATGAAAAAAAAAAATTCAACTCTCTCTCTCTCTCTCTCTCTCTCTCTCTCTCTCTCTCTCTCTCGATCTGATCTTCAGAAGCCTTAACCTACCCATCTCCTTTCCTCCTCCCATGCTCAACCCAAGTTGGTCGCCGCCCGCGAGCACAGCCCACGCCGGCCGCCGCCCGAGAGCACAGCCCAACTATAACACTCGTTTCCAACCAAGGATCAAGTGTCACACTAACCACCTCAAGGGGTGAGCCCTGAACCTAAGGCTGTAGAATAGATAATCAATAACTTGAAAATCATACGAAAGCTAATAAAGAAAGCAAACTAGTGTCATAACTGGCAAACCAAGTACAATTTAATACAACCCCAAATGAGAGTACTGACATAATACTGACATAAGTATCTCAAATACAATTGGAGTTCTACTCACTCCTACACACCAACATAATACTACTACAAGGTAGGTGGTCAGAGCCCAGCTAAGGGTGAACAAGACCCTCTCCTCTACTCTAGGAAAGATCATGGTACCTTTCTACCTCCTGCAAGAGCATGTAAAAGAGGAATGAGCTACTCGAGCCCAGTTCAGGTAATACCATACCTGTGTATAATACATGAAAGCATCTATGAAATAAATTCTTAAATAAATAAGATACATAAAAGTTGAAGATAAAAATGCATTTCAAAATATCATGCTAATCAATGCATTTTCTTCAATTTGAATAATCATGCCAGTATGCAAAAGAATTTCAAGAGAAATAAAATGCATGTTCATAATGTTCATATAATCATCGGTACCATGAATGACTCTGTAATTTCCCTCAGTGGATAAATATCGACACCTATAGCCACCACGATCCAACTCTGGCTCCGGTGAGGTGAGAAATAGAGGATCATATCATAATCTTAATAAAGTGCATGTTCATAATGTTCATATAATCATCAATACCATGAATGACTCAGTAATTTCCCTCAGTGGATAAATATCGACACCGATAGCCACCACAATCCAACTCTGGCTCCGGTGAGGTGAGAAATACAGGATCATATCATAATCTTAATAAAGTACATGTTCATAATGTTCCTATACTCTTCTGACCATGAATGACTCAGTAATTTCCCTCAGTGGATAAATATCGACACCGATAGCCACCATAATCCAACTCTGGCTCCCGTGAGGTGGGAAATACAGAATCATATCATAATCTCAATATAGTATTGATTACACCTACACCCCTACTTCAATAATTATGGAACCAGTGTGTAAATCAGGATGAACCCTCACGATCCTCTATGGGCTCTCGTCAGGGTACCATCTCTGCCCTTACGATCGAAATATGGCTCCCGCAAGGTGACTATCTCTAGGATAGTATATACGCAAACCAGGCACCTACGAGTACGGAAAGGGGGTTTTATTTCTTGAAAACGGAAGGTTTTGAAAACAGATAGTTCGGACTTTAAGAAATGCAGGATTTAACAAATCACCCCTTCCCTACCTAGTACCGTACTTTCTGGCTCTATCAGGGAGCCACCACTAATGCAAGCAAATATGAAAATACGGTGTAGCGTATCAATACTTTCAATTATTCTTTTTCCTATTTCATGTTTCTTTAATTGAAACATTTGCATGATCATTTCATAAATTCATTTCCAAGATAAAACTTAGGAAAAATCTCATTGAAACTCTAATTCATGGTTTTCAAAATAAGGGTAAGCACTTCATAGAAAATACGGTAAAAATATGAAATTTCCAGTTCGTTCCCTCACCTGAGTCTAATAGATCTCTAGGACTGGCTTGGTTCTTCGGCAGCAGCGGCCTTGCCTTTGCCTTTTTCTTATCCTAGTAATCAAAATATAGAAATTTAGGTACGAAAACTGTATTCTTAACTTGTATTCTTACTTAGACTCGAAAGAATACAATAAATTCTTTAACTTAACTCGAGCATGCTTCCAATTAACATGCATCTACATCTTTCTAAAGTGCATTAAGTAAATACGGGAAATACTCTAAATGGAAGATTTTTCTATCTTCATCATTGACCTAGATTGGGCTCCTAACATGCTCTTTAGATTAATCAAATGATATTCATAAACATGAAGCATTAATCATGTATAATTTCAAGAAAAATCGGGCAACATCTCCCCTATATTTAGGCTCTCGAAATTATACAAACATACACACATTCATATCATAACAATACTACAAGTTCTACCTCATTTTAATTTCATTAATCCAACCCCTTCATAGCCCTATTATCCGATTCAGTTTATGCATCTACTTAGGGTTTCTCCAAATTTGAAATTTAGGGATTTACTTGACGAAGAGGATGGTCTGTCGGCGTAGGGCTGCAAGCCAGAAGGAAGGCACGCGAGTGGTGGTTCGGCTAGGCCGAGCTAGAGGGCGCTGGGGTGGCCGAGATCGTGCGGCGCCGGGGTGCGCGGCCGGTGACGCAACTGAGCTGCGGAGAAGCGCGGCAAAGGGGCACCGGAGCTGAAACCTCGCGCGCGCACAGGCGGGGAGGCAGCGTGCGGAGGAGAACTAGAGTGGGGTGTTGGCGTGGCTGGGATCGCCGACGATCGGCGACGGGCGGCTGGGCTGGTTGGGGGCGCAAGTACGGGAATGGAGAAGAAGAAGGAAGGATGAAGAGGGGCACGAGTGATTTTATTTTATTTTCCCTTTCATATGCCCTAAGTCCCTCTTATAACTTCATGATGTTATAAAAATGTTTTATTTATATTATTTTATCAATTAATTAATCTTATCTCTAAAAACCTAATTTATTACTTATCTTCCAACCCATTAAACTAGATTATCTTCTAAAAAGAATTTAATATTTAATATTATCCTTTAACTTTATGTTACATTACTATTTAATTATATTATCTTATGAATAATTAATCGATAATTCATCGACCCAGATCCGGGAATCCCGGGCCAAACGATCCCAGTGACATGGGCGTACTGTAGCATCTCGGGTTGTCTTCTCTCCCGACCCAAATCTGGTTTCCTTAGCTTTTGACTAAGCCAGATCTACTTTATTGAGACTCTAACTTTCGTCCTATATATATCTTCCACTTAATCAATCTGGATTAATTACTATTTAATTAATTTCTCATTTAATTAATCTAACTCCTCTGACTATCTACCTCCAACTATTCTATGTAGATCTGGCTTGGCCCAATAAGACCTTCTCTCCACTCTATAGTTGAGAAGCTAGATTTCGGGTCCATTAATTCCCGATTTTCTTTAACTTTGAGGTTAGAATAATTAATCTGATTTTTGAGTTAATTAACCTCATTTAAAATTTGAAAATTTACTAAAAATTTATTTAGAAAAATTCAGGATGTTAAAATTCTCCCACGCTTAGGAAATTTTGTCCCCGAAATTTTCTTACAATAGATAACTAAAATAACTGAGGGTACTGTTCCCTCATCTGATCCTTTCTTTTCCAAGTGGCTTCTTCTACTTGGTGATGACTCCACAACACTTTCACTAGAGGTATTATCTTGTTCCTCAATGCCTGTTTCTTCCTGTCGAGGATATGTACTAGTCCCTCTACGTAGGTCAAATCTGGTGCTAATTCTACGGCTAATCACGTCAAAACTTGATTCGGATCCTTAATGCCCTTCTGCAGTACCAATATATAAAAGACATCATGTAACCACGACAGCTCTACTAGTAAGATAAGCCGGTAAGCTACATGACCTACCCTATCGACTATCTTATACGGCCCGATATATCGTGGACTCAGCTTCCCATGCTTCTGAAACCTAGGTACACCCTTCCATGGGGATACCTTAAGGAACACCTCGTCTCCTATTTCAAACTCCAAATCTCGACGGCGGTTATTGGCATAGCCCCGCTCCTTGTCTTGAGCTTTCCTGAGACACTCTCTAATGAGTTTGACTTTCTCTGAGGTAACCAATACCAACTCTAGGCCTAAAATCTTTCTTTCACCTTCCTCATCCCAGCATAACTGAATCCTGCATCTTCAACCGTATAATGCTTCATACGGTGGTATACCAATACTTGTCTAGTGACTGTTGTTGTAGGCAAACTCCAACAGTACCAGATTCTCATCTCAGCTCCCGAGAAGTTCCATAACATATGCTCGTAGTAGATCCTCAAGTATCTGGATGGTCCTCTCCGACTGTCCATCTGTCTCCGGATGGTATGACGTGTTAAAGTTCAGTCTCATCCCCAAGGCCTTATGCAGACTCTTTCAGAAGTGAGAGGTGAATCTCGGGTCTCTATCTCACACGATCAACATGAGTACGCCATGTAGTCTCATAATCTGGTCCACGTACATCCGTGCTAACCGATCCCGAGAGTATGTTGTCTTGATTAGAAGAAAATGGGCAGATTTGGTCAGTCTGTCTAAGATAACCCATATGGCATCCTTGCCTTGACTGGTTCGGGGTAGACCAGACATAAAATCCATGGCTATCCTTTCCCGCTTCCATTCCAAGATCTCCAGGGGTACCAGCAACCCCGGTGGCTTCTTGTGCTCAGCTTTGATCTGCTGACAGATCAAGCATCTAGCCACGTACTTAGCAATATCCTTTTTCATTCTCCTCCAGATGTAGTTTTCTTTGATGTTGCGATACATCTTTGTGCTCCCTGGGTGCATAGCATAGGCCGAGCAATGAGCTTCCTCGAATATTTGTTGCTTGAGGGCCTCATCAATTTGTGACACGTAAATCCGAGCACCTACCATCACTGCTCCATCTGGAGATAGAGAATAGTCACCAAGTCTTCCCCCTTGTAGCTTCTCAGCTAGCTTTATTAACTTAAGGTCTTATAGTTGAACCTCCTTAATCTGTGATATAAATGTCGGGCGTAGTTGAAAATTCACCAATAACACCCCCAGCTCATCCACCGAAAATCAGACTCTCGTGGTTCTCAAATCATGAAGTTGGGCAAAGTTGGTAGTCCCCAATCGTGCCATCATCTTTCGGCTCAGGGCATCAACCACCATATTTGCTTTCCTAGGGTGATACTCAAAAGTGCAGTCGTAATCCTTCACTAATTCCATCCACCTCTGCTCGCATATATTCAGCTCCTGCTGGCTCATCAAATATCTCAAGCTCTTGTGGTCGGTGAAGATTTTACAGGCTTCACTATACATATAGTGTCTCCATAACTTCAAAGCGAAGACTACCGCCGCTAGTTCCAGATCATGGACCGGATAGTTTACTTCGTGAGTCTTGAGCTGGCTAGATGCATAGGCAATGACTCTGCCCTGCTGCATCAAGACACAACTCAAGCCCCTATACAAAGCATCACTATAAATTTCAAATTCTATACCTGCGGTAGGTAAGGTGAGGATAGGAGCAGACACCAGTCCGTTCTTCAGCTTTTGAAAGCTTTGCTCACATTCCTCGGTCCACTCGAACCTTGCATTCTTCAGCAACAATTTGGTCACGGGCTGGGCGATTGAAGAAAACCTTTCCACGAATCACCTACAGTAATCAGCCAACCCCAGGAAGCTCCTGATCTCCTTGACTGTGGTTGGGGATTGTCAGTTAGTTATTGGTTCAATCTTCTCGGGGTCCACGTAGATCCCTGACCCTGAGACAACGTGTCCCAAGAACTTCACTTCTCCTAACCAAAAGTCACACTTTTTGAGGTTGGCATATAGTTATTTCTCTCTTAATATTTGTAGCACTATTCTAAGGTGGTGTACGTGCTCCTCAACACTCTAAGAGTACACCAATATATCATCGATGAAGACCACAACGAACTGATCCAGATAGGGTTCGAATATTCTATTCATCATTCCCATGAACACTGCTGGTCCATTCATCAATCCAAAATGCATTACAAAGAATTCAAAATGCCCGTATCGGCTCCGAAAAGCTGTCTTTGGTACATCTTCCTCCTTCACTAGCAGCTGGTGATATCCCGACTTCAAGTCGATCTTTGAGAAGATGCTTGCTCCTTGCAGTTGGTCGAAGAGATCATCGATATGGGGTAGAGGGTATTGATTCCTAATGGTGACCCCGTTCAGCTGTCGATAGTCAATGCACATCCTTAGAGAGCTATCCTAGGGGAGACACTAGGTCTGATGAACCCCTTCTCTGATAGTTCGTCCAATTGAGCCTTCAGCTCTTTCAGTTCCACTGGGGCCATTCTATAAGGCGCCTTATAGATTGGAGTTGTTCCTGGGTATAACTCAATAGAAAACTCCACGCCTCTATGCGGGGGTAGCCCAGGTAGCTCTTCAAGAAATATATCTGGATATTCACACGCTACCAGTATTTCCTGTACATCTTTCTTGGGGGCCTCAACTTCCACCAGATTCGTTAAGCAGGCTTCCTCTGTTTGAGCTCGCCTCCTATAGAAGAAGATCTCCTATTCTCCAGGTCGTTGGAAGCACACCATCTTCAAGTGACAATCGACGGTAGCGTAGTGGATAGACAACCAATCCATACCTAAGATAGCGTCAAAGTCTATGGTCCTTATAGGGATCAAATAAGCTAACAGCAGATGACCTTCAACCCTCAGATCACATCCTTCATACACTATCTTTACAATCATTGAGCTCCTAATAGGGGAGGATACTATCATAGGTTCAGCTAATTGTGTAGCCTATATATGAGTAGGTAGAGTGAAAGCAGTAGCTATGTATGAGTGTGTGGAGCCGGGATCAATTAACATACATGCATCGATGCCAAAGATTTGCATCATACCTGAGATGACATCGGGGGTGCTCACAGCCTCCTGCTGTGTCATGGCAAAGGCCTGGGCCGTCAGTTGGGCCTGAACTCCTCGGCCTCCACAGCCACCCCGGTGTCTCCCTGCTGAAGATCCTCCTCAGCTGCCTCTAGTACTGCCGACAACAGATGCTCCAAGGCCCTGCTGTGGTTGCTGGCAAACAGTAATACTAACCGGTGGGGTTGTCCCGCTCCCCTGTGAAAGTAAGGGACACTTGTTGCGGTAGTGCCCAGGCTGCTTGCAGTAGAAGCATACAACTTTCCCAGCGCTTGCTACACACTCACCAAAATGAAACTTGAAACAAGTCTAACACTAAGGCTTGTTTTGCTTCTGTCCACTAAAAGAAAAGCCTCCACTGCTGCTGTTGTTGCTCTTCTTAGACGGTCTGGAACTGTTACCCGCGTGGAAGTTGGGCGCGTTCCTCTTCTTAAGTCTTTCCTGGCGCTGTTTCTGCTTCCCAAGGCTCAACTAAATTCGGAGAACGCCCTCAACTAATGCTGTGTAATTGTCAAAAGCAGATACAGTGACGTAGTTACGGATCTCATCCCGGAATCCATCCTCGAACATTTGACATTTCTCAGCTTCATAATCCACGTATTGAGCTGCATACCTTCCCAGATCGGTGAGCTGGGCCTCATACTTGGCCACGGAGAGGTTTCCTTGAACAAGACGCATGATTTCTTGCCGCTT
Source organism: Dioscorea zingiberensis (assembly GCA_026586065.1). Taxonomy (NCBI): domain Eukaryota; kingdom Viridiplantae; phylum Streptophyta; class Magnoliopsida; order Dioscoreales; family Dioscoreaceae; genus Dioscorea; species Dioscorea zingiberensis. Next base: position 30,193,358 of record CM048820.1, on the reverse strand, counting down.
TGCCTTATATATACCTCAGACAGGGACTTCTGATAAAAGGCCTTCCGGAAATCGGCCCAAGGGATAACTGTCTGGGTTCCAAGCGTCGCCTAAGTGCTAACCACCACTGTAGAGCCCCATGTCCCAACAATAGGGTTACTGTAGTCACCTTTTCCTCGTCCGGGCACCACAATGCCTGGAAGACCAGCTCTAGGTGCGAGATCCATAACTCTGCATCTGCTGGGTCATGGGTCCCCGTGAACTGGGTGACTCCCATGTTGCGGGCTCCAGTAACAAAGTCTTGTCCTATGGTCCTCGTCTGTTGGTAGTTTGGAAAGGCCGCGAATGACTGCGCCATCTGATCAAAGAACTACTGTATTCCCGCGTTATACCCGGTCCAGGTTGCATTCCTGGGTAATACCCTGGTCCAGATTGCATCCTCGGGTTATACCTCGGTCCAGGTTGCATTCCTGGGTCATAACCCGGTCCATGTTGTGAATAAGAAGCTTCAACAGGTACTTTTGCTGGCTCAGGAACCTCCACATCTGCCTCCACTGGTTCCTCCCGTGGGACCCGTGGTGGTCTACCGCGTCTTTTTGGTGCCATTCTGAAATATAGGAGAAGTGTCATTATAATTCTTAATACTTATTGCAATTATTAGCATTTACTCTACTGACACATACTCACACCCTAAAGCTCTGACCATTTCTAGGTTGTCTAGGACTAAACCCGCCTCTGATACGACTAAATGTAATACCCGTTTCCAACCATGGATCAAGTGTCACACAAGCTAGCTCAAGGGGTGAGCCCAGAGCCTAAGGTTGTAGAATAGATAATCAATAACTTGAAAATCATGCGAAAGCTAATAAAGAAAGCAAACTAATGTCATAACTGGCAAACCAAGCACAGTTTAATACAACCCCAAATGAGAGTACTAACAAATACAGACATAAATGTCTCAAATACAATGGGAGTTCTACTCACTCCTACACACCAACCTTAAAAAGTGTGACTTTTGGTTGGGAGAAGTGAAGTTCTTGGGAAACATTATCTCGGCGTTAGGGATCAATGTGGACCCCGAGAAGATTGAAGCAGTAACTAACTAGCAAGACCCAACCACAGTCAAGGAGATCAGGAGCTTCCTGGGGTTGGCCAGTTACTACAAGAGATTCATAGAAGGGTTTTCTTCAATAGCCAAGCCCATGACCAAATTGTTGTTGAAGAATACAAGGTTCGAGTGGACCGAGGAATGTGAGCAAAGCTTTTAAGAGCTGAAGAACCGACTAGTCTCACTCCTACATCATTTACTATTAGATACCCTCACATCCATCCGTCCATTTTACTTTTGACAAAACAAATCTCCAGCCATTGGATCCCAACGATTATATTCATGACCGTTGAAACCATCTCAAGCTCTATAAATATCCATTGTTACAATCCTAGCCTCACAGTGAAAAAAATCATTCCTTATACTCACGATCTGGTGTTTTCCCTCACCTGCGCTCCTTTTCTCTAATTACTCATTCTCACTCTCTTCTCATCTTCATCCTCTCTTAAACATCAATCTCATCATCATCATCTTCATCTATTTTTGGGATACTTGAGCTATGCTTACCCGGTGACGTGCCACGAGGAGGTGCCGATAAACGTGTGGGTTAGGATACCCTATTAGCTATAGAGATCACCGGATTCCTACATGAATGAGGCGATAATCGGATTTTAGGACAGTGCGAGCACACGCCCTACCCAGGCTTGATCATTCCGATCTTTACTCACTTTATTTTGGGCTGATTTCTGCTCTTTGTGCTTGATTTAGATTGTTGTTTGGAGTGTGTTCAATTAATGTTGATTTATTGGATTAAGTGAATGTTGTGTTGATTAATTAGAGCATATCACCAACAATCTTAAAGCCGATTATAGACAATTATTCCTCACTGTCCAGAAAATCACATTGGAAAAGCCTAACTTTAGCCCTCTGATCAACCTCTAAATTTACAATGATCGAATTTCAATTATCTGATTTGGCTAAAAATCTGATTTCACTGTTATTCTTTAATTAATTCTATGAGTTCTCATAGCCTTGATCTATCTCACTGAAAGTTCTATCTCTTTACTACAAACTGATTAAAATCATTATTTCATTTAATCTGTTTCTCAAATTACACTTTGATTGGCTTACCTCATCATCCACTAGTGTTCAATCATTAAACTACTGCTTGACTAAAAGCTCCATTAGAATATCAGAGATATAATCTAAGACATTTCAAGCTGCAAAACTTCTCTAATCGAATTCATCTCACTGTTGAACTACTTGCCTTAAGCTCTTGATCTTGGCTGCTACGTTTTGTTGTTTTATTACAAATCTCACTGCTGAAATCTGCATATTCTTGTTATTGAATTACTTGCTGCTACTTTGCTGCAAAATTTAACTCCTGTTTTAAATCATAGTTGAATAATAATTTATGTTGTATATTGTTGATTAATTATTTTATTATAACTTGTTAGCTTCAATAATTTAATTACTAGCCTAGAAAATGTCTTTCAATCAACTTGAGATGTCATGTAAACTAGAAAAATTTGATGCGAAGACTATATTTAGGAGATGGCAAGCTCAAGCTGAGTATTGGCTTTCCACCCAAGGTTTAGCCTCAACTCTCAGGAACCCAAGTTTTGATTCAAGCGACTTTGGTTCCGATGGCCTTCGTAGACTTTCGATTTCCTACTCTGATCAATCTCAATCTTCAAACACAATTGATAGGACTGCAGAAGAAATTGATTACCACGGCAAGTACCATTTGCTTGGTTGCCTTTCTGAGAGACTATGCAACAAATACTATGAACATAAGACCGCTAAGGAAATTTGGGACTCTTTAGAAACTGAATATGGTCCAAACAACGCCACTAGAGTTAGTCACCTGACAGTAGACTTTGACAACTTCAAGATGGTCAACAACACACCTATGGTAGAACAAATCCTTACTTTTCAGGAGTACATTGCTTCATTTAACAAACATGGGACAAATTTCTCAGAAATTCACACAGTATCTATCTTACTTAGCTAACTTTCACTATCTTGGTCTGATTTTGGTTATTCACTCAGACGCAAGATCAACACATTGAACTTACTAAAAGTCTATAACATGTTTAGGACTGAAGAGGCAAACCGTCTCCACTCTAGAGCCACGAACACATCTAAGGGAAAAGTTTACATGACTGAGTCCAGTAACAACCCTAAAGGCCCCAAACAATCACCTAAGAACAAAAATCACTCTCCTAAGGGCAAGAACTTTAAATATAGGGGCAAACCACACACGCACCCCAGTTCTCAGACTAGACTACCTATTCCTGAAATTTCTGAGAAGAATCCTAAACATTGTTTTGTTTGTGGTAGGACCACCAATGTGGTGAAGGACTGCTTTCTCAGGAAGACTGCACTTATGAAGCAGAACTCTGGTCCACCCAAACCACAAGCAAATGTACTTGAAATGAGTGCACCTTCCACTGAGACTCAGTTTAGGCCAGTAAGCTTTATCCCTATGGTGAATTTGACTTATCAAAGCTTAGAGTGGTGTTTAGATTCTGGTGCTAATGTCCATGTATGTACTGAATGTTTCTGGTTCTCCACTTACCAGGTCTCAAGTGGAGGATGTGTGACTCTGGGAAACGGATCAGTAGCACACGTGCTAGGGAAAGGATGAATAGACCTAAAGATGATATCAGGCAAAGTCCTTACTCTACTGGATGTTCAGCACGTTCCAAACATTAGGAGGAACCTGATTAGTGGCTCACTTTTGATTCAGTCCGGTTATAAAATTATATTAGAGTCAAATAGAGTTGTAATCACTATAGGAAATCATTTTGTTGGAAAAGGTTTTGTATCTAAAGGATTATTTAGATTAAATGTTTATGAACCTTGTACTTTATCTTTTAATGAATGTGCTTCTACTTCTTCTTCTTCATCTATGATCATGAATGTTGAATCTTCTGAGACTTGATATGGACAATTAGGACATGTAAGTAATTGGAACAATAAGAAGATTAATAAACTTAAACTTGATTCCTAAATCAAAGATTGGCTCTAACTCAAAATGCCAAATTTATGTCCAAGCCAAACTTCCTAAAAAGCCTTTCCAGCAGATCATTAGAAACTCTGATTTACTTGAATTTATTCATAGTGACATTTATGATTCAAACAGAACTCCCATTTATAGATGACCACTCTAGATACTGTTATGTTTATCTGATTAAAACCAAAGACCAAGCTCTCAACAAATTTATGATTTACAAAGCTGAAGCTGAAAACCAATTAGGAAAATCCATTAACACTCTTAGGTCTGATCGAGGTGGCGAATACACCTCTTATGCTATGACTCAATTTTGTGAAGAGAATGAGATTATCCATAAGTTCATTGCTCCCTATACACCAGAGTCCAATGGGGTAGCAGAAAGAAAAAACAGGATATTAATGGACATGGTAAATGCCATGCTATTAAGTTCTGGAGTACCCGAGAACTTGTGGGGGGAGGCCCTTCTCTCAGCCTATTTCATACTAAATAGGGTACCTTTTAAGAACCGTGACACAACACCCTATGAGCTTTGGAAGAAAAGAGAGCCACAGCTGAATTGCTTTAAAGTGTGGGGGTGTCTAGCTAAGGTTAAGATTCTTGAACCAAACGTTAGGAAAATTGGACCCAAAACAATTGATGTTGTATTTGTGGGATATGCCTTAGATAGTAATGTTGGAAGATTCTTGGTGATTAATTCTGAGGTGGGTGAAATAGTCAACAACACAATAATTGAGGCTAAAGATGCCACCTATTTTGAGAACATATTTCCCTTAAGGACATCAATACCTCAGTATCCTACTCTTGCTCCTATAACCCATGATTCTTCTAGTAGACTTGTTCCTAAACCTATAGAAGAACCTAGAAGAAGCAAGAGAGGTAGGATAGAAAGAAATTTAGGAGATGATTTTGTTACATTCTTGATTGAGGATACTCCTACTACATATCAAGAGGCTATGAGATCTTCTGATTCTCCTTTCTGGAAAGAAGCAATTGATGATGAAATAAATTCAATGTTGAGCAACAATACTTGGATCCTCACTACTTTACCCCCTGGAAACAAGCCACTAGGGTGCAAGTGGGTATTTAGAAAGAAACTAAGGCCCGGTGGATCCATAGAAAAATATAAGGCTAGATTAGTAGCTAAGGGATTTAAACAAAAGGAAGTTTTAGATTACTTTGACACCTATTCACCTGTTGCACGTACTGAAACAATTAGCCTAATCGCCCTAGCTACTGTACACAAATTACAAATTCACCAAATGGATGTCAAAACAGCCTTCCTAAATGGAGATTTAGAGGAAGAGATTTACATGGAGCAACCTGAAGGCTTTGTTGTCCCTGGACAAGAGTACAAGGTTTGTAGGCTTGTAAAATCTCTTTATGGACTGAAGCAAGCCCCTAAACAGTGGCATGCTAAATTTGACTCCACAATTATCTCCTATGGATTCGAAGTCAATAATTATGATAGATGTGTATATTACAAGCAAGTAAATGATCAATGTGTCATAATATGTCTCTATGTTGATGATTTAATCATATTTGCCTCAAACATGAACTTAATTAATGATACTAAGAAATTCTTGTCTAACAAATTTGACATGAAGGATCTAAGAGAGGGAAATGTGATTTTGGGAATCAAACTCATTAGAACCGAATCTGAAATAACATTGTCACAATCATACTATACTGAGAAAGTGTTAGAAAGATTTGGTTATCTTGATTGCAAACCTTCTGCTACACCTTTTGATCCGAGTGTGCACCTTAAGAAAAATAGGGTGAACCTGTAAGACAAGATAGATATGCACAAATCATAGGATCTGTAATGTATTTGTCTAACAGGACTAGACCCGACATTGCTCAGTTGTGACCAAACTTAGTAGGTACACAAGCAACCCGAACTCCGAGCACTGGACTACTCTTGAAAGAGTTCTTAAATATCTCAAGGGAACAGTATCCCAAGGATTGAGATACACGAAATTCCCGGGTATTGTAGAGGGACCCGACATTGCTTAGTCGTGACCAAACTTAGTAGGTACACAAGCAACCCGAACTCCAAGCACTGGACTACTCTTGAAAGAGTTCTTAAATATCTCAAGGGAACAGTGTCCCAAGGATTGAGATTTACAAAATTCCCTGGTGTTGTAGAGGGATATATAGATGCAAATTGGATTTCTGATTCCCTGAACTTAAAGTCCACCTCTGGCCAAGTATTCCTACTTGGTGGAGGAGCTAACGAATGAAAATCTGCAAAGCAGAAGCTCAATGCTAGGAGCACTATAGAAGCTGAACTTATTGCACTAGATTCCACTTGCACTAAAGCTTAGTGGATTAGGAATTTACTTTCCAAAATTCCTGTTATGTCTTCAAATATGAATACTATTGCTATACATTGTGATTCTAAATCAGCAATTGAACTGTGTAAACGTGAATGTACAAATGACAAGATGAACAGGCACCTGCGGATCCGGCACAAGTCAGTGTAAAGGCATTTGAAGCACAATGTTGTGAGCACTGAATATGTAAAGTCAGAGCTAAATCTAGTGGATTGAATGACTAAAGGGTTATCGAGATCATTGATAGCTGATGCGTCGAGGAGAATGGGGCCAAACCCATAAAGGTCAATAACAGTAACAACCCTATTTTTTTGAATGGAGATCCCAGGATAGAGGTTCAAAGGGAAGTTATCTGATTGTTTGACTGGGAGAGCACCCCACATGTATTTGAGATACATTTATTATTATTACCCCATTCCTATGGCGCGTGCTCTCATGTAGTGGTTTAAGGTTGAACTTAGCTCTTAATGAGATCAAAGGCTATATTTAAGCGAGATATCACACTACAGATATCTCTGGAGATCTCACCTATGTGGAGACCACTGTCAGGCCGTATTTAAGCGAGATATCACACTACAGATATCTCTGGAGATCTCACCTAGAGAGTTAACCCACACTCTCATAAAGGCTATATTTAAGCGAGATATCACACTACAGATATCTCTGGAGATCTCACCTATGTGGAGACCACTGTCAGGCCGTATTTAAGCGAGATATCACACTACAGATATCTCTGGAGATCTCACCTAGAGAGTTAACCCACACTCTCACAAAGGCTATATTTAAGCGAGATATCACACTACAGATATCTCTGGAGATCTCACCTATGTGGAGACCACTGTCAGGCCGTAGTTGTGAGAGTGTGGGTTAACTCTCTAAAATCTCCATGAAATGGTATGTGCGTATGGCCAATAATGCACCAAATCCGCCTTGCTCAAGTATCACACAAGATCCCTAGTTGGGTTGAATGTTGACTCAAGGAATGTAGTTCAAGACACGGTTCACTACACTTCCATCAGTTGGAGATTCTAGTAGAAGTCTAAGGTTCAAGTCCCTAAGGACACCTCAGTCTATGGTCTTGTCTAAGCCCAGAAACTCAACTCAATAAAACTCTCTAATTCTTCTTTGATGAAAAAATCAATATTCCAATTCCAGCGTCTATTATTTTACTCTGAGATATAAATATCCATCATCTTCATCTTAAGTATGTTGCACATCATACTTCATGTCGATATGTGTTACGCCTGACTGTGAGTGTAGTGGGGATTGTTATATACCCTCACATCCATCTGTTCATTTTACTTTTGACAAAACAAATCTCCAGTCGTTGGATCCCAAAGGTTATATTCATGACCGTTGAAACCATCTCAAGCTCTATAAATATCCATTGTTACAACCTTAGCCGCACAGTAAAATAAATCATTCCTTATACTCACGATCTGGTGTTTTCCCTCTCCTGCGCTCCTTTTCTCTGACTGTTCATTCTCACTCTCTTCTCATCTTTATCCTCTCTTAAACATCAATCTCATCATCATCATCTTCATCTGTTCTGGGGATACTTGAGCTACGCCTACCCGGTGACGTGCCACGGGGAGGTGCCGATTGACGCGTGGGTTAGGATACCCTATTAGCTAGAGAGATCGCCAGATTCCTGCACGAAGGAGGCGATAATCGGCTTTTAGGGCAGTGCGATCACATGCCCTACCCAGGCTTTACTCACTTTATTTTGGGGTTATTTCTGCTCTTTGTGTCTGATTTAGATTGTTGTTTGGAGTATGTTCAATTACTGTTTATTTACTGGATTAAGTGAATGTTGTGTTGATTAATTAGAGCATATTACCAACAGTAACAAGTGTTCATCAGTAAACTGCAGTGCTTGCTTCTGCACTCTTGCCTTCTTTGCCAATTTGTCAGCGCAATTATTGAATTCCCTGAATATGAGTTGAATGTTCCATTTTCTCAAACATTGAAGTGGTCTCTATTGCACGTGGTATTTCTGCTGGTTTCACAGGGCTCAGTTGCTGTTGTCGTGAGGTATTTCTGCTGGTTTCCCTGAATATGAGTTGAATGCTCCATTTTCTCAAACATTGAAGCAGTCTCTATTGCACTTCGTTGTTGTATTTCTGCTGGTTTCACAAGGCTCAGTTGCTGGTATTTCTCAAACATTGCCCAGACAGTGAAGCTTCTTCAGTCCCTGTTTAACAGCCTTCATTTCTCCTTCATAAGCTAAGGTTGCCTTGCAGTTTTTTGCCCTGCGTCACTTAATGCACCAGTATTAGCCATTATTATGCAGCCAATACCTGCAATCAGCTCACCTTCCTTCCAGGATGCATCGACAAAGATCCCCCCCTCCTCCCCTCCCTCTCTCTTACTTTTACAATCAAATGGAAAGGTGAAAAACCAAATGGATATTGATTTTAATTATTGATAGCAGTATCATATCTAGCTAGCACAACTAATTAGCTGGATGGATTGCAATTATTGGAGATATTTTAATATATATAGCTCAGTACTTTTTACAATTATATGGATGAAAATAATATAAGCTACCAGAGCAAGTGCTAAATAAAACGGTGTCAAGATTTCTTATATTTCTGCTCCGTTAAAAAATTAATTAATTGCCAAACCACATGAGCACATGGTAGCCAGAACCGGACCGGCCCGGCCGGTTCAACCGGTTCAACCGGGAACCGGCCATGTGGCCGGTACGATATAACCCCCAAAACCGGGTACATGTTAACCCGGCTTGGACTCGATGACCCGGCCGGTTCAACCGGGAACCGGTTGACCTGGCCGAGTCAACCGGGTCACAATGCAAGGGTTTTAATAAATTGTTTTTTTTTTATCTTCAATTTCCCCCCTCTTTTCATCATTTTCCCGAGAGGCGAGAGTCCGCGACCTAGCCTGTTAGCCAGCCCTCGCGCCGCACCCTGCTCACCCTCACTCACAGCCTCTCAGCGCCTCAGGCCGCCGGCGTGCCGCTCGTCTCCATCGAGTCCATCCTCCATCGCCGCCTCAGCCCCTCTGCGACGCTCGTGAGTCGTCTCGTCTCCTCCCTGTCCCTGCAACCCGCTCAATCACCACCGATCAGTGACACATTCCGCAGCTCGTCGCTTGTCGGAGTCGCCCATCGCTCAGTTGTTCGTCGCCAGCTCGCCGGCCCGCAGCTCTTTGATTTTGAATCTTTGATATGGTTTGTTGATTTGTATAAACTATAAATTGTAGATTTGTATGTTGTGTTATTTTTTTTTTATTGCATAAAACTTAATGGGTGAGAGACTTTTATGGTAATTTTGATATCATACTGTGTTGGTTCCAACTTCCAACTTCCAACTTCCAACTTCAAGCCTTCAAGGTTGCTGGGCAACTGAAGAAGGAGAACAAGAACTTAATAAATTAATTATTTAATTTAGTATACTTTTTCTAATGTGCTATCTAATTGAGATTTGAGACCTAAATTTAAGTTATTTAACTTGTGAAAGAAATGAATTTAAGTTATTTTTCCATCATGTTCTGTGATTTTAGGGAATTGAATTTACAACTTCTATTATATTAATCTTTCTATTTACTCTAATTTGATGATTAATTATTATTGGAACATTACCAATGAAGTTATTATTAATAATTTCATTGTCACTCACTCACTTCACTTGCATTCTGAATTTCTGATTCTGTTGTTGCCTACTTGCCTGTTGATGAACTGAACATTATCAATATTTACTTTGTATGCTTATTAAATTGCCATTCTAATTCATAGTTTAATAACTTTAAGTCTTTAATTTGGTGATGTTTAAAATTTTAAATATCAAGTTTAGTAATCATTTTTTTAATTTTTTTATTATTATAATTATATTTTATATCCTATTTGTTAATTAATAATTATTAATAATTTTTTTTATTATTTTATTATCAACCCCGGTTCAACCCCGGTTCAATCCCGGTTGAATCCTTGACCCCTGACCCCTGGGCTTGGCCGGGTCAATGCCCCGAACCGGGTCTGACAACCTTGCATGAGCAAACTTTATAGTTTTCACTCTCATTTAATTAGCAAATTTCAATTAGGTTTCAGCTCATGACAAAGAGTTTGCATGCATGTCACCCAGATACAGATACAGATACAGGTACAGATATATACAGATGCAGAGTATATAATAGTCTACATATATTCCACCCCCTCAGGCTCATATACGTACTGTTTAGCTGTTGCAAAAGTAGCTAATTTAAAGAAGGTACATGGGACATATACATTACATAAATATACAATCCCACAACTGTTCTGAATTGTCTCACAGTATATATGTATATAAATATATATAATTATCGATCTCAAAAGCTGCATGAGGTTCCCAGCCTCTGCGTCGGCCCTGTGCTGATCTTCCTATCCTCAAAAACCTCAGGCAACATCTGCTCAAACTTGTCCAAAAACAACCCCCACTCGTCCTCGTTCATCTCTCCAAATGAAATGCACCTCATCTGGTTGAACTCTGACACCGAGAAGCTCAAACTCTTTGTGATCATCACCTTCATCTCATCCTTCTTATCAGCATTACAACCATTCTCCTCCTCCTCCTTTCCTTTGTCCACAGTTAAAACCGGCTTGCTCCGGAGAAGAAGAGGGATGTCAAGCACATCCTCAATATTGCAACTACTCTCCGGAAAACCATCACCATTAATCTCATGATCCTCCATCTCAAATTGAAACTCCATCACCTGTTTCTCATCTTCATTATGCTCACTGCCTTGTATTGATCCAACACCGTTCATCATCTCTTTCACCTTCTTGCAGTGCGCCTCGAGCACGCTCGGTCCTTCCCGGAGGCCATGGAACTCTCTGGTCATCATCCCGCCAATGTCCGCCAGACAAAGCCCGGCTGCCGCCGCACCCTTCAAGAAGATGGTGCACAGCAATAGGATTCTAATGGATGATTCCTTGATCAAGGGGAGCTCTGAGCGTAAGAGATCGGCGTCCTTGGATGGCTGCAGTGACGCTATGTAATCAGCCTCCGTCTCTGAGAACGGCACCGAGGCCTGCGGCCAATGCAGCCACTCGAAGTAGGGGTCGTCCAGAATCTCCGGCAAGCAAAGCCCATGATCGATGGGGACCAGCTCAGCACCTCCGTCATTCTCACAGGAACTTCTCTTCACCAGGATGTTTCCGGCGTGCCGGTCAATGTTGAGAAGCCGAATGTCAAGAATGCCGATTCGGTGCACTGACGTTATGGAGAATCTCGACGGGCCGAGATCACTGGCCTCGAAGTCATGCGGCACGAAGCGTTGGATTGAAGAAATTCTCCTCGCCGGAGCTCCGGCGATCATGGGGTGGGAGATCTTGATTAGTGCTGTAGGTGGCACTCCGGAGAAACCGTTGTGGTCGAGGAGATATGCAGCCGCTTCGCGCGCTCCCGTCTCGCCGGCGTGTACTGACCGGAGCCAATGTGCCAGTGGCTCCTCGTCTACTGGCTTCACGACTGCAAAGGATTCGCCGGTCCGGTGGCGGAGAATGTAAGCTCCGCTGAGGTTGTTGGAGTTGGCCGGCACTGGTTGCATGCCGGAAGCTAAAGCAATGGCGGCCTCGACGACGAGTGCGTGGACACCGTGGGCTCGGCGGCCGCCGATGATCTCCACACGGACGATGTGGTTGGTGTTTGATGACTCGTTGGCATTGGTGGTGGCTGTTGTGGGGGAGGGGAAGCAAGGAGTGGAGAGGCTCCGGTGGATGATAGTTGAGGACGGAGACTGAGGTGGAGACGGCAAGTCGAGGTCGAGAAGATTGGGGTCATGGTGGGGGAAGGAGCGGAGACGGCAGCGGCAGCGGCAGCGGCGGCGCAAGACTGCAGGCCTGAGGGCATGTTGGTGGTGATGGTCGACGGCGACGGCGGCGGCCATGAGAGATGGTCTTAATTGGGTGGTAGAGTTGGTAGGCATGCATGTATACAGTATACACTGTCCCTGTCTTCTTCCTGATCTTGTTGTTGTTCTTTTTATTGTTTATTATTATTCCACTTGTTTGCTACCTCAAGAATGGAAGTGTTTCCATTAACAAATCAAATACCATAATCTGCAACACATTAAAAAGCACATTTCTTTTTATCCGAATAAGATCATAGATTGATTCAGCTTCATGCAAATGCATCAGTAAACAAAAATAAAATGTATGCATTTATATCTATATATTCTTAAGTAATACCGTCAAAAGAGAACATGCATAAAGGCCTAATACATGCATCATGAGAAATGCCCATTCAGATTACTTCCAAATGTCAACCACTTAATAAATTCATCCAAATAAATGCATCAAGAAACAAAGAAATGCATGTATGCATTTCTCTTGGTATATTTCATTATCAAAACACAATCTCACTCAAAGGCAGAAAAGAAGGGGAATATATAAGAAGAAGAATAATAAGAAATGTTACCGTACCCTATAATTCTGTTCTGCTAATTTGGCTTGATGGTGCTTGTGGTGAGGGACGAGGAGTGGCAACATATTGTTTTGTTTGTTTGTGCAAGAGAAGAGAGAGAGAAAGAGAGAGCGTGTTAGAGTTCCACAAACCCCACGCCCTCTTCCACCAGGGCAAGATGCAATTCAACCCCTGATCTCCTCCCACCCCCTTACTTCTCTTCTATCCCACCACCCCACCTTTTTTTTAATTTCTTCAAAACATGCTGCACCCCTCCTCTCTTCTTCTTTCCATTTTTCTTATTTTTAACTAGCTTTTCTCGTTCACAGGAAACGAGGACCACCGTTGGCCCTCCCCCGATTCCCACGCACACCCGCTCTCCGAATTCGCCAATTAATGACTCTTCCTTAATTTCTCTTCTTCTAACTTTTTACAACCCTATAAAGTTTCATAATCTCATGTTTCTATCTATATTTAAATTTAATAAACCTTTTGGGAAACTTTTACATATACATAATAATGTCACTCTTTCCAACCAAAATTTTTGATAAATAAATTATATTCATCCTGCCCCCACCCAAGACAGAAAAGTAGAGGAGAGAGGGAGGGTAGTGATTAACCCACGGACTTTCCGGAACAAAGGTGATCGCAAGAAAAACGATAAAGAAATCAGGAAGAACCAGACAATACCTATGAAGTTCAAACAAATTTTATTCAAAACAAGACTCCAAAAACCAAAGTTAGTCCGCAAGCCAGACTAAATAGCTTGAAAACTTAATCCAACTATTTAGAAAATTTCGCCAAAAAAGATAAAAAAAAATTCAAAATAAAAATTCTAAATAAGTAAAGCTCTAAATAAGATAACTAATCAGCCACAAATCTGAACCAAATCATATTTAAATCACTTCTTAATTTGACAAAGGATTTATTACTAAAATTAGCTAAAAATATCTAAATGACCATCTGGCGGGAAAACAATGGGATTTGAATTTTAATACGAGATCCACCGAGCCTATCTTGGTGACTATTGTGTGCGCGTGATGCAGGAGAGCCCGAGTCAGACGATGCCGAGCTGTCTGATTGCACCATTAGAGCTTTGGCATACCACGACTTGGCGGACCGACGTAAAGGCGGAAGGTGATCGAGCCATGTCCGGAATTGGGGAGGACTTTGGACACGTTTCGGTATTTTTGCCATAACTTTGGCTACCGATATCGGATTCGCGCGCTCAACCCCAATTCGGAAAGCTCGTCTCGACGCGCACGTGGGGTCCATCCAGCTTTGCTCGATGGACCCTTCCTTCATCCTCAAATTCCACTATTTTCCCCATCGTTTCTTCATTTCTCAGTGTTTTTTTTTCCATTTTTGGCAATACTTCGTATGCCAATTTAGGATAGGATATGAATCCGATTTGAACTCGAATTTTTAGGAGTTATATGTTTTGTTTAGTTATTTTAGAATTATATAAGTTTTTCTATTGGACCAAAATTGGGCAAATTTTGATAAAAAATTAGAATTTTTAAGTTATCTAGGTTAGTTTTTTTTTAGCTATGTAAACCCGGCTTGTGGGTTGAATTTTATTCATTGATTATTGAGTTATATTTTCCTTTTAAAGTTTCAGAGACTTTTCTTCTCTGTTTGTCCTCCCTTTTTCTTGCTCTTCTATCAATCCCCCCCTGTTTACCACCGCCCGCAGGTTAATCACTACCTTGCCCAGCGTCAGCGCGCCGAAAAGAGTTTCTTGATTGGGGTTATATGCACGATTCCGACACCCGTAGCCAAAGTTATAGCCAAATGACTGAAATACATCATTTGGCTCAAATCCTTCTACATCAGGGAGTCAGATAAATTTATTTGCTTTCAAACAAACATTTTGAAATTCTAAAAATTTACTGTGGTTGTTTGGGGTGTTTTGAGGTTTTTTTTTATGATATTTATAATTCTTAGGGTGTACATCTGTGTAAAAATATGTTTTTAACACATCTACTTTCAAAACATTGTCCAAATGTGTGTGTGTATATATATATATATATATATATATATATATATATATACACGGGGATTCTAAAATCAGGCCGGTCGGATCACTGTGCTGATCCGTCCGCCTCCCATTTTGGCCCCTAGAGCATGTTTTAAGGATTTCCAACTTTACAGATGGAAAGATCATCGAAAAATAAGCTAGCCTGTCAATTTTCATACAGTTTGGTCCTCCCACTTAACGGTTCTTATTTTAGGAAATTTTAACGGTTCAGAATTTTAACCATTAAGTGGGAGGACTAAACGGTCACCAAATTGTATGAAAATTGACAGACTAGCTTATTTTTCAATGATCTTCCCATCCGTACTGTTGTAAATCCTTCAAACATGCTCTAGGGGCCAAAATGGGCGGCGACCAGATCTGTGCAGTGATCCGGCCGACCGCACTATAGAAGGCCCGTATATATATATATATATATATAATGCTACTATGCGGCCGGCCTCTTATCACTTTGCAAGTGCGGTCGCCTCCATTTGACCCACTTGCATAGTATTTTGAGGAAATCCAACCTTATGGATGGAAAGAACATCGAAAAATAAGCTAGAATGCCAATTTTCATACAATTTGGGAACTTTTATGGTCTTCATCTTAACGGGTGAAATTCTGAACCGATAGGATTTTTTATAAATTTTCACTTGTTAAGATGAAGACCCTACAAGTTCCCAAATTGTATGAAAATTGACATGCTAGCTTATTTTTCGATGTTCTTTCCATCAATACGGTTGGAAATCCTTAAAACATGCTCCAAAGGCCAAAATTGTTGGCAACCTTACTGGAATAGTGTTCGGGCCGGCCCTATAGTAGCATGCTTGTGTATATATATATATATATATATATATATATATATATATATATATAATTGATGCTCCAATGGTCCTTGGGATTCACACTCCGGGGAGAGAGAAAGAGAGAGAGAGAGAGTTGACGATGTTGAAATTTGATGGTTGATGAAAAAGGGAAATGGCTGACTTGAGCTGGACGATGACTTTGGGAAGTCACCATCTTGAGATATAGCTGGCGTTTGATCACACGGCTCCTTGCTCGCTACAAGAGAAGTCTAAGGGTTTCTCCCTGGAGTACTCTTCGATAATCAAGTCGGTAGAGGCAAAGGAGGAGAAAAAAGTCAGAGAGAAGAGAGTTTCAGTAAAGAAAATGGAGAGTAGGGTTTGAGGAGGAGAGGAGAGGGAAAGAGTTAAGGTTGAAGATGAGCTCTGTGAGAGATCCGGCACGGCGTCTTGCCAAAGGTCCCCTGCCCTCTTTCCCTGCTTTGCCTCTTAAACCTCCTGCCACAATATCAGGCCGTTAGTCGTGGAGGTCGCCAGTACAAGCGCTCTCACGGCCCCTATGTGAGGGAATCTCTATGTGTTCCTGTGAATGATGATGAGTTGGTTAGGGGTTGTCCACTACCTCGGAGCTCGAGGATCGTGCCACATATATGGCTGGATTTCCTCCCTATAACACTCTTGTTAGGTCGTCAAGATTTATATTAAGTTGACCTAGTAAGCCAAGTCGTTGGCATGATCCTTCTTAAGAGTGTTCTTTTCCCTCTTTTCGAAGATCTATTTGCGGTTGGACGAGCTTTTGTCATTTATAGAAGGTCGGAACGCCTTTTGTAGGTCAGAGTCTTGTTATTTACGCTTGGGCGAGCTTCTGGGTCCGGGAGCGCACCTTTATGTAAGAGCTGGCTCATAATGGCTTCACTCTTCTGACTTTTTCTTGGAACGATCCGACACTGACGACATAGCTCTTGCGTATCGCCTTCAATATCTGTACTCACGACTTTGTAGGGATGTTTAATTTCATCTCTTATACGTCTTCATTGAATGGATTCAGTGGGGATCATGATGAGTATTGTGTTCTATACATTTTTTCCCTTAGGGGTAGATGGATAATGGTCCACGTGTCGCCCTTGAAGGAACTGATCATCTGCCAACTTTCCCGAGTCGTTGGATCGTATCCACTACAGTTCAGTGAAAAAGCATACCAGGGTACCTTCCTTTTAAGCAAGCTTTTTGAATCCCCTCATATCAAAATTTGTCTTCTTTATCGACAAGAGGGATTATGAGACCTACTATTTTCAACCTTTGTCTCTTTGCTTCACTTTTGACGATTCAAGTAATGGAGACTCCGCCTTCGGTTCCAAAGAAAAACAGTGGTAGTATAGAGTCTTTCCCTAGTAGACTTAACACTGCTTCCCTTCCGAGGACTCGGAAACTTTTCAATATCCCTTCTTTGTTTAGTCTTAGGGTACCTTCTTCTAAGCGAGCAAATATTATGTTGACAAAGAGGTTTCTATATACATAAAGTCTTTTAGGACAGGTATTCGTCTTCCTATTCACCCCTTCTTCCAAACTGTCTTGGAGTTTTATAAGGTGTGTCCTTCTTAGTGTACTCGAACGGTTGGAGGATTCTTTGTTATTTTGTGATCGTTTTTCACCATTTCAACATTGTTCCTTCTCTGCGCTGGTTTCGGCTACTTTTTTCTTTGGCCTTCATTCTGATGATTGGTGTTACCTTTCTGCTCGACATTCGAAGTTCTTCTTAGGTCACACTCTTTCTCATATTCATGGTTGGAAGCCACACTTTCATTTCATCCTCATTGATAGTGTAAAGACTGTCCCTCTAGAACCCTATATCAATTTGAATTTTTAGATTTTAATGAATCAACATCGGTTGTGTGAAATGATAGTTTGCATGTTATAAATATATTATGAAGTGTAAGAATCTTAGTGCAAAAGAACTCAGTTAGGGGTTTATTTGCATTACATATAAGACTTACAATTTATTATTTGTTAAAATGAGGGTAATCAAACCATGAAATGGGGTTTGCATGTAATGATTAAATAAAGGAAGAATTGATTTGGTAAATGACCTTACGAATAGATAATAGGCTCTGATTAAAGCAAAAGGGGTTTAATTAGCATCCTAATTAAACTAGTTTAAAACCTAATGGAGGTCTGTGGACTCATGCATGGAAGAGCTACTGTTAGAGGGAATCTAAAATTTCCAGATCTGGTTGGTCAAAAGAGAGGTGGGATAGGGCCACTTAAGGAGATGAGGCCACCGACAAAGGACTGAAACCCTATTATAAAGGGGAAGGTGTTGAATCGAGGCGCGCTGTTGGAGAAGACCTCCCATGACTAGCCTGAGAAGGCATTGTGCCACCTCGCTAGAACTCTTGAACAAGCCCAAGGGAAGCTGTGCACTCAAGAGGGCAGAGAACAAAAAGTGTTGCACTCTCATGGGCTGAAGGAGTAGCAAGAGTACTAGATCTTGAAGAGGAGCATCTTGTGAATGCACAAGAGTAGAGTGGTGGCTTTAAAAGTAAGGATAAGCTTATACCTCCACTACAATGCACTCCTCGGCCTTCAAACCGAGACTTTCTCCTTCCTTGCTTGCTAATTCTAGTCAAAACCTTTTTTACTACCCTATAATTTCTAATTGAAAACACAACCACTGCTAGAAATGGAGGGAACTAGCTAAACAGAAGAGTGACGGTTCTCTTTTCATCTCTTTGGACGGAGAATTTGAAGGTAAGGGATCTGGTCACTTCCTCTCCTACACACGAGCTTGATCTCATTTCCACTAAGCTCATACTTAGCCTTTCTGTTCACTGTACCGGTGTAACACCCCGAAATTTTTAAGTAAATAATCAGAATATTTCTGAAAATTTCCATGAGATTAATTAGCATAGAAAATGAGTTAATTACTTTAAACTCAATTAAGAGAAAATTGGGAATTTATGAACTTAAAATCCAACCTCGCAACAATTTGGGCCAAAGAAGGCCCTTTTAGGCCAGGCCAATTAGACATGGAATAGTTGGAGGTGGATTGAAAAGATTAATCCTGATTAATTAATTGAAAGATTTATTAAGTATTAATTAATTTTGATTAATTAGTTCGGAGATACTGGACAAAAATTGGAGTCCCGATAAAGTAAATCTGACTGAGTCAAAAGTAGGGAAAAGCGGATCTAGGTCGGGCCAAAGCCGAGATTTATTGATCTCAGACTGGCAGTATTATCACCCGTGACACGGTAGAAATAAGTATGGAATAAAGTAAAGATTAAATAAAATAAATTAAAAAAATTATTGTTACTAGATCTGAAGAAAACGGATCAGGTCAGATGAAGGATTTCTCCTGTGGACCTACAATAATTGAATTGAATAATAATTTAATTAAAATATTATTATTTCTTCAAGTTACTTTATCTTTTATAAGAGAAAGTGAGATAGAGAAAGAGACAAAGCTCTCATCTTCTCTCCCTCACGATCACTCTTCTCTTCAACCCTACCCACGCCCTCTTCCCTCTCGCCCTCGAGCGTCACCGATCAACGCTAGCCGCGCCACACGCCTAAGCTGGAGACCTGTCGGCTTGGCCCGTCCGCCTTCCGTCAGCCCCGGGTCGCCCTGTAGCGCGTCAACGCTGCCCTTGATGCCAGCAAGCGCGCAGGCACGCCTGCCCCTTCTCCACCCGCGTGCGGGCCCAGATCTTGCCAGACCCGGCCACACCGCCACCATTGGCCGCCCCTCTATCCGACTAGCCCCTTCGACGAGCAGTACCTCCTTTCCTTCCAAATTTCCCTTCTCCGGCGAGAAGATAGCACTTGGAGAACCAAGGTACAAAGGGTTTTGGTAAATGATGGGGATTTGGAGGGATTTCATGAGATTAATAGGATGAGCTTAGGGGCTAATTGTATGAATGTTTAAATGAAGAGTAGAGGCTGTGAAATGTTTTACGATGATGTTAATTTGATAGAATGGTGTTGTTAAAGTAGCCATGTATATTATGAGATTAATTAAGTGTTATACTTGGTGTATGTTTGTATAATTTTGGGGTCCTCCAAATAGAGGAGGTGCTGCCGAATTTTCATAGAAAATCTAAAGTAATTATAGTTGATTAAACTTCCATGATCATGCTTAGCACTTAATCACCTTTAAGGAGCATATTAGAAACTCTTAAATTGAGATTAAGATGAAGAAAAGCTAAGTCCTCTATTTAGAAATTTCATATTTTAATTCTTTAGAAATATGAAGTTCATGTTAGGAGAAATCGTGCTCTATTTAACTTGATGGAATTATCGTATTCTAACAAGTCTAAGTAGAGTATGAGATAAGAATACGGTTTTCATATTTCTAAAATTCTGTATTTTGATTATTGGGGCAAGGCAAAGGCAAGGACAAAGCCGCTGCTAAAGGATAGAGCCAAACTTAGAAACTACTAGACTCAGGTGAGGGAACATGACTACACATTACTTGTAGTTTATTGAGTTTTCGTAAAGATATATTTGAAACTGAACATCATGCTTCTTTAGTTATTAAACTCATGAAAATGCCATGTATTTTGTAAAAGCATGTATTTATAGTTAAGACTTCTAGATAAGAAATATACTTTGAAAAATACATGCTAAAGAAAGAAAAGAGTTTATAATATGTTAAGATTAGTATTTTGAAAGAGGTATCAATGAACGACACCATACTTATATGCTTGCTTACACCAGAGGTGGCCCCGTACTAGGGCCAGTTAGTACGATACTAGGTTAGGAGAGGGGTGACTTTAAACTCTGTATTTTCTTGTCCAAATTATCTATTTTACACTCTCCTATTTTCAAGAAATGAAAACCCCTTTTCCATACCCATAGGGTGCCTAGTATACGTATATACATGATAGCCTGATGGTATGTGATGAGTTCAAACCAGAAGGCTCAAGAAGTGATGAGTTCTGCCTGCTTACACTCTAGTTCCGCAATATAAAAGTAGTAGTGTAGGTTACATTAATATCATTAAGATTATTAATGATCATATACTGCTCCACCTTCAGGTATATGATAAGTTCTGACTGTGGAGGCTATAGTGTGATGAGTTATACCAGGACAGTTTTAGAATCATTATCCAGTACTGATGAATAAAAGAATGCATTGAATAAATCTGTTTTCTAATGATGTATATTTATGTTCAGATTCCTTGTTCTTGTATGGTTATTTCTTTTAAATTGTTTTTATATATTTTTGAGAGACATGTATAGAATTACCTAACAATACTATTCATACCTCACTGAGCTCGAGTAGCTCACCCTTTTTATTGTGGATATTTTTGCAGGAGATAGATAGGTACTCGATAATACCTAGAGTCGAGGAGAGAGTCCTGTCCACCGTTAGTTGGCTCTGACCAGTCCCACTGTTATTTATGTGTTTGAAATGTTGTACTTGACATTAGGAGAGCATGGAACTCCTTTTATGTTTAAGACCATTTGTGTCCTATTATGACAGTACTTTTATTTGGTGTGTAATAAATAGTACCTTGATTTGGGAGTTATGATATTAGCTTAATTGATTATCTGTAACTTTCGTAAGTCGCTAAATTGTGATTTATTAAGTTATACAGCCTTAGGCACAGGGTTCATTCTCTGGGCTGGCTGGTGTGACACGTATCCCCTGAAAAGGAGATGGGTGTTACACTCGGTTTTCACTAAACCACCAATCAAGGAGAACGAGGCTTGGAGCTCTACCTAGAGATAAACAGGAGGGAGAAGGAATTGATTTCCTGACTGGATAGTAAAGGGTCCAGGAGCTCCTTGTCGTAGACCATTCAAGGTTGGTTAAAACCCCTATCTTAGTTATATATGTTAATGTCATGCCCCAAACCCAAGGGTCCGGGCACGTCGGCATACCGGCCGTACCCAAGTAGGGACATGCCCCGCCTGGATGCAAGGCCTTAGATTTCATCATACAAAATATGCATACAAAGAGCAGCAGAATGAAATTAAATTGAGTTTACACAACTCCATACTAACACATAAAAGATAGTACGGGTCCACACAACCCTACAGATATAAATCATCATCCCTAGTGTCAAAAAACAATACAAATACATCGAGTCTCTCACACAAGAGAAGGAGGTTCACAGACCTCAAATAAAGTAATAAAACCAGTAATCTGATACACAGATGACCCCACCTAAGCCTAATCCTAAGCCTCATTGTCACCTGGGAAAAAGAGTCAACCAAGTGTATGAGCATAAAGAATTGGCTCGGTAGGATCGCAAGAAAGTAGTTGAAGCGGCGAAGGGCCATAAGCAGATTATCAACACATAAAGCAAGTCAATATATATTAGGTAAGTGAAGCAAAATCACAAAGTACTGTATCTTAGGCATATATGATACTACGATAGAACATGACACGGTCGTCACCAGTCAAGGCAGAGTATACCATCCTAGTGTAACATGACGCGGCCGTCGCCGGTCAAGGTAGAGTACACCGTCTTCAGCCTGAGCTGGATAGTTCTCATAACAACATAAAATATGTACACATGGCCAGTGTATCATCCCCAATGACTGGGCCAACATATAAGTGTCATGCCAGGCAAAGGAAATGCCACCAGTACAGAATACAAGATATAAAATAGGATCGGAGTTCAAGGAAATAATATAATCCGGAACAAGCAATAGGTTTCCAGAAACAAAGCCGAACAAAGATGGACTAAAACATTCATCTATCAAGACAAATAAAAATTATCAGAGGACTATGAGTTGGAAATACTCACAGTACCGACGCGAGAGCCTACCTAATTAGTGGTACAGAATTCAACTCTCCCGTCGCAGCTCACGCGTTTGTATCAGAATCTATATAATTTATTATGTATCCTCATTACTCATTATATTTATTGGATACTTTTAAATGCCCCCAAAGGGTTGTATGAATGTATATATATATATACCGATACAAAGCAAGGTGACAACCCTTATCCTACAAGCATTTCATATGGTTTTTTTTAATTTAAGACAATGACTTCTAAGGCTTACAAATTCAAGTCCTCTTAACAAAACCGCAGCCACCAACAAAGGTTTGTTGAGCATAAACTGCAACCTGTTTTAACTCCTAATTAACCTTGAAATTGTAGCCACAATCTCTATTAATAATTTCAGAATGCACAGGTTTTAGCATGTACATGATTTCATAGCTATCTTGTATTTAAGCCCCTATACAAGACTACTCTATATGAATTTCTAGGATTTCCGACCCTTATACAAATTAAGCCTGGTCGTAGCGACCTATTTGTTAACTCAAATCTGTAAATCATTGGAGTGAAACCCGGCTTTGGGGATGCTATGATCCCCCGTCAGCTCTGCAGCCTCGTTCTCAAAGCTCACACTCTCTTTAGCCCCAAATCCCCTTCAAATTCATGAGTTGAGTATCCAGCAGCGGGGAGATGTCTGACCTCCAGTTGCAGAAGTCTTGAAATTGTTGGCCGGGAAGTTTAAGGACAGTGAGGGGGAAGGATGAAGAAAAAGGTTGTTAGTCTCACTGTAAAATCCGATGATTTTGGGTTCCTAAAACCTTTGATTAATAAACGAAAGTCTCCAAGATTGGGTCTAATTGAAGTTTTGTTGGAGTAAACATTTTCCAAACAGCTTGCCATGCCAAAGGGATGATACTTTGGTTGTCCTCGGGAACGTTCAGAGACTGGATACCCTGGCGTTTCAACTTGCCATGCCAGAGGGACAATACTCTAGTTGTCCTGCCTGTCAACGGGGTTGGTTCACTGGCCGTGTCGACACGTGGGAGAGGTGGCGCTACCGAAGTGCGACATGTTGGTCGCTTGCAGCCTAAGGCTTGCTGTCCGGGGGATCGTTGCCGAGCTATTCTTGGAATTCTCTTTCAAAGCGTAAGGGTTGTAGCTAGGCAGGAGTCGTACCGTTGATGTTGTTTGTGGTAGACTCCTAGGATCTGATTGTGCGGGGTGTAGCCCTATTATGTTGATGATTTGTTCTTGGATTTGATATCATCTTTATTGATTTACATCTTTGATATCCTTGTAGGGTACTTACTGGGCTTTCCTTTCGAAAGCTCATCGCCTTTTCCCTTCTATCATTTTAGGTCCTGAGGAGTAGGTGACTCGACTTAGGAGTAGTGCGAGGTACTAAGCTGACTTTGCTGAGGTTCGAGGACCTCATTTTTTTTTTTGAGTGAGAGATGACTATTTTATAGGACCATTATAAGGCCCAGATTATTGTAGGGTACATGAACCTTGATTTTATTTCCGTTGTGACTCTGATTATTAAATTTGAGTTATTTTGATATTTTTTGTTATCTGCTATGATTTTCTTAGGCCTTGTATCCGAGTGGGGTTCGCCTTACTTGGGTACGGTCGGTCTGTGCACGTGCCCGAGGCCCTGTAATCCGGGTTGGGGCGTGACAGATTAATATAGTATCGGAAAGAAGCTCATCAATCCTGTGCAGGCATAACAGAGTTCGTGATAGTCCATATCGCCTTCAGCCTTCTAGAAGAAAGACAGCTATGACCAGCCTGGCATTCCAGAAAGTTCTAGAACAGATATAGCTGGAGACAGCTCAGATGTTTAGCTGGCGCTTAGCTGGACTGACAGCTGGCAGACACGTGACTAAATTGAGAAACGTACTCAGCACGCAACCCATGCCTATAAAAGGCAAGGATCACAGCTCATTTGGATATTCTGGGATCCAAGTAGCGAAGCTCTGCTAAATTGGAAACAGGATCTACATTTTCCTTTTCCCGTTTTCCATGTGAAGAATGGTTGTAGAATCTCCTGTATTCTTGATCATTTATAGTGGAAATCTTTTCTCCCGTGGTTTTTTCCCCATTTCTTAGGGGTTTTTCCACATAAATTTGGCTCTTCTCTCTCTTTTACTTGGATTCTCTTTCGATCTCTCACTAGGATAGCCACTCTCAAAATACAAATTCAATTGTTAGGCTGGAATTGGGCCCTAAATCCAATTTTAGTACTAACATATATATATATATATATATATAGATATATATATATATTAAAAGAGATTCGGATGAGATGTAAATTGAATTTAAGAGGGGATGATTTGATAGGATTATATATATATATATATATATATATATATATATATATATATATATATATATATATATGGGAACTGATCCCATCCGGCCGGCTGCATTTGCAGCCGGCCCATAGCATCACACAGTCCCCTATATGGGCATGAGATGTATGTCATGTACATTGATATGGGCCCATATCAATATACATGACATATATTGAGATATATATATATATATATATATATATATATATATATATATATATATATATATATATATATATATTTTGTACATATATAAATATATATAACATAATATTTAAATATATATTATATATATATTTACCCTATTATGGGGACTGATAGCTGGGCCGGGTATATAAAATAAGATGTGATTTTGAAATTAAACTCCACGTGGAAGCATGCAGGGGAGGGCTGGATATAAAAGTATATAAACATATATTTAAAGGATTGCATGTGAAAGCATGCAGGGGGAGGGTTGGATATAAAAGTATATAAAGTAAGGCTGGAATTGGATTCATAATCCTAACTAACAAAGGCAAGGTTTGTATTGCAGGAGCAGCAGCTGTAGTGGCTGGATCAAGCTTTGATGGGGAGCTCCAAGCCATGAAGAGAGGACTGGAGAGGCTGATAGAATATGGGGGCAGACAAGTCACTATCCATACAGATAATATGAACTTAGCACGACTTCTCCAACAAGGCAAGGATGATACTTGCTGGGGTACCAGACACACAACGCAGGAATCCATGGGACTACTCCAGCAAATGCACCACTGGGATATCATTTATATCCCAAGAGAGGAGAATCGAGTAGCTGATTATTTTGCAAAGATGGGAAGAACATCTGACACAAGTTGGAGCTTTAAAAGCATATGGGAGATGCCCATTCAGTTATAGGATTTAGTGATCGGTTTTGAAAACCTTGCTATGAGTTAGACTCCTTTTTGTGTTAGCTGATGCAGCTCTGTTTGTTACCAAAAAAAAAAAAAAAGTATATAAACATATATTTAAGGGATTGCATGTGAATAAGGGGGCGTTGATTGGATTGTGTTGAATGAAAACACGTGAATGATTTTAATTCAAAACGCGTGGATGATACAGGGTGAGATTATATATATATATATATATATATATATATATATATATAGAGAGAGAGAGAGAGAGAGAGAGAGAGAGAGAGAGAGATCGAAAGTTTAATCTCGCCGTTAAGCACGCCCGGCCAACTCTGAAAGGATTATAAACCAAAAGATAAAATCTTATTTGATCGAACGGAGCTCATCCAGAAGCTTCTCCGTGAGCCCACTATAAGAAGAGAAGATCGTTTGTAAACCCTAATACTGCCATGGTTAAAGAAAGGCAATCGCTCATCGCTATCTCTTGTCTGTATCCAAAGCTCCTTGTCGTGACGAAGGGAAGTGTTGGTGATCGCCTAGAGCTCGCCTCTCGGAAGTTCATTGCACCGCCAACCATCTCAAATTTGGACTTAGAGTAGTGAGCCACGTCAAGAGGGACATAGATCAGTAAGGTAGACATACTAGTTGAGGTAAGATACTCTTGCCTAGATTCCACCCGTTGTTTGGGTTTCTCGTTTTGATGAATGTTGGTTATTGGCATGTCTTTCTTTATGATATCTCTTGTTCTTGGATGCATGCACATACATGATAATTGTTGCTCTCTTTCCTCGTATGTGTGTGATTGATGTGCTTGTGGTAGTCTTATTACTACCTATTTGTTGAAATGCTCTGTTGGACATGCCCACCCGTGGGCCGACACTTGATCATGGGCACATGGTCTTGTGTGCTGGTTGGGAGGTATATGCCAACTGAGTTTGTTCTTCCTCCCGGTTCAGTGGAGCGTGGGGGCTCCCGTTTGGGGGAACTTTCAGGGACGGGACACCCTGGCGTTTTGGCTTGCCATGCTAGAGGGACGATGATCTGGTTGTCCTAGGGAACGTTCAGAGGCGGGACACCCTGGCGTTTCAGCTTGCCATGCTAGAGGGATGATACTCTGGTTGTCCTACCTGTCAGTGGGGTTGGTTCACTGGCCGTGTCGACACGTCGGAGAGGTGGCGCTACCGAGGTGCGACAAGTTGGTCACTTGCAACCTGAGGCTGTGTTGCTGTCCGGGGGATCGTTGCTAAGCTATTCTTGGAATCCTCTTTCAGAGCCCGAGGGTTGTTGCTGGGCAGGAGTCGTACCGTTGCTGTTGTTTGTGGTAGACTCCTAGGATCTGATTGTGCAGGGGTGTAGCCCAATGTGTTGATGATTTGTTCTTAGATTTGATATCATCTTATTTTGGTTTACATCGTTGATATCCTTGTAGGGTACTTACTGAGCTTTCGTTTCGAAAGCTCATCACTTTTTCCCTTCTCTCATTTCAGGTCCTGAGGAGTAGGTGACTCGACTTAGCAGTTCTGCGAGGGGCTTAGCTGACTTTGCTGAGGTTCGAGGACCTCATTTTTCTTTTGAGTGAGAGATGACTATTTTGTAGGACTATTATAGGGCCCAGATTATTGTAGGGTACATGAACCTTGATTTTATTTCCGTTGTGACTCTGATTATTAAATTTGAGTTATTTTGATATTTTTTATTATATGCTATGATTTTCTTAGGCTGTGTATCCGAGTGTGGTACATCTTACTTGGGTACGGCCGGTCTGTGCACGTGCTCGAGGCCCTGTAATCCGAGTCGGGGCGTGATACTCACAGAGGATTTCAGTCTTCTCGAGTTCAACACCACGAGCTTGATTTGAGGGTGAGGAGGAAGAGGTATGACATGCTTGTGAGGTCTCGATTCTCATGGTATCATGGGCCGGTTAACCGAGCACGGCAAGCCCGACCTGCCGCCGGCCGGCCCGGAACTGGCCCGAGCTATAGAAGTAGCCTACCGGGTAGGATTGACCCGCCGGCCACACAGGTCACGGGTCACCTTTGGGTGACTCGTAACTAGACCAGATCACCTTTTAGAACCGACGGCCTGGGCCTAACCCTTCGGTTAATCGATCGGCCCACCAGTTTTTTAATTTTTTTTTAATAATTGTTTTAAAATATATAAAATATATATTAAAAAATAGCAAAAAATGAAAAAAAAAATTTTTTAAAAAAACATGGGTATTTTCATATAAAAATAAAATGAGAAAAAAATTAAAAAAAATGAAAACTATAAAATTCATTATCCTACAATAATTATTCAAATATTAAGAAAACCAAAAAAAACTATAAATTAAAAAAAAAATATATAAATGGCAAACTACTTAAAAATAAGGAAATAACCATAAAAAAACCTTCATTATGTACAATTAGAGAACGCAAAAATCTCTCATGAAGAAAATAAAAATATATAAAATTCATTATCCTACACTAATTATTTAAACATTAAGAAAATAAACATATATATATATATAATCACAAAAGAGCATATAAATAGCAAGCTGCTTAAAAATAAGAAAATAACCATAAAAAGACTTCATTGTTGACAATCAAAAACTCCAAAAATCTCTCATGAAAGAAAAAAAAATTTAATCTATAAAATTCGCTATCCTACATTAATTATTCAAACATTAAGAAAACCAAAAAATTATAAAATCACAAAAGAGCATATAAATGACAAGCTACTTAAAAATAAGGAAATAACCATAAAAAACCTTCATTATTGACAATGAAAGAATGCAAAAATCTCTCTTGAAGGAAAAAAAAACTCCATATATAAAATTCATTATCCTATACTAATTATTCAAACATTATGAAAACAAAAAAAATTATAAAATCACAAAAAATATAAATGGCAAGCTATTTAAAATAAGGAAATAACCATGAAAACCTTCATTATTGGTAATTAGAGAATATGCAAAAATCTCTCTTCAATGAAAAAAAAAACTCAAATCTATAAAATTTATTTTCCTATCCTAATTATTCAAACATTAAGAAAATCAATTAAAAAATATATAATGTTATATCAAGTAATAAAAAGGATTTGTCTTTATATGTATACATGAGTTGAAAAAATTGAAAAAAAAAGTTTGAAAAAAATTGAAAAAAAAATAAAAACCCAACCCCAGCGGGTCAACTCGTCTGACCCAAAGGGTAAAATCGCTGGGTCATGGGTTGGGTTTTATACGACCCATAATCGGAGCGCCACTGTTTACGTTTTTCCGACCCCCTTGGTCAATTGACCTGGCGGTTTTTGCTGGGATGGGTTAAAACCCGGCCCGTGCCCCCCTCTAGGCCTGCTTGTTGTCGGTGGAGCCCGGTCCTCAAATTAGTGGAAAGCACTGTGCCTCTTGTCATTTATCCCATCATTTCCAACCACATCCTAAATTTTAGGATCTCAATAGTTAAGCATGGTCTCATTTTTGTTTCTATGCCCATTAATAATTGATGGGGTTTAATTAGGTTAGTTTGAGTTAAGTTAATCAACACTTAGTTGTCCTAATCAAACCCAATAACATTAATGTGGGAAACTTTGCAATTAAGCCCTTGTTCTTTTTATGTGTTACATGCAAGTCCATATCCATGCAATCAATTAAAAGTCTTTATGCAATTTAACACTTCATTTAATAGCATAAACACCCCTTAAAACTCAACATTTGTGAGTGGTTCGGTGTTTCAACCGTAACGTTGGCTATGATTGTCGGATTTGCGCTTTCAACCTTAATTCGGAAAGCTTATTCTGGGGCACATCTCTTGCCCGGAAGCTATGCTTTGTTGGCCGTGTTTTCATCCCTCAAATTCCATCATTTATTTTTTCAAATGTTCAATCCTTTAAATTTGAAAGATTCGAATCTATGCCAAGTAGGCCAAACATATGATCATTGAAATTTTTCATGAAAAATACATAATTAATCAGGTGTGGTCTTTACATTTGAAGATAATTCTATGGAATGATTCTGTCAAAATTGCATTAGAAAACAAACTTGGTCAATATGGATTGATATGTGATCAAAGCATGAAATGTGATAGCCTTGCATTTTAAGAGGACTGCTAGATCTGTTAGGAGTCTATGAAGATCTGTAAATTTTGTTTTAAAAACCTGCAAGTTCTACTTGGAATTGTTAATTGAATATTATATTTTCAAGAAAACCTGGGGGTGAATTGTCATAGATTTTGGTTATATTTTGGTATGCACATGACATGTTTGATAAAATGCCTTAGAGAACTAGTATGCTAGTTTAATGCTCATTTTAGTGGTGGTGTTGTTAATGTTGGAAGCTTAATGCAAATGTGGTTAAAGACATAATTAATGGCTGCAGATTTGTGCCTGAAGAACTGAATTTCTAAGCCATGGCTGAAATTTCATTAGGGAAAAGTCGAGTTCAGGCTGGTATTTATATTGATGTTTTAAGGCACCTAGAAGCACTACATTGCAAGAGTTGTTGCCTTTAGAATCAAGTCTTGAAGCCATGTGTTATGTCTCGTGTAGAGGTTAATCAAAGTGTTGAAATCTATCCTTTTGCCAATGAAATATCTGCATTTTAGCATGTTGAAAATCTGCCGCTTGGAACACTTTAATCCCTGTATTTGAAATTGAAATTCTGCATTTAAGAATTCTGAAAACCTGGAGTTGTATCCCAAAAAATCTGCATCCTTTTAATTTTTAAAATCCACATTTAGTAGGTGTAAAACCTGCACAAGTAGTGCTAAAAATTCTGCAGGTTTAGTGGCCAGAAAATCTGCACACAAGAGCCGCATAAATTGCTACATTTCCCTTAGTATAATAGGGTAGATCTTGTGTTAAGGGCAGCCACAACTGAGCCATTTACTTAGGAGTAAATTAACCATGCATACAATAGTAATTGCAGCTCTAAACCACGATATATATATAGCCATTTAAATGTCGCAGTTCAGTGGTACTATATATGTTGCCTAATTAAGATATTAGCCATTGTGTGATACATGTATGTCATTGGTTAAAGGTAGAGGAATACTGAGATACCATTATGTTGATTATTAGATCCGGAATAGACGTGGTGTCGCGGCGGGTGAAGTTAAATTTTCATTGATGATTTCGAAAAGGTAGGCTCTCGCACTCCGTGCCTTGTGAGTATTTTTGACTCCTACCTTGTTTGTGACTTCTGCTCCTATATCTCTTTGAGATGTTGCTCATTTATTTGAGTTGATTGGTTTTTGATGCGTTCTAACCGCAAGTGTACGGGTCGAATCAAGTAGTAAGGTGGACTATTAAAAAGTCGGGTATCGAATCCTCAGGGAGAAAGAAAATACTAGTACTAATTAATTGTCTATTATCTAGTCAATCAATTCGGGTTGATGATACTAAATCTATTTCTAAGGCTAATAAAGCAAATTAACAAATGCAATTGATCTTGAAGATGTCAATCGATGAAGGGGGATACTTGGGTGATTGAATCCCCTTTGGATTTCCTTAAATGTGGATAATGCTCTCTATGTTGAATCTTGGTGAATCATTGGCCAAGGGTTCCTAATATGATTTCATCCTCTCGCTTGAGGGTGATTACTCAACCTAGTACCCTCACTAGTTAAGCTCTAGGGAACCTATCTCTTGGAAGGACTAAGGGAATAAGACGCCTAAAGGAGTAGCTCAGCCTTAGTACCCGGCTCCCGTGTACTCCTAGTCCTCTCTATTGAAGTTTGTCTACACGCTGGGAGTGCGCCGCTTCTTCCCCACATGGACTAGAGAAACCTCTCCGGGCTCTCGCAATGTAGAGAGGTTAATGCTTTCACTATACAATACATTCAATAGACCATGATGCATTCAACCAATCAATCAACATAGAAGAGACAATATCAATTAACCATAATCCAAAGGTTCATCAACACCCAAGTATCAAAAGTTTAGCTCTCCATCAATGGAGACTTACAATCAATGTCAAAGAAGAAATCAAACACAAGAGTCATGAAGCAAACCCTTGATGATGACCGCTTGGAGATTTCCCCTTTCTCTTTAGCTCTTACTTCTTCTCTCTAGCCCTCTTGAGCCTTCTCTTCCCTTCTTCAATCTCCTCCAAGATGATGGAGAAGATGATGATGGCTTCTCCCTCCTTGAAGCTTTGGCTCTAATCCCTCCAAGATGCCCCAAAACCCTCTTTTACATCTCTATTTATACCCCCCTCTAGGGTTTTGGGTGTATTTCCCGACTTTGCCCTCGGTTTGGCCGAAATCGTAGCTGCAGTTTTACGATATACGACCCAGTATGTATTTCATACGACCCCGTATATCCCTTATATGGACCACCATACGGAGTGTTGTACGGAGTCGTATATCTCTCAGGTCCTCGTGTACGGGGTCCTGTCAGTCCGTTCATGAGTCCGTATGAATCTCCAGGTCCATACGGGTCCGTATGAGACTCCGTATGGACTTTCTTCCAGCTCCGTTTCGCTTACTTTGGCCCGCGTTTTCTCGAAAACGCTTCCTTTCTCTTGGGATTGCTGTTTTCTGCCCTGTTTACAAAAACAAAGCCTTTTTGAGCACCGGCAGGCCAATATTCCTCCAAAACATAAGATAATATGCATGAATTTCATGTATAATTGATGCTCATTTGAACACTTATCACATATCTCCACACTTAAAGGTTTGCTTGTCCCCAAGCAAAGAGAAGAAATCAACAAAAGAAGATAAGTGTTCAACCTTGGGCTATAAAAATTATACATGAATTCTATTCCAAGTTCACCATTACAATATGTTCTCCTATTTCCACACCAAGGCTTAGATTGATCCGGTGACATTTCGATATAGCCCTAGACAAAGCTTATTCACTCCACATGCCATGTTCTAAAGTCTTAACAAGACAAGCATGCTCTCAATGGACTCTAGAAGGTCCTTGAGGCCTTAAAAACAAAAGAATTACCCCCTATTAGATGAATGGTGGACAAATACTCAAGAA
Source organism: Dioscorea zingiberensis (assembly GCA_026586065.1). Classification (NCBI taxonomy): domain Eukaryota; kingdom Viridiplantae; phylum Streptophyta; class Magnoliopsida; order Dioscoreales; family Dioscoreaceae; genus Dioscorea; species Dioscorea zingiberensis. The sequence continues at coordinate 30,160,836 of CM048820.1, read as the reverse complement.
GCTACTAATTTTTTTTTTTTTCGGGTAGGGCATCTCTCGGATCCGACTTTCCCATACTACGATCAAGGTAGAGTGTAGTTCCTCCCTTTGCAAAGAATCCATGCTGATTAGGCACCAACCCTTAGCTACTTGGGTGGTTACAACTTTACCCATGGGTGTTCATGCTAAGTAATGACTTTTCAATTGAGGAACACTCGATTAGGAGCCGGACCCCAACCTACTTTGTCTCCAAAAGCATCGGAACACTGTCTTTATTAATTGACAACTATTGTGCAAAACTATTTTATTTTCATTGTACTTGTCCACTATGTATATTATGAGGGGATAATAAATTTGAACTAATGCCACGAAATTTCTTGGAGCCATTGAAAGCAATACTTAGCTATTAAAGTCAAAAGAACATGGCAATGGGTTATCTATTGTCTTTCACAATCATAATTGTTACAAGGATAGTCTCTACGTGCCTATGGTGTTTCAATCGGGAGCATTTCAAATCACAAATGGTGTGCTTAGAGAAGGAATTCATGTCAAATTTATCTATCGCCAGGTTGTCATGCATATCCGACATAATTATCACAAAAATATCTACAATAAATAATATGATGGCTACCTATCTCCACACTTAAAAGTTTGCAATAACCCTAAGAGGAGCTAGGTAGCAACCCACCCCCACTCTAGAAATTTGCATTGTCCTCAATGCACGAAAATTAAATTTAGCGCAAGGAATTGGTGGGAAAAGATGAACGAAACTCCCTAAATAGTCAGCCAATGTTGTTTGTGGGAGTGGAGGATTGCTTGATTTTCAAGGGTCGTGAATCCCTTTGTTGACTCTCAAGCAACATAGAGAGAGAAGAATCAAACCCAATAGCATGCAAAACAGGAAAATCCATATAACGAAAGCAAAACATTGGGTAGCAGGGCGATGCCCTTGCTCAGTGTCATAATGCGCTAAGGTAAATAATAACAAGTGAAAGTAATAAAGTTCCAGATGAAGATAGATGCAATAGAAAAGTAATGCGTCAAGTGTCCTGTGCTGGCTCGTCGTCTGCTGGTGCTGGAGGTGGAGGAGGTGCAAATACGGCATGTCCACGGATAAAGAGCGAGAGCTCAAAAAACTGCTCCCCGAGTCGTCGCTGCTCCGCTAGGATCGTATCCTAGACAGCTCTCATCTCGGTCATCTGCTCCTCCAACCTCGTATAACGGCTCCTGGGCGCCGAGGGTCCACCGTGCCGGGGTAGTCAGCCGAGGGTCGGCCGCATCGGCATCATCGAGTCGATCCCTCCTCCTCCGAACTATCTCAAGCCCGCCAACCAAAGTGTAGCGTCGCCCGGCTCGCCGCGCATCTAGTCCAATCATGCGAGGAGCGCCATGTCCAAATGGGGAGACCAACCGCAGTGCCGCCCTCTCCAACTTCGGCCTCGAGACCCATGCCCATGATGAGTCGTGGTGATGTAGGGCCCGCATGGATGTCGGTGAGTCGGGTGTTCCGCCGATGCGCCAAATAATGCAAGCAAGCACGCATTCCCAAATGGATCGGAACTCGCCGATGAGGTGAGAGAAACAAAGCGACGGTGACTATGACGACTCCGCAGTTATCACTACGGGCTGCGATGGTGCGGCTGATGAGGGCATGTAAGTAGCGATGCACCGGATCCATCATGAAAGATGCCTTATGGTTGTCATGGCGCCCGCCTAGCTGAATCCAGAAGCTCGCTGAGGAGATGGTGCGCTCGGGGAAGGCCGTGAGCAGCTCGGCGTACTCTCGTGTGAAGGTGTAGTCACGGTCATAAAGCCCCATGTATAGTGCGAACTGGGTGTAGCTCATCGCCCTCCGCTGTCCAAAAAGCTGAAAGGTAATGGCGGTGCGTTCTCGCTTCCCCACCGCACTCCCCCCGCCTCAAAGGAACTCAAAGACTCCAATGTCGGGCGGCGGAACACTTCGTGGTTTAGAGAGAAAATCCCGCCCCGCCGCCAAATGATGTCATCTCGGACTTCGGCCGGCAATGTTGAAGTGGGATGAGGGTGTTCCAGTCGATAATGCGGGTCCGACCGAAGCGGCGAGAGGAGAGGCGGACATGTCGAAGTCTGTGGACCTCGTCTGTGAAGCGTGTCTCGGTGGATGACGACCCGGCCTCCGTCCGGCGCTTCTTTGATGCTGTAATCTTCCTCGGCATACCTGAAACTAAACACAGAACGTCAGTGCCGGTTAAGCAAAAAAGATATGCCAAGATTTTTAAATAAAGGCCCTAAATTGCCCCTATACGGGGTTCCATACGGACTGACCGTAGTCCGTATACGGGGACAGCCCCCTATACGAGTCCGTATGGGACTCCGTATGGGAGTCCGTATGGGCTCGGCCGCGAGCTTGCCGGCGGCCGCGACGAATCTTGGCCCCATTTCTACATTATTTCGCACCCAAACACTTCTAAAACATTCAACATTCATTCAATACAAGTTTCATCACAAAATGGCACAAGAATCTCACACATTCATGTCATTCAAATGAAAAGTCGATTTCAAACAACCCTAGGTTTCCAAATCATGTCGCCAAAGCATATAATGTAGATTATGGGTGTTTAGCACATACCTAGGGATGATCAAGCGCTCAATTTGAGGAAGGGTAGACGCCGCGTCACGAAGAGGAGGTGTAGGGTTGCTAGGGCACGAGAGGGGGAAGGTGAGGAAGAGAGGGGTGAAAAGGGGGCTTTTTAAAGCACCCCACTTGTGCCTCTTTACGGCCCTATACGGACTCCTATACGGAGTCCATACGGGGTCGTATATATCCCTGTCTAAGAATACGGACTGATCTCAGTCCGTATGATACCCTCAGATACACACAGTAGGCTTATACAGCCCTCCTGTGGTTCATTTACACCATTCTCTTCAAGGCCTGATAATAAGCAAGATATTACCCCTAATTGACAACATCCAGCATAAGAATGGAGAAAATTGGACAACAACGCCACTTCAACTTATTTCAAGCATCACTAGCTAATCAAAAGAAACGAAAATTGTAAAAAATCAAGAGAGAAAGTTCTAAAACTTGGGTTGCCTCCCAAGAAGCGCTTGTTTAACGTCACTAGCTTGACGTACCTCCAATTTACCTTATGGGGGCTCAAATACCTTGAAGCTTCCTTCCCTTGAAGCATCCATCATGGTGTAGCTTTAGGCGATGGCCGTTTACCTTAAATGGTCCCCTGTCTGGATGAAGGATCTCCACTGCCGAGCACGTCTAGCACTTCAAAAGGCCCAGACTACCTTGATCGCAGCTTCCCCGGGAATAATTTGAGTCTCGAATTGAATAGTAATACTTTATCTCCCTTGGTGAACTGTTTCTGGTGCCTCAATTTTTGATCATGTCGCCTCCTGACTTGCTCCTTGTATAGCCTTGAATTCTCGTATGCTGATAGACGCCACTCTTCGAGCTCATTCAACTGAGATTTCCTTTTCTCGCCAGCCAGAGCTGTGTCAAAATTGAGAAATTTCATCGCCCAATAGGCTTTATGTTCCAACTCAACCGGCAGGTGGCACGATTTGCCGTATACTAATCGGTAGGGGGTATTGCCTATTGGCGCCTTGTAGGCGGTGCGGTAGGCCCATAATGCTTCATCCAGTTTATCGGCCCAGTCCTTTCGGCTGTGTGAAACTGTGCGCTCAAGTATCTTCTTCAACTCGCGGTTTGACACTTCCACCTGGCCACTTGTTTGAGGATGATATGGTGTAGATGTGCGATGCACAACACCATACCTCTTAAGTATCTTAGCGAACTGAGTGTTGCAGAAGTGTGTCCCCCGGTCGCTTATTATGGCTCTGGGTGTCCCAAACCGGGAAAATAATTTTTTTAGGAATTTCACCACTCCCCTGGCATCATTAGTGGGCATGGCCTGTGCTTCTACCCATTTAGAAACGTAGTCGACAGCCACCAGAATGAATCTGTTGCCCCGAGAATTTGGGAATGGCCCCATAAAATCTATCCCCCATACATCAAATACTTCACATATTTGCATTGAACTCTGTGGCATCTCATCTCGGTGTGATATATTCCCGGATCGCTGACACCTGTCACAGGATTGGGAATACTTCAGCGCGTCTTGAAAGAGCGTCGGCCAGTAAAAACCTGCGTCGAGGACCTTCCGAGCTGATTTATTGGCTCCGTAGTGCCCTCCCGTGGGTCCTGCGTGACAATGCTCCAGAATTTGCAACCCCTCTTCCCTTGAGACGCATCTCCTTACCACCTGGTCTGCACAGACTCGGAACAGGTATGGATCATCCCATGTATAATACTTCAGCTCCGCAAAGAACTTCTTTTTCCTTGAATAATCGTAAGAAGAGGGGAGGATTCCGGCTACGAGGTAATTGGCAATGTCGGCAAACCAAGGGCCCCCCCTTTCTTCATCAGCATTGCTCAACTCCCCCTTGCTTACTCGGATACTGCATAGGTGCTCGTCGGGGAAGTTGTCATTGATTTCCTCCTCGTCCAAACTCTCTCTTTCAGGGTTTTCCAACCGTGATAGATGGTCGGCTGCTAAGTTGTCGGCACCCTTCTTGTCTTTAATCTCTAGGTCGAACTCTTGAAGGAGGAGTACCCATCGAATTAGCCTCGGCTTGGCATCCTGCTTAGCTAACAGGTATCGTAGTGCCGAATGATCGGTGTAGACCACTACTTTAGATAGTATCAAGTAAGGGCGGAATTTGTCAAAAGCGAATACTATGGCAAGTAGCTCTTTCTCGGTGGTAGTGTAGTTTGCTTGAGCACCTGTCAGAGTCTTACTGGCATAATGAATTGGTTGAAAGTGTTTGTTCTTCCGCTGCCCCAAAACAGCACCTACAGCATGATCACTTGCATCACACATGAGTTCGAAAGGTAACCCCCAATCCGGAGCTGTCATGATCGGCGCTTGAACAAGTCTGTCTTTCAAAGTATTAAAAGCCTCCAAGCAATCTTTGCCAAACTCAAACGGGGCGTCCTTTTCCAACAGCTTGGTGAGAGGTTTAGCTATTTTGGAAAAATCCTTAATGAATCGTCTATAGAACCCGGCGTGCCCCAAGAAACTCCTGATTGCTTTTACCGAATTTGGTGGTGGTAGTTTCCCAATGGTATCAACTTTTGCTTTGTCGACCTCAATTCCCTTGGTGGAGACTTTATGTCCTAATACAATTCCATCCCAACCATGAAGTGACATTTCTCTCAACTCAGGACTAAATTGGTTTCTTCACATCTTCCCAGCACTTTGTCTAGGTTCTCAAGGCATTGGTCAAATGAGTCTCCAAAAACTGAAAAATCATCCATAAATACCTCCATGATGTCTTCTACGAAATCTTCGAAAATGGCTAACATGCACCTTTGGAACGTGGCTGGGGCATTGCAAAGCCCAAACGGCATTCGCCTATAGGCGAATGTACCATATGGGCAAGTGAATGTGGTCTTTTCTTGATCCTCCGGGGCGATTGGAATTTGAAAGTACCCCGAGAAACCATCCAGAAAGCAATAGTGTGAGTGTCCGGCCAACCTTTCCAACATTTGATCTATGAATGGCAGCGGGAAGTGATCCTTCCTCGTAGCGTCATTCAGTTTCCTGTAATCGATGCATACCCTCCATCCGGTGACGGTCCTTGTGGGAATCAATTCATTCTTTTCATTCGTCACTACGGTCATCCCTCCTTTCTTTGGGACCACTTGTACAGGACTGACCCATGCACTGTCTGAGATGGGGTAGATGATCCCCGCATCCAAAAGTTTGATGACCTCTGCTTTTACAACTTCTTGCATGTTCGGATTCAGCCTCCTTTGGTGCTGCACTGATGGTCGGTGATTTTCTTCCATCAAGATCTTATGGGTGCAAAAGGAAGGGTTAATGCCCTTGATGTCGGAAACTTTCCATGCAATAGCTTTCTTATGCCTCTTGAGCACCTGTAACAGTTTCCCTTTTTGTGAACTTGTTAATCCTGAAGCGATAATGACCGGTAACTGTGAGCTCTCATCCAGGAATGCATATTCCAGGTGATCGGGGAGTGCTTTTAGTTCAAGCTTCGGGGGTTCTTCTGGTGGAGATCTCAGTTTATTCATGCTCTCAGCTGATTCCTTATCTTCCTCCCTTGCCTGAAGGACTTGATATCCGTTACACTGCTGACCTTCAGTGAGTGCCCCCAGACTTGATAAAGTAGTTTCTTCCTCATACCCATTGGTGTCACATTGAGCAACGTTGACTTCAACTTGGTCATCGGAATAGTGGCATTGCTCCTCATTGCAAGCACTTTGTAAAGATGCTTCCCATGACAAATGAGTATACTCTTCCTCCCCGAAGAACAATTCTTGTTGTGTAGATCTCAATTGATTTGCTAGCTTGTCCTCAATCCACTGCTCAAGAAGGTCCAATTGGCACAACATTATGCTCTTGGGACTCGCCATGTGATCCCTCGCACCAAGAATTGTGAAATTAGTTAGAAATAACCACTATGATGATAAAAGACACTGTGCAAACAAACAATTATTAAAACAAAGTAAAAACTGAAAGTAAACGACTAGATTAATAAACTCCTAGTTTTCCTAGTAATCCTAAATCTCCCCGGCAACGGCGCCAAAAACTTGATGCGTTCTAACCGCAAGTGTACGGGTCGAATCAAGTAGTAAGGTGGACTATTAAAAAGTCGGGTATCGAATCCTCAGGGAGAAAGAAAATACTAGTACTAATTAATTGTCTATTATCTAGTCAATCAATTCGGGTTGATGATACTAAATCTATTTCTAAGGCTAATAAAGCAAATTAACAAATGCAATTGATCTTGAAGATGTCAATCGATGAAGGGGGATACTTGGGTGATTGAATCCCCTTTGGATTTCCTTAAATGTGGATAATGCTCTCTATGTTGAATCTTGGTGAATCATTGGCCAAGGGTTCCTAATATGATTTCATCCCCTCGCTCGAGGGTGATTACTCAACCTAGTACCCTCACTAGTTAAGCTCTAGGGAACCTATCTCTTGGAAGGACTAAGGGAATAAGACGTCTAAAGGAGTAGCTCGCCTTAGTACCCGGGCTCCCGGTGTACTCCTAGTCCTCTCTATTGAAGTTTGTCTACACGCGGGGAGTGCGCTCGCTTCTTCCCCCACATGGACTAGAGAAACCTCTCCGGGCTCTCGCAATGTAGAGAGGTTAATGCTTTCACTATACAATACATTCAATAGACCATGATGCATTCAACCAATCAATCAACATAGAAGAGACAATATCAATTAACCATAATCCAAAGGTTCATCAACACCCAAGTATCAAAAGTTTAGCTCTCCATCAATGGAGAGTTACAATCAATGTCAAAGAAGAAATCAAACACAAGAGTCATGAAGCAAACCCTTGATGATGACCGTTTGGAGATTTCCCCTTTCTCTTTAGCTCTTACTTCTTCTCTCTAGCCCTCTTGAGCCTTCTCTTCCCTTCTTCAATCTCCTCCAAGATGATGGAGAAGATGATGATGGCTTCTCCCTCCTTGAAGCTTTGGCTCTAATCCCTCCAAGATGCCCCAAAACCCTCTTTTACATCTCTATTTATACCCCCCTCTAGGGTTTTGGGTGTATTTCCCGACTTTGCCCTCGGTTTGGCCGAAATCGTAGGCTAGCTTTTCACGATATACGACCCAGTATGTATTTCATACGACCCCGTATATCCCTTATACGGACCACCATACGGAGTCTTGTACGGAGTCGTATATTTCTCAGGTCCTCGTGTACGGGGTCCTGTCAGTCCGTTCATGAGTTCGTATGAATCTCTAGGTCCATACGGGTCCGTATGAGACTCCGTATGGACTTTCTTCCAGCTCCGTTTCGCTTACTTTGGCCCGCGTTTTCTCGAAAACGCTTCCTTTCTCTTGGGATTGCTGTTTTCTGCCCTGTTTAAAAAAACAAAGCCTTTTTGAGCACCGGCAGGCCAATATTCCTCCAAAACATAAGATAATATGCATGAATTTCATGTATAATTGATGCTCATTTGAACACTTATCAGTTTTCCTTGAATATATGTCTTGGTTTGGCTCTCTATATCTCTTTGAGATTGCTGGTTGTTTATATATATTCGAGATGCTTGGTTCCTTGAATATATACTTGCTATTCTACATTATTTGATGATATTATACTTCATACACATCTCCCACACTAGCACTCCGGCACTGGGCCGATTTGAACTCTGGGATGATGTTTGGCACTGGGCCATTTCTGACACCGAGTCGATACCATCACTGGGACAATGATATATCTGATAAGAGCATATTATTACTACACTAGGCCGATGTCGACACTGAGTAGACCACCGTCACTAGGAAGGAGAGATATTTGATGTATAGATGCTAGGGAGATATATTAATGTATGTTTGGACTTTTCTTGTATATTCTGATCCGATCGTCTCGCTTTGTCTATTGACATACTGTTTTTGCATTGCTTAAGCTTATATACGTTCTGATCAGATTTGCTTTGCTATGACTGTGATATTCTACTTCTGTACCGTTGGAACTTCTGTTTAATTTCATAGATCTGGCCTTATGCTATTATTTCTTTTCATTCAATCCTACTAGGTCTGTTCCTTAGGCTCATATACTTGGTTAACTTTTTTCTCAGGTAATGATGAGGCACAGGATCAGGCGTAGGCGAGGATCTTCTAGGTAGTACTTATCCGACTTTGTCATATTTGTTGGAGGTTTGTGAACCTCGTTTCGATTTCGAGCATGTGGGACTTGTTAAATTGTATTCATATTGTTGTAGGACACTAGGGGTGACGGTACATTTCTGCAAGGTTATGTGGACACTTACTTTTATTTGTTTATGTATTTGTTTGGGGTTTTGTAAACCCCTATCCATTTTGATTATTCCTTTGTTATCTATGTATATGATTTGTACTAAGAAATCTGAGGCCTTGCATCTAGGCGAGGACCTGTCCTAGTTTGGGTGCAGCCGTCGTTCGATGCCTGAACCCGGGTTTGGGGCCTGACAGATAGTCAATGGGACATTCTGACTTTTTGGGGAGTTCCTCGCTTAGATACAGTCAATAGTGTGCCCGGCGAGGAGTGGGATCAATTGAAGAAACTTCAGAAGTCAAAGCCTTTTGACGTTTCAAAATTGTTATCTGAGGAAATCCTTAGAGAGGTCGGGCATTCTCTAGTAGCGGATAGGACCTTTCCCTTTCGCGGTCCTTAGGCAATCACAAGTATCAATCGTCTAACCTTTCTATGATTTTTTTTTTTGGGTAAAGAAATGCCTTCCAGTAAATAGGAGATGCGATAGATATTGACGATTAGGTCTAGGACTCCTTCTTCAAGCGGCTTTGACCCTCGTGGCGTCAAGCGCCCTACCAAAGAGGCTCCTCCGACTAGAAAGGGAAAGAGCCGCCTCAACCAAAAAAGAGTTCAAAGAATCAGAAGAACCGCAACGTTGGTGATCATCATTCCTAAAGGATGGTCGTTGAATAGGCTTTTGGTGGTGAGCTGCATGAATCTCACCCTAATCCATGTGGCTTTGCCATTTCTGTAGGCGACTCAGGAGCGGCTTCGCTTGCCTCCTTTGAGGTTGTCCCCATCTCAACGGTAGCCCCTCGGTCCTTAGAGAGGGTCGTTTCCCGGTCTCTTGCCATTGTCCCTGCCTCTACTTTCGTGGTCCCAAGTATCAACCTCTAACACTCACCTTAGCCGTGGGTCTCTATCTCTTGACCGGCCACTGTAGATCGTGTACTTGGGTCCAGCCTCTCCTTGGATTCTGTTGCTTAACCCCCTCTTGTTGAGGTGCTTGAATCTCCTTAGCATTTATATACTTCTCTGCTTGGGTGAGAAGATTGGCAAAATCTTTTGGTTATCTTTTGCTTAGGGAGAAGTGGAAGGGTGATCTCTTCAAGCCTTCCATAAGCGCTATGACCGTGACTGCCTGTTTGAGTGCATGCACTTCCAGAGTTGAACCTTCGGATATAGTCTCGGAGGCTTTCTCTGTCCTTCTGCCTGATCTACATCAACGTCGCAGAGGTCCACCTCTGCTTCTTGCTAGCCACGAAATGTCTAGTGAATAGATCAAATAGTTCTTCGAATGAGAAGATAGACCGTGGTGGCAGATAGGTAAACCAAGTCTGTGTCGCACCTATTAACATCGCGAGGAAGGCCCACAACAAAATCTCATTGTAGGCCCGTGCAACATCATCATGGCCTTGAATGACTACAAGTGGCCCGTTGGGTTCGTAGTGTCATTGTACGTCTCCATCAAGGGCATTCGGAACCCAGCGGGTGGAGGAACCTCAAGAATCTAGGGAATAAAAGGCAGGGTGGATAAGGGAGTATACGTCAGCTTCCCTTTGGTGAGAGGAGGGGTCAGCTTGTAGTGTAGCCGAGGTGACCCTTCTGACCAAGAGCAAGGTTAGGATGGCCCAATACTGTAAGGTATCTTGGTACTCTCCTCTTTACCACACATCCTGTACTCCTAGACTCGTAACAATGACCTTCTTCCCATTCCGAGTAACTTTGAGATGCACTCTTTACATTGCTATGGGGACGAACGGGCTTGGTCCCGCTCTCGCAGGTCTTTGGAGAGTACTTTGCCCTATATCTGGAGTAGCTGGATCTGAACATCTCGCGGGTCCTTCTTCAGGATCGCTGGTTGATCTTAGGTGGTGGCAATGGCTTCGGGCACCATATTAGACCCCACAACGTCGACTGCCAGTGGATCTGCCATCGAGTTCTTCTTCCCTCTCACCATCGGCTGGTTTGAAAGGTTCTTCGCTTCGTGTCCCCACAGACGGTACCAAACTATTGATACTCAAAATCGGAGGGTTCTCGGGATTCGCACTCTGAGGAGATCAACTGAGAGAAAGAGAGAGAGAGAGAGAGTTGATGATGTTGGAACGTGATGGTTGATAAAACAAGGAAATAGCTTCAGTTGGATGACTACTTCAAGGAAGTCACCATCTTGAGAGACAGCGGGCGTCCGAGTGGCGGGTCCTTGGTCTTTGCAAGGGAAACCAAGGGCTTCTCCCCAGGCACTCCGACGATCAAATCAGTAGAGGTAAGCAGAGGCAGAGAAGGGAGTCAGAGAGAAGAGTTTCAGTAAAGACAATGGAGAGTAAGGTTCGAGGAGGAGAGGAGAGGAAGAGAGCTGAAGTTGAAGATGAGCTCTTTGAGAGATCCTAGCTTGGAGTCCTTCCAAATGTCCCCTGTCCTCTCTCCCTGCTCTTCTTCTTATACCTCCTGTCATGATGTTATGTTTTTAGTTGTGGAGGGGGTGTGGGGGTGTAGGCTCTCACGTGCCTCTGCTCACTCCCCCTGCGTGAGGGAATCTCCATATGGCACAATGAATGATGGCGAGTTGGTCAGGGGCCGCCCACTACCTTAAAGCTCCAAGGTCATGCCATGTGTATATTGTTATGGGGAAATATCTGAAGACACGTGGTATGATCATGGGCACCGAAATGAAAGCGCAACTATCAAAATAATCGTATGGGCATCCTATGATGGAGAATGAATTCCTAAAGGTATTGAAAGCTTGTAGATAAGGGTTGCAGGGGCATAAAAGGAGGCTGCAACTCATAAAGAATGTATATTGGATTCTAATTCTAGAATATGTTATCTCTCTCTCTCTCTCTCTCTCTCTCTCTCTCTCTCTCTCTCTCTCTCTCTTCTCTTTCTTTTGAGTCATTGACTTGAGTATAAAAGGAGGCATCACCCAAGTACAAGCACTCGGATCTTTTTTCTCCATAGTTCCCTCATCCTACAATGTTTAATCCCCAAAGGTTGATCTTGAAAGAAGGCGTTGATCCCTAAATACTTGTGTGAGTTTATGATCTAATCATTGAATAACTTGAATTTTGAGTTTGATATTTCTTAATAAATTTTATAATATAACAATGTGAAGATTGCATGGCAATAAAAATCTATGCTTTTAGGAGGCGTTTGACGCCCGGGATATCCCCCAAAAGGGATGAATATCCCGACATGAGTTCTTGGCGTTTGGTTGCCCTAATAGAGGGGACAGGGATGCTCTCGGTCTTTCGAAATTGGATAAGCAACCTCGCTATTTGAAGATGTAATAACTGGTGTATTCCATTTTTCTAAAAACAAGAATATGTATATCCACTATTGTAGCCTCTGTAATACCCAAGATAAAAAAGTAAATAAATAAATAAAAAGAAGAAGAAAAAGGAGAAGAAATTATGAAACAAGTTATGTCGAAAATTGAAAAAAGGATAGAGTTGGAATTTTATGTAAAAGCCAAGGGCTAAATGGTAAATGTGGGAGTGATAGTGGGTGGAGGATGGCCAGCATGCATGGAAAGCAACCACCTTTTCACCACCCACCCCATGAGGAGGTATGAGATGGTGAAGAGGATAGACCGATGGATTGTATGAAGGGCACCACTACCTTCACTATTCCCATCTCCCCTTTATTAAGCTCTTAAGAGCCAATAGACCACTCTAATCCTTTCCAACCCACAACCTAGCTTGGAGAATTAGAAACCGGGAAGCTTAAGGGCGTTGGAGAAGGCTGGGAAAAGCTCAAAGTGAAGGTAAGGAAGATATGTTTCTGTTCCCTTTAAAGCTTTATCTTTTCCTATTCTTTTGGGGCTCCTTGGGGCTCTTTGGGGCTGTAATTCAGTGGGTTTTCAACTTGGATTTGGTAGTATGTAAGGATGAGAATGAGTGTAAAGGATGGAGTCAATGTGTAGCTTGTGAAAGGGGTGATCGGTGAGCCTTAATCCCTAAATAAGCATATGTCCAATAAAAAGACCGGTTTGTAGCCAAGGCTGTGAGGCGATGGATTGAAACTCATATAATTTTGTGCCTTTAAAGCTCAAGTTGTAGGTATTAAAGAGGTGTATAAGTAGGGATCTTGTATGTCATCAATATTCCTCAAATCAAACCCTTGAACTCTCTTTTGGTTTGTTTGTATGCCATGGAGCTCAAGGGTTGAAGCTGTAGGTTTGTGGGCATAATTCAACCTAATATCAGAGCTTTGGATGCTCTTTAAGTACAATTCCTTGTACTACAAAACCCCTAGTGGATTTGGCATTCATCAGCCCCTTATTCAAGGCCTTATATGTAATACAAACTCATAGCCGATTAGGGCTGTCGTTGTGTATGTTAATGCATACATAGGGACTCTATTGAGTCCCCTAAATAGGTAGATAAGGGAGTATAATTTATAGGTTTATAACAATGTTTAGATGGGAAATAGGGCAGGAAACACATGTGGGATTTTGAGCTAATTATTCGAATGATTTGCTCATTCTAGGTTTTTCGAGAAGTAGTGAATCATTGTAGGGTTGAGCTCGAGCCAAGAAGGTATGTTCTCCGACTATAAATCTTGTAATACTTGTTAGTTTGTTACTAAAATAGTATTCTTGATTAGTAAATAAAGATATGGACAACATTCAATAAGAAGAGGAATCATGAATGTTGATAGAGCCTAATGCTTATGCATATACCGCAAGTGCACGGGTCGTACAAGTAATAGAGTGGACTGTGAAGAGTTGGGTATTGATCCCACAGAGAAAGAGAAATACTAGTACTAACTAGTTATCTATTATCTAGTCTAATTGGGAATTGGTGGTGTTGTGAACTAATCTAAATTCTAAAGCTAGAAAGCAAGAATGATATGGAATGAGGATGTGACAATGCCGCGAGGGCAATCAATCATAGAGAGGGGTACCCGGGCAAAGAATCCCCCTCAGGTTCTCAATAAAGAAAGATAATGTTATGGCTAATAGTTGCAATACATTGGACCAAGGATTCCTAGAATACTTTCACTCCCTCTCTCGAAGCGAATTACTAAACTTAGTACCCTCATTGCATGATGTTCTAGGGAATTTACTTCTTGGAAGGATTATGGGAAAGAATAACTAGGGATTCCAATTCCTAAAGGCCCGTCTCGGCGCATACACAATCCCCTCTATTGAGGTATGGCCGCACACGGGGAGGAATTCGCTTCTTCCCCCAGTGTGTCAGATTGGATAATCCGGGCTATTAGAACATGGATTACCGATGCAAAGAATGACACTCAATAGATCTCAATAATAGAAAGCAACTAAAATACCATTAATAATCAATGTCAAGAATAAACATAGACCCAAGGGTTCATCAATGCCCAAATGCCTAAAAGATTAGTTCTTTATTAAAGGGGAACACAAGTTCAATACAACGCAATAATGGAGAGAAATAGACCCAAAAAGATATGCTACTCCCTCCAATGTAAGGGCAGATGATAGGACCATTGATGTAACCCCCTCCAAGCCTCGCCGCCAAAGAAGTGGATGATGGTGCTCGGAGCCCTTGCCTACAAGCTTTCCTTTCCAATTGATGCTCAATGATGGTGGTGGGTGATATGGATAGATGGGTGGATGATGACCTCCTCTAAAACCTAGCCTCTAAGGGTCTTCAAGAGATATTCAATAAGATCAAAGACCCCTCTCCAAACCCTAAATATTGATATTTATATGATTCATAATCTCTCAAAACAATCTCCCATGTTTTGGGTTTGAGTAGGACCAACTTGTGTGAAAATCGGGTCAGAATTGGGTCTAGAAATAGCCCCAAACGGGCTGATTTTACTGTAGCACGGCTAGTTTTACTGTAGTATGATACTGTAGACGGGACCATCTGCACTGTAGATGAAATCATCTATTGTAGCAGACGGCCGTCTAGTTGCCCATCTGTCTCACAGGAAAAATCAGGTGAAGCTGATTTTACTTTAGCTCTGAAAACACTGTAGTAGACGGTTCTGTTTGTCTAGCGCAATCTTATTAATTGTTTGATTGGATGATCATTTTACCTCGGAATGACCTGAAATTTTAACTATGTGTTCCTGACTTCATGTTCTACAATCTGAATAGTGGAGATTGACTTTAGAGTCTTGTAGATTCTCCAATAAAATTATGATCTCTGCTGCATTTTTAGGATGCTCACAGCCCTATCTCCTCTTTTCTTTCTTTGCTCTTTTGTTGGGGAACACTTCTTCTAATTGCTGATTGATCATCCTCGTATCTGGAGTATGTACTTTAAGCTTATTTTGATTGATTTCTCCTCCGGATTGTTTCTAAATTGAATCCTCCATTAGATTGGCCCCGGTATGTCCTGTTTCACAAGATTAACACATTTTAAGTACAAGCGGGCTACAATTCATCAAAATCACTTACTACGTGTATGCAAAGATGATATAAAAATATGGTAATGTGAACACTTATCAAATATCCTCACACTTAAGTGTTTGCTTGTCGTCAATCAAATAAAAATAAAGGAATGATAAGTATTCAACCTCTGGCTAAAGAGGAATCAGTTCGGCTCTACTCAAAGTTTACCAACATGTGTATTCTCCTATTTCAATTCAGGACTTAGATTGATCTAGTGATATGTTCAGTATAACTCTAGACATAGCTTACTCACTCCACATGCCATGTTTCTCGTGACTTAGAATGACAAGCATACCCTCAGTGGACTCTAGAGGTTCCTTGGGACTCTAAGTACAAAATAACTAGCCCATTAGGAAAAATAAACTCTTAATCTAATCTTTTCTTTTCCCTTTTCTCTTTTTTCTCTTTTTCTATTTTCTTTTCTTTTTCATTCCAGTAGGGCATCCTAATGGATCCAACTTTCTGGATAACCAAAGAGTAACATAGAGTGTAGACCTCCCTTTTTGAGGAATGGACATGATGGCCATGCATCAGAACACCCAACTACTCATAAGGTTACAGCTCTACATACACGCGCTCATGCTCACAGGGGATTTTTTGTCTTGAGGAACCCTCTAATTAGGAGCCAGAGCCTCAAGCTTACTTCATCACGAAGTGTAGAGGAGCACTATCTTGGTTTTATTTTCATAGACCCTATGTACAATGCTTATTTATTCTCTACAACTTTACTTTCAAGGGTTAGAAGTTTGAACTAGTGTCACGAAAACTCTTGGAGCCATTGAGAATAATACTTAGCACTCTAAGTCAAGAGAAACATGGGAATGGGTTATCTAATGTTTTTAAACAATATAGTTGTCACAAGGATTTCGTCTAAGTGTCCATGATGTCTCACAAGAGAATCTAAAAAAAAATACTTCTACATGGTGTACACTAAGAGTAAAGCAAAATTGAAGAATTTTCCTCATATGCCATCATTGGTTTACACTAGCATGCATGATTACACAAAGATTTGCAATGAGTTCTTTAGAAAAATTTGCAATGAATGTCTTGACTACTCATCCATCCCCACACTTAAGATTTTACAATGAATTCAACAGTTAGTTTTCTAGCTACCCATCCCCACACTTAAAATTTTGTATTGTCCTCAATGCAATCAATAAAGCATAGTAAAAGATAGAGAAATAATTAGAACAAGGAGAAAGGCAAACTGAAACTTCCCCGATTCCTATGAGTGCATTCCAAGATCAATTAAGCTAGGGTTGAAGTCCAATTTGGGGCGAAAATAAACACTCTTTTATGACCTGTGGGGTAAATATAGCTCAAGAAAAATAAAAACATGAAGTCAAAAAACAAATACTAAAACAAAGATAAAGGGATAACAAGTAAAGCTGGGATAAGCCCTTACTCACTTATGCTGATGACACGTTCAGATTTAATACAAAACACAAATTGCGCCTCAGATGCTGCTGCTAGGATGCTTTATATGGTTCCGTCTGGGTTGTAGACAGTTCCGTCTATCTTTCAAACAATAAATTATTAGGATCTTTAGGGTTCCTAAGTCGGTTTCATACAATCTAAAACATAAGGATCCTAGATTGGACTCTAAAATTAAAATAGGGATTAGACATGCCAACAATTTATTGTGACTTAGAACTAACTAACTAACAATAAACACAAATGAAAGAAAAAAAAAATTCAAGCATTGGGTTGCCTCCCAAAAAGCACTTGTTTAACATCACGAGCTTGACGTACCTTTTATTCTTACCTTATGGAGGCTTGAAAAAGGTGTATTCCTCCCGGGGTGCTACTGTGATGGAGGTTTTAATATAATTACCTTTAGGCCTCCATGGAAATAATTTGGCCCAGGAATTGTTCAATCTTGGCTGAGCAGATCCTTGGATTGAATCATCCTCCTCGCTCCTATTTTTATCCTAGATATGTCTCTTCTGTGCTTTGAGCGCAGGTCAACTTCGAGGCAAAGAATTTCTTCAAGTAGTGTCGGCTTGCATTTTCTACCTCGGCATTATTATCCACACCAACACGTTCTTCCAACTCGTGTTCACAGCTCCCTTGTTTCTCAGAATTAATTTGAAGAGGTTCTCCTATCTGTCTCTCAAGCTTGTGGAGGGTGGCTTGCATATTTGTAATAGCGGCCTCAACGGCTTCAAATTCAACCTTTGTTTGCAATGTAAATTCCACCAACCCATCCATGAATGTGGAGACTCCATCTTGTAAGAGTGGGAGAGCTAACTATTCTTTCACCTCCAAGGTATGAGTCAAATTAAGATCATCCTTGCAATTTTCTTTCTCATGACTCATTTCTATATCCATATCCATAAGGGCGGTCATGTCTTGAAATTCTTCATCAGCATCAGGAGTGGGCTGTCTAATACGTGCATTGTTGAGCTCCTCAAAGCATCCCTTTTCATGTTCCGTAAAATTGGCAAAAACCTCTTGGCAATTCAAATTTTCTGGTGCCTCTGTGTGGGTTGTTTGCATGTATCTTGCCAAGATTTCCTCCGTAGTTGGTCTCCTATTTTGTGGAAATTGGTGCTGAAAATTTTGAGGAGAATTGTGATACTTCTCTTGAAGTGAGGAATATGGAACAAATCATTATTGAGGACACCCACATTTTGGTTCATCATGGTAGCTTGAATGGTTTGGTTGTCCCCTCTAATATGGATTATAGATATGGTTGCATGGGTTTCTTCGCACTGGTGTGTTTCTTGTAAGCTTGCTAACCTTTTCTGAAAGAGCTTGAACTGCAGCTTCTAAAGATGATCTTGAGGGGTTCATGGTCTATGCTCGCAATTGGTACCTCACACAAAAGAGAAAAAAACAAAGCTAGTCAGAATTTTTTTCTTGCTCTTTTTATATATATATATATATATATAAATCAAAGAAGAAATAAAAATTAAAGATACTGACTAGATTAATAGACTCCTAGTATTCCTAGTGCTTATGCTTATACCACAAGTGCACGGGTTGCACAAGTAATAGAGTGAACTGTGAAGAGTCGGGTATCGATCCCACAGAGAAAGAGAAATACTAGTACTAACTAGTTATCTATTACTAGTCTAATCGGGAATTGGTGAAGTCGTGAGCTAATCTAAATTCTAAACCTAGAAAGCAAGAATGATATGGAATGAGGATGTGGAGATGTCGCGAGTGCAATCAATCATAGGAGAGGGGTACCTGGGCTAGGAATCCCCCTCGGGTTCTTAATAAAGATAGACAAAGGATGTTATGGCTAATAGTTGCAATAGATTGGACCAAGGATTCCTAGAATGATTTCACTCACTCTCTCGAAGAGAATTACTAGACTCAGTACCCTCATTGTATGATGTTCTAGGGAATCTCCTTCTTGGAAGGATTATGGGAAAAAATAACTAGGGATTCCAGTTCCTAAATGCTTGATCTCTAGGTGTATACATAATCCCCTATATTGAGATATGCCCACATATGGGGAGGCGTTCGCTTATTCCCCCGGTGCGTCGGATTGGATAATCCGGGCTATCACAACATAGATTACCAATGCAAAGAATGACACTTAATAGATCTCAATAATAGAAAGCAACTAAAATAGCATTAACATTCAATGTCAAGATTAAACATAGACCCAAGGGTTCATCAATGTCCAAATACCTAAAAGATTAGTTCTCCATTTAAGGGGAACACAAGTTCATTACATAGCAATAATGGAGAGAAGTAGACACAAAGTGATATGTTACTCCCTCCAATGTTAGGGTGGATGATAGGACCATTGATGCAACCCCGTCGGAGAAGTGGATGATGGTGCTCAATGATGGTGGTAGATGATAGAAGATCAATGGATAGATGGGTGGATCATAGCCTCCTTCAAAATTTAGCCTCCAAGGGTCTTCAAGAGATATTCAATAAGATCAAAGACTCCTATCCAAACCCTAAACATTGATATTTATATGGTTCATAATCTCTCAAAACTATCTCCCATGTTTTGGGTTTGAGTAGGACCAACTTGTGTGAAAATCAGGTCAGAATTGGGTCTAGAAATAGCCCCAAACTGGCTGATTTTACTGTAGCACAGCTCGTTTTACTGTAGTATACCGCTGTAGATGGGTCCATCTACATTGTAGATGGAATCATCTACTGTAGCAGACGGTCGTCTAGTTGCCCATCTATCTCACCAGAAAAATTAGGCGAAGATGTCTGAAAACACTGTAGTAGACGGTTCCGTTTGCCTTGCGTAATCTTCATTAATTGTTTGATTGGATGATCATTTCACCTCGGAATGACCTAAAATTTTAATTATGTGTTCCTGACTTCATGTTCTTCAATCTGAACTGTGGAAATTGACTTTAGAGTTCTGTAGCTCGTCCAACAAAATTATGATCTATGCTGCATTTTTAGGATGCTCACAGCCCTATCTCCTCCTCTCTTTCTTTGCTCCTTGGTCATGGAACACTTCTTCTAATTGCTGATTGATCATCCTCATATCTGGAGTATGTCTTTTAAGCTTATTTTGACTGATTTATCCTCCATATTGCTTCAAAATTGCACCTTCCATTAGATTGGCCCCGGTATGTCTTGTTTCACAGGATTACCACATTTTAAGTACCGGCAGGCTACAATTTACCAAAATCACATGCTAAGTGTATGCCAATATGATATAAAAATATGATAATGTAAACACTTATCAATGTTAATTTGAATACAGTTTTCTTATCCTATTGGTTTAGAATTTATATATGTTTATCATAAAGAAAACATGGTTTTTAATACTATGTATTTGCATACTCGACTTTATGGGTTGTTTACTCTTTTGCATGTTGCCAGTTTTGGTATGTCCCCAAATGTGTCTTTGTTCTGGCCTTAGCTAATGGAGGTATGCATTGGCATTCTCGACACATATTCTATACCAAACTGTCGGGTATAATAACGAATTTGCTTTGTGTTGTCGGTTATAATAACAGATTTGGCCCGTCTGATGGGGGGACAGTGTGGAGGTTAGACGCATCAGGATTTTGTCCCGTACCACAAGGTTAATGTGGTCCAAGCATATTTAGTAGGCTACTACTTATTTTAAGTATAAAAAGGGTTGTGGCTATGGATTGTGTTGATATGTCTTCCTTTTGGCTCTATTCTCGTATTTGGGCTTTTTGAGTGTTTTTGTGGAATCGCATCACTGATTATATGTACTTATATACCTTTATGAGTAATTCATGCCACTATTTTTATTGGTGGCTTACTGGGCTCTCGAGCTCATTAAATCTATTGTTACCCTTTTCAAATCAGGACTTGTAGTTATCTCAGAGGGTTAAGGGGGAACTCAAGCTTAGCCAGGACTTCTATATTACCAGCACATAGGTAGTCATGCGTTAGTTCCTTGTCTTTGAGCCCGGTTGTACCCTTCTCTAGTATACTCCCATGCATAGACATGTTTTGATTTGCAAACTTTCGTTGTACACATTGATATGTATATGTATATATGTAACAGTATTTTGCTTTATCTGTCTATCAAGTCTGAGGCCTTACATACCTAGTGGGGCCCATATCTATACGACCAATCTACCAACGTCCAGAACTAGGTTCGAGGCATGACAACCTCCTTGTGATGCCTCTAATCAAACCAAGACATCGACAGACGGCCACATACATGTAGGCAGGGATGGGGGGGGAGGGACAAGGGGGTGCTAAAGAACCCCCTTGGCTCCAAAAGTGTCCCTACCTCCATGAAAGGATTTGATAATTTTCCTAATTATTTTATATGATAATAAAAATATTAGTTATTACATCTACAAGCAAGATGTTTGGATGGTGTAGTTGTTTAGCATACTACTCTCACACACAAGAGGTACTCGGTTTGAATTTAACCTTAGAGAATTTTAAATATTGATATATACAGCGGTGATAAGGTGCGGTCGGCCAGATCATTGTACAGCATGTTTGAAGGATTTCCAACTTTATGGATGGGAAGATCATCGAAAAATAAGCTACCCTGTCAATTTCCACATAATTTGGTGACCGTTTGGTCCTCCCACTTAACGGTTCTTATTTGAGGGAAATTTTAACGGTTCGGAATTTCAACCATTAAGTGGGAGGACCAAATGGTCACCAAATTGTATGAAAATTAATAGGCTAGCTTATTTTTCGGTGATCTTCCAATCCGAATTTGGTGACCGTTTGGTCCTCCCACTTAACGGTTCTTATTTTAGGGAAATTTTAACTGTTCAGAATTTCAACCATTAAGTGGGAGGACCAAACGGTCACCAAATTGTATGAAATTAACATGCTAGTTTATTTTTCGTTGATCTTCCCATCCGTACGGTTGGAAATCCTTCAAACATGCTCCAAGGGCCGAAATGGGCGGCGGCCGGATCTGCACAATGATCCGGTCGACCTCATAGTAGCACGACCCTATATATATATATATATATATATATATATATATATATATATATATATATAGTCATGTTACTATGCGGTCGGCCATAATACAATTCATTTACAGTCGCCTCATTTTGAGACATTTGGAGAGTGTTTTTTCGAATTCCATCCATACAGATAGAAAGAACATCGAAAAATAAGATAACATGTCCATTTTCATATAATTTGGTGACCGTATGATCATTCATCTTAAAGGGTGAAAATTTAACCTGTAAAGATTTATATAAAATTTCACCCTTTAAGATAAATGATCATACGGTAATCAAATTATATGAAAATGGACATGTTATCTTATTTTTCGATGTTCTTTCTATCTATAGTTGGAATTAAAAAATAACTCTCCAAATGCCTCAAAATGAGGTGACTTTGAATGAACAGTAATTCGGTCGGCCTTATTATAGCATTTTCCTATATATATATATATATATATAGGTGTGATAAGAGGCGGTCGGCTGATCACTGTGCAAATCCGGCCGCCTCCCATTTCCGCCCTTGGAGCATGTTTGAAGGATTTCCAACTGTATGGATGGGAAGATCATCGAAAAATAAGCTAGCATGTTCATTTTCATACAATTTAGTACTCCCATTTAATGGTTGAAATTTTGAACCTTTAAAATTTCTATAAAATAACAATCGTTAAGTGGAGTACCAAACGGTCACTAAATGGTATGAAAATAGACATGCTAGCCTATTTTTTTATGATCTTCCCATCCGTATGGTTGGAAATCCTTCAAACATGCTCCAAGGCCCGAAATGGGAGGCGGCCGGATCTGCAGAGTGATCAAGCCGACCACCTTTTATCACGCCTCTATATATATATATATATATATATATATATAGTCATCATACTATGTTGCCGGCCTTAACACTGTGCAAGTGCGGTCGCCCCATTTTAGTCCACTTGCACAGTATTTTAAGGAAATCAAACCGTACAGATGAAAAGAACATCAAAAAATAAGTAGCATATCAATTTTCATATAATTTGATTACCTATTGATGGAACAGTGCGGCCGGCCGGAACACTGTTCTAGTCCGAACACCTCCCATTTTTGCCCCTGGAGCATGTTTGAAGTATTTACAACCGTACAGATGGGAAGATCATCGAAAAATAAGCTAACATATCAATTTTCATACAATTTGGTGACCGTTTGGTCCTCCCACTTAATGGTTGAAATTCTGAACCGTTAAAATTTCCATAAAATAAGAACAGTTAAGTGGGAGGACCAAACGGTCACCAAATTATATGAAAATGGACATGCTAGCTTATTTTTTATGATCTTCCCATCCGTATGGTTAGAAATCTTTAAACATGCTCCAGAGGTCAGAATAGGAGGCCAGCTTATTTTTTGATGATCTTCCCATCCGTACGGTCAGAAATCTTTCAAACATGCTCCAGGGTTCAGAATAGGAGGCAGCCGGAAATGAACATTATCCGGTCGGCCTGATGTTAGCATCCGTGTGTGTGTGTGTATATATATATATATATATATATATATATATATATATATATATATATATAGTAGCGTTAGGATCATGCCGGTAGCAAGTGTTGCCGCTTGATCCTAACACTACTTTTATATATATATATAATATTATATATATTTTATAATGTATTTATATATATAGATTTATCTATATATTTTAAATTATATATATATATATATATATATATATATATATATATATATATATATATATATATATATATATATATATATATATATATATATATATATATATGGGGAGGTGTTAGGGTGCGGTTGGCCATAAGTGCGGCCGGCCCGCTCAAACACCTACACTACCTGTCGAGCTCGGCCCGTTTGTGGCAGTGTTAGAGCGGGTTGACCGCACTTGCGGCGGACCGCACCCTAACACTTCCCTATATATATATATATATATATATATATATATGGGAGTAATATTATAAGGCCGACCGGATTACTGTGCAAGTAAGGTCGCCTCCCATTTGGCCACTTGCACAGTGTTTTAAGGATTTCCAACCGTATGGATGGAAAGAACATCGAAAAATAAGCTAGCATGTCAATTTTCATACAATTTGGGAACTTGTAGGGTCTTCATCTTAACGGATGAAAATTTATAGAAATCTTACCGGTTCAAAATTTCACCATTTAAGATGAAGACCCTACAAGTTCCCAAATTGTATGACAATTGACATGCTAGCTTTTTTTTCGATCTTCTTTCCATCCATACGGTTGGATTTCTTCAAAACACTATACAAGTGGGCCAAAATGAGGCTACCGCACTTGCACATTGATATTATTGTTTTTTTTTCCAAAAGGGCTTTCAGAGTAAGTTTTTGTTAGTTTTTTCAAAAAAGCAGAAACTATTTAAAAAAAAAATGAAAACTAGCTTTTTTTCTGAAGCCAGTGATTTGAAACTTCCGAAAAAAGTTATTCCGTAGAATCTATTTTAGAAAATGTCAATTACCAAAACACTCGTCTCAAACCAAGTATCAATTACGTAAACACCCTTTATTATTATTTATTTTTATTTACTATTCAGACACAAAAATAACAGAAACGCTTAACTTACTCTGAGAAGCACTTTTTAGAAGTCCTTCTTTCAAACTAAAAAACAAAACCCATTTTTCATAATCTGTCTCTTTAATTATTTCATTTAAGTATCTATTAAATTGATGTTAAAGAAGTCATGTTAAACAAATACTGTTAAGCTTCCTTGTCCCTATCTCACGTGCTTTAATGCTAAGCACCCTTTGTCCCTGCTCCAAAGAAGTAATGTTAAGCACCCCCTTAATTTTATTTCTGGTTCCACCATTGCGTGTAGGGATGGGTCATGCAAGACCTCAAACTTGATAACAAATTACTATACAAGTATAGAAATAACTCACAAGGTTTAACTAACAAATATTCACAACTCTAAATTCATTAACAAAAAGATATATTAAAAAAGGAATTAAGTTTAAAAATACAGGCAAATTCCTTAGTAGTCCCTGGCACTATTTGATACTATTCTCCACCAAAAACACACACACCCAAAATACTATTATACTACAACCCCCCCTTCTCCAAGGACCTATAGGCAATTTGGGAACTATTCAAGGGATGAATAGTTAATTATTACTAAAAATATCAACAAGTCTTAAAAGTCTAACATACTACAAATCATATCACAAAATATTAGTGGCCTTGGCTATGGGTCTAGTTTCCTTGATCTATCCTCCAAGATATCTGCACGTCAACATTTGTGGAAAAAAGGGAAAAAGAAAATTTTATAAGCTCAAAAGCCAAATAATCATCAACTATAAATATTTCAACAATGCAAAATTTTAATATCATAAATAAAAATAAATGTCCATATTCTCACAATATCTCGTATAAATAACTCAAGAATCTTAAAATCATAATTTATCACAGAAATAATTTCATAACATATCAAGATATACATGGGAAATATTTCTTTCAGAACATACATCAGTAGTTCAAGATTTCAAAGAATCTATATTTGTTTTCAAAATAATATATTCTCCAAAATATACTATGGCCACTGTAACCTAAGTGGTACAAGTTAGAATTACATTATTTTACCTTGTTGGCTCAAGTTAGAATAAATAATCTCTCTTATTTTTTTACCTTGATATCTTGAGTTAGAAGCCATCATTTTGTTACTAAGAACAAGTCCATATTAGAGGGTTGTCGACATGGTTAATGTTAACCCCCATTAACAAATATTAGAATACAGTCATATACTTGCAAACATAATAGACAACCAAAATAAATCCAAAAAAATTAGATATAATTTAAAACAAATAATTATAGTTTATTTGCAAGTTCAAAGTAATAGACAATGGTATATCCAAAATAATCTCATATCAAAATTTCAAATACACCATGTCATAATATCTGATATATCCAAAATTCATATATATAGTTGCAAACATATACGTAATTCAAAACAAAGACATATCCATAACCAGTTCAAACATAACTTGCATAATTCAATTACAAAAAAAATAATAACTTATACAGATTCATTGCTTTTTTTCTCTATAAATCGATATAATTTGATAAAGGTATAATCCCCCAAATAGTCCCTCTATTATGGTCTACTCGCCCTCTATTATTAATCACGTCTTTTTAGTCCCTGTATTTGTTAATTGTGGCTAACCTAGTCCCTCCGCCCAACTGCCGTCCAGATTACCGTTATTGACGCTGACGTGGCTTAAAAAAGTAATATCTTATCGTTTTATGTTCAAAAAGTGACGCAACGTCACCTCGGATCCGGGTGTGGTATACGTCTCAGATCCGAACCCGCTTCTTAAACCTCTCCCCCCCCTCCCCCCCGCCCCGATCTCCGACCATCAACCCTTCTTCTCCCCCTACCCTCACTCCGTACCATCACCGGCCGAAGCTCACACCCTACCGCCGTTCTGTCCCGTCGGCCCTGGTGACGCTCCCCTCTCACTATCTGAAGCTCACATGCCAGCGTCGTTGTGTCATGCTTCCCTCTCACGCTCCCTTCTCACCATCACCGGCAAGCTTTTGATTCAGTTTTTTGGTAATAAGAGAAAAGACCCCGAAAACAGTGGTCTTACAAAGAGGATTGAAACCGAGGCTCCGCGGATTGGGGGAGTGATTCCAGAGAGGGGTTTAGTTCTTATTGCCTGCGTTCCAGAAGGTTCTGGTTCTTCAAACTAGAGGTTCTGCATTCCAGAGAGGGGTTTGATTAAATAGGTTAATTAATTGTTGTTTAGAAACTTATTATTTTTTAGGGGATTAATAATTAATTTTTCTCTAGTAATTTTTGCAAAGTTTTACAAATGCACCCAGTAAAATCTTCATATTCCATGAGGCTATTATCACAACTATGATCAGATACATTTATTCAATGGTTTAATTAAAACCAGAATTATAAAAGAATGATCTACAGTAACAATTGCAATGAGATCACAAAGTAGCTTAAATTGAAAAACATTGCCTTCACTCAATTGGCATGCATCATTGAAGAACAGAGACAACCAGAATTTCACATTAAACAAAAATTACTGCAATTGTTTTCACATTAAACAAAAATTACTGCAATTGTTTTCACATTAAAAAAAAATTGTTCCAAAACATTCACCATAATGTATCAGAAATAAACCCCACATTGTTCCTGCAATTGTTACTGCAATCTACACAGGACATCACTACTCCCAAAAAAACAAAAAACAACTCATGATAACATCCAACAGGCCATACAAATACTCTATGCTCCAAAGTCAATTCCTTCCTTCAGTTGTAGCAGAGGCTTGTGTAGGGAGATCTAAACAAGACTGTGAAGTAGCTGAAGTATCTGTATCAACATCTGCTACAGAGGTCTGCCCATGTCGTGTCTTATTTTTCTTTTGCTGTGCCACTAGCCTCGTGCTCTTCCGTTGTTGGCCATCACAAACACCATACATTTTAATTGTTATGTGTCAATAGGAAAAATGTTAATGCTAGTGTAAGCTGTGGAGAGAATTGCATTACATATAATTCAGCAGCTGTGATGAATGATGCATGATGGGGAGCTTCCCTTCCAAGAATAATTTCATTAGTGCAAGCACCCTACGATACAATGTCAAATTAAGATTGACTTAAACAATGTACAACAAATCACTGCAGTAATTATTTCTTACCTTGATGACTTTCAGTGAGCCTTGGGTACCAACATTTTTTTCCTTCCCTTCTAATGTTGCACCTCCTTTTTGCCTTTGAGTACTTGAAACAACATTGACATGATCAAATGCTGGCCCTACCCCATCCTGTGGGTTGGAATTTGGTGCCTACGAAGACATAAAAAATTAAGATGCATCATAATTAAGTATAACATTAAAACAATCATAAAGAGAACTCACATTATTTCTTTTTCCTATTTTTCCTCCCTTATTTTGCCTCTGACTACTTGAAACAACATTGGCATGATCAAGTGATGGCTCTGCCTCATCCTGTGGGTTAGTATTTGGTGCCTACATAAACATGAGACCATAAGATTCATCATAATCAAGTAGCACATTAAAGAAGACATAATAGAACTCACATTATTTGTTTTTCCTAGACATCTCCTTTTGTTGTGACCTTCTTGGTAGCAAATACTACACTTGAAGATTCTCCCATGTCTGGACAGCTTGTTGTTCTTCGAGTGCCTCCCTCCTTCTTTTCTTCACAGGTCTTCCAGGCATTTTCTTCACCACTGGTGGTAGCATTGGCCCCTCATCACTTATTGGCCAATAATCCTTGCCCTTTAATGGTTTCACTGGGAAACTATATGCTCTCAGGTATTTCTCTTTTGTAAACCATTTAGACACATATTGAAGTGGATTTTCCCCATTGAATTGGATTGCATCCATGGTATGCTCACATGGGATGCCACTCTTCTCCCATCTCCCACATGAGCAACCATGTCTTGCTAGGGCAACCACATGCCCCTCCCTAACAAGCTGCACCAAATAATCTCTAAAGACCTCATGGCTTGCTCCACCATTCCACACCACATGCCATTTCAAACTTCTTTTCCTCTCCTTCTCTATTCTGGCAACAATATTAGGGCCACATGCATGTTTCGACTTCATAACATTTTCTTTTTTCACTACTATCCTAGACATTATATACTGTCTAATATCCTCTAGCATTGCTATAATTGGCTTGCTCCTAGACTCTACTATTACACCATTAAATGTTTCACACATGTTATTATCGATTACATCACATTCAACAATGTCATTAAAGAATGCCAAACACCAACCTGAAATTGGCCATCTTTCCAATAATACCTCCACAGCTTGCACACCTCCCTTTAGCTGCCTCATCCTGTCCAATTGCTTCTCCATTTCAGGCTGACTTGCTGATCTTGCAACATTCCAGAACTGAATCTAGAGATCTTTCCCTGGATAAAGTTTTCCCCACCTTGCATAAATGTGTCTAGCACACATTCTATGCTCAATAGATGGTAGCAACACATTCACTGCATGCACCAAACCCTGCATGAACATCAATGTCAGTAATAAATTACACTCATGATTAAGTTGAAAAATTGCTCAAAAAATTAAAAGGAAAGTCAATATCTTCTGCATGTCACTTATCAATGCCCATCCAAGTCCATCCCCCATAAGAAGATCAGAACTAAGAAGATCAATAAACCATAGCCAAGTTTCACTTGTTTCCTTTTCCTTAATTGCCCAGGCAATAGGGTACATTTGGTTATTTCCATCCCTCCCTACTGCAGTTAGTACCTGTCCTTTCACTGAAGCCTTTAAAAAACAACCATCAATACCTACAATTCTCCTGCAACCTGTGATGAACCCTTCCCTAACTATTGACAAACATATGTATATCCTCTTAAACATAGGAATCTCATTTGGTATCTGTCTTTCAGCTAAAGTAAAAACACTGCTGCTTGGATTTGTTGACTTCAATTCCATGACATAATTGTTCAACACCTTAAAATCCTCCTTGAACTGCTGCATACCTTTTCTGTAATAAAGACCCCCAACTCTTTTCTCACCATTGCCTTCAATTGGGTGGACTTCATGGATGGCACAGAACATATCACATCCCCAAATCTATTAGCAATAACCTGGGCTGATACCCTTCCATTCCTACTGGTTCCAAGAAGACAAGAGTGCTCTGGCTGGTAGTTTTTCACAACAAATTTTTTCTGCCCACTACACCAGGAACACAGAATGACCAACTTACATCCTTTCCCAGAGCATCTGGCTCTTACCCTCATTGCATCATTTTTAACATATATGAACTCAAACCCTTTTCTGATTGAGAATTGTACAAGCTCATTCTTAAACATCTTAATGTCATCAAACCTAAGGTCTAGACAAAAGTCATTCAATTGGGTAGTATGGTCATAGTTTTTTCTACTAGACTTGTGTCTTTGTGCATCATCTGCAGTGGACCCATCACTAGTGTCATCAAACTGCCAGGATCAAATGATTCAAGGTACTCACTCTCATATCCAAGTACTTTCCCTGTCTCACCAGGGGTATTTACATCATTCTCACCAGGCACATTTACATCAGTATCATTGCCTTCATCAGCATCTTGTGAAATTGCCCTCCTCAATTGCACAAATCTCCTCATCTTATCCCTAGCTTCCTCTCTTTCATCATCAGTGTCTGAATTGTGATCAATGAATGGAATATCTGCCAACATTTCCTCATCATCTTTGCCTGAATCACTACTATCATCACTTGTATTATCCTGATTCAAATTATCCCTAACTGTTTGTCCTGGTCTTTCATCTATATCCAAATTATCCCTAGCTGGTTGTACCTCTCTTTGTCTTGGCCTGTCAGGTCTGTGATCAACATCATCACCTATAATTTCTTCCATGTCATCCAACTCCAAATTAGCACTAGCTGGTTGAACCACTCTTTCTTTTGGTCTATCAAGTCTGTCATCATCATCACCCATAATCTCTTCCATTACATCCAACTCCACAATATTCCTAGATGCTTGTATTCCTTCCAACTGCACATCCTCAGAATCAGACAATAGAGTTTCTGGTAATGTCATGTCATGCCTGACATCTAGACACTGCACATAAACATCTAGTACTCTATGCCTCATCAAGTGTTCAACCATACCTATAATGGCCTCATCATCACAAATAATTTTGCAACTTCCACAATTATCCACATAGGACAGTTCTACTGACTTCTTGATGTCATAACCTAACTCTTTTACATCTCCTAACACATCCTAATAACAAAGCTTGTCAGGATCAACACCAAACTCAGTAACAGAACCATTCACATATTTAATCTCTCCTTCCTTTACCAACTCCCCTCCATGGTGATACATAAGGATGCACTCATCCAAAGAAGCCATGTTAATCTACATAAAGAACAGGAACTAACATTAACACATGCACAATAATATATATGGACAACAAACACTGTATTCTATCAAACAAAACAAACAGATTAATAATTATAAATTGATATTAATCTCCTAAATCTCTTAAATCCTATAATCTATCGACACTGATCAAATCCCAAATTAGCACCAAACAAAGCCCTAATTACAAATGACAATGCCCAATACTGTATATTGACAACAAACACTG
Source organism: Dioscorea zingiberensis (assembly GCA_026586065.1). NCBI lineage: Eukaryota > Viridiplantae > Streptophyta > Magnoliopsida > Dioscoreales > Dioscoreaceae > Dioscorea > Dioscorea zingiberensis. The sequence continues at coordinate 30,130,191 of CM048820.1, read as the reverse complement.
ATAACATTTTATTCTAGTAAACAAATTGATTATTATAAATTGATATATAGCAATAAAAACAAAGAGAGTAAGTTAATTGATAGTAATACCCTAAATCCTCTAATCTGTGGGCTATACATTGAGAATCATTGATTGATATTAAATATCAGAAGAGCCCAGTAATAAGAGAAATCCAAAGAACCTCATTTGTTTTTTTTCTCAATCTGGGCAGGAAACATTGACCACAATGGGAAAAGCAAGAGAAAAGGAAAACATATGTAGATGTCTCCTTTATTTACCAACTTTAAATGAAAACAAATAAATAAATAAATAAACACACATTAGAGAGAGAAGAAAGAGAGAGTGTTCACAGCTTCTCTCTCTAGCACCCTCTTGTTTTGTTCTTTTCTCTTATCTATCTTTCTAATTTTGCAGGTTGGTATGGAACATTTGTTAATGGATGGTGCTCCTTTTGAAAACTCTAGTGTTATTGGGGTGTTGGCTACATCATTATCTCATCATCTCTGTGGGGCTCTGGATTGGAGAGTCCACATGAGCTAAAAAGAGGAAGATAAATGGCAAGAAATTTGAAGAAATAAATAAATATATGTAAGGAAACTACTGTTCATGTCTAACAAACTCTACTCTTGACATTATATATATATATATATATATATATATATATATATATATATATATATATATATATATATATATATAATGGAAGTGAACAAACACAAGTACAGGCCACCCCTGAGCAAGACATAATTGAGAGAAATGAGTGAATATACAGCAATTCTCCTCCTCAAGAGAGAGAGACATAATACACATATTGCTAGCAACAGACAAAAGCAGAAAGGATGTGAAATAATTACCAAATTTCTTTCATAAATCTATCTAAAGTCTAAATATAATTTCTTAAGTACACACCTCCCATTGTAGTCTTAGAAAAATTAAGGAGAGGATGGGAAGGCTCAATGTTAAGGGGCCAAACAATAATTTACAGTCACAGTAATTTAATTTCACAAAGAATGAGTTACTATGAATTTAACTGTTTTTACTATTACCTTTGCTTCTCTGAATTTTTGGCTCTTGTTTTGACTATCTACTGATGATCATATATAAACTTCATAAGTTTTGAAAGTCCAGTAATACCCTAAATCCCTATTTTGCACCAAGCAAAGCCCTAACCCTAATTAACAATGATCGAAGCCCTAATTAACACTACTCAGAGCCATAATGCATGTCTCTTAACAAAAGTCCTAAATTTGCCTAAACACTCCCTCTATTGTTGTTCAACTTACCCTATCAATCCCTCTACAATAACAATAATAACCAGTACAGAGAGTGGATTGCACTCCATACATCGCAAAATAAGAACCACTTACTCAGGAACTTGAGAGGGAGCACTTTTCGAGCCGATATCTCGATCGAGATACGCATACTTGACAGGGGTTGCCGGCAATGAAAGCGACTAGTGCGTGCGAAGGAAGGTAAGAGAGGGGAGCGTCACCAGGGCCGACGGGACAAAACGGCGGTGGGGTATGAGCTTCGGCCGGTGATGGTGCGGAGTGAGGGTAGGGGGAGAAGAAGGGTTGATGGTCGGAGATCGGGGCTGGGGGAAGAGGTTTAAGAAGCGGGTTCGGATCTGAGACGTATACCACGCCCGGATCCGAGGTGACGTGGCGTCACTTTTTGAACATAAAACGATAAGATATTACTTTTTTAAGCCACGTCAGCGTCAATAACGGTAATCTGGACGGCAGTTGGGCGGAGGGACTAGGTTAGCCACAATTAACAAATACAGGGACTAAAAAGGCATGATTAATAATAGAGGGACTAAATGGGCGAGTAGACCATAATAGAGGGACTATTTGGGGGATTATACCTTTGATAAATAAATATTTCAAGTATGAACTAACTTACCTATAGAGCATGAGTACAAATTACCCATGACTCAAACCTTAGATAAAGGATATTGAAATAATAACATGTAATTTCACTAAAAGAGGTATAAGGATTCTACATCTTACAACGAACATAAAAACCCAATCTTTTAAAAAGAAAAATAGCAAATTTACATACTAAAGCTTTCCATGCAAGGATTTGCGGCATGTTTATAACTAAAACTATTTAAATCTCTTTAATTATAGCAAGCTTTCATTAGTGAGAGCCATAGCATAGCATGAACCCTCAACAAATAAACCAAAGGTTGCAGGTTCACAGAGGTATATATGCAAAGGAGAATGCTAAGAGAGCCATTCTCCCGATCGAACCCTCACCATGATAAGATCCAAAAGAAAATGAGAAGATAAGAAGTTATTACCACACTAAAGACTAAGGGATTGTCAAGCATGATGATGTGAAGTTGATAGACACCGAATAATGAACAATTGACTATAGAATGAATCAACGAGTCTTATTGATAATATAAGACTTACAATCTGAGAGGTAAGCTAATCTTTCCCAAAAACTAAATTAAAACTAAATTAATCCAAAACTCATTAGAAGTATAATCTAACCCCTAATCACATATTTATAATAAAACCCTAATAACCATAATAACAAAACTACCTTTACCCCTAATTACTTATTACTCTCAGGCCTAACATTACTCTCCTCCAAAAAAGATACCTTGACCTTGATACGCCTAATGCGTGTTCCTGAAGTGTACAAGTCGGACAAGTAATATAGTGGACTTTAGTAGTCGGATATCGATCCTCAGGGAAAGAGAAATACTAGTACTAACTAATTATCTATTATCTAGTTTAACAAAAATTGGGTTATGGTGTGAACTAATCTAAGCTATAAGACTAAGAAGTAGGATGGAATTGGATGAATGCGGTGAAGTTGCGAGGGAAATCAATTATAAGAGAGGGGTATCCTGACAATGAATCCCCCTTGGTATCAATAAAGATAGATACAGAATGTTAGGGTTAATAATTGGAAAAGATTGGACCAAGGATTCCTAAATTGCTTTCATTCCCTCTCTCGGGGAGAGTTACTTACCTAGTGCCCTTACTGTTGATGTTCTTGAGAATCTATGACTTGGAAGAACTGTGAGAATATGAATTAATAGGAATTCACACTCCTAAATTCCCTTTATTGGGGTATGCCTGCACACAGGGAGCCGTTTACTTCTTCCCTCGGTGCGTCATATTGGATAATCTGGGTTGTTGCGACGTAGATTACCAATGCAAAGAATAACTCGCAATAAATCTCAATAATAGAAAGCAACTAAAAATACTATTAACATTCAACCCAAGGGTCCATCAATGCCTAAATACCTAAAAGATTAGTTGCCCATTAAAGAGGAACACAAGTTTAATTCAAAGCGATAAAGAAGAGAAATAGACATAAAGAGATACGCTACTCCCTCCAATATTGGCGCATATGATAGGACCGTTAATACCACCCCCTCCAAGCCTCGCCACCAGAAAGGTGGAAAGGTGTGCTTGGCGCCCTCGCCTCCAAGCTCTCCTCTCCGATCAATGGCCAATGATGGTGATGGATGATGGTGGCAGCCTCCTGCAAGCCCTAGCCTCCAAGGATCTCCAAGTCAGCCAAAAAGGTGGCCAAAGGCCGAGAGATCCTTTCCAAAACCCTAAACCTGACTATTTATAGTTCCCAACGCTTTTGTAAAGTATTAGACTCGTTTCACCCCATGTTCGGGCTCGAACAACATAGAAATTAACTTCAGGTTCGGTCCAAATGGTTCCGTCTGGGTAGCAGAAAGTTCGATTTGACTTCCCAAGTTTGGTTTTTGGAGCTAGACGAGGTGGCCTAGATCCCAGACGGACCCATCTAGGTAGGTCTTTAGCTTAGCTCAGACGATCGTCTCATCTCCCTTCTGGTTCTTTGGCAAATCAGAAGCAAGTCTCTAGGTATTCTGCGATCCAGACGGTTCCGTCTGATTCCATATGGGTCCGTCAGGTATTCATTTCAGCCTTTATCCTAGTCTACGTAGTCTTCATCGAGGGTCGATCGGATGACCATTTCACCTCGGATTGACCTGGAATTTTGGCTGAGTGTTCATGGCTCCTTGTTCTTCAATCTAAATGGTGGAGATTTGCTTTAAAGTCCTATAGCTCTTCGAATAAAATTATGATCTTTGCTACTTTTTCAAGATTCTCATAGCCCTGTCTCCTCTTCTCTTTCTTGGCTCTTTTGTCATGGAACACTCCTTCTAAGTTTCACTTGATCATCCTCTTATCTAGAGTATATCTTTTAAGCTTCTTTTGTTTGATTTCTCCTCCAGATTGCTTCTAAACTTGAAGCCTCTATTAAATTGCCCCTGGTATGTCCTGTTACACAAAATTAACACATTTTAAGTACCGTTTTCATCAAAATCAGATGCTAAGTATATGCAAATATTATATAACAATATGTTAAAGTGAACACTTATCAGTTCTCAAGGTGGAAATCTGGAAACTATTGTTGTATCAAGTCATTCCACCTTTTCCTCGGGTTCCTCCTTGATTCCTTCCTCATCACATACCGTCAAAACCTACAAAGACCGATCTTTGCACCAATGCCCAGGTGAATACATTTTGTCGCAGCGAAAACATAATCCCTTTGCTTTCTTGTTCTCGATCTTAGTTTCAGTGAGGCGTTTGAAGTTAACCTCGAGTTGTGTTCCCACCTGATCCCCACCTGATCCGTCAACACCTCTTTCTGAATTCCTAGGGAGTGATTTTGTGACCCTCCTCTCGTTATACTAGTACCGAATGTAAACTAGCCAACATTACTCCTAGTGTTCAATTCAACCTTATTCTTCTCTTCAATCATTTGCGCCAACTTTATTGCTTTATCAATCCCTCTCAGCCCAAATGTTCTCACCACTGTCTGAATCTCCGGCTTTAATCCTTTTATGAAATTACCCTTCAACACATCCTCAAAAATTTTGAATAGTCTGCCAGATAGCAGCTTAAACTTCTCGTTGTAATCTTTGACAGACCCATCCTGAATGAGAGAAAAGAACTGCTCATAGAAATCATACTCTTGGAATGGCTGAAAACACTCTTAGATCTTATTTTTGAACTTTTTCTACATTCTCATTGAATGTCGTCGCTCATACTATTGCTACCATGCGGACGCCTTACCATTCAAACACAAAACTGTCGTTGCCATTTTCTCTTCTTCGAACATCCCATTTACCATGAAATATCACTCTATGCGGTATATCCACCCATAAGTATCTTCACCTTCAAAGATAGGCATTTTTCAGTTTTCTTATCCTCAAATCCTGCCGATGTGCCTTGGCCACCACCAACCTCGTTATATGGCTGAAAATATGGCATCTCCTCGCGTCTAGCTACCCTTCATCCTGTTGCTACAATATCCCATAAGCCTGCCCTTGCTGTCGATATTGGTCTCTCGTGAGGAGTATGTTGTCCCAGAAATTGGGGTGGCTCTGCTCAAGCCGCCCTGGGTCCTATCCATTCGATTCTAGTCCCCACGCGTCGAACCCCAAAACCCATCGTCAGTCGGTCCTGTCCTCCACACACACAATTGCGTGCCAAACGAGGAAGATCCCTGTGGCCCCAAACTACCATGTGCTTGCCATGCGCCGGATCTGTATCCACTGGTGTCTGCCAAGCTGACTCTGTGTTGGTCATCACCCAGGCCCTATCTGGGTATCTCCCTCTTCCCGTATCATTGCGCTTCTTACGCAAGGCCCTGGGGCTTGCATCGTGCCCCAAGGCTATCACACCTTCACCGTCCGCTACCTCCTTCGTAGGTCGCCTCTCCATAAGGACAGAACCTGTCGCCTAGGTTGTCGTCGGTAGTAGGCGGATTTGCTACTCCGCCATACATAGCAAGGATGCCTACATTGTGATAAAGCAGTCTTCCCATGATGCCAAACAAGAAAATCGTTCCTCCATAATCTCGATTTGTGAGATCTATTCCTCCATAGATGCCAACAACTCGGTGAAAGGTGAGATCTCGTTGTTGAGACGTTCTTCCAACGCGTCAACCTTTTTGGGGGCCATCGTACCAAGAAAGTGCTCTTGTACCAATTTGATAGACACCAAACAATGAACAATTGACAATGGAATGAATCAATAAGTCTTATTGATAGTGGAAGGCTTACAATTCGAGAGGTAAGACAATCTCTCCCAAAAACTAAACTAAAACTAAATTAGTCCAAAACTCATCTAAACATAATCTAACCCCTAATCATATATTTATAGTAAAACCCTAATAATCATAATTACCAAACTACCCATGCCTCTTATTACTTGTTACTCTCAAACCTAACAGGTTGAGAAGTAATGAAGTTCGATGAGGAAGATGACCAAAAGCTTAATTAGACAACATTGAAGCAGTGATGAGAAAAAGGTTAAAGGGGAGAGAAAGAGAGCTGAAGAAAAGCTAGCTCTCATGTATAACCAAGCCTTATTTAGCCTCCGTGTTGCGTTGTTTATATTTTTCATTTTTCTTTAAAAATTATTTTCTAATCCCAATATTATCTAAATATTATGTTAAAGTTAATAAAATTATAATTTAGACTCTAAAGTCAAAAAAAAAAAAAATAGCTTACATGTAGGTCCTTGTTAAATTAAATTATAGGTGGTTTCTTTCTTGGGGATCAGAGCCACTACGCTAAGTTATAGTTAGCTCAGATTACATAGTCTCTCCATAATTTATATCGACATAGTTTGATGCTTGTCATACAAGATCTCCTTCCCTATTCTCCGAACTTCTTTAATTAAGTAGTCTGCTAGTTGATTTCTCTCCCTCCTTATCTGTTGTATACTCCAGTATTTAATCTCCCTCAACATCTTCTTGCATTCTATGTGATCGCATTGCTCCTCCAGTTTGATGCAGGAGAACCCGAGTCATACGATGCTGAACTATTTGATTGCACCATGCGGGATTTGGCAGACCGACGTAAAGGCGGAAGGTGATCGAGCCAATTCAATAGCTTTTCTCGGTGGACCTTTCATTCTTCCTCAAATTCTGTTGTTTTCCCTGCGTATCTTCATTTTTTGGTGTTTTTTTTCTTCTTTTGGTAATACTTCATATGCAAATTTAGGATAAGATTTAAATCCTATTTGATATCAGATTTTTAGGAGCTATCTGATTTGTTTAGGGGTTTTAAATTATATAAGTTTTAGTTTTGAATAAAAATTTACCAATTTTGGCAAATTTGGATAAGATGAAAGGTTTCTAGATTAGTTCTTTGAAGCTATTTAAACCCGGCTTGTGGGTTGATTTTTATTCATTGAATATTCAATAATACTTTTCCTTTGAAGCTTTAGAGACTTTCTTTTTTGTTTGTCTTTCTCTTGCTTGTCTTCCTCACGATCCTTATTAGGTTGCAGCTAGCTAGGAGGATAATCACTATCCTATCCGACGTCACAGTTGAAATCTTGCCTCTCAATCTTCAAAACTCTTGGAAGATACTAGTTTTCTATTATAATAGTGGCCCATGCTCTCTCTCCATCTGTCTTAGCTTTCAGATCCACTCAAGGCTCGCAGCTCCCCTTCAAAGGTTAATCTTGTTTCTCTTTTTCCTGCACTTGCAAGGCAAAAACAACCATCAATTTTGAGTATTACAAACCCTATACCTACAGTTGTTACCCCCTTTTTCCCAAGCTCCATCTATATAGAGTATGTGACTTAGATTCCTCTTCCTCCATAGCCAGCTCTGTTTCTCCCTTACTTCCTATATTGTATCCTGTTTCTGACTGAACTCTTGTGCTAGTGCTAGTGCCCTTCTTGCCATCCATTTTTTATCAAATTTTGTATCTTGGAAAACTTTACCACATCTCGATCTTCATAGCCGCCATAGTGCATATGCTATTAGTGTTAATTCCTCAGTTTTCAGCTTGTATGTCCCCAGCTTAAAAAACTTGCCATTTTAAGCCAAGTTTCCTCCGCCAAGTATCTATCTTTCATGTTTAAATTTGTTAAAAGACCCAAGCTTTGAATCTCCCTGCACATTTGTGGTGTCATCCTGCATTTGAAAAATAAGTGATATATGGACTCATTAGTAAGAGTGCAGAGGGGAAAGTTCACTCGTGCCCCTATATTAATCTTGTATAAGTAGTCTTTAGTAGGTAATCTTTCATGGCATAATTGCCATAAGAAGAATTTTATCCTTGGAGATGTTTAGAGCCTCCAAAGATTCTTCCACCTTAGCCATGGTCTTGCCACTTCTTTGGATCTAATTTCTTTATACTTGGCCGCTGTTAGGGTTGCATATCCAGTTCCTGGTTTCCACACCCACTTCATTTGCTCACTCCCTTGGCCAAAGTGTATGTCTTTCAGTGTCTCTGCCACCAGCTGAGGGACCAAAACCTTTATCAATTGATCATGCCATTGGTCATTCCTTGTTAAGCTCTTAACCTGCAAGTTTGTTAGATCATAGCTCAAATTGATAAATGAGGGTTTGAAATCAATGGGGATATCAAATAGCCATGGTTGCTTTAAGACTGAATCACTTGGTTCTACCGTACCCAGTGCTAGGTTTCCTCTGATTGTCATTAGTATAGTTTTGCATTGATTTGTAACCCGATGAAACCTTTTCTTTTTTGTCCATCTCCCAAGGCATCGGGTGGCCTTACTTGTTTTCCATGAGTTTGATCCACAATTTATTTTTTCTATAACTAAATCTAGGCACATTTGCCTAGAAAAGTTGTTTTCGCTACCTTTAAATCTTGGATGCCCAACCCTCCCTCAAGTTTAGGGTTGGTAACAATGCCCCAACTAATCATATGAAGGCCTCTTTTTGTGTTGTTGTGCGATCAGATGAAATTCCTGACTAACTTGGTAATATTGTCTAGAATGCTATCAAGTATGGCATAGGTGCTAATTGTATAAATAGGAATTAATTAACATAAGCACTAAGCTAGCTAGAAAAATACTGCCAACAATTGATAGACTAAGGCTCTTCCAATTAGCTAGCTTTGCTTCAATTTTATCCACCAATGGCTTTAAAACTCTCATTGGAATCCTATGTGGTGATACCCAACTCCCCAAATATTTACAAGGAAAAACACACTGTTTTAGATTTAAAATTTTGCTAATGGATTGTTTGACCCTATCATTGAACCAAGAGGGAAAATAGACCTAAGACTTGGCAAGGTTTACTCTCTGTCTAGTGAGATCACTATAGATATTCATGCATATGTTTATTGTTCTTGCACTCCTCCTTGAAGCCTCATTGCACAATAATAGATCATCAACATATAAAACATGGTTCAAACACAAGGAATTATTTATTCTAATCCCTTTTAGGATATTCATTTTCTCTGCCTCGTTAAGAATATTAGTTAAAACTTTTGAGACAGTGATGAATAAGTATGGTGATATGGGGGTCTCCCTACCTCACCCCTGCTAAAGGTTGAACCATCTAACCACCCTCCCATTTATAACAAAGGCCATAGTTGGGTTTCTACAAACTCCTTTATCCATGCTATCTATTTATCAGTGAAGGTCATTACAATATCTATAACATTCCAATTCATGACATCATAGACCTTCTCCATGTCTAACTTCACCATCAGTATTGGGCAGAGGGCATCTACTTCTAGAGAGTGAGCTAACTCTTGAGCTAATAGAACACTATCTAGTATGTTCCTGCCTCTAACAAATGCATTATGTTCCTTCTCTATAATATGCTCAAAAACATCCTTGATTTGTTTGCCAATATCATTGTTATGAGTTTATAATTAACATTGCATAGTACAATTGGCTTATAGTATTTAACATACAATGGATTGTCCTTTTTGGGTATTAAACATATGAGTTTGATTCCAAGTGATAGGTAGCTTAGCATATTCAAAGAAGTGAGTAATTGCATTAATTAAAGATTCACCAACTATATTTTAAAAAGCTGTAAAAACTTCAACATTGAAACCATTTGGTCCTGGAGATTTACCATTAGGTACCTTTGTAAGTGCATTGTAAATCTCATACCTTGTCACAGTAGCTACTAGTTTCCTTCTTTGATCTTCATTCATAACTAGTTAGCCATCTGGGAGAGCCTGTACTAGCACTGTAGGGTTCTTGTTTGTCTAACCCTGCCATAACTTAGAGTAAAAGCTTATAATTAAACTCTTCCTCAATACCCTGTAGGTCCTCTATTTATTCATCTTTGTTTTAATTTTTTTTATCTTATTATGGGCGGGTAAAAATCTTGAGAGGTCATCAAACTATGCTCATATTTCACTTTGGATATCAAACTTCAATTTGTATACTTTCAGTCACCTTACTTCTATTTGATTTCAACGAGAGGGTATCCGAAGGGAACCGATGAGAATTATTTGACATGGCCACCATATTAGCTATGTAGAGGGTATTGAAATCCTAATTTACAAAAATCCTAACTAATTGAACAACATTTGAACCTTGATTTCGAACGTTGTTCGCTTTGACTTTATCAAAATCAAGGTTCAAATGTTGTTTTTTTCTTCCAAATGTTGTTCAATTAGTTAGGATTTCTGTAAATCAGGATTTCAATACCCTCTACATGGCTAATCCGGCGACTATGTCAAATAATTCTCGTCGCTTTCCCTCAGGTATCCTCCCACTGAAATCAAATAAAAGTAGGGTAACCAAAAAGATACAAATTGAAGCTTGGTACTCAAAGTGAAATATGGACATAGTTTGGTGACCTCTCAAGATTTTTACCTTATTATGGGCTCTATAGTTCTAGTTGTTTGATGAAAAAAATCTTGTATTATTATCTCCATTGTGCAACCACATTCACTTTAGACCTCTGTATGCATATTGTAGTGTTTTGCCTTAGAAGTGCTTGTTGTAGATTGTGTAGTGCCCTTAGTTTCCTCTCTTGATGATTCTCAGATCCCCATTGACATTCTCTATTTTCTATTCTTTCTATTTTATTCTCTATCTGTTTCATTCTTTCTTCCTAGGTTCTTTGTTGCACTTCTTGATTAAATCTCTTCTTAAATTGTTGAATCTATGACTGAGATTTTCCATTAGATTGCCATTAATGTTAAAGTTCCAGATGTCCCTCACTTTTTCTTGGCATTCATTAGACTAAATCCAACCATTTAGCAAATCTAAAAAGTCTCCTACCCCTCTCATTCTCTAATCAACAATCTAGTAAGATTGGGGAGTAGTCAGACTGACACCTGGGTAGATGCTTAACTTGGTATGAGACAATATCCCCATGCCATCTATTATTGGCCAAAATTCTGCCTAATCGAGCCCATATTCTTGTCCATCCTCTTTGGTTGTTGTACTAGGTATACAGTGAGTCAAGATGTCTAAGCTCAGATACGGAGTTGTGAGTAATTGAGTTAAATAACCTAGTTTTAGGCCCTCCTCGATATTCTTCTGGTTTCCTTATTAGATTGAAATCACCTGTTATCAGCCAAGGCCCCTGAACATCGGCCAACTTCCCTAACTCGGACCAAGCTCGCCTTTGTTCAACTAGGGTTTGGCAGTATTAGATTACAAATACTATCCATCTTTTCTTGTTCTCAAAAGTTATTATGAGGTGGAGTATGTACCTTGACATCGCCATTGGTATAATGGCACCAAAGTTCTTTTTCCATATAGTGAAAATCCCTCTAGAGAACCCTTGCGTGGGTATTGCGGCCCAATGCCATTTTGCCCTAAATTTCTTTCTGAATTTCTTGATCCTCTCCTCATTTTCTCTGGTCTCAACTAGGAAAACAACAGAAGCTTGCGATTCCTTTAACAAATAGTTGATTTTGCTAACTATATCCCTCCCTATTATCCCTCTACAATTCCAAGTTAAGATCCTTACTATTTAAACAGTGTTGATTTGATCGTCAGCTCTCTCTATTCGATCATTCTTATGCAACGTACTTATCCGGCTGTCCGAACTTCTCTTCCACCTTACTTCTTCTTTGGAGTTTGAATCATTTGTTAGATCCATATCTAGATCCAGATCGGGGGGTTCTTTGTCTTCCTCCATCTTTGTACTTCTAGTAGCCTCCCTCACATCTCGTTTCAAGGCCTTTGTGACCGAGTTAACCATTGAGAGATGTTGGTTAAGTGCTCTATTATCAAGTTCTTGGCTAACCTGGTTAACCCTATTGGGGCTGAGCTCACCTATTTCAGTGTCCTCTAGTGAAGTTCTCAAGCCTAGATGGTCCCTCTATTCACCTGAGCCTAGCTCCTTCCCACGAGTATTCCTGTTTCGGGCCTGAGTTGCTTTCGTGACCTCCCCGTGATTGGTAATCCCTCAAGATTCTTACTCGAGGACCTTGCTTGTTTCAAGGAGTTTCTTTTCTCCACGTGGCACTCTAGGGTGTCCTTGTCCTATCCCTTCGATTCGCGTGCTCCGATGATGCCCTGACCTCAGCTCCCTATTGCGTCTAGGGAGAATGCGCCTCGACCACTGCTCCCACTATCCCTGCCAGGGTTTTGAGAAATGGTTACATGAGTGGCCACATATACCTCATCCAGTGGTTCTTTCAAACGGTTGGGTGACACATAATGATCCTCTTGGAGATTCGCCTCCTTTGTCCCTCTTCAACTCGGGCTACCTCCTCTCCCGCCAACTGCCATGCCATACCCACGACCTCGTCGGCGAACAATCAACCATGGTCCAAATGTGTGATCGTCCTCTTCTTCCTGCTCTACTATGGCCTTCGACGAAGCCTCACTTTGCTTTATTAGCGTATTCCTCTCTAGAGGCACGATCTCCACGACCTTTACTTCTTTCCCTTTCGGATCAGGTACGGGGGGTCTGGTTTGGACAGCTCTAAAGCAGCTGTCGCTCTGCTCCGTCGTGTAAGACTCCACGTTGTGGCCAATGATCCCGCACTTGTAACAAAAAAACAGGCAACTTCTCGTAACAAACAACCACAAAAATGTTTGACGGGGAGAACATTACCCATACTCTGCGCTTCAGCAGTTGATTCAGGTTAATCTCTACGCATACCCATACGAATCTCGCCTTATTCATCGTCAAGGTTGTCTCATCTACCCTTACCATTCTCCCGAAGGACGAGGCCACTATTTTCAGCGCATCAATGTCCCAGTTTTCCGTCAGGAGATAGTGTATTTGGAGCTAGAAAGTGGTTGTCGAAAGCTTTTCAAAAACTGGTTGAAAGTTCTCTCACGATCTTACCATATGGAGAACCATGCTGCCCACCAACCAGGGCCCCTCTATCAATAGATTTTCCACCATTTGATCCAAGGAGCACCTAATCATATAGAAACTAAAGAGAGATTTTGGGCTTCAACACGACTATTGGGTGCCTTCTGGGAGGGGAGGAGAAATGAGTTGGGTATAACATGCCTCTCGGAAGAAGAGCACTCAGGGAAGGGAGAGCTCCCAATTATAGGTGGTTATTACACTCATAATGTGACTTCAAATGCTTATATAACCTAAAATAAACAACACCTAGCATATCTTTTTTTTTTGGGTAACTACTATGTGGTTTACCTCTTTATTAATTCCGTGCATGTGGTTTGACTTTGAGCACTTTAGTACCCTGTGGTGCACCCTATGAGTATATTGGTGCCAACCCGTTAAAATTGCTGAAGTGACATTAAAAAAAAAATATAAAATGACTTTTTTACCCTTATATAAAAAGGACACTTTAGTACACAGATGATATCATATTTTTATATAAGGGGTAAAAAGGGTATTTTAGATTTTTTTTTATGTCATGTCAGCAATTTTAACAGGTTGACACTAATATGCTCATGGGGCACAACACAGGGTACTAAAGTGCTCAGAGACAAACCACATGGTAGTTTAGTGATTTTTTTTTTTTTTCATTTATTTTTAAGTTGTCTAATGTTGATCCTCTTATCATGGGCTTGGTTAGAATGGATCCACACATGGTTCTATAGTTTGGCTTTGAAATTACCGCTCAAACTCTGATTGATGAATTGTTCGTCATTGAGCAGGCATATAAAAATATCATCTCCATCAACTCACTAATTACATGAACCTTCTTCACAATCCAAATCGATGTGAATGACCGAGGTAGAGGTACCTTCTTTTTTTTTTATGTTTCCTGTTACTTATTATCTCACTGACTATTTATTATTTTCAATTCATCAAATGTTTGGTGGGCGTTAATCACCAGTTTAGTTTTACTAGCTGTTTTCGTAATATCTCCTCAGCAACCATCACAATTTGAGACGTGGTTCTGGGGTTATTCCAAACGCCCCCTAAAAAGTGCATACCGATTAGGAAGACATGGATAAAGGCGGTGTTGGCGGTGGCGGTGGCGGTGGCGGTGGTGTTGGCGAAGGCGGAGGCGGAGGCGGAGGCGGCCGAGGCCGCGGGAAGAAACCTATTTTTTATCGAGCAAGAAACTCAAACACAGCTCCATCGCCCTCTGCCCCTGCCTGGAGACCTCGCCAGCCGCACCAGACAGAGCCTTGCGCCCGGAGCCAAACGAGCTCTCATTCGAGCCCATCTATTACTGAGCAAGATCCCGAGAACGAGCATGGCCATAGATCCTCATTCGTCGCTCCTGCCTTTATCGGGACTTGCGCAGATATGTGCCCAGGTTTTTTGGTCATCTTTAGTCCTGTCTGTGTCTGGATCCATTTGATTTATTCATCTACTTGATTTCATTTCATGCAAATATGATTCTTGACTTTACAATGGCTACTAACTCTTTTTTGCCCTGCATTGTATTGTATTGTATTGTATTGTATTGTTTAAAAGATTATCTCGATGCATTTACTAGAGAACATGCTTGATTCTTGCACAATCGATGAAGTTCTATCATTCTTTAACAATCCATGCGTAGTTAGAAGTTAATAGATCCGGAACGCCCCTTCACTTTAAAAATAATGAAGATGGTATTTTCAATACCTGACCATAAAAAGGTAGAGGAAATTGCAGATTTGTTCCTTGTAGCATCTTGTCTTCTGTAAAAATTTGTTGCTTGGTATCTGATATCTAAACCTACTTTTTGAGATCCATAGTAAAAACTTTTACTTTATCAATTAGCTTCTTTGGTCAACTGGATCAATTGCATAACGTTTGGAGAATGTTGTTATGCCTCTCATGCTATCTGGGTATGTGCTTTAAGTTCTTTGTGATTTTCCCATATACCTTAAAATGACAAGTGGAAACATTGAATTCTTTGAGTAGAAGCAATCTCTTGTTTGATTTTTTTATTTTAATGTGTGCCTTTCCTGTGCATGACAGGATAACTATTTGACTCTTTGGATTTATGAACTGGTTAACTTATTGTTAATTCCTATATATATATATATATATATATATATATATATATATATATATATATTGGAATTAAGCATCTAGACTCAAAGTAACATTTTGTTTCGTTTTAGAACAAATAAAAATGATCTGTTTTTATTGATTCCTAATACTTTCCTTGTAGAGAAGGAAAGAGCCCAACGTGAGCGGCTCAGAGATTTGTCAGTATTTGAGAGGTTAAATGGAAATCCAGGAAGAACTTCTCCAAACCTGGCTGTTAAGAAGGTAAAAGTTTCTTTGTTATATCTTACTTTCCTTTTCATGTGGAGATGGTGTCTGAGGTGTTAGATGATTTTTCAAGAGGGCATATAAAGTAATAATTTCTTTTATAGTTGCAAAACATATGATTTAATTTGGTTATAAACTTTTAGTTGCCTATTTTTCTTTTCTGAGATAGCTGCATGCTACCACAGTCTCAAAACTAGCCCCTAATATCAAAGAATGTGGATAATCACATTATCATTATTTATTGATGCAAAGCCTCTTGCACATGTCAAAAGTGATATTTTTGGGACCAATCTGACAATTAGAGTAGTAGTCTAGAGTTTCTCAAACTGTGTTATGGTAATTTGCCTGCATTTCTGTAACTTTTAGATGTCAGAGTTTCTCATTTAAGCAGTGACAAAGGCCATATTAGGTATGCTCTTACTCTAGGGAATCTGATTTTGGGTGAAACGCTTATCCTTGGCCAATGATATTTGGCTTATTAAATCTACCAATGTTTAAAGTTCTTTCATAGATGTGTATATGTTTTTGTCTGTCTTATTTTGTCATTCTACTTATCTATAATTTTAGTACTTCCACTTTCTATTTCACTTCATCAGAAACTCCTGCTTGAATATGATTAGTTGCTGCTGCTGCTCAATTCACCTTTCTATTTGCATCTATTTGGTGATCTTTCTTATTGAGCTGCCTTTGTCAGGCAGATTCCCCACACTGCATCATATTCATTAGTGGATTGAGCCTATTGCTACCATTTTGTTCTTTAATTCTTTTCCTTCACCAACATGACCATTTTCAACATTTATTTTTACTTCCACTTCCTCATCTTAGCTGTAAGGTTAATATAGCCTTTTGGATATTCCAGATCGCTGCTCTGCTCATTGTTGCATTGTCTTCCTATAACTCCTATTGACAAGTGAATATATTCTGCCATGGAAGTTGGTGCATAAGTGCACTAATTAGCAGCACCATTTATGTGTTTAGGTTATTTCATATCTGTTTAGAGTGGCAGATTTACTACCTCTTGCTGCAGACAATAAGTATTAGGTATGATCATGAAATATTGGTTTTAATTGAAGCTCCTTATTAAGGTGGGTTGACATCAAAAGCACGTAATGCTTACTATGGCGATTTGCTAGAATTATATTGTGGTAACAAAATTTGGGAATTAGCTGAATTTGCAAAGGTAGACTGCATGTTATGCATAAGTCTTTAAGGTTGTTTTACCTGAGAGTGCTGTCAATCTGTGACATAAGATGATGCTTTTGCTATTTTCAAACCATATGATGTGAACTATAAATGAATTGTTTCTGCAGATTGCTCTTTTCCCACTCATTCAATGCATTACATTATTGTATTTGCAATTATCTAATTGTAAATATGGAGCTTACTCAAAAACTTGTGCTTCATACACCATTTTCAAATATATTGTTTCTAACATAGGTTGGTAACTTTTGATCTAATAGGTTAGTCATTATTGTCAGACTAAACATCTGTTGTGAAGTGGGTTTCTTTATCTCCATTCGCCAAGTTAAACATTTATACTGTAGAATATCCTGCATTTCTTTTCTTCTGTGGGTTATTGTCATGGTGAAAATTTTAATTGCATAAATTTTTTACTTTTTGATTAAGTGTTTATGTTTCCTTTTTGGTGCTAGTTCTGCAGAACTATGTCTACCATACATGTGCAGGCATCTGACATAAGGCCTCCTTCAGTGCTGCAAAACACATTGAAATATCTCCTAGATCTATTGGAATCTTCAAGTCACCCTTTTGATGTGGTCCATGATTTTATCTTTGACAGAACCAGATCGATTCGACAAGATCTTAGCATGCAGCAAATCATAAATGATCAGACAATTCATATGTATGAGGAAATGGTAAAGTTTCATTTTGTATCTTTTAATATAACTAACTATATAGCGAAAATTGTTTATAAAACCATACATCCATTATTTCTATCAATCTGGATATCTTTCTTGCCTCAAATTATCATATGTTGCATTATAGTATCTAAAATAAAAGCTATCTTTTTCTTTAATGCAAGGAATGAGCCTAGCAGCAAATTGATTAGTCTTTTTTAATGAGTATAGTCACCATAATTTTTTGTAAGGCAAAGCCAATATTGTTATTATTTTCTATTACATTGATCAAATGTTTTTGTTATTCTTGTAAAACTGATGTGTGGGGGAATTGTAGTAGATAAATTATAACTATAAGAAGGTAGCTTCGTCCAAGCTATATACTAATAGTTGTTTGATTGTAGTAGATAAATAAGAAATTTTGAACTTAATGAATGCCAACAGTGTATCTTTTATCTGTATGATGCAAATGTAGGGTTGTGGGTACTAATGTATTATGACCAAGTCCTCCATCCTATGCATATATGAAACTCTCATGTAGCAATAGGCTGTACTTTCATGGAATTTTTCCCACTTCTCACGATGCAGCCATTTGTAGAACAATTTTATCAACATAAGCTGTATTTCCCTAATCAAGATTTCAGATGGAATGATGAGTGTTTACTTTTTAAAATACTCATCACTTTTCACAGATAATCATGATTTTTGGAGTCCCGTCTCTTCTCAACATTTATCCTAAAGATAGGAAAATTCTGAGGCATTGGAGAAAATTTAATTTATTCTAATTTCTAGTTAAAAAAAAAAAACATTTTTGTCTATCGCATTTTCCTTTTTTTCTTTTTTCTTTTTCCTTCTATGAAGATAATAGATCTAGCCACATTGTTTAGTATGAGGACTTGGTCATTGCTCCAATGAGCTCATGCATCTCTTGCTGATATCAGTTTACACACTGGCTGATAATTGTTACAAATGACCTATGACCAGTGAATTGCATGTGCCATGCAACCATGCAGCTTAGAAAGATCTAATATATGTTTTGACTGCTATCTTGGATTTGGTTATTACTAGATGACTTGTAATTACTAAAACCAAATGTTTAAAAAGTAAAATGGAACTTTTCTCAAGATTGAAGTATAACCTTATTCTAATCCTCTTTGGATTTAGTATGTTTACGTTTACTGCTGTCAAACTCAAGAAAGTGTTGACAAGTTCCTTATGCCCCCCTGCAATCGAATCTTAGTTATGCGAATTTTCAAGGCATGCTGACAACCCTCACTAAGCCAATTTAAATTTTAAAGTATAATTCCACCTTATTCTAAAAAAGTAGTTATTAGAGACAGCAATTCTACCTTGATTGAGCATTAGCTAGATATGTGAAAACAATATACTATCTAGTATAGTTTTCCTCTCATGCAATTATGAGCTTGTGGGTAAAGGTCTTGTGAGTTAGTTTTCCTATAAGAAAATTATATGGTTAAAGACATCTTAAATTCTAACATTGTACCTTGATTGAGCATTAGCTGGATTTGTTAAAACAATATACTATGTAGTATAGTTTTCCTCTCATGCAATTATGAGCTTGTGGGTAAAGTTCTTGTGAGTTAGTTTTCCTATAGGAAAATTAGATGATTGAAGACATCTTAAATTCTAACATTCTACTTGTGTTGCCTATGGATTGTTTCAAACATGTGTAGTTATCCAAAGCATGGCCATCCTTTATATAGCAACCTAGGATGTGGTTATGTTTATCTGTATTGCTCTTGCTATACCGCTTTGGGTGGGAACCGTTCCTTGTGTTCATTTGTTGTATTTGTCTTTGAAATAGCAGTGACTTTTGTGTTCCTGATGAGTAATGAAATGCAACAAGAGACTGATTGGCATAGTAATGGTTTAGAGGTTCCCCATTTGTTCTATAGACTCATTGGTAAATTGCACATTGTTTTTGCATCTATCTGACTTTCCCGATTGTTTCGCTGATACCCTTGCAAATGATATGTCTTCTATGAGCTCTATCTGGCGCATGTGCTTATACTTTTCAAACTCACTGCAGGTTAAGTTCCATATTGTATCACACTGTAAGCTTTCCAGATATTCTGGCAAGTCCGATGAATCTTCCTTATATTACCTGAACACGGAGCAACTTATGAAGTGCCTCTTGTCCCTTTTTGATATGTATGCTCTGGCTCATAGATCAAAAGGTGTAAATAGGAATGAAGCTGAGTTCCGTTCATATTATGTACTTCTACATCTTGGTTGTAAGATCCCAACAATGGTCAATCTCTACCTATTTTGCATATTCTGCTATTTATCCCATTGACGGAAATGTTGCCATGATGCATGCCTATTTGACTTCAGCGGTTAAGTTGATCTACAGGGCAATTCTCTCTCTTCATGGTTTTGCTACCTACCTTTCTCTATTCTCCAATCAAAGGAAATGTGCCTTGCTAGGACTCTTTTGAGGTAATGAAGTCTTGGCAGTCGTTTTCCTACTCATCTAGTTTTCTTCTAGTATAAAAATAAAATGAATATTTTTAATAATTGAACAGACTTTATGACTAGTTTGTTCCACTAACCATTTGGCACAATAAAGACCTCCCAGGAAGAATTTATCTGCATTTGGTCTAGTGAACTTGCTTAGATTGTACTGACCTTGTAAGAATATTAATCATCGTGACTTGATGTCTTGAGTTTGCTTCTGCAAGTTGCTTGGCAGAGGTCAATTTAGCAGTAAGTTTCTCTTTTCTGTTCTGAAAATTTAAGTTAGAGAAGTTGGGCACCTTTTATGTGTTTTTGAGCCTGCAAATATTGCTTTGTGAAAATCATTTGTCTTGTTGCAGGTACCACCGGTTGGGCAACTATAAGCGGTTCTTTAGTACAGTAACAGCAGAAGCATCCAACCTACAGTTGTGCCTCCTAGAACCATTTCTTAATGAGGTTTTCTTTGTTCTAATCTTGAGATCTTTTACGCTTATCTAAAGTCTAAAACCATAAATTAATTGGAGACCTCTAAAGTAATTAATAGAATCATAAGATTTGGTGATTGCAAATTTCATTTAAATGGTGTGCTGTGTCTTGCAACATGTTTCCAATGCCCTATATGGAGATTTGCAATACAAGGTCTTTCCCCATGTGACCAAGTTTTTCATTGGTGAATTTTTATCTGAGCGGCTATGATCTTTCCTTTGTTTCTTTCTTGGTTTCCTCATCTATTTGTGTGCGGTAAGCAAGTCACATGGCATGTGTGCATAATAGATGTATTCATTTTTTGCTTGTCTTATGATAGGTACGTGCCCAAGCTATAGCATATATTAATTGCTGTGGGTACAAGGCACAGCCTTATCCATTGGTGCACCTTTCTAAACTCCTGATTATCCAGGTACCATTGCAAGTTATCTTCTAATTGCATTTGATCCCTTATTTTCTTGATAATGTTAATTTCTATTACTTAGGAACAAGAACTGGAGTCGCTATGTCTTGCATGTGGTCTTGAAACCTGCACAGATGAAGCAGGTAGTAAACTTTTACCTGCCAAACAAACAAGTTTTTCTCTGCCAAAATCAGGGTTTCAAAGTTATGGGCTTCTGAACAAAGATACATGTTAAAGGTATGTAGAGTTGAAGTTATATTTTTATTTCACTTCCTCCTTGAGCTATTAAATTTTAATCTAATAATTCTTACTTCCATTTTTCGCATCAGTTCTTCATTTGAAGTTCATAGGATAGTATTTGACTTGATGTAAGTTTCCTGGAAGAGTCAGAAATCAGCATTTTTTTGTTGCTGGTATATGGTGAAAGAAAAGTTAACAGATAAACTGGGTTGTTAAATGCTTGTGATTAACTAGTGGTTTTGCAAAGTCCATATTGGTCACATATCAATGAAGTGAAATTTATGAAATTAATGGCATATCAACAACCCAGTTTTTTCATTTTAAGGATTGACCCTACATTTGAAATTTGCATAGTTATATTCCTATGGTTAAACAACATTGTAAACTTGCCAGACTATCTTCTCTTTATATTATTGCAAAAGCTGCAGTCTATGACTAGATGGCTGCTTGAATGAATATAATGATATTAACACCCAAAAAGCTTGTCCACTTCTTTGCTCCTATCTATTAATTGTTTTACCTATTAATTTTCTTTTTTCCTTTTTGATAACAACTACAATAGATTAAATTTTAAGTAATTACATTAGGTACTTGCTGCTTGTAAACTAGCATAGACATCTTTCAGTCCTTGAACCTAATGATAATTTTAGGTAATTGATGTCAGTGCTTAGGTTAATTCTAAATTTTAATTCTAAATTTCTTTCAGACCTAGATGCACTATATGTACTTTATTTATTTATCTCTTTTTGAATATTCACTGATAATGTCACACCCTGACCCAACCTGGACGTAGGTAGACTAGCCGCATACATGTGAGGATGGGCCCCACTGTGTATGCAAGGCCTCAAAACCTATTTACAATTAATATAAGTCCCTGAATAACACAAATTACATTGCTAATAATAATCAACTTTAAGTTCAATATCCAAAAGCCATATAACACACAGGAAGGTTCTATAAAATACACCAATGTTGTCCCACGTAACCAAATACAATTTTAAAATAACAAGATACTAATAATTGGGAAAGGGTCTTGGCACTCCATCTACCCCGACTATCTACACCTCAGGATCTGGCAAAGCTAAACAAAAGAGTTTAATGAGATTGGGAGCTCACTAAGCATCCATTAAATATAAATGAACCATACAGGATTTCTTAATATAATATAAGATAAAACAGTAACAAGAATCAACAACATATTTTATCTGCAGAAATGATACAAATCCGGACAGTATGAATGCAATAATAATATCATCACAAGATAAACACCAAGTCATAAAATCAGAGGATTTGTATTCATACTCGAAAATAATATAGTTTTCATATGCTATGACCACTATTAATCCCAATGGTGCTGGTCAAAATTCCATTTATTTTTCCTCGGTGGCTCGAGTCAAAATTTCATTTGTTGTTATTATTACCGACAACACGGGCTGAACTAGTTCATAATAAAAAACGTGTCGACACGGTCAATATTTAACCCCCATTGATAAGGGTCAAAACATAGACACAGTTGGAGACATACAAAAATCTCAATAAATCTCCTGAAAGTATAACATACTAAACAAAATTGTTGTGTCTAAAAGAGCACAAACAAACAGTCGACTATAGCTCCAAACACAACATACATGCATGGTTCAATTTTAGAGAAAATAGGTTGCTTATACTTTCTTGAAATGTTAATAAAAACAATAATCAAAACTTTTTATAGCAAAAATAACTACCATAAATTTGTACGAAACCCTTTGTTTAATTTATATGTGGAATGCTTATATACCGCCAAATTCCAAGCTCACACTAACTGTGACTCAAGCCTCCATATCCGGATCGAATACAGAAAATATAGTCTTAGTTATCGAGTTGCACAAGAGTTACACACTACTGTACCTATTCCTAACTCTCTCTACATAATCCTAAAAAGAACACAACATAAAGTAGCAATACTATTAACATTTTTATGTTGACAAAAACTAATGGACAGATAAATCAGACGTATTCACACAAAAAGATTATTAAATAAATTTCTAAGGAATCACTTTGTTGTCTTTAAGGCAATTAGTTTCTAGGATTGATCCTGAAGAGAAAAGACAGAAGAGTCTCAAACATATTTACAGCTCATCAAATGCATAGCTATTAATATTTAAATCAAGGTATAGCATAATATAAATCCAGCTGGCAGCTAAAATAGAGCTCCATTCCATGTCCTAAAACTAGTGTTTAACAGGTGACATGTGAATAATGATATCCTTGTTCTCCAACATCCTAGAACTGATTGACGTGGACCCATAAATCAGAGCTTAAGATTCAATCTGAGAGAGTAAAATGAAAATAACTAAAATAAATTTGAAAACAAATCTACTAGAAAACCATAAAACCCTAATCTCATCACAATCTTCACATTATTTCGAATAAAATAAAGGAAACAATGTCTTCTGGCAATGAATCATGAACTTGTCATTCTATTAGAAATGCTACTATTCTCAAAAATAATCTACGGTTCTCTGATGTAATATTGATCATACTAATGTTTTTTATGGACCTTTGGTTTTTAACATACTAGTTATTTATAAGCATTTTTTTTTAAACATGGATCTGGACTGACATACTCTGCAGCTTAAGGATCTCATTACTGATAATCATTAAAACTTTGTGAACATGTGTGATGTTTTTGGTGAGCGTGGCCATGCTAATATTGAAGCTAACTCAGAGATTTGAAAGCCAGAAGATTGACTCTAAGCCTACAATTGCCCAAGCAAATACCTAAAATTAGACTCTAAAAGAAGAATATCTGCTAAAGACCAAGTACTTGCCTCTGTTCTATGGTAGAGAGGAAGAGGCAGATTAGGGTTTTTGCGGATGAGGCCTGTATTTATCAACCCATTTTACTTTTTAGTCCCTTCAATTTTATATTTTATATTTAGTATGTTAGGTGTATTATTACAGATAAAACTCTGGGAACAAGTGCAGTGGTTGTGCAAATCTTCTAAACTTTTATTTAGGTTATACTCGCCCTCTAGTTGACTCAGGTTGACAAAAATGCCAACTCAACAGAAGAGCAATGTCTGAACAGTTCTTTTCTGCATTTTTCTTTTTTTACCCTGGTATGTCAAGCACTTGGTCGATAAAAGGACTAAATTGAATTCTCTTCATTGATTTTTATTTTGATAAATTCGTCTTTCCAGATGGGAAGCTTCAAGCCTGCATGCATTTAACATTACACGTCAAGGAACTTGATCACCAAGACCTGCATTTAGCTCGCTTCTGTTTTTAAGCGGTTCTGGAGCTCTGTAGGATTGAGACATGAGCTGTTCTGGAATCGAACTTCAGTATCTGCTGTCATTTATGTGTCTGATGTGAATGTTGTCCTTCTAAGCTTCAAGCAGAATTACTGCATTTGAATTCAGTATAAGCTGTTTTGTTGTATGATAAATTAAGAACTTTTTACTTCTCATCCCCTAAAAAAACAGGGAAATCATTTGTCGCACTCTCATTTTTCAATATCTCATAATCTCCTATTTTATTTTTATTTTACTTCTTCTATTTAGATCAAACTCTTATGTTTTATTATGAGTTGGATGCAAAACCTCATGTTATAATTTATGTAAAATGATTATTTTGACTTTTTTTTAATATTGGTTAAATTTTGTTATTATTTTTTTAATATCTGTCATTAAAAATTAAATAAAAAATTGATTTTATAATTTTATTTGTTCATAAATTAATCATAATTTTATTTCTAGCACCCTTAATAAAATCATAATTTATTTACAATACATTTTAAATAATTTTTTATTTATAGTCATAAATAAATATCAATCATGAAAATAGAGGGTAATTTTTGTTTTTTATTTATTTATTTTTAAATATTTAGGGCTTTTGGTAGGGAAAACAAACTCAAGAGTGATAAGTAGAATAAAAATAAAATAAAGGGTTATGAGATATTATTTAAACGTGGTGGGGGTGACAAGTGATTTTGCTATTTTTCAGGGAGTGGCAAGTAAAACCTCATAATACCTAATTTTATTTTTATTCTACTTACCACTTTTGAGTTTATTTTCCTAATACTATTATTGAAAAATAATAGGATGCTAAATGATTTATTATTTGAGTTTTTTACTTGCCACCCCCTCAAAAATAATCAAATCACTTGTCACCCCTCATTTTTTAATAATACCCCATAACCCCTTTCTTTATTTTTATTTTACTTTCAACCCTGTGAGTTAGGTATCCCAACCAAACCAATGGTTTTGAATAGTTTTTAAAAAAAATTCAAAAACAAAGTAAATCACAAAATATCCCTTTTTTCATAATTGTTATTTACCAATGACTAATAAATAATTAAAAAATTCTGAAAAAGGATTATAAGTAAATTATGGATTTATTAATGGAGTTAAAAATAAATTTAAATAAAAAATATGATTACATATATTTTTTTAAAATTTTAATAGCATACATTAAAAAATTATTTCTAAGATATTCAAAGTAAAACAAGATAATTAGATTTTCATTAAAAAAATTATATTTTTATAATAATAATAATAATAATAATAATAATAATAATAATAATAATAAATACATTTTATCACTAATAAAATACATCTTTTAGAATTATTGAAAATAGAGAAGGGGAGAAAAATTATTGAAAATGATATTATAAATAAAAGGGCAAAATTGTCAATTTATATATATTATAATCTTAGGTTTTATATTTAACCCAAATTAAAGTACAAAATTTTAGTTTAGGTGACAAGTAAAATAAAAATAAAAATAAAAAATTTATGGGATATTATTAAAAAATGAGAGGATGATAAATGATTTGATTTTTTTTTTTTTTAGGGGGCAGCAAGTAAAAGACTTATTATTTTCAAGAGGGTGGCAAATAGAACCTCAAAATTTAATATTGAAAGAGCGTTTTTTTTTTATTAAATGTAAGTTTGGGATGTCCATCTTGGAAGACTAATTAAGGATGCGTGTGGTTATTATATGGTGCATTTTACTGAAATGAAATGGCTTGTTTGTACTCTTTCTCCAAAGACGTGGAAGTGGTGTTGAAAATTTGTTTTTCTCTGAGTTTTTTTCAGAAGGCTGTTGCCTGTAGGTACTTACTTCTCAGAAAAGAAAAGAAAAGAAAAGAAGAGAAAAGATCTTTCCAAACCAAAATATCATATATGCAATATTCCAAAAATGGGTATTTCAATGAAATTCAATTGACTACTGATAATAAGTGGAAGAATCTAATGTTTCAAGGGATATACATGAAAACAAAAACTTTAGTACTGTTCATATATAATTTCACAATTTTATAGGGATATACAAATATCTATGTAATTGATATTTTTATTTTTCGGTCTAATACCTAATTTAGTCCCTCTATTATATCAAACCAGCCCTTTTGATCATTCTATTATAATTTGATCCTTTTTGGTCTCTATACTTTCACGATTGAAAAGTTCAAGTGCCTCTTTTATGTTATAATTTGAGCCTTTTTGGTCCATGAAGGGACCAAAATTTCTCAATTGTAAAAATATAGAGACCAAAAAGAATCAAATTATAATAAAGGACTCAGAAGGGCCGCTTCAATATAATAGAGGGACTAAATTGAGTATTACACCTTATTGTTTCATATTTATAATGGATAATGCATAGGATGATAATTGGGATTTAATTAAAATAATATGTATCATCTATAATCTTAAATCATTCTAGAAAATAACAGATACTCAGTTTAGATTAGTTGAGAATTATCAAATATTTTGTTAGTATTCTTGGAATAATTAAGAACCAAGTAGGATGAGAAGCAGGCATTTGGAATTTTCGCATAAAGAGGGGTTTGCCGGATCATTTAGCTAATTTATTTGTAGTCTTTTTAATAAAAACATAATTTATTTATAAACTCTGTTAAAATATTTTTAATTATTGATTAGTCATAAATAAATATCAACAATGAAAAAAATGGTAATTTTATCTTTTATTTTATTCTTTAAACGAGTTTTAAAAAAAATTAGGGCTTTGGTTTAGAAAACAAACTCAGGAGGTGGTGACAAGTAGAACAAAAATAAAACAAAGGTTATGAGGTATTATTAAAAAATGAGAAAGTGAAATTATTTTATTATGTTTTAGGTGTGACAAGTAAACACCTTATATATTTGCATGTATAAACAGAGAAAATATTTAATTTGTAGAAATATTTAAATAAACTATATAAAACAATATTGTGTTAAATTAATTAGTTTATGGATCGAGGGTGTGTTTTAAACTTTTGCAAAAAAAAAAATAAATAAATAAACCGCCAAGTGCATGCCAGTCAAAAGACTCAAAACTGCTTCCCCGAGAAATAGGCACGAGCCCCTTATTTTACTCTGCAAACAAACCAAGTCTCGCTATCTTATCTCCCTCTCTTTCCATATTTCTTTTTTACATATGTAATAAGATCCTTCTGTTAGAGAGTCTTCTGCTTTCTGGTCTCTGACATATCTTCACATTTCTTGGACACTCTCACTACTCAGGTACATGTCTCTCTCTTTTTCTCTCTCCATATCTATCTCTACAATATATATATATATATATTTCGATCTCTTTCTTCAAATATATATATGTAGATTCTAGCTTTAAATACTTTACAATGCATGGTCGCTACGTTGTTATATATATATATTTATTTATTTTTATTTTTGTTGTCAGGATCGATCTTGTTGTTGTTGTTGTTGTTGTTGTATTTAGATCGATCGAGTTTATGGCTCTGAGCTTAAAGTATCCCTTCATGGAGACTACAATATTGGAGCATCATCCATTAGCAGACATGGGACTGTTTCATGAACAGCAAGAGATATATGATGAACTTGTTAGCTTTTGTGAATCTTTTGATGAACCTGATGATCACCTCCCAGTACTGAACTCTATATTTGATCCACCTGGTGATATCTTCAGTACTACTGATCAGACAACACCCTTGATCTCCAATCAGCAGCTCCCCTACTCTCACACTCCATGCAATGAATTCAACCTCTACGACCTGCAATCTCCCAAACGGCTGAAGAAGAATGGCAATAATGTTGTGTATGATCCATCTAATTTCATGTATAATGACTACTCCAATGTCATCTGCAACATACCAGACCCATCGCCAGAGTTCTTCATGGATTATTTCGCACCTCCAGTACCATGGGCTGCTGAGGATTTGAGCAGGCCTACTGATCATCAGAACAGTAGTAAGTGCAGCAACGGTTGTTTGTCGACACAAAGCATGGCTGCAAGGCAGCGTCGGAAGAGGATAAGTGATAAGACACAAGAACTCGGCCGATTGATCCCTGGAGGCAACAAGATGAACACTGCTGAGATGCTACAAGCTGCCTTCAAGTATGTCAAGTTCCTGCAAGCTCAAGTTGCAATTCTTGGATTCATCAACTCAATTGATCATGAGGTAACCTACACTTTTTATTTTTATTTTTTTATCCCTCTCTGTTTAAAGCATACAGATGTTTGATATGCTTGCTGCGCAATTCATTAAATAATGCAGGAATATAGCGGGTTATTACAAGGAGATCAGGAACAACTGCAGGTGCTGCTTGAATCTCCCAAGGTTCATGAGAAATTATATGTTGAGGAAAAGTGCATTGTTCCAGAGAAAATTGTTGAAAATCTACTTGAAGACAAGCAAATCAATTTGAACAGGAGTGTTCATAGAGATCTTGCTCGCTTTGTAG
The DNA here is from genome assembly GCA_026586065.1 of Dioscorea zingiberensis. Lineage (NCBI taxonomy): Eukaryota > Viridiplantae > Streptophyta > Magnoliopsida > Dioscoreales > Dioscoreaceae > Dioscorea > Dioscorea zingiberensis. The sequence goes on along the minus strand of CM048820.1, from coordinate 30,101,616 downwards.
AAACTATTCAACAATCAAGAGGGTTTGATGCATGAGAAAGAGTTGATGACATAGTATATATGTTGGTAGCTAGATAGTTATTTCTTGTTTCTTTGTTTGGAGGACTTGTTTGCAGCTTTTGTTCGATCCTCTCGATCGGAATGTATTCTGTATATAGTTAATTATTAGTTCTAACTAACCCCTTTCTTGTACATATATATCTCGAACTTACTTTTTTAGTTAAAACATGGATCAGTGAGTTTTCTTTTCCCCTTTTTCTCTCTTTAATTTCTTGTCTTTGTTGCATGCATAAAAGCGATGAAAGATCATAAAAAATTTGAAATTATAATTCACCTAGTGGTTGGATTGCTTATCCGCTAAGCAAAATATCAATCTCAAGAAACTGATCTTCTTATCCAACTGTTAATAGTTAGAATCACCTGTGGCTGTGATGTCCCCACATCTCTCATTTGTTTTTCTCCCCATTGCCCTGTATGTTTTTGGCACAGCTCATTTTGCTCGGCTCCATCCTGTATAAATATGTTTTGGGAGTTCAGGGTGTCAAACGGGCCAACACGGCATAACACGGCACAGGCCGGGTTCGTGTCGAGCATTGTGCATACCTGGCCAGAGAAATTAGCAGGATCGGCCTAGCACGACGATGCAGCTAGTCTGGACTTGTGCCGTGCTAAACAGCCCGCGGGCCCGGGGTGGCCCAATAATTTGAAATAATAATAATAAGAATAAAAATCTTAAAATCTAATAAATTCTGAAAAATTCTATAAAAAAATTAACTCCTGAAAATCTTGAATATCCCATATCTTCAAAAAAAAAAAAAAATTGTAAAACTAAATTAAGAAATTAAAAAAATAAAAATAAAAAACCACAATAAAATCTATAAAAATACCAAACAAAATGAAAAACTTATAAAAACATTTATAAAAATAAAAAACACATAAAAAATCATTATTTAACCCCCCAATAATTAGAAAAACTTCTAAATAAAACTGAAATTCCATGGATTTAAAAAAAAATCAAAATTAACTGAAATATTTCAAAAAAAAAAATCCACATAATGCCATAAAGATCTTAAAATAACAAAAAAAAATTGTAAAAAAGTTTAGAAAATCCCATAAAATCGCAAAATCCCATAAAAAAACTAAAAACCAGAGAAAATTCAGAAAACTTTGTAAAAGGTCAGAAATTCCACCCCAAAAAAAAATCTAAAAATAAATCTCAGATTTTGCCCAAAAATTACAAGAAAATTTCATAAATTTCCCAAAAATCTCAAAAATTCAGAAAATATTGCAAAACTAAATAAAAAAAAAACTAAACAACATGAATAGTCACCTAACTATTAGTGTGTTTCTACTTTGGTCACTCACCTAAAAAATTTACGATTCGGTCATTTAAGTTTAAGATTTTGTTTTTTGGGTCACTCGCGCTCACGGTGTTAACGGTGAGCTGACATGGCCTGCTACGTGACATACATTCTCATTTAAAGATAGGTGGGAGGCAAGATCAGGAGCAGATTAGCCTCATGGCCGAGATGAAAGTAGAGGAGGAGTTGCCGCCGACGACGGCGGAGATCCATCCACCGGCGAAGGTTGATTAGGAGATGCTCGACAAGTGGCGCTTTTTTGTCCTCGGGCAACCCTTTTCTCTGGCATCTCCTTCATTCTATATCCTGTTGCCGTCCTCAAGACCCAGCTGCAGTACTTCTCCCCAGTTGCTCTCCTGTCATCGGGCCACAACAGCCATCCTACGCAACGACGGCCCACGTGGGTTCTATCGTGGTTTCACCACCTCCTTGATCGGAACCATGCATTCCTGCTCGAGCACTCTACATGACGGCGTAAGAGGTCACGAAGAGTGTTGTCGGTGCTGCTGTGTCCTGTCTAGGTATCCCCGAGCCCACAGCAGCCACGGCTGCCAGCGCGGAGGTAGTTCTCATCGTAGCCATGGCCACCCAAGTCATGTGAACACCCATTGACGTAATCCGCCACGCCTCATGGTTTAAAGTTCCCAAAGCCCTAATACTAAATACCCTTATCTTGCCTGTTACTATGGTCAAAGTTCTCACCATGTTCGAAGCACAACGGGATCCTGGAGATTAGGGTTCATAGGTTTAGAGATGAGGCTGAGAGAAGTGGTTTGGAGAAGAAGATGTGGGTTCAGTAGGTCATAAATGAGAAGGTATGCCACGTGGCGGACCATATCAGCTCGCCGTTAGCACCGTGAGACGTGAGCGCGACAGACCCAACAAAACCAAAAATCTTAAACTTAAGTAACCAAATCATAACTTTTTTTAAGTGAGTAACCAAAATAGGAAACCACTAAATGAAAACAAAAAAACAAAAAAGCAAAAATATGAAACTATAATTAAGATTCAAACTTAACTCATAAATTACAAAAGAATCAAATAATAAAAAAGTTTGATTTTATTGAGAAAGGAACTAACAAAATATTGTGATTATTTGAAAAATATGACAACAGAAATGTTTATATCATGAATTTCTAAAAACAAATACTAATTATCAACCTCCAAAACTAGAAATCTTGAATTACAAGTCTTCAAATCTTCATGTAACTTCAAGTCTTAACTCTTCAAGTATTCAAAATTTATTCCTAATCCAATCTTTCAGTTTTATTGTGTCTTCTCTAGTGTCGCTATTTGTGTTATGTCCTCCTTGATCTTATAGTCTATCTTCGACATCTAACCAATCCTTCAAGCTGTAAAGACCACCCCTAATATTATCGTAAGAATTTTAATTTTTAAATACTTAAATATGAGTATTTTGGTTATTACCTTGTTATGGAGTAAAAATGGATTAATGTGGAGGGTCTTCCTGCAAAAGATCCTAGAGAAGGGTCTATATATATATATATATATAGGGGGTGATGCAATGGCCGGCCGCAAATACGGCCATCTGGAACTATATCAGCCCCCTATATATATATATATAAGTGTTTGTAGTATATGAGCTGGAATGCAAAAGCCTCTTGATTATGGTTAAGACTATTGGGAAGATGGCTAATCCTCTACCGCTATAGCCAAGGAGCTTCACTGGAGCCTATAAAACACTAAGGCAAAAGGCTATTTTTGGTCCTTGTACTATGATATATTGTTCATTTTGATCCTTGTACTATGAAAATGTCCAATACTGTCGTTGTACTATAGGAGTTTTGGCAATTACGGTCCCGAAGGCTGATATAGCAGTCAACTGGTATACGAATTGAATACAGACATTTTTTATTATGAGGTGGTAGCTTACGTGGTATTTTGATGTGTTATAATACCTGAACTTTCAATATATTTATCTGTTAATGCTGACGTGGCTGTGGGATCGAAAATACTCGCTTAGCATCGTGTCTGTGAAGAGACACCATGCGATATATCGAATCACAAATGATTATTTATTTTATTTTTTTAATATTGCGGATTCTTCCATTCCTAATAGAGGCAAGCTTCTATTATTAATTACCCCAAACAGAGTTTTGGAAACCTCCGATTAAGGGCAAAAATACAAGTAAAGGCAATGAATAAAATAAAAGAAAAAATGATTTCATTTATTTACAAACCATAATTGTTTTATTACATATGAATATCATCATAGGATATTTATACATATTATTTATTTGTTTATTTATTTATTTAAATGATGCCCCCTTCCGCCTTGGGACGTATGCTTCGCCACTTTCAAATTTGTGTTTCATCGGCCTCCTCAATGCATGCTTTGTCGCCGCCATGAGATTTGTGCCAATTCAGGATTTGTACTTCATCGGCTGCATCGAGATGCGTATTCTATCGTCGCATCAAGATGCGTGTCATTTTGAGATTTATATTTCATCATCTGTTTCAAGATGCGCGTTCAATCATTGCATCGAGATGCGTGTTATTTTGAAATTTGTATTTCATCTCCAACCTTCACCAGCATGCTTATGTAGCAATACACCCATGGAGAGGAGCTAGGCTTTCAACTTCTTGTTTGCAAGATCCATTGTTTGATATAAATATGTAACGCCCCGACCCGGATTCCGGGACTTGACAGTAGCGTCAGACCGGCCGTGTATTAAGAGATAAACTCTTCGGAATACAAGGCCTAATAATGTGATAAGCAGATAACAATCCATAAAATTAATTAAACTTGTGTTCCAAGGAACATAGAGTCAACAGGGTCCATAGGCCCTAAAACAGTCTGGTCCCTATACGGGTCCAAATAACAATACTCATAAAGGAAAAGGTAAAGGAGTCTCCTACAACCTCTGGTCTCCCTGTGTCCTCCACTCGGGCACGACTCCCTCCTAAACCTCGGAATCTGTAAAAAAGGAAAAGAGAAACACATGAGCTTTCGAATGGAAAGCTTAGTAAGTACCCCTGCAGGTCACAATGATATAAATAGGAAGTTTGACAAACAATGAGAGCATAATACCAATAAGTAGTCCTGGGAGTCTACCACAAACAAACCAAAGGTACGACCCATGATACGTGAAGCCCTCGGCTCATGTGAGTTTTAAGAGAACTCAAAGTTTACTCCCGGCCGGTATGTTCAAATGCCGTTCTTTTGTAAGAGCGACCTTTTGGTTGCCTTTCGACCCTCGGAGTCGTAGGTCGGTAGAACTACCTCTACTATGTGTGCTGCACGGTCGATTAATACCCATGCTTGAGTGAGTAAGACCTCCAGATTTGCCTCTGCAGCATAGAAGTGACGAGGAGCGCCCCTCACTGATTCCTCTGTCGAGCTCCCTAGCTCCGAGGTCGGGCGGTAGAACATAACAAGCGAGGACACCAGCGTCGAAAACAAACATACATGCTCAGCGAGAATCTAAAGAGGAAATGAATGCGGCATGTATGGCATGAAAGCATGTACATAGTAAGTCCAAGAAACCCAAACTGGGTGGAAACTAGGCAAGGTGTACTTACTCTGGTGAGACTAAGTGTCTTTTTAGAATCCTTTTGGAATGCCCTACATCTCCCACGAGTATCGGCATACATAGACCCTTATTAGGTCAAGTTTTCAACAAGCTACAGTTTCATATGCATGTCCAATGTTCTTGTTGAACCCTTAGGCCACTAGCAGACCCCTAAGGACCATCTCTAGGGTTCTTTTTCCCTTTATTTTAGTGTCCTTTAGTTGACCTTGAACCCAGCTTGGTCAAAATTAGTCAACTTTAGTCTACTTGTCGTGTCCAAACTTTATTTAGTCAATTCTGGTCACTCTAGTTGAGTTTGGCCCGTCTCAAGGTCATTGTACCATTTTACTTGACCTTAGTCCATTGAAGGGCATTTTGGTCATTAGGTAGTTTATGACCTTAAGGTCTATCTAGTCCCTTTGAACTTATTTAGCCACCTTACAAAACTATTTCCATAATTAATCAAATCTCTAAGTTCAAGAAAATTAATTTTGTCACACTAGTGGCTACATAATCTTTTAATTATCACACTACGATAGTTATTTACACAATAAAATTTGAATTTCTTTATTTCTATTAATTAAAAGATTATGTCTTTACTCATAAGTTAATTAAACTTTTTTGATCACAATACCTTAGTTCCATATAGTCATTTCAACTATACTAAAGCAATTATTCTTTAATTTTGTCACATCTAATATAGTTAGAGACAAAGTTATTCAATCAGGTAATTGATTTTATTTTGTCACGCTACCGAAATATTTTCCATAATATTTGTCACATAGCTAAAGTCCCTTTTTAGCTATTTTAACTATGTAAATAACCATTCAATTATTTGTCACACTATCATAGTCACTATTAATTATTTGTCACATCACCCATGCTTCACAAATAATTAAAATTATACTTGCTATTGTTACACTAACAAAGCTACATATAAATATTTCCACGATAAATAAATTAAGTGTCACACTCTATAGTTTCCCATTTTAATGTCATATCTAACTATTTACTATTTATATTAATAATTAGCTAATGTTTTAATTAAAAAGAGAGAGGAAAATAAGTAATTATTTTAATTAATTATTTGACTGTCACACCCCTAAGTTTAGATTTAAATTTAAAATCATTACATGTTATTACTGTTTTATTTATTTATTTAACCCTCCTCTTCGTTTCTCTCTCTCTCTCTATCGCGCAGCTTCTGGGCTCGGTCTTCTTCTCCGAGGAGAGCTCCTGGACACCATGCTTGGACCTTGTTGCGAGAAGGTCTCACGACCCTCGGCCTCCTCCTGATCTTGGGTTGGCCGCACCCTCTCCAGGCTGCGGAAGATGCTTCTGCTTGGCCGTGTTCGGCTTCTCCGTGAGCTCACCGAAGACTAGACCTCACACGTAAATGCTCCGAACAATTTAAAGGGAGTTTGATCGCTTACCGGTGTTCTCCTCAATGATAAATGGCGTGAAATGCCGTGAGGCCTCGGTTTCTCTTCGTGAGCTTTACCTCGTCTCCGTCAGCGGTTACGGCCTCCTCTGCTCCTCCAGACCTCCGCGCGAAGATTCCGTGCCCCTCTGTGGTGCAGCGGAGCGGCGTCCTCCACCAAGAACTCCCTTTTCTTCCTCCGCAGTCACCTCATGGGAGAAGAGCTTCACCGGTTTGCTTGTAATGCGGAAACGAGTGTAAAACTCACTTTATAGACCCTTCCATGGCGAGCGAGCGGACGGGCGTTAAGTGAATGCCATACCGACCAATCGGTCGGTTTTCCCCGCTTCGTAGCTTGGCGAGGAGCGGGCGGAGCTCATGCTTGGCGCGTTTTGGCGAGAGAGAGACAGGCGTTGCCTCGAGATTAGCATCCGACGATGGAGGGCGGAGATTTATTGATTATCATCAACGGTTACCATTTAATCTCTCATCCTCGTACCCGGCATTCCCCGAGATCAACCGTCAGGATTGGTTGAAGATCGAAGGCCCGATCTCCATCCTGTGTCTCGAGATATAGGTGATCATGAGATGGACGGCTCGCGGTCACCCGCACCGTGAGGTTATCTCCAATTTGCCCATCTATCATGCCTCGTATCCGATATGCGATCAAATGGATTCGATCTGAGCTCGCCACGTGGCTCCTCCACAACCGTTATAACGCCTCGTGATACAGCATGGCATGAGATAATTTAATCTCAGCCGTTGAATCTCTCTTTATAGGGTTTTTTCGTGGAAAATTTACCAGAGGTCCCTGACATTGTCAAAATTACATACAGGTCCAAGACTGTGAGAGGAAACAATTATCTTTGGGTCCTCGATACTTTTCATTATTACCAAAAAGTCCTTCTGGTCACCATAACCCTAACTAGGGTTTTAGACCCCCTTTTAACTTAGTTTCCTTCTCTGTAATTTTTCCCCCATTTAAACTCTAGAGAGTTATTTAACTTTATAAATAATTTTTAAGAAAATTTTTAACACCTTTATTACTTAAAATTTCTTGGATTTTATAAAATATGTTTATATATAAGCATATGTATATATATATATATATATATATATATATAGATAGATAGATAGATAGATAGAGATTTCTTCATTCTTTAACTATACTTCTGACAATTCCTTGTTTTTATTATTTTTTATTTCATATTTCTTTTTTCTCTCAGATCTCCCTTTCTTTATCTTTATATATATTTTTCTTTTTTTTTAATGCTTCTTGTTTTGACGCCCCCACTTCATCCTTTTTTTAATTGTTTTTTATGTATATATATATATTTTACTATTCCGCCTCCATCTCTATTATTTTTTTTTATTTTTTTATAATTTTTTTATCTCTCCCTCTCTTTTTCTTTTTTTCTTCTTCTTCCTTTTTTTTTCTCTTTTATTTTTTTTTTCATCTCTGATATCTCCGTCCGTCAGCTGCCATTTGAAAATTCTTTTTTTATATATATTTTATTTGTTTTCACTACTTCGTTTTATTATATCTCCTATCTCTTTCTATCTCTCTCTCTCTTTTTATTTCATCCTTTTTTTTATCTCTCTTTTTTTTTAAATTTATTCTTTTCTTTTTCCTTTTTTTTTCACTCATAGCTCCAGCTTCATGAAGCAAGAAAATAGGAAAAGGAGACTTTTTCTCCGATGGCGGTGACAAGATCAACACCACCACGCTCCGGGGTGGTGTTTTTTCTCCGGCGGCTGTGGCGATTAGTTTAGTTTAGTGATGACGCCACCGCACTCCAGGATGGTATCCACCTTTGGCAGCGGCGGTGATCAAAGGTGGCGCCCAAAGGAGAAGGGCTTGGCGACAACATCCATGAAAGGAGGCGGCCGGGCGGGTCTGGTGATGACAACAATAACATCAACATGGTTTCTTTTTTATTTTTATTTTTTCTTTCTTCGGGACAACAAGGCATCGGTATCCACAAGGGAGGGGCCAAAGACTTGGTGAGGATAAGTGGCAAGGCGTCCACAAGGGAGCCGGAAGCTTGTTGAGGGTTGACAGCGACGACCTCCACAAGGGAGCCGGAAGTTTATTGAAGGTTGACGGCGACGGCCTCCACAAGGGAGCCGGAAGCTTGTTGAAGGTTGAAGGCGACGACCTTCACAAGGGAGCCGAAAGTTTGTTGAAGGTAGACGGCGACGGCCTCCACAAGGGAGTCGGAAGCTTGTTGAGGGTTGACGGTGACGGCTTCCACAGGGGAGACGGAAGCTTGTTGAAGCTTGTTGAAGCTTGTTGAAGGTTGATCTCCATATGCTATATTACAGTCGATCGACGGACCCGAGCCTGTATCCTTCGGCAAAGCCATTAGAGATAGGCCCGTGTCTGACTGACCACATGGCTTCTTGCTTCACGGAGAGGAGAACATGGAGGAGATCTCTCCCCTCCCAAAAGTCTCTCCTCAAGAGGTCGCCCCTCCTTTATTTATAGATCTTCACAACCTAGATGATAAGGTTGAAATTTGAATTTGAGTTTAATCATCATAAGATCATAATCTAAATAAGATAAAAAATTTGAATTTGAATTTTGATGATCATAATCTAGATTTAGGTATAACCTTGAATTTGAATTTTAATCATCATGAGATTATAATCTAGGTAAGAACAAAAATTTTAATTTTAATGATTATAATCTAGATCTAGATATAACCTTAAATTTGAATTTTAATCATCATGAGATTATAATCTAGATAAAGATAAAAAATTTAAATTTTAATGATCATAATCTAGATTTAGGTATAACCTTGAATTTTAATCATCAGATCAAAAATTTAAATTTAAATTCTCTAGATTTAGGTGTAACCTTCAATTTGAATTTTAATTCAGGTATAACCTTGAATTTAAATTTTAATAATCATAATCAAGATTTATGACTTTGAATTTGAATTTTAAACATCATAATCTAGATAAGATCAAAACTTGAATTTAAATTTAATTCTTTTTTTTGTCTCGAGATTTGTGTTCTCGGACTATCTTGGAATTTGTATTTCTGAGATTGCCTTGGCATTTATATTTTTGGTCTTCCTCGGGATTTGCGTCTTTAGCTTGCCTCGGGATACGACCAAATATATTTTTATTTTAAATTTAAAATATCTTAATTTCAAGATACTTCAAGGTATATATTTCATTGGCATCCTTCAAATATTGGCACCTGGTAATGCATATATATTTATTCATATGTATTTTTTCGACACAAACAGTGGCATGTCAGCTCAGATGACACGTCAGCATGCTGACGTGGCAAAAAAAAAAATCTACCACAAGGTATTACCTTTTTACAAATGATTTTGTACCTTAATCACAACAATCATCCTGGAAAATTGCTAGAAAATGAATCAACACATACAAAATATATGTTGTTTTGTATCTCCAGATTTTTTACTTATTTTTAGACCTTTTTTGTGGCATGCCATGTCATAATGCTGATGTGGCATATCATGTTGACAGACATGTCACAACAGCCGACACGCCAACATTAATTGATTAACATAGTAAAAGTTTGATTTTTGTGCCACATCAGCTGTAAGAGCCGCTATGTTTTATGGCCTGATTAAATCTCCTAAATATTCCTTTAATTATATTTAGTGAATTAATCCCTTGCTTGAATTAATATGATTAATATGAGTTTTTAATTGGGATTGAATTGCATATTAGGCCTTCATGAGGATTAGATTTGTCAAAACGGGTTGGCGGGGCGGGCCTGCCCGCAGGCCACCAAAACCCGCCATTTGGCGGGCTGGCAAAACACCAACCCAACCCGACCTACCATGGGTTGCGGGCTGGGCGGGCCGGCCCACCAAAAAATTAAAAAAAAAAACAGGTTTATTAAATTTTAAAAAATGGGATTGTTTTGCCATGGCCCATGGGCCATAGCTCATGCCATGAATTTTGGAGGCTAATTTATGTTGAAAGTAATGCTCACACTACTGTGTTTGTTTCAAATCCTTCCATCTTTCTTTCAAAAATAAACATACATATAAAAAATACTCAAACCAAAATTTTTCATCAATCTCCCTATAGCCAATAGGCTAAACAACAATTCCTTGTTCAACACAACAATCAACATAATATAGTTTAAAAAGGGAGCAATAAACATTAAACATCAATTTAAGAAGGAAGCTAATGAACATCCAAACAACCAAACGCCAAAAAACCAACCAACAATTAACAAACTATAATAATGTCTAATAGACATAGTTCTCACAAAACAACAATGAAGTTCATTAAAATTCATCAAGCATCACATCATTAAAATCTTCTTCTCCTCCATCTCCTCCTTCCCTTCTATCTTCATCAATAACCTCAAGAATGTTTGATCCCTCACCAGATATAGTTGTTTTAATATTTGCTCCATCTTCATTATCTACATTAAAAAAAACACAAGATTTAAATAAACCAATATTTAAAGTAACTAAGTGAAAACATAAATTAATAATTTGTAAAGGAAATTACCAATGTTATAACCATGCAACCAATTAAGGGTGCAAATGAGAGCTGTACTTTTTCGGGAAAGGTACAACTTCTGTACTTGTTGAGCACACGAGCACCAATAGAAAAAGCCGATTCAGATACAACAGTTGTTATTGGGATAGCCAAAACATCACTTGCCATTAATGCAAGGATTGGGAACCTATACTTATGATTCTTCCAATACTCCAAAACATCCAAATCTTCATAATGTGCAAATTCAAGCTTTGACTCCTCCAAATAAAGATCTAATTGAGATTTCCCCGCATTTGTAATTGATTGACTCTCAAATGCTTTAATTTCCTACAATTATAATTAGAATATTTTATCATAAAAAAAATATAAACATATTAGAGAAATGGAATTTATAAAAGAAAGAAAAAAAGAAAGTGTTAGAACACTTACATCAAAGATTCTTTTGCCCTTACTTTTAATTCCTCCACCACTTTGTGTAGATGTAGGTGTCATGATAGAAGAAGATTGTGGTTGTGAAGAATTTGACTTATAAGCATTAGAATAATGCTCAAAAAGTTTGTATAGCTTTGTCCTCACAAGTGACACCTTCTCTTGGTGTTTAGTAGGATCACTCTCAACTTTCCCATAAAAATAGTCCAACATTGGCAACTTAATTTGTGGGTCAAGAATAGCCCCAAATGCAAGCACCATACTATATTATCTCCAATACTTATCAAACGTTTCTTTAATCCTTCTAGACATGTCACTTATCACCACATATTCACTTGACAAGTTTTCTTTTAATAAAACCTCGATCTTCCAAACTTGCACAAAATACAAGTTTGATGTAGGATAAGAAGAACAGGAGATCAAGTTGGTAGTATCATAAAATGGCTCCAAGAACTCATATAAATTCTCTCCTCTTTTCCATTCTTCATTTGAAGGACAATACTTGTAGTTTCTATCATTCAATTGAAGAGAAGCAAAAGCCCTTTTATATTTAAGGACACTATCCAACATCAAATATGTCGAATTCCAACGGGTAGACACATCCAATCGCAAGCCAATACTTGTGTCAATATTACCAACTGCTCTCACACATTCTTCAAACTTTTTCATTCTACTCTCTGAACCTTTCACATATTTGACAGATTCTCTAATTTTATGCAAAGCATCACTAGCTACTTTCAAACCTTCTTGCACAATGAGATTCAATATGTGAGCAGAACAACGAATATGAAAAAACTCACCATCACACAACAAACAATCATGCAAAAAGAGCTGTTCTTTCAAAATATCTTGCATATTATCATTGTTGGATGCATTATCTAATGTCAAAGAAAACACTTTTTTTTTTCTGTAACGCCCCGACCCGGATCCCGGGACCTCAGGCACGTTTACAGACCGGCTATTCCCATCTATCAAATCATATCTTATCTATTCATATCTTTGATTTCAAAACCTATCTCACCAACAGCCTTCCACATTATTTTCTTTTCTTTTTTTTTCCTTTTTCTCTTTTTTTTTTGAATTTCAAATGATTTCATTAATCATGTATATATAATATAGAATATATACCTTATATTATATATATATATATATATATATATATATATATATATATATATACACACACACACACTATCCATCCATCAATTTATATTCTTACTACACTAACACCCTTCTTTCTTTAAATGTTTACATGCAGGTCCTCCATTTTAATTCGTGAGAGAAAATTAAAAATTCTGGTTAAGTCCCCATATTTTCCTAAAATCACAAATAAGTCCTCAACCTCCCCAAATTAATCACTTTAACCCCTCATTTCCAATAAACTCCAAGTTTGGGGAACTCCTTCAATTAAAGAGAAATTAAAACCATTATTTCATAATAATTGCTTAAAGAGCAAATAGAACACTCTAACAAGTCCAACCTGGGTATCTTCCCTTATTAACCACACGATTAAAGCCAATAGCCAAAAAGAAAAAAATAACCCCTAAAATCATTGGATTTTACAATCCTCCCCCCTAAAAAAAATTTCGTCCTCGAAATTTGAAATCAAACAACCTATAACTTTTATCTAGTAACAAACTAATCCAAGAAAAAGCTTCCTCAGGTCCTCAAAATTTTCACCCTCTAATAACTCATGTAAGTAGGGGTTTATCTTCAAATATCACTATCAGTCATTCAATCCCAAACCTCGAACGTTTACTCCATCCCTCGGACCTAATGTTCGCTAACACTGGTTCTCCGATCCTCCAGAACTCTAACAGTCCTCTGCCCGCCTCCTGGGCAACACGTGGGGTCACACCAGACCCTCAACCTCGCACCTCAAATCCATCAGAGTAGTGGGGAATACCTCCCCCCTTTAGTCTTGGCCCGTTGCTTGCGGCCTTGCAACGTCAGCACATCGGGTATTCTTTCAAAGTCCTGATCTACCCGACCTAACACTCAGTCAACCTAATTGTCTATGTCACTAAGGCAACTAGGTTGTCGGTTATCTGCATTTCTCTGATACCATATTAATCTGTAACGCCCCGACCCGGATCAAGGGACCTCGGGCACGTTCACAGACCGGCCGTACCTGAGTGGGGACGGGCCCCACTCGAATACAAGGACTAAATTATACATGAGCAGATAACCAAAATGTCCAACAAATAATTTCAAAGTTATTTTACAGCGGAACTTTACTCTTAGTGAAACAAAATTGGCCCTACAAAGGGTCCTACAAGATATATAAGGTCTCATGTAAAGAAGGCTGAAGTCCTCGAATCTCTACGCGCAGCTCCCGGTTGAAATCACCTAAACTTTAAAACCTGAAAAGAGAAAAAAAGACAAGTGGAATGAGCTTTCGAAAGGAAAGCCCAGTAAGTACCCCCGCATGGAATACGAAGAGATTATGAAAATAATCGTGTAATAGTGACCCACACAAAGCAATATCATAGGAAAGAAGACTGAGCTTAAGACACACAAGGATCACTATCACTAAGCACGGGCACAAAGCATGATATCAAATCAAACATAAAGAACAAACTTGTCATCTCCACGGCAGCCATCGACCTAAGCCGATCTTAAATCTTATAATCCAAACCCTTGAGTCTGGTGAAGCTCCTACATGTACGTACACGGCCAGCGTATCGTCCCACTGACGGGTGGCGTCCAGAGTGTCCGCCCACAACTTATCACAATCTGCACTGAGCGGGAGAATCTTCAACTCAAGAAATGCTGACACACCGACCCGGACGGAGCACAGGCTCACGTGTTTCCACGGCCACGTGCCGATCAACAGGAAGGCATGATCAGCGTACACACGCATGTCCAACAAAAGCTTACACACCAATTTGCATACACTATCATGGAACTCAATAAAGAAAGAATCTTGAACACGTGTATGCAATCCAAAACATAGCGATATCAAAGCCAATAATCAATGAAATAAATTGCTCAAAGAGAATCCACAATATCGAGATCAACAAACATTCAAGCATGAAAGCTGAAACAAAAGCATAAAGTCAAGAACACTCCGTAGAGTGGGGTACTAGGCAAAAGTACTTACCAGGAAAGCAACCATAAAATGAGGAGAAGCAAGGCAAAGGTACTTCGGGAAAACAACCACTCAATAAATAAGGGCACGAGGCAAGAGTACTTACTTCTAATCGCAATCCAACCGAACGCTCTGTGTCTGTCCCGACGAAGCTCCACACTCCTCGTCGATATCTGGTAAGCATGAGTCCAAACTCAATATACGCACGAGTGTTCAATATTATCATCTATAACACATGCAACTAAGTGGGCCCGGCCCATTAATTAAACTCAACTCAACTTGACCAACCCCCACTTGGATTTCAAACAAATCTTGCACCCAAGTTATTTTTCTCTTTAAACCAACCGCACTTATTCAACTCAACCAGGCTGAATACTACAACCATACCAACCTTTTATTCCAAAACCAAAACCATCCTACTAACAGCATCTCATCAACTTCAACCGACCTCCCTTATATCCTCTCTACTTGAAACTAGGACTAAACAAATCACAAAAAAAATCCACAGATCATCAAAAGCAACCAAACCCTTCTGATAACCTGACCTTAAATAAACATCTAAACCTCGACAATCATGCCAGTCCAAACATGATCATTAACATTACCATCAAATACTCAGCCATAGACTCAACAACCCAATTCCTTAAACTATTATCATGCTTATAGTTAATAGAAGTTCAACTCCTTCATAACAACCACTCTTCAAACCTTTATCAGAGCAAGAGAGCTTCCACTCACACTCATTGCCCATAACCATCGTCCACAACTCATCCATCAACCATCAACAGTTATGAACTTGAAACCATGAACCTCTCACAGTGCATCATCCTCGACATCAAACATCAAGAAAAACCTCAAACCCTTAGACTGATCTATCCATCTGCCAAGACTCAGTCAAGTAAACCCCCTACTTACCCTCATGTTCACCCTCAAGAACCTTCAAGAACTCATGCATGCAAACAGCTCCTGACCAGACATCAACCACATAAATACAAGCACACACACCCGTGACCATCATGCCAAACTCATTCATTCCATCCGATTCAAAATCTCAACAGGAATCCAACCAAATCGGATCACATGATCACCCTCTCCAAACCAAATACTCAACCTTTACATCATCTGCAAACCATCAACAACACCAGCACACATGCAGAATCTCAACTACCAAATCCTCAATCATATCCTCACAATCCTAAACACACCAATCACCATAACAATTCCATCCCTCTTCTAACCTTGATCTCTCATAACATGTCCCATATGAACTTACACATGCTTCTAGGTTTACAAGGGATCTCAGAACCAAGGTGACTTACCGAAGTGGTGTGTTGAAGCTCTCCTGAGGTCCAGTCCGGTTGTCTGACACCGGTGATGAGCTTCGAACTGCACCTGCGTACGGTGCTCCGTCGATCCACTGTTGTCTCTCGTGGGGCGGCCAACCTCTCAGTAGTGGATCTTGAGGGGTTGTTCCTGTTCCCGTTGCTGATCCGGAGGCAAGCGTGAGCTGGACGACGGTCCTCTCCTTAACCCATCCCACTGCCGGAGGTGATGATGATGATAATGAGGCGGCTCTAGGGTTCGCAGATGCCTCTATTTTATAGAGGCTTGTGAGGGAGTAGATACGATAAATTCCGTTAATTGAGGCTAAGACGCTGGGATCCGATTGCCTCCATAGTTGGCTGGTCCGTTGATCTCGCACGACGATTGCGGGGAAACGACGCCCTCCTTATCTTCTCATGTGATATGGCCCCAACGCACTGCCTGCACCGTTGGATAGCCAGGTATGTGTTTTCTAATTTATCCAGCTTCTGATCATGGCCGTTACTCCCCCTTCATGCGTTTCCTTATGCATGGCTCCCAGCTAATCAAGATATCCATTTCCTTTTTTTTTTAAATTTTATTTTATTTTAAACCGTCCTCTCCTATGTGCCACACATCTCATCAAGTTGTGAAACCTCTTCTAAATATCAGCCCTTGATTCTCTTGCATGTTATGCATGATCCACATCATGCATCATGACTTAACATTTTTCCATGAATTTGCATGCCAATCTTGGTCAACCTACCAAAGTATATTCTTATATATATAATTCTATACACATATGCATATATCTATTACTATATATATATATATATATATATATATATATTCTTTATATATTCTTCCACCCATGCCCTCCTCAAAATTCCATGCATCCCTTATATATATATATATATATATATATATATATATATATTCATAACCATGTACATCCCATGGATTCCCATATAGAAATTTCTCTTACTATCTATATCTATGCAAATATATACATTCATATTTTATTTCTATCATTACTTAATTTCTTTTTCTTGAATTCCATAACTAACATCTATCCCATCAATCAACGCATATTCTTATTTTTAACCACCAATACCAATTTATATATATATATATATATATATATATATATATATATATATATACATATTTACATAAAATTTATAGTATAATTGGATATATATATATATTCGCATCTATCAAATCATATCTTATCTATTCATATCTTTTTTTTTTGGTCGAAAAGAGCCACATAGTAGCTATATATTAAGAAAAGTTCAAAAATACACCATCATCATCAAATAGACAAGCTGATTCCAAGCATACAAAACGAAGCTAGTAAACTTAAACATAGAGCAACAGCTTAAACTGTAGTCACATTGATAGCAGGAGGGGCAGGCACTTAAGATCCCTTCCCTCCGGTCAGCCCTCTGCCTTTTTTCTTCTTCTGAATTTTCTTCTTCTGCACTGAAGACAACATCTGAACGCCTTTGCGAGCTTGGGATCCCTTCTGTATGCACTTTTGGAAATCCCAAAGGGTTCGTTCATCCGCCGAGTCTTCCAAACCTGAATCCTCATTCGAGCTATCCAAGTCATTTTGTGGTTCAGAGCATACCTTGTTTGCACTGAGAGCTTGCTCAACCCTTTCCACAAGCCGTCGGTGTGCATCTTTGGAGCTCTCGGGCCTCTGGTCCAACGACGCTATCTCACCAACAGCCTTCCACATTATTTTTTTTTCCTTTTCTCTTTTTTTTTTTTGAATTTCAAATGATTTCATTAATCATGTATATATAATATAGAATATATACCTTATATTATATATATATATACACACACACTATCCATCCATCAATTTATATTCTTACTACACTAACACCCTTCTTTCTTTAAATGTTTACATGCAGGTCCTCCATTTTAATTCGTGAGAGAAAATTAAAAATTCTGGTTAAGTCCCATATTTTCCTAAAATCACAAATAAGTCCTCAACCTCCCCAAATTAATCACTTTAACCCCTCATTTCCAATAAACTCCAAGTTTGGGGAACTCCTTCAATTAAAGAGAAATTAAAACCATTATTTCATAATAATTGCTTAAAGAGCAAATAGAACACTCTAACAAGTCCAACCTGGGTATCTTCCCTTATTAACCACACGATTAAAGCCAATAGCCAAAAAGAAAAAAATAACCCCTAAAATCCTTGGATTTTACATTTTCAATTCCCCATTCCTTCAAAAGTTCAAATATCTTTGAAGCCAATTCAACTCCTGAGTGTGGAGGAGGCATTTCAGCAAAGTTAAGAATTTTACTATTCAATTTCCAATTTTCATCAACAAAATGTGCAGTCAAGCAAATGTAGCCCTCACTAGTGCATGCAGTCCACACATCTGAAGTTAAGCAAATTCTATTTTGAATATTACCCAAAACAGGCTTCAGTTTCTCTTTCTCCCTCGTATAAATTCTTGTAATGTCAGAAACAAGAGTATTCCAAGAAATGTAAGCACCATCAGGATTTACACATTTCATCCAAGCTCTAATGCCATCATATTCAACAAATGAAAATGACAAATCATGTTTTATAACTGCAACAGCTAATAAATCACGTGCAATCTTTTGATCTATTTTCTTAGACTTTACTTTCCCTTCATGATCAAGAAACATTTGTCCTACATCATTGAACTTTAACATTTTGCAGTTATCCCTGTGATGCCTCAATGTAGAAGTCCCATACTTTCTACCCCCACATTTATACTCTTTCTTACATCCCTTGCATTCTGCTAATTGTATGCCATCTTGACCAACCCCTTTCTTTATAAAAAAACTCCAAACATCAGAATATTCTTTGGAAGTTTTAGGCTCCTTACTAGATTTAGGGTTTTCCAATTCTTCTTCATTTAAGTTAACACTTTGATTCAAAGAAGAGGATTCCATGATTTTGTTTTATTATGCAAATATGTATGAAAAACATAAGAAAGAACATACATGATAAATTTTAATGCAACATAATAATAGTAAAATGAAGGACATATGCAAACTCAATTAAAGATATGAGATCTCCAAAAACCATAATATTGAAGGCTTGAAGCATGCATATTTGATAATCAACCCAATAAAATTCAGAAGTCATATAAGTTCCCATCGAGAAAGTAAGTTTATAATCAAGTCACATTGGTTAAAATTATAATTATTTGCAGTAGTGGTGATCATCCCTTTTTTTATAACCCTGGAGAACATTTATCTCAATAGAAGCTATTATTTATTTCAATGTGTGACAGTGTTAATTTCAAATCCAAGGAATCTAGGAGTCTTGAAAAGTGTTTATCTTTGCTATCATGGTTTTATTAGCTTGAGAGATGTTTATTATGTTTGCTTCTATTACTTGATCAAAGCTTTTCTTGAAGCTTCTTGGTTCCTGAACTAATTAAGAGGTTGAACTATTTTTCCACAATTAATTCCAGTCTCACAGTTGTTTTTAAGATTTACTGATTATGCTTCACTTTCTGCATAACATAGAATCTCAATAGAAGCATATATGATATATGAAGAGGTCAAATTTTGTTAGACTATATTGATTTATTGGCAACATCTTTGTTTGCGACTTGTTTTCATTGACAAAATAACTGCTGAATTTGTGTAATTTCCACATTGAGGTGGAAATTGTTGTACAAAAATCAAATCTTTTTCCAAAACCTAGTAAGAAAACAATTCCAAATAATGTGTTATTCTCTTTGATATTATTTTTGAACATTTCAACGACAATCATTAATGGGCCGTATTTTAATTTAATAAAAAACAAAGACAGGGAAAATTCAAAATCAGTTGATCATTGGCCAAATTCCTCTATCCTCCTCTATCTTCCTCTATCCTCCTCTACAAACATGTTTGAACCATTATTAAAACAATCAAAATCAATACTAATTTGATCAAACTTTCATTGATCTTTGTACAGTGATCTAAGGACTATTACCAACTTCCAAGATTTCAACTTCAAACTCTTTGAGACTAAACACATGCAAACATTCAATTCAATGAACAAAAACAAAAAAATAACACTCAATCAAAGATAACAGATGCAAACATTCACCACAGACTAAACAAAGTTCAGCTCAAATCTGATCTGCCTGTTTGCTTACAATTGACAGTATTTAGCAGAAAAAAATTTGGTGCATTGAAGCACAATGAATTCATTTGGTTCAAAATGACCAATTAATGAAAAGGATGTTCGAAGATAGTAATGGAATCCTAATTAGTAAGATTTTCAGGTCATTCTATTCATTGTTGCAAACCAATCAATAATTCATGAAACAAAACTCTCACAAATTTTATTTGTGTTCAATCTCAAGGCATAGATAAGTCATTTTTCAGATACAGCTTCTTGTTACCGTAACTGGGAAATATTTGTGGAAGAGTTGATGCATTGATCCATGACAATATATATATATATATATATATATATATATATATATATATATATCACTTGTTCAAGATGATTGATTAGAGATGAAAACGATATTCCAAGATAGAAATAAAATCTTAAATCCTAAATAATAAGACTTGACTTTCGGGTCATCCATTAATAATTAATGGAACAAAACTCTCACGGTGTTCAATCATGGGGCATAAATAAATATGCACCGTTGATGTCATTTTTTAATCATGAAGTTGGGGAATTTTACTGATAGTTCCATTGTTCCAAACATTCTTCCTGTCTATTAATAATAATGACAATTTAGAGAGTAATACCTTGCTAACAATAATGTATGCCATTAAGCAGTAAAGAGATCAAAGATACCAATGCCATTTCTGGCATATAGGAGGAAGGTGAACTGGCACCAGTTTGTTGAGGAATTCAGACAAAAAAGGGTGGAAAAAATTTCAAAATGCACAATGGAGAGTGAAAAACCTATTAACATAATTGAGACTAAACAAAAACAAAAACAACACTCAATCAAATACATGAATTTCAAAAATTAATGAAAACACTGAAATAGACTCAAGATTCATACATTTCTGGATGCGTGCAACGGGATAGCCGACAGGACGAGGTGCTCTTCTGATTCTTCTGATTCTCTATAGCGGCCCAACGGGAATCGGGATTCCGGGGACCAGGAAGTTCTTTCTCTCGTGCAGCGGCGGCGGACGGGACACGAGTCCGACTCCTCACGCAGTACGCTCCTGCGGCGGAAGGGAACGAGCCGGAGCCGAGCTCTCCTCTCAGCGGCAACACCACGGGATAGTTAGGGATTTTAGATTTAGGGATTTAGTGGTTTACTATTTAGGTTAGGTTATTTATTATTTAGTTATTTAGTTATTTTCTGTTTATTTATTTTTTAATAAATTCAGAGGGCGGGCTGGCCCGCCCAAAGCCGCCCCGCCCCGCCCAACCCACGGCCCGGAGCGGGCTGGCCCGTGTAGGCCCGCTCCCAAGCGGGCCTACAAAATGCCAGCCCAACCCACCTTTTATTACTGGCGGGGCGGGCCGGCCCGGCGGGCTTGGCCCATTTTGACAGCTCTAATGAGGATTAAGAAGTAAGGACCTAGAAGAAATAAATTAGGAATGGAGGCCTAAAGTGCAAGAATGCGCTCTCTCACAAAGTGGAATGAGTATAGACTTGTAAGATAATTTTGAAGAAACTCAGGGGTTCTTTACTAAATTTTCATATGTGGCTCATGAGGGGCTTGCATGTAATGAGGTTTTACTAAAAACCCCTCTCTCTTATGATTCAATGAGCCATGTGTATAATAGAATTTTGAGAAAAATGGAGTGGGTTTTACTAAAAATGCATGGGTTTCATACTGTCTATGAATATGATGGTTTGGATTTAATATGGAGTAGGATTAACGGCTATGATCAAAAACTTTGTTACATAGACAGATGGTGAAGGGGAAGGCGCGTGAGGAGTAAACGCGTGAAGGGAGGGAATTGGATTCCTTTTCCCCGCTGACTGTGATAAAACTCATTTCCTCGCGAGGAAACGCCACGCGGTAGAACATCCATCACCCGAATCTATGGAGAAATGACCCATCTCCTTTGTTCTTCCCCATGCAGAGAAATTCTTGCCGTTTATCAAAGATGTGAACCAGATCCAAGGTAGCTACGAAGCGTGTCCAGCAGCCCTCTACGCGATCATGAGGCTCGGACGAGAACTACTTTCTTCGGCTTCTCCATGTGGAACGTCTATCCACCCTTCATAAGATTATGAATTGGATCCAAGGCATGGCAGGTTTCTCTCCGCCCGCCCCGACGCGAATCCAAGTCGTCCGAACGAGCGGGATCGTTGCCGACGATGGGGGAGTTGGCAGGGTCTCGTCTTGTCATGCAACTGTGGCCTCGAAGACCCAGGGCCACCTTTTCTTTAAGATAAAAGAAGTTTAGTTCCTTCTCCAAACGATGCACACGATTCTTCAATCGAGGCCGGTAATAGAGTAACGAGAGGAAGAGAACCCATTGTTCCTGGGACGAGCTCAACGGGCAGCTTAGCCGTGAAAATAGGACAGACGTGGGTACCAGAGGGAGTGAGAGGTTGACAAGTGTAGGAGTTGAGAAACTCTGGCAAGCCCGTTCGTTTAAGGTTCTCGGCATCGCAATAGTAAAGTACTCGGTTACCATCTCGGAGGGAGGAGGGAGACCGGTTAGCCAGCACAACCTCGCGCCCGACCCGATCCTAGGACCTCGAAAGCACGTTGATAGACCGCCAGATTAAAGAAGAGATAAACTCAACTTGATATACAAGGCCTAATAATGCTTGATAAGCGCATAACAATCCATAAAATTAAATAAACTCAGTGTTCCAAGGAACATAGAGTCAACTTGAAGTCCATAGGCCACGAAGCGATCGTCCCTATAATGGGTCCTACAATAACAATGCCATAAAATAAAAGATAAAGGAGTCTCCTAAACCCTCCTAGTCTCCCCCTCAAGGCCCCTCCCTCGTGCTCCTCTCCCTCCTAAACCTCGGAATGCAGAAAAGAGGAAAAAGAAAACACATGAGCTTTGAATGGAAAGCCCGATGAAAGTACCCCCAGGTCTGAAACGCATAAATAGGAAGTATACAACCAACGATCATAATATCAACACGTAGTCCTGGGGGTCTACTACAAACAAATCAAAGGTACGAACCCCTGATACAGAAGCCCTCAGGCTATGTAATGAGTTTTAAGAGAACTCAAGGTTCACTCCCGGCCAGTATGTTCAGCTATTTGCTGTAAATACGACCTTGATGGTCATTTGACCCTCCGGTCACAGGTCGGTAGAACTACCTCTCCTCTACGAGTGCCTGCGGCCAGTACCACCCATTGTGCGTGGACCTCCAGGGCATTTGCTTCCTCCGAAAGGTAGGCAGAAAGCCAGTGGGGTCCTGCCCCTGACATTCCTTTATTGAGCTTCCCTAGCTCCACCGAGTCCCGCAAGAGAATAATAGCAAAATGTGGACACCAAGCGTCGAAAATATACATACATGCCCAACAGGAATCTAAAAGCGGTACTCTGAATAGCATGTATGGCATCAACAAGGCATGTAATAAGAGTACATAGCATGTCAAGAAAACCCGAAACCGATGGAAACTAGGCAAAGTGAACTTACCTCCAGTTAAATTGAGAGCTAGATGTCCCTCTAGTCTTCTCTTAGTATACTTGCCAACAACTCCCCGAAATTATCCGCATACATAGACCCCTATTAGAGTCAGCTTCGACAAGTTCCTAGGTTCCTAGTTTCCCACAAGCATGTCCAACGCGTTCTGTTGGAGGCCCACTTAACGGGTCCTAAGGACCATCTCACCGGGTTAATGTACCTTATTCCTGCTTTCTATGTCCTTTAGTTGACTTTTAGACCTACTTTGGTCAAACCTAGTCAACTCACCTATTTATCGAAGTCGGTCCCTTATTATCTACCATTTCAGCTTGAGTTGGGCCTATTCAAGACCATTGTACCATTTATCTTGACCTTAGTCCCTTGAAGGGCTTTTTGGTCACTAGGTGTGGTTTTATGACCCTAAGGTCCATCTTATTTAGGATATTTCTAGTCCCTTTGAACTTATTTAGCCACCTTACTAAATAATTTCCTAATTAATCAAATATCCGGCTTCAAGAAAATGGAAGCTTTATGTCTCACTATAGTTAATAAGCACTTAATTATTTCTTTAATTTTTGTCACACCTAACATAGTTAGAGACAAAAATTGTTCAAATCAAATAATTGATTTTTTATTTTGTCACTTACAAATATTATCCTTCATGATATTTGTCACATAGCTAAAGCCCCTTTTTAGCTATTTTAACTATGCAAATAATCATTTAATTATTTGTCACACTATCATAGTCACTATTAATTATTTGTCACACTACCCATGCTTCACAAATAATTAAAATTGTACTAGCTATTGCTATATAAATATTTCATCAATAAATCAATTAAGTGTCACACTAATAAAGTTTTAATTATATAACCATCATACTTCTTAAATCTTTTATCAACTTGATTAATTAGTTAATTTTCAATTAACTGTCACAACCCTTAAGTTAATATTTTAATTAAAACATTAACCCACTATTAATCGATTAACATATCAAACCATACTATAGTTTCAATTAAATGTCACACAAATTGATGTAATAAGCTATTCTATTTAAGTGTTACACCTTCATAGCTAGAAATAAATCAATATCCCTAGGTTTTATTTCCTAATTTTGTCACATATAGTTAGTGTAACTATATTTATTTATCTATTGTCACACTACTAATGTTATAAAAATAATCAACAAACTATACTAACAATTATATAAAAATTATTGTCACGATAATCTGTTAGTATCTCAGCCCAAAAAATATTAGCTAGCTAAATCCATTAGTTTAATTAACTTTATTAGTATGTCACACTAAGTTAATATATCATTAACTTTTTATTTTCTAACGAAATGTATATATATGTATATATATATATATATATATATATATATATATATATATATATATATATATTAACTGTCACGCAGCTAAAATCATCACCTACTAATATTATTTTTTTTTATTTTATATTTTTATTTTTTATTTAACCTTCTTCTTCAACCTCTCTCGTGACTGCGAGTCGCCTCACTAGAAGTGATTCTCACGTTATAGTGGTCCTCAGAGCCGGATTCTTTGCGGGAGCCGCTGAAGAGGGCTTTGCGTTGCACCCCCCACGCACCTCGGACCCGGCACCGCCTTCCCGAAGCCCTCTTAGGCTATCTCTCCCTCTCGACGAGTTCAAGCCTCACCACTGCGTCTAATTTGGAATTAAAAGCAGTAGAATGGTTCCTTACCTCAATCCACCTCCCAATGGTGTCAGTGCGTGTGGTCTCCGGCGTAATTCTCCTCGGTCAACCTGAACTTCGCCGCTTCTGCGACTTTACCTGACTGCTTCGACTCCCTACGAGTCTTTTATAGAACTACCGAGAAGGAGCTGGCGATTAACCCGTTTTCGGCGCGTCCGTTCTGAGGGGCGGACGGTTGGCGGAGAACGGCCTGATGTTTCTCGGGATCGGTTTTTCGGTGATGGGCCGGTGGGGATTACATCCCGGGCATCGACGTAAATGCTCGAACACTTTACTTGATCAACGGCGGATTCAATTATATTTCCCGGACAAATCTTTTCCACGATGCATCGCATTACCCACTCGATTGGATAAGCGGCTCTCAATTACCTCTCGTAGGTCACCCTCGCATCTACTTGCTCATGCATCAACCCAAGCACTAGATCGTAGATTAAATCTCCTCGGCCATTGGCTCCACCTACTCTCCATCTCCCTCACGATCCGCTCTACTCGGTATCGATGATCTCGGCCATCCAACCAACAATTTACAGAGAAACTATCATGAAGTCCCTCTACTTACTTTTATTTCCAGCTAAGTCCTTAGGCTTTGAGAGGGGAAAACTTCTTTAAGGTCCTCAATTCTTTCAAAATTACTATTAGGTCCCTACAGACCCCATAATAGTTTAATTTCCATTTAATTTAAATAAACCATTTTTAAATCATTTAATCCCACATCTACACTAATTACGGGACTTAATATACTCCTCAAGGAAATAGTAAAGTATTTATTTCCAAAAATTCATGGATTTTACACAACCAAAAGTCTTTGGCATCGTGGTAAGCCTGTTAACCTTCACGAAACTATAAAACAAGCATGAAAGTTCAGCTGCAGTTCATATGTAGGCTTGATGATAAGTTTTCATTAATGAAATACTTGATCTTTTACCTAGTATAAACTAGTGCAGTTAAATAAACCTGCAATTAAAATAAACTATGGAACTCAGGGAGCTATTCTTGGGCTGTTGGAGCATGAATCGGGGACTTAGAGTGGAAGCTAAGTTTTGTTAAATAACCTTCAAGATTGATAATGTTTGGCAAGGAGTCGATGAAAGTTTTAAAACCTTGATGCCCAGGAGGTGATATGAAGTTATGCATGCTAATGTTAATCAATTGGCATAGATGAGTCACACTTTGAAGATTTAATTAATGTATGGCCTGTTGTAGCTAGCATGAAGAGAGAGGAAAGACGTGTGAAATGAAGGAGTATGTTGATCCTTGGTTAGTGAGTTAATAAAAGGGTTAAAGCCATTTTTGGTCCCTGAAAACAGGGTCAATGTTCATTTCCATCCCAAAAATTTAAAATTTGTTTAATACGGTCCACATCAACATATACTGCCACTTATCACTCCACATCAGCAAAATAACAACCTAAACATAATAATAAAATATTATATGCATTTCATTGGTATTCCACATGACCGCCATGTCAGCAATAGGGACCAAATATGCCAAAATACGGAATATATAGGGACCCAAAATGTCAAAATATGTAATACATAGGGACCATATTGAACAAATTTTGAATTTTGGAATGAAAATGAACATTGGTCCCATTTTCAGGGACCAAAAATGGCTTTACCCCTTAATAAAATGATAATTAGGGAAATGTTCTCATGATGTTTGACCGGACAGTGATGGATCATATGGTCATGAAGAGAACAACAAAGTAAATCAATGTTTAAACCTTCTTGATGACTGCCAAGACTGAGTAATAAATCCTATGTATGCATAGATAAAAGCATGACTTAGTTATTAGAGAGAGAAGAGAGCAAGTGATTAACATGCATACATGCTTGGGTTTGAATGTGAGAGGAATACCCTGGTGATGATATTGAAAGTTGATGAGGGGTTAATGTGAGGAAAAGACATGAATATCCATTAATAGGAGTTAATGATTAGGGACCAAAGTAGTGGGGTTAGATTCATGAATTTTTAATCTATTTTGATCCAAGGACCAGGTTACTAAAATTATAAACTTGCGTAATCATGCTTATAAAGGGGGAGGGTGAGGTTATGCAATATTACAAGCATGTATATTGTTATGTGATGAACATACGTATTGAGCATGGATTTAATTGCCAGATCACGACGTAGAGCTAGGCAGTACGTCCGAGACGACACGTAGGGACGGATAGATCTCTAATATCAGGTAAGTACTCTTGCCTAGTGCCTTATTGGCCGGTTACTTTCTTGGTTTCATGCTTGTAAGTACTTTTTCCTGATTTCCCCAATCATTGGTTGCTTGATTCCCGGACTTGTTGATTCCATGCTCATGCATGTTTATTTGATGCTTTGAATTATTAATTTCCTTGATTTCATGCTCGGGTATGCTTACTTGTTTCGTTGGAATATTGTTTCATTGATTCCATACTTGTGCATGTGTGTTTGGTTATACAATATTTCTTTCCACTCGATATATGTTGTTCTTGGGGATTCTCCGCCCGGTGCAGTGGAGCGTGTGGCTTCTGTTTGGCGTTCAGGGCCGGTGGACACCCTGTTCTTGCTTTCCTGTCAGGGGGACGATACTCCGGCTGTCCTATGTGCCCGTCAGTGGGACGATACTCTGACCGTGTACGTATATATATGTGTGAGTAGCGCTATGTACCGAGGATTGACATCAGCTTAGGCTGATGACTGCCCAGGGGATGGTTTGCAAGCTTCACTTGAACTGTTTGTCATGAGATGACATGATTTTAGTTAGGGAGTCCCTACCGTTGGATAGTTTTCATTGGGGTAGGTCTGAGACTCCAAGTAGTATGGCCGGTGTGGTTTGTGCTTCCCACGACGGGTTTGATGGTCATGTTCTGGATTTGCCCATTCAATTGCTTATCTTATATTGAGTTTGACATGACTTTATTGTGTTTCCCTGTGGGGTACTTACTAGGCTTTCCTTTCGAAAGCTCATGCATTTGTTGACCTTTTTTTTTTTCAGATCCCGAGTAGGTTGCGGGACACCTGAGAGCCGTACAAGACTACAGGAGATTAAGAGCTGAGGTGGGTGACTCTGGTCACATGAGTGTGTGAGGATATCATTTATAAGTTCCCGAGTAGGATCCTTTGTATGACATGATATTAGGGTTTGTAGACCAAGTGATTCGTATATTTATTTCCGCTGTTTATCATGTTGTAGACATGTTGATTTCTTTATATATGATTCCCGTTTGTGCGTGTGATTTATGTATTATCTGAGCACTAAGGCTTCGTGCCCTGGCAGGGCCCGTCCCTGTTCGGGTACGGCCGGTCTGTCGCGTCCCCTTGGGCCCGAGGATTTGGGGGCGGGGCGTGACATCATCATGCCATGTTAGCTGTCAAATCATATATAATAAAATATATCTGTATTCAGCCCATATGCCATGTGGCTGCCACGTAAGCCTTAAGGACCGTAATTGCGAAACTCCCAAAGTACAGGGACCATATTGAATATTTTCATTATACAGGGACCAAAATAAACCATATACCATAGTATAGGGACCAAAATTATATTTTTGCCAAACACTAAGCATGTGACCCATGAGTTACGACTACTTCTTGGGATGACAATAGATTAAGGTTGCAGATGGGGATTTGGGGGTTACCAAACTTTCAATGCGAGAGGGTGAAAGGTGCATCCTAGGGAATTTGATTCCCTTGTGGGCCTTACATTATGGAGGGAGACCAACCTTTACTGACTGACTGTTTTCTCCATTGCCTTATTGTGTTACATGACTTGGAGATAGGTTATGAAAAGGCCACTCGTTCCATCCCTAGCCATCAACTCACAGACACCTTCTTCTTACCTTCTGCTACCCTTTGGAGCCCTTGAATTTCTCCTGTGAACTCCCATTCCCCCTCAACCCTCCCTCAGAATCCTTATCAACACCCTTGCAACCTGCTCTTAGCCACACATTTTCAGCCACAGAGAGCTGGAAATCATAGTGAAGAGGACCAACCCTAAGGCTAATTTCCTACCTAACTACAGATGAAGTTTGTTGGCTAGGTGCTGCAGTCTTCAAGATATTGCTGTGGAGAATGATCAACAAATTCCTCGATTGAATTACAGAGATTAGGGTACAAGTGAGACCGATTCGGTATCTTTAATCTTAGGTTTTGTCCACTAAAAGACTAGTTTTGAGTAACCCTGAGAAGGAGGCAATGCATTTTGTTAGGTATTGATGCATTCAAGTCAGTGGGAGAACATTAGAGGACTTGTGGCAGTGGATATAAGCCGACCACCTTTGGTAAGTATTACTATGTGATATTATGAGACTAGAGGCCTTTGAACACGGGTTAGTTCTAATGTGTAGAGTGAACTCTAGAATTTGAGTGTTTGTATTTTGTGTAATACCCAATTTAGTCCCTCTATTATACCGATTTGTGTCCTCTATTATAATTTGAGCCTTTTTGGTCCTTATACTTTCACGATTGAGAAATGTTAGTCCCTAAAGGCATATCTATAGGGATCAAAAAGGCCTATTTAGTCCCAAAAGTTGACAAAGTGTGGGACTAACATTTCTCATTCATGAAAGAATAGGGACCAAAAAGGCTCAAATTATAATAGAGGGACATAAAGTCATAAATGGGTATAATAGAGGGACTAAATTGGATATTACACCTTTGTATTTCCAAATTTCAGTTGGACTTTAAGAGTAAGAAGATTCTGATTTTCTGTACTTCCTAATATCATTACTAAAACTGTTGCAACTCACCCTTGGTTTTCTTAGAAGTATGGAAAAGGTTACCATGTAATGAAAATCCACCCAGAAACTTGCATTAAGTTGGCTATATTTGCAAACTATGCCCATCAACCTTGTTTTGGGGCTTCAGGCCAAACCTTACTTACCTAAGAATTATGAAAATATAACTGAACTTGGTTGAATACTGGGAACTAAGGCTACCAACTGTTGGTTTTGTTGCAGGATATAGTGTATGAGCTAATGTCATAGGACTGGAGCTTGAAATCAAGGCAATTAGTGTTATATGGCTGCAGATGTGTTATTAAATTTCTCATTGTTGAGTTAGGACAATAGAGAGTGAAGTGCTCAAACCTTGCAAGAGCATTAATGTGAGAAACAACCAGCTAGAGGTGATCGTGTTGTGGTTTGTTTGAGGGATGAGGTGATCGCGTTGGAGAGGAACAACGGATGCGGGGTGGTGGAAGGGGAGGGGGATCTGGGATTGGACGACTGGGGGGAGTGGGCACAACCAGTTGTAGCCAACCCACGAGGCAACCACCAAGTGGTGCCCAACTTTGAAGCGACCCACGTCTGACACTTGCTTCCGATGGTGGTCTCTATCTAGAAGCAAATGGGCATACTCTTTGTGGGCTATCTGCACATTGGACTGGATCTAGATGAATTTTTCATCCAACCACCTTAACTATTTTTTTTAAAAAAAAATTTACAATAAAGAGTAAACACACCAAAAATATTAATAATAATAATAATCTTGGGATATTGTAGTAAATACATTTTTATCTTGGGAAAGAGATGGAATATTCATTTTGGAATATCCAATGGAGCAGCAAATGTAACATAGACACTTTGAAGGTGGGGCTATGCATGACGTCATGGTTTCCAGATGTAAAACTCGAGGATTTTATGGAGTAATTTTTTTTCTTGATTCAGTCAACTAAAAGGAAGGTTCCCTACGTATTTAGTGATTGAATTAAGAAGGGAAAATAAGGGTTAAAAGGATTAAAACCCTTATTAGGGTTAATGGAGGGTCAGAAGAACCTTAATGTAATTTCAAAAATATTGAGGACCTAAGATGAATTGACCTCTCTCTCATATAAAGGACTTATTTGTAAATTAATAAGGATTAAGGGCTCTGGGAAATTATCCCAGAGAAAACCCTTATTGAGGTAATGGATGGTTGTGATTAGAGGATTGATGGAGTGGAGCTGATCTTGAAGCAAAAGAAGAGCATCACTGAAGACATGTGGCGCGTTGAGATACGCTCACCCAGATTGCGATTGATCGAGAGGGATTCGTAGATGATCCAAGGGGGCCACGTGGCGGATTACGGTGCGCCCATCTGAGAGAGTCCTAGATGCGAGACATATACGGTGGATCGGACCGTTGAGATAGAGTCGATGTCGACCGTTGATCTGGGGTGCATGCATTCTACCTCGCTTCGAGTTCACCGGAGAAGAAGGAGGAACCGGTCTGGACGATGGGACTCCAGAGAAAGGTGGTGAGCATGCCACCTTCCCGAGTGGAGTTCGACGTGAGCCGGTGGACCGGTGTGTCCTTCAGGAGGAGTCCGGAGGTTGCGGCTCTCGTGGGTGAAGCTCCCGGTGGTGATCGGCTGAGAGAGAGAGAGAGAGGGAGCGAAAGAAGAAGAAAGGGAAATAAATAATAATAATAATAATAATAATAATAAATAATATTGATATCATTATTAACGTGAATAAATAATTAAGCTAATTATTTAACTAAATCAATTAATCACAGGTTAGTGGTTAATGAATTAGTGTGACAAAATGCAAAACTTAATTAGTTAATATTAAGTATAGGTAAATTGATCATTTAATTAATTAGTTGGTTTGATTGAAAATTCATTGGGTTTAATCAAGTAAGATGTTGGGTCAGGTGTTTGGGTTTGACCAGGTACTAGGTGAATAGATTGAGCCCAAGTGTTGGGTTTAATCAGAAATCCTAGGAGTTGGGCTAGGATCCAAAAATTTATTTGGTTGGGCCTGATTATTCGGTCAAGTCTACTTGATTTAAACATAATTCATAAATTGATTAGACTATGTGATTAAGATTAGTTCAATTGACTAGATCCAAATTTGATTGATTTGAGTAATTTGACCAAGGATTTGGATAAAGACCCAAGTAAGGTAAATTGGGTTTGGTCCATTATTTGGGCTAAGTTATTGGGGCCTAAATTGGAATTTAAGTAAAGATGGGTCCAATAGGGTTTGGGCTCAATGGGTTAGACAAAGGGAATGGGTCAGGTAGATTTGGATCCAATCTAAAATAATCAATTAAGCAATTTGATTAAGATGTGATTAGATTAATTAAGTAAGAAGACTAAGATTAGTCAAATAATCAATTGATCTAACCCAAATCTAGGAATGTAGGTTTGATTAACTTTATTAAATTGGACCAAGGGCTTGGACCAATTTAAGATAATCAAATTTGATTAAGTTAATTTAACTAGATGACTAGGATTAGTCTATTGGATAATTGATTTAATCAACTTGATTAAGTTGAACCTTGGAGTTGGATTAAAAATATAAACGGGTTAGGTTAACCCATTAATCGGATTAATTAGTTAAAATTAATCAAATGAACTCTGGTTAAGTTGGATCTTGGGTTTGGGTTAAGTGGTGTAAGTGGATTAATCAAGTTAAGTGGGTTAAGTTTAACCCATTGATTGAGCTAAATGGTTAATTAATCAAATACGTTTGATTAAGTTAACTTAGTTATGAAAATTGGATAATAGGCTAACCAAATGAAATTGCTTAACTAGATGTGGCCAAGTTGGATTGAGTCCAATTTAGTTGGGCTAAGAAGTTAAGCGGGTTAACCAAGTAAAATGGGTTTGGCTTAGTTCATTTAGTGAACTACTTGGTTAATTAATCAAATGTGGTTTAACTAAGCTGGCTCAAGATTGATGATTGGATCAAATTGGTCAAACTCAAATAATTTATTTTCTATCCATGGTGTTTTTACAAGAGAGATGGAATATGAAAGGTTGGAATTATTTATGTGTTGTTTTGGGGTTTATGAGGGAGGTTTAGAATGGGAAGGGTGCCATGGGGGTTATAAAGTTGAAAGGTTGGAATTATTTGGGTGTTGTCTTTGGGGTTTATGAGGGAGGTTTAGAATGTGAAGAGTTGTAGAGGTTACACTTGTGAGGCCTATATAAGGCATGTAATCTTGAAGCTTGGCATAGAACAATAGCAAGTTTGAGACAGTTTATGGGCCATTGGGAATCAAGAAGAGAGGTGAGAGGAAGGAAGAAGAGAGAAAAACTTGAGAGACTAGAATTTTTTGTTCAAAGGTGTGTTAAGCATGCTCAATGTCCATTGCCATTTCGATCTTTTTCACCGTTGGATCGTGCTGATTTTTGGTGAGATTGTTCTTGACTTTTCATTCTTCATTTTGAACGGGTAAGATTTTTTTTGGTGGTCGGGAGACTAAGGTTCTGGGGTATGAAACAGAACCTATCACTGCTGGTTTCCTTTACCGACCAGTTTCATCATCTATTTCAATCGGATAATCATTCCTAGTCTGATCGAGCTGATTTTTGGGGAGAGCGGTTAAGACTTGTCCTGCTCCAATTTGAACGGTGGAGATCTGGTTTGGACGGTCAGTTTGTCTTCAGTATCTGTCGATATCTATACTCGGTGAGTTTCTTTAAATTCCTGCATCTCAGTTGTGTGTGGTGATAAATATGAGGATTCATATATGCATGGATGCATAGGTTATAAGGATAGATGGAGACTAAATGAGTCAATAGTTGGTCCAAGGGTTGGAGTTTAACCTCCATGGGTGGTTTCATGAATTGAATTTATATACATGATCATGAGAAGTGTAAAACCAATCTATCCCTATCTTTGAAGTTTCATGAAAGCATGGACATGAGTAACTTGAGGTTGCTGGTTTATGGGGACGATTTAAGGATTACCATAGGTGTTGTTTGATAAGAAGGCTAGAGAACTTAGTGGGCTTGACGAGTGGGCCCAAATTGTCAAAGTGACCAAGCATGAACGAGCTATATGTTAGGCTCACGAATAATAGATTGTCAAGTTGAACAATGGACTAGTTAACCAAGTGAAAAGTTAAGGGTCGGTAACCAAGTAGAAGGTCTCCGGGACCCGTTTACTTGGGCCTAAGCCCACAGAAAGAAAGAGTAATGCGTGTGCACCTAGAGATGTAGTATTTGTTAGCATTTCTTTCATTAATAGAGGTTTTATTACCAGAAATCGACGAGGAGGCTTTGAGACACGACAGGAGGAAACTAGGGAAGATTCCAGCTCTTGTTAGAGGTAAGTATTTCTGCCTAGTCTCTTTATTATTGTTTGATCTTTGATACTTGTGTAAGTTCTTTTGCCTCTTACCTTGGATAATTGTTTCCTTCTTTCATTGTTGGTCATGCGTATGCATGCCTATTTGATCTCTACTTCTTGATCTCACTATTAAGCAAGTTTGTAAGTACTCTTGCCTTGTACAACTCTTTGGAGTTTTTCTTGATTCTGGATTTTGCTATTTGTTAGCATGCTTGCTTGAGTCATAAGGATCTATTGTTGGTTTCATACACATTCCTGATTCTTTCGTTGAGTATGTGTATGGTTGATGAGCTAGAGGTAGTGTTTACTGAACACAATCATCCGTTGATCGACGCGATCGTGGTGACACGCGTGAGCCTGTGCTCCGTCCGGATTGGACTGTGTAGTCTCACTATTTCTTTGTTGATGCTCACTGAGCATACCAACCTGTGACCGAGGCGATACTGTGGAGGTTAGTGGTGCTTGTGTGCAGGCAAGGTAGGGAGCGTCAGAGGAGTATGCGTACTCAATAAGCATAGCCACCCATTGTCTGGCACTTGACCATGAAGGTACACGGTGCTTGTGTTGGTCAGGTGGGTGTGTGTAGGTTGAGTTTGTTCTACTGCCCGGACTCAGTGGAGCGTGGGGGCTCCGATAGGGAAGTGTTCAGGGACAGGACCCCCTGACATTTCTGTCTGCCTTGCTAGAGAGGCAATTCTCTGGTGGTCTTACCCGTCAGTGGGCATGGTACGCTAACCGTGTTAACACGTAAGAGGGGTAGTTCTACCAATTTGCGACCGGAGGGTCGAACAACCAGAAGGTCATGCTCACAACAAGTAGCTGGACATACTGGCCGGGAGTGATTCTTGAGTTTTATTGAAACTCGACACAGAGCTTGAGGGCTTATGTTGTTAGGGGTCGTACCGTTGATTTTACTTGTGGTAGACTCCTAGGCTTTTGACTATGCGGGGCGTAGCCCATTTGTTGTTGCTTGATGATTCTTGATTTGCTCATTTTTGACTTATCATATATCATCTGTGCTGGTTCTATTTTCATTGAGATTCCAGCAGGGTACTTACTGGGCTTTCCTTTCGAAAGCTCATGCACTTGCTTCCTTTCTTTCTGTTTCAGGTCCCCGAGGGGTAGGTGACTCGGTCTCAGGAGCTGTGCACGGGATTGAGTTGACTAGTTGAGGTTCGAGGACCTCATTCTTCTTATGAGAAAGATGTTTATATTGTAGGACCCTTATAGGGCCTTGACCACATGTAGGGCATGTAGACCCTTATTGATTTTATTTTCATTGTGACTCTGATTTTATCCAATTATTAAATTTGAGTTATTTGTTATCTGCTATGATTTCATTAGGCCTTGTATCCGAGTAGGGCTTGTCTCTACTTGAATACGGCCAATCTGTTCACGCGCTCGAGGTCCCGGGATTCGGGTCGAGGCGTGACAACAAATTAGATGGGCTCATGAGTGGGTCTTGAGCAATGTTTTTAAAACTGGACTTGGAAGTGAACCGGTTATATATATATGTACAGGCCTTCTACTATCAGGCCGGCCGGATCACTGTGCTGATCCGGCCGCTTCCCATTTTTGCCCTTGGAGCATGTTTAAAGGATTTCCAACCATACGAATGGGAAGATCATCGAAAAATAAGCTAGTCTGTTAATTTTCATACAATTTGGTGACCGTTTGGTCCTCCCACTTAATGGTTGAAATTCTGAACCCTTAAAATTTTTTTAAAATAAGAACCGTTAAGTGGGAGGACCAAACGGTCACCAAATTATATGAAAATTGACAGGATAGCTTATTTTTCGATGATATTCCCATCCGTACGGTTGGAAATCCTTCAAACATGCTCTAGGGGCCAAAATGGGAGGCGGCCGGATCAACACAGTGATCCGGCCGGCCTGATAGTAGAAGGCCTTTATATATATATTAACATATATGGACAACAGTGTTGTTTGAACTTTGAACTTTGGTTTTCCAAAGGCGAGAAATCATAATAGATGAGTTAATAATACTTGCAAACAATAAAATGAAAATCATTAAATCTTTTTTAAGACCTTATGCATAGTGAGAGTGTTATACCATTAGTTGTCCTTTGGTCTTTTAAGTAAGGGTGTGTTTGTTTCACGGATTTGGGGACCGAAGAGATGGAAGTGGTCCCACTTTTGCCACTTCGGTGTGTTTGGTTCACCGAAGTGGAGCCAGCCAGAAGTCAGAAGTGGGACTTCGGAATGGCTCCACTTCGGTGGATTGACTTCCGAAAAAATATTCCGAAGTGGGACTTCGGTCATTTTTGCCTATGTGACCGAAGTCCCACTTCGGGCACGTGACACCACGTGCTGTTGTTTGGCATCATCCCCTGTAGTGTCTTGCTCACGACTCGCGACTCCATCGTTCTAATCGATCTAGGGCATCCATCTCTCCCGTGACCTCTCGCCGTCTCCCTCATTCGTCATTGAGCTCCAGGGCATCCATCTCTCCCGTGACTTCTCGCCGCCTCCCTCGTTCCACATCGAGCTCTAGGTTATCCATCTTTGATTCTCTCCATGGGGCCTTTCTCGTTCCAACATCATAGGGCCTGCTGGCTTCTCCATAGGGCTTGCTGGCTCCGAAAGAGATCCTAGGGCTTGTTGGCTTCTCCCTTCGGCCATCTTCCTACTACCGGCATTGGATTTTAGGGCATCATCGTTTTCTTGTTGCACGGGTTGATCTTGAAGGTATTATGTCTATATGTTAGAAATTTCTTGTTTTTATCTTTGCTTTTATGGTTTTGATTTGATTTTTTCTTGATTTTCTCGCCCGATCTCCTAACTAAAGAACAATGTAGAGATAAATTCGACCACCTTTATAGCATTGCTTGCTGCTCTGAGGTTGATCTTTAAGATTTATCACTTCCAACTCAATTTTCTTACTTTCCATCCTCAGTTTTATTGTTTTTGGTTTGTAATTATTCTTGCTCTTTCTCGCAGGATTTTTTCTCCATCGGTTTTGTCGGATAGGGCAGATCTAAATTCAGCCCCCTTCTACCATTTGCTTGTTGTTCTGAGATTTGATCTTTAAGGTTTGCACATTCCCTTTGAAATTTCTTGATTATTTTTTGGTTTTATGGTTTTCCTTTAGATTGCTTCTCATATAACATAGTCTTTCTATGTAATTTCTGGTTGAATGTAGTGTTGGTGTTCTCCTTTTCTTCTTTTGGGCTTTCATGACATGAAATTAGGGTTTTGGAGGGACTTTATTTGTAGTATTGGGTTCTTTGTTGTATTAGTCTCACTTTGAATTAATCTCATTCATCATGCTGCATTTTGAAAATGGTTGCATCTTTCAAGAAGTTCATTCTTGCGTATTACATAGCAGGCTTGGTGTTGTTTAATTTGCGATTTATCTAGCAGGCTTAGTGTTGTTTAATTTGCATATTTATATAGCAGGCTTGGATTAAAAATATAGCAGGCTTGGAGTTGTATAATTTGCATACCTATATTTATATAGCAGGGTTGGTGTTTTTTAATTTGCATATCTATATTTGCAGATCATATCCTTATAATTTTAGTTGTTAAATGCTGAATATAAACTTTGTTTAGTATTACTTCCACTTTGCATTAGAAATAGTTTTCATATCCATGTCTTGGAGAATTTGTGTTGCTTTTCAGATCTTCATTTTTGTCCTAACATACATGGTTATTGACCATAATTAAAGATGCAGATATCTTTGAATCTATTTGTTGTTTTTTTAAATGTGAAGAGAAATTGGAAATACCATGAATTGATTTCTAAAGCAAAGTGGAAATACCTGTAGATGATTTTTTTTTCTTTGTATTTCCTACAATATAATAAATCATTGTATATAATTAAGTCACTCTGTCTTTTGTAGAATGGTTCAATGAAAAGGAAACACAAGTTATTGATGTTTAGAAACAGAAAGGCTTTAGATAAAAAATTGTCAATCAAGAAACACAGTTTCCAAACTTATTTTGATAAATGATCGTTGTATACGTTAGAAAAAAAAGACAAAAATGCATCTTTGGTTCCTGTACTATGGTATATTGTTCATTTTGGTACATGTTCTATGAAAATACTCAATACGGTCCCTATACTTTCAAACTTTTGGTAATTACGGTCCCTAGGGCTGACGTGGCTGCCAGCTGGTATACGGGCTAAATACATGAATTTTTTAACATGACGTGGCATCCTACGTAACATGCTGAAGTGAAAAAATATTTAAACTCCTGAAATATTAATCATTTAATAATGATGTGGCATGCGTGGCTGTGGGATCGAAAATACCCACCTGACATCGTGTCTGTGAAGAGACACCAGGCGACATATCGAATCAGAAATATCATATTTTTTTGTTTGTGGGTTCTTCCATTCCTAATAGAGGCAAGCCTCTATTATTAATTATCCCGAATAAGATTGCGGGAACCTCCGATTAAGGGCAAAAGTACAAGTAGAGAGGCAATGACAAATATAAAAATAATTCATTCATTTATTGCAGAACATAATAAATCATTACATATATTTATCATCGCATGGATGTATATACATATTATTCATCCATTTATTTATTTATTTATTTATTTATTAAATGACGCCGCCTTCCGCCTTGGAGTGTATGCTTCGCCACTTTGGAATTTAGGTTTCATCGGCTGCCTCAAGATGCTTGCTTCGTCGTGCCGCCTTGAGAATTTTTTAGCTTTAAGACTTAGGTTATATTGATCATCTCGAGATGAGTGTTTCATCGCCGTCTCAAGATTTGTGTTGCTTTGAAATTTGTATTCACTAGCCGCCTTAAGATGCGTGCTCATCACCGTTGCGTGTTGCCTTAGATTTGTATTCATCGGATGTCTCGAAATACATGACCATTATCACCTCGAGATTTGTTTTCAGCCATTTACTTATTATTTTCATCATAATCTATGCCAATGACATTTGGAATTACATATTTTTAGGAGAAAATTATGCCTCACGGTATCCATTAGCATGTCTCGAAGAAAACTTTGACCATATCCAATCTTTAACCATATTTGGAATTTATGAGAATGACATCATCAACTCCATTTTTGTTTTGATGACCAATATTCCCCTATATTTTATGTATCACATGGCATCAAAGGCAACCATTTGGACACAACTTTCCATATTTCATAGTATATAGACCTCTGACTTTCAACAGATTTTAAATTAGCTAAATATGGGCCCATTTCACCATTTTTTTTATGAAGATTAACACAAATCCGGATCCCATGTTTAGAGGGTATGCCCTTTTCATCATTTTATATATATTTCTCTCCCTTATGAGAATTTCATTCATTATTTTTTTTAAAAAAAAATTTCAACAACTCCCACCAAGAAATTTTTGAACCACAATGCAACTATTTTAATTTGGTATTCAAACCAAGGGAAATATGTAACAATATTGTAGGCATGTATACTTTGGTCTTTGCCATTTCTGATTTCATATGCTTCTTGTATTTGAAGGTTTATTGAAGCTGGTTCCTTTAAATTCAGCTCATAATCTTCAACCCTTCACTGTCCAAAGGATCAAAACATGTAGTCAAACTTCTTGTACGAATTTCTTCAAGTATTAGTATCCTTAAGAGCATCCTTTTAACCTTTGGAGGAGCATCCTTGCCATATATCTTTCACAATGACAATATGATTCCACAGCAAAGCAAGGATGTTCCCATTAATATCCATCATTAAGCATTAACCCAAGAAGATTTTCTTTTTAACATATAACCAAAGAACCCATTCTTGGATTCTTTCAAGAAGGGATATGAATGCAATCATTTCAAGGAAACCTTCTAATACATATTATTTATGGGTAACAATATCTACCAAGTTGCTGTAAGCGGCAATATGGCATAATAGCATCCAATTTTACCATATATTCAATATATTAATTCCATACATATTGAACATCAAGCACTTCTTTCGACTAACGAAAATAAATTCTTTGAGAAGTGAGAGGAAGAACATTAGATCACACATTCAAAGTATATCAAATATTTTATTAGGGCATTTCATCAAACACCAAAGGGGCGTTTCATATAACCAAGTAATTGACATAGTTGTGAAATATCCCTCCCCAGATTTATAATTGAGGTTCTTAATTCTTGATCACTACACAGCTTCTGCAGTAGTCTCTCCTATTATCCATAACAAAGGCTAACATGACTTGTGTTTGCTTGCTTCCATAACTTCTTATCTTCATTACCAAATGGAATCAACATCAGTAGCACGTAGGATAGGACCACCAATATCTGGAGCAACCAAGTCGTGGCTTTTTTAGCTCCCTGTGGTTCTCTTATTTTCATCAATGAGAGATGGTTGCTACATTCTCTTTTGCCTCCATGCTTTCCAGCTTACAGAACTTTTATTATTCCATCAATAACTCCAACTTGTACTAGTAATGCTTTATCATCATAGCTATGAGGTGATAATTTGATAGCCTGGATCAGAATGTTGGTTAATCCAACCATGCAGCTGGCCCACGGTTTCTAAGGACACTTTTGGCTTGGACAAACTTTCAGACTTGGATAAACCTTTCTTAGAAAGCAGGTATCAATGGCAAGAAAGAATCCATGCAACAGAGGATCCAATTTCAAACAGAATTTCTATGGACTAGTTAGTGCTCCTGGGAAATCAATCTTCTTCTCTCTCGACTCTTAGAATACAGATCGGTCATTATCCAAATTGAGGGTATGAAAATAAGCTCTCCCAAAGTGATAGACATTGCCTTGAACCGTCTATCACCTGAGAAACAGGCTTCCAACTGGTTCATATCTTAATACTTTACACCATTTGGGCGTGATTTTCATTCAGAACTACATGTAGTTTTCAACATCTTGTTTAATGGCAGCGAGCATAGTCAGGCTTCAGCGGCTTGCAGTAATCGGCCAATAGCAACGCAGCAACAACTCAGCGGCGGCAATCCAGCAATGGCAGCAACAACACAGCAGCTTCATCAACAGTGGCGAACCAGCACCACCACGCCTGGGGTGGTGCCGTTCTCTGGTAGCATGAGGGCAACGAACCAGCACCACCACGCATGGGGTGGCATCGTTCTCTAGCAACAGGAGGGCTACGAACCAGCACCGCCACACATGGGGCGGTGCTGTTCTTCGGCAGTAGCAATGGCAGGGCTCAACGGCCTCCACAAGGGAGCCAGAGGCATGGTGATGACTGGCCGGAGGCATGATGAGGGCCGTCGGTGACGGCCTCCACAAGGGAGCCGCGGGCTGGATCATCGGAGGGCAGCGACGACCTCTATAAGGGAGCCGTGGGCTTTATCACCGGAGAGTGGTGACGGCCTCCACAAGGGAGCCGTGGGCTGGATCATCGGAGGGCGGCGACGGCGGCGGCGACGACGGCGGCTTCCACAAGGGAGTCGTCGGCTGGATCATCGGAGGGTGGTGACGGCGGCGGTCTCCACAAGGGAGCTGGAAGCTTGGTGAGGACTGGCATCAACAGCATCCACAAAGGAGAGGCCGGAGAGGAGGGAGGTCTTGGTCTTCTGATTAAGCTACATCTTCCTCCTCTTCTTTTCATCCGGTCTTACTTTTTATAGACCCAGAATCACAACCACCCGAAGGCTCGCGATTGTGGGAGGATTGTACCGAATAAAAATCCAACTCCTTTTTTTTTAATTTAAATTTTAAATTATCATGGAGATGGAGATATACCGCCTAATATCAAATTTTATTTTATTTTAAATTTTAAAAGAGATAAACCAGATAGGATAATATCAAAAATTTCCAATTTTATTATTATTTTTAAACTCAAATCAATCATCATCGGATGGAGATAAACCATACTACTCTCCTTCTTTCTTTCTTTTTTTAATTTTAAATTAACCACCCACTTGATCTTATCCTCAAGGGTTGAATAAAGTCAAACTCTCTCTTTTATTTAAATTAATTAATTTATATATTTTTTTATTTTGGATTTGCCTTGGGATTTGTTCCCTTGGATTATCGTAGATTTACCTCGAGATTCGTATTCCCGGGCTATCTTGGGATTTGTGATTTTTTAGTTTGCCTCGAGATTCATATTCTCGGGCTATTTTGGAATTTGAGATCGCCTCGAGATGTGTTTTCTCAGGCTATCTTAAAATATGACAGGATATATATTTTTTATTTTGAAATATTTTGATTTAAAAATAAATATTTCATTTAAATTTAGAGCCATGAAATATTTCTTTTTTGGCCCTTGAGACATTTATTTATTATTATTTTTTTTGATATAAACAGTGGCATGTTGATGTGGCATGCCACGTGTCAAAATTTTTTAAAAAAAAATTTTAAAAAAATTCTTAAAAAAACAAAATTCTAAAAATTCTAAAAAATAAACAAATTTTTTAAAACATTCTAAAAAAGCCGATAAAAATTCAAAAATTTTAAAAAAAAAATCTTAAAAACTTTAAAAAAATAAACAAATTTTTTTTAAAAATATTCTAAAATAATCCAGTTAGAATTCTAAAAAATTCTAAAAAACGAAAAGAAATGAAAAAATATTCTAAAAAATTTAAAAAAAATCTAAAAAATTATTAAAAAAATTCTAAAAAATAAAAATTCTAAAAATTCTAAAAATAAACAGTATTTTTTAAAAATTATAAAAAATCAAAGAAATAGTAAAAAATTCTAAAAAATTCTAAAAAAATTATAAAAAAAATAAAATCCATTTTTATTCCATGGAATGCAAATGTGGCATGCCACATGTCAAAAAAATAAAATAAAAATCCTAAAAAATCTGGTTAGAATTCTAAAAAATTCCAAAAAAATCTAAAAAACGTCTAAAATAATTATAAAAAATAAATAAGATTTTATAATGTAATCACAACAATCAACCTAGAAAAATAGTAAAAAAATGTGCTTGTATGTTTTGATTGTTGTGATTAAGGTTATTAAAGTTATTAAGGTTATATTTTTTTTCGTACATTTTCTATTATTTTTCCAGGTTGATTGGTTTCATTACAAAGCCCATTTTCATTTTATAAATTAAAAATTACAATTTTTTACTATTTTTCTTATATTTTTGTGATTACATTATAAAATCCTATTTATTTTTTAGAATTTCTTAAGGATTTTTTTAGAATCTTTTAGAATTCTAACCCGATTTTTTAGAATTTTTTTTGACATGTGGCATGCCACATCTGCATGCCATGGACTAAAAATGGCTTTTTAAAATTTTTTTTAGAATTTCTTTAGAATTTCTTAGATTTTTTTAAGATTTTTAGGATTTTTTAGAATTCTAACCGGATTGCCAAAAGTCCGAAAGTACAAGGGTCGTATTAAACATTTTCATAGTACAAAGACCAAAATGAACAATATACCATAGTATAGAGACCAAAAATGCATTTTCGCTTGGAAAAAATGAATTAAAATTGATGCTTGGCTTTTCTTGAAACAATTTTAAAATAAGTTATTTGTTTGTAGATGGATAATTGGCAAACAAATAATAGACAAAGGGTATTGGCTGCATCCTACACCACAATTGTCATGGTTGCATTTCTCTCATAAGAAATTCGTAATACTAGATCGAAACGGTATGTTGAACCTTCAATGTTTCGAGACCTAACTAGGAAGAGACACATGAGTCGTATTCTCAGGAGTGAGAGAGACTACTATGTGAGCTATTTTAGGATGGATGTAGGCCCCTTCATGTGTCTGTCGATGATTAAGCGTGATAGACATTTGCTACATGACACTAGACATGTATTAGTAGAAGAACAGCAAGCTATTTTCTTACACATTGTGGGGCACAACACAAAGAATAGGACAATGAGGGTTGAGTTTCTCCGCTCCGGTGAGACTATTAGTAGGTACTTCAACAATGTCCTACATGTTGTTTGCTCTGTCTGCGATGAGTTTATGGAACCTCCTACATCTGTTTGCCACCATGAGATTGAGAGTAACCATAATTGGTACCCTTTCTTCAAGGTAAGAATGACAACAATTTTTTAGGGTTTACATGGTGTGAATTTTCGTTATAAAAAAAAATTAACTTCTTTGGTAAACATGTAGGATTGCATCGGTCTATTAGATGGCACTCATATTGTTGTATCCGTTCCCCCACATGATTTACAACATTTCGGAGGCCGGAAGGGTCCAACGCAAAATGTGTTGGCCGTGGTTAAGCCCGGTTTAATATTCACATATATGTTGGCTGGGTGGGAAGGCTCGGCAAATGACTTCACTGTATAAAGAGATGCATTATCGGAAGGGCTCAAACTCATTGAAGGTAA
Organism: Dioscorea zingiberensis; assembly: GCA_026586065.1. Lineage (NCBI taxonomy): Eukaryota > Viridiplantae > Streptophyta > Magnoliopsida > Dioscoreales > Dioscoreaceae > Dioscorea > Dioscorea zingiberensis. The sequence continues at coordinate 30,057,383 of CM048820.1, read as the reverse complement.
TACCAATTTATTTTTTCCCCTTACACACACAAATTTATTTGTACAAAAAATGCTTCATAGTAATAGTTTGTTGTAGGTAAATATTATTTAGTGGATGCTGGTTACACGTATGAATGGTTTCATCGCTCCATATCAAGGAGTTAGATACTTCTTGAAGGAACATAGTAGCCATGAACCAACCAACCCGCAGGAGCTATTCAACTTAAGGTATTCAATGTTACGGTCTAAGGTTGAGCGGGCATTTGGCATCCTTAAGAATCTTTTTAAGATTCTTACATCGCAACCATTCTTCCCTTTTAGGACTTAGGTTCATCTAGTCCTAGCAGCTTGTATTATTCACAATTACATTGCAGGTGTCGATCCTAGTGACACAATCATACAAGATGATACAATGCAAAATGAGGAGGTCGTAACTACATCCCAACCAAGATCCTAAAGAGAACGAAGGGAAGAAAATAGGCAATGGGTAGAATTAAGGGACAAGATTGCCAACGACATGTGGCTACAGTATAATGGTTCTTATTAGTGTTTTAATTTTGTGCACTGTTATATTCTTATCACTGAACTTTGCCTAACTTTTTTCCATGTAGTTGTTATACTCCACCTAGTGTGTAAAACCTACCCTGGAATAAATATGTAATTTTCCCAGAAATCTTAAACTAGAAATTTGAAGGGGTAAGCGATGGAATTTTGGAAAATTATTATGTATTAATTAATCTTGATTAATTAATTGGGAAATACCAGATAAAAGTTAGACTACCGGTAAAGTAGATCTGGCCGAGTCAAAAGCCAAAAATTCCAAATCTGATCTAGTAAGGGGGCGAGCCACGTTATATTACAGTGCACCTGTGATACTGGGGTCATTTGACCCGGGATTCCCGAACCCGGGTCAGAGGTGAGGACAAGAAATTTCAAATCAAACAATAGCACATGTACTTGCATAATACAAAGACAAAATAATTAAACTATTAAGAATCATTAAGCTAGGACATGTGATGCTATAGTAGGAGAGATGATTAAAAGAATTAAAATAATAAAATTAAATGTTATGATAAATATTTATATTATCATATAGTTGGCAGACTTAGGTTTTCAATTAAAGTGAAAACCCTAAGTCCTTGTACTCTCTCTTCCTCCCCCTTTCCTCTCTCTCTCCTTGCCCTAGCCCACAGCCAGCCGCCACCGCCACTCAGTACCAGTAATTGCCGCCGCCCCCGGCTCCACGAGCACCTCACGCCGCAAGGCGCCCACCACTCACAAGGCCAAGCGCATCGCCGTTGTCCACGCACCATGCCCACCGCGCCTTCGAAAGCGCTTTCACTCCGGCCCAGTAGCCTCCAAATTTGAGCCGCCCACCGCCTCGCCTGGCCGCCCAGGCGCCTCCTACAGCAAATTTCCATCCGCCATGAGCTCAAGGCGTGCCCTTTCTCAGCTGCCAAGACCGCTGGCCCGATCCGACCGGCCATACAAGATCTTCGTCCTAGACTGCTTTTCCCGACCTCGCCGTCCTGTTTTCCCTTCTTCGACCAGAAATTCCCCAAATCGGTGAATTTGGGACTACACATCGAGCAAGCACAGTGAGCATTCTTAACTGTGTATAAAGAATGAGATTAAGGTTAATTGCTTGGGATTATGGAAGGGTTGGTTCATAATACTCAAATTATGAGGTTTTGCATGAGTTTTATGGAATCAACTAAGGGTGTGTTTGTTTGGAGGGATTTACAAATACGTTGTATTTTGAGTTACTTGGTTTTATAAATCTGGTGTTTGGTTCACTGCATTTTCAAATCCTATGTAACTGAGAATACACCAATTGAGGGATTTAATTTTACAGCCAAATTGGCTGTAAAACAAAATCCCTCACTTTAACTTTACAGCACGTGGAGTTGAAAGTGACATCTAAGGATTTCCAAATACTTGATAAAAAAGGTGATTAGAAGTCACTTCCTCCAAACCTATGTGTTTATTAAATAATAAAATCAATAGTTAAACTAATTAATGTGTTTGGTTTGGTGTTTAAAACTAATTACATCAATTTATTAATAAAAAAAATAAATAGTCAAACTAATTAATAGTTAAACTAATTAATGTGTTTGATTTGGTGTTTAAAACTAATTACATCAGTTTATTAATAAAAAAATAAATAGTCAAACTAATTAATGTAATTGGTTTGATGTATAAAACTAATTTATACATCAGATTATTAATAATAAAATTAATAGTTAAATATGATTGGTTTGATGTATAAAACTAATTTATACATTAGTTAATTAATAATAAAATTAATAGTTAAATGTGATTGGTTTGATGTATAAAATTAATTTATACATCAGATTATTAATAAAAAAATCAATATATAGTTAAACTAATTAATACAAGATTTTAAAAATCATTAAGACAACATTTAAAAAATTGGTATATTAAAGGTGGGGGTAATCTCACCTTAGGTGTTTATATCTCCAAATACATCAAACCAAACACATGTTTTTCAATTCCAGATTTACAAATCCCTCCAACCAAACACAAATTCCTGTAATACAGAATTTTCAGTTACATCTAACCAAACACAAGATTTAACTACACTGTATTTTAAAATCCATGTATTTTCAACTACATTGTAATTGAAAATCCACTGCATTTCCAAATACATCTAACCAAACGCCACCTAAGTGTATATTTGTAGAGATTAAGATTGCATGCATGGGTTGTATAAACTTATAAGTATATGGTGAATGCTTGTATGGGGAAGCTATGATGCTTAGTGATGTATGAATTATGAAATCCATGTGTAATGGATGTTGTGGTTGAATGTTTGTATATTTTCGGGGTCCGCTAAATAGGGGAAATGTTGCCGAAATTTACTTAGAATTCATAAATCCTTAATTGCTTGTTAATTGTTTCAAGCATGATTAATCTTAGAGAACCATAACTTGATGATTTAATCTCCATGTTAGGAATCATAGGGCTTCATGGGCCTTTCCTTATTTAAAGAAGTTGACTTCTATAGAATACAATAGCATTAGCCGTATTCTAGGAGAATACATGAACATCGAAGTTCATAGTAATTATGTAAGTAGTAGATTTAAAGATACTTGTATTCATATATAGATATGAGATAATTAAGTATAATGAAACTGAGAGTTTCAATCTATCTACTCGATCCCGGTTCGGATGCGTGAGACGCGACGAGGATCAGAAAGTTTCTCTCTAAGCCAGGTAGGCTCTCGTACGAGGGTTGTGAGTATTTCTTTCTCCTACTTCATTTACGATTCTTGTGCTCTTATTCCTTGTGATGCCTTTTATACATATTTGAGTTGAGTTTACTCCTTAAATATATGTTGGCTTTCGATCTCGAGGAGATCACTGTTTTCCATATTTTCTTATACATATTTGAGTTAAGTTTACTCCTTAAATATGTGTTGGCTTCTGATCTCGAGGAGATCATTGTTTTTCTTATATATTCGAGATGTTGTTGCCTTGGATATATACATGTATACCTGTTGTTAGGTATTTGGTACTGGCAATCTCTTCTTGACAGGCTTGATACATCGGGCGGAGGCTTAGTCAGAGAGTGAGATATTCTGACAATGTATACATTGCTATAGCGCTATCCGGCTTAGGCCGAAGACGATACCGAGGGTGTCGTACGATATCGAGGATATTGTAGTATCATATATGCCTGAGATGCAGTACATCTGTGAATTTATTTACATCCCAAAGACATGTTGCTTGCTTTTTGATTTTGTTTCACTTGCTTTTGCACTTGATTTACTTCTATTCCTTGCTTATGGCTTCTCGCCATATTTATTGCTTATTTAGTGATCCTACTGGGCCTGTTTTTTAGGCTCATGCACTTGATTGATGTTTTTCTCAGGTGACTATAAGGAGTAGGATTGGGCTTAGTTGAGGACCCCTTTCAGAGTCGTTGGTTCCTTCTTCTACCTTTCTATTTGAGGTCTGTGTACCTCATATCTGTCATTGTGAGTGTGTGAGACTTGTTATATTTTTGTTGTATTGATTAGTAGCGGTGACTTGGCTAGATCCTTGTATGGGTTGTGTAAACCAGGATGTGTACTTTTATTGTACTCGGTATTGTATAGAGTTATGTAAACTCCCTTTCTATTATTTATATATTCCATTATTGTTATCTCTAGATAATAATTGTATAGGAACTCTGAGGCCTCGCGCCTAGATGGGGACTCGTCGCTGTTTGGGTGCAGCCGGTCTGTCCACGTGCCCGGGCCCGGGTTCGGAGCGTGACATTGTGCTTCTCGTTTATTGTTTCCTTGCATCACTATGATTGTTGACTGCTTACTTATTTATTATTACTGTGCCATCTTGTTTTTAACTTTTTCATGATATGTTATATATGGATTAATGTGAAGCAAGATGGAGGGTGGTAGTACTTCCAGAAGTGGAACAAATCGTGGAACTCGAAACAAGCGTTGACCAACGTCATATACTAACTTTTTAATACCAGTGTTGGTTGAGCAAGTTAATTTACGGCTGAAGTGTGACAAAACCTTCAAGAAACCAGCCTTTGTCGCCGGTGCTTTGGCAATTAATTTAATGTTCAAGACTGATTATTTTCCAAAAAATATTGAAAATCATTACAGAACCTTGAAGACAAGATATGCGGTGATCAAAAGAGCAAGGGAACTGAGTGGTGTTGGATGGGATGATAATCTTAAAATGATCACCCTTGACCCAATTGTTTGCAAGATATACACAGATGTAAGTCTATTCTAATCTTTATTTATTTATGTTTCATCTCATTCCTAGTATGTATTTTTACTCATAAACTTCATGATCATCTGATAAATTTGTAGGCACATCCAACTACAAAGCCCTTCATAAACAAGCCGATAGAAAATTATGAAGGTCTAAGAATCATATGTGGTGAAGACCAGGCCACTCCCACTGGGTCCCATGCGACTTCAGTTTATTCAGACTTTGCTAGTAGGATAGGCATAGATGACATGCATAATGACAACATGGAAGAAAGCCTAGATGTAAGATCCATGAATTTTAGGGTTTATTTAGAGTTTCTCTTGAGAATAAATGTGTTTATATTAGTCTTTAATTAGTTCACTTCTTTAGTTGGTTGGCGAATAAAAGTCTTTATGGATAGGATGTAACTGAATTTTTATTTTAATAATGGTTTATCTTTTAGTTGATTCTCTTTAATTAATTTTTAATTTGAGAAGCTTATCGTGCTTGGAGAGTAAAATGATAAATACCCTAATTAGGGTTAATTGGGATCATTAAGTACCTAATAATAATTTTTGAAAAGAAATTAAGGACTGAAGAATAATATGTCTCTCTCTGGACCAGGGACCTAGTTGTAATATCATAAGAGTCAGGGACCTAACGAGAATTCCGTGCCTCCTTCTCAGCCGAGGGACCTGCATGCAAACAAAAATAGAGAGGAGGGCTTATTCGCAAGATTATATGACAACCATATAGAGGAAGAGGATTGAACGGTCAAGATTAGATAATCTCTTGAGATCAAGTAAGTTCGAGGCAACAAAATCTGATCCGAACCGTCCATCCTTTTAGATTATATAAATTGATCTCGTCCGTTCATTTGAGATCCTCGTTTGAGTTCGAGGCAAGAGAACACATCCTAGCTTCTCATCACTCGGATTGATTGTAACCACTCATCTTGACTAGTGATTAAGCTCTAGGCATAAGAGCGACACTCAACCGTTCATCGACAGGTGATGGTAGCCGTTCATGCACACAAAGAGTGCAATCTGAGGCATTATAAAAGGCAGCTCACTGTTGATGGCTAAGCGAATGATCCAGACCGTCCGCACGAGGAAACTGATCACGAGGCAAACTCGTGTCCATCTCCTTCACGCGTCGCCACCGCGTGCACTACTGCGAGGGTTACTTGATCCAGTGAAAACCAAAGGAAAGGATTTAAAGTTTGAGATAAACTCAAATACAAGATTGGATAAGGTTTCCCGCAACCTCTATAAATAGAGACGCCATCAGGAAAGCTCAGCCACCATCTGAGAGTCGGCACCGCCACCACCACCGAAGAGACAGAGGGACGGAAAGGAGGAGAGGAGCACTGGTGGGTCTCCATTGGCCAGAGACCAACCTTCAGGTAGCCGCAGACATCTCCAGAGAAGCACGGAATGGGAAGAAGGGCTCCGGTGCATAGAGAGCTCGATGGACGACGATCGCCGGTAAACCTCCCTCCTCTCTGTCGATTATTTATAGTTGATGTGCATGCCTCTAGTAGTAGGGAGGTCGAGAGAGAGAGAGAGTAAGAAAACTGTAGACCCTCCATTCGTCGGTTGTTATGGGACAAAGAACCGGAGAAGGGTAGTCCGGCCGAGGAGAAACACTCCGGTGAGGGAAAGAGCTTGACAACCCTCTATTTTGGGAGATTCTCACGGCGTGCAAGTTATCTCCGGCCGACGAAGACCTTTGGGAAGAGACGACTTTGGCCGCCCATGCACCGCCGGTGACCTCTGCGTTTCTTCTCCTTTCTGATGAGGTTCTGTCTAGAGAGAGAAAGGGTTTGAGTCTGGTTGGATAAAAGTTTGGGTTGGAATAATTTGAAGATTTAAGATGTTTAGTCAAATTAGATTAAGTGAAGTTAGATTTGATCAAGACCAATTAGCTAGCGGATTGAATCTAAATTTAATCAGGTCGAGTCTGATCAGAATTTAAATCAAGTAGTTTGGTTGAGTCAGGTCTAGTTAGTTGGGCTTGAGTTCAACTGATTAAAGTGGGCTGGGTTTTAATCAAACAAGTTGGGTTCGATCATAGTAAGTTAAATGAAATCAGTTCAATGCAGTCAAGTTGGTTTGATAAATAGATTAAATCAAAAGATAGGTTAATAGGTTGGGTCCAATCGATTATAAGAGGCTAGGCTTAGTCAATTAGCAGATTGTGTTCAGTCAACTATAAGTGTTTAGGTTTAGTCAAGTTGGCTAACTCGTTATGTCTAGCCAAAGCTTGAATCATGTTAGAAAAGAAAAAAAAAAAAAGAATATGTGAAGGAGGTGGGAATAGAACCCAACACCTCCATAACCAAGCCATTGGGCCTTAACCACTAAGACACAAAAATTCTTTTGTAAAGAATAGAATTCATGCCTTTAATAAAGGGTTCGTATGAAAGAATGAGGCCCAATACTGAACTGTTCATGTACATCTAGGTTTACGAATAATTACAATTTCTTATATAGAATTCATTACCAGATTTGAGGTAGAGACACGTAAGGAAGGAGTTCCGTGGGAATCAAGATAACGCAATTAGGGTAGGTGACTCTTTCCTAGTTCCTACCCAGTTTTGGGTTTTCTTGGCTTTAAATCCTTGATACTGTTTCATTGTTTGAAAGTTGTTTGGCATCGATATTATTGATTTTCTTTGATTTTGCTTCATTGCTTATTGGCCTTGAAGACACCATGTGTGATATGTTATTGCTTGATTTGCATACACGTATTTGTTTTTCCTGTTTTGTTGAATTTTCATGTTAGTGTATGCTTGTTGATATACTTGTGATCGCTGAACATACCATTCCCGTTGATCGGCATGTGGCTGTGGAAACATATGAGCCTGTGCTCCATCCGGGCTATGGAAACATATGAGCCTGTGCTCCATCCGGGTTGGCGTTTCAGCTCTTTTTGAGTTGAAGATTCTCCCAATTAGTGCATATAAGTGCGGGCGTTCAGGGGGAGGACATTCTGAAAGTCCTGTAGTCCTACTAGGGGGAGGAAACTCTGGATGTCCACCCGTCAGTGGGATGATACGCTGACCGTGTACGTGCACGTAGGAGCGCTACCAGACTCGAGGGTCTGGATGTGATTAAGACGAGCACCAGGAGATGACGTGAAAGTTTTCTTGTCTTTTGCTTATTGTATTCTTCGTTATGAGACTGACTGATAGTGATCCTTGTGTCTGTTCTCGTGTTCTGATATGTTTACGTTTTTTTTGGATCACTTTTAGTTTTGATTATCCCTTTTGGCTTCATTGTATTTCCCCTGCGGGAGTGCTTATTTAGCTTTACTTTCGAAAGCTCATTCCACTTGTTTTTTCTCTTTCAGGCTGAGGGATTAGCTGGATTGATTTCAAGAGATGCGCAAGAGTTTGGACTAGCTTACAAAGGTTCAAAGACCTCAAGTCTTTTCTAGTGTGTGAGATGATGTTATTGTAGGACCCTTGTAGGGCCATAACCTTCGTAGGATCTCAGAAACCAAATTTGTACTTTCATTTTCGTTGTATAACTCTGAATATTGTTGATAGTTACCTTATTTTATTGCATGCTTATGATTCATTTAGGCCTTGTATCCGAGTGGGGCTCGCCTTCACTTGGGTACGGCCAGTTTGTGAACGTACCCGAGGCCCTGGGAACCAGGTCGGGGCGTGGGACTAGATGAGAACAGTGAGGAAGATGGGAACGACAATACTCCCCCACCTATTGTGAATACTCCTGATGTGTTATCTACTAGCAAACCCCAACGTTCAAGCAGGAGAGGTGGGGTGCAAAATGAAGCAAACACGGGTGACTTGATCAGGGCTGTAAGGGAGATGGCCCATGCCATTAAAAACCGAACTCCGTGGTATGGCATCTTATATAAGAAGGTAATGGAGGTGGATGACATTGATAAACGGTTGAAGGCGAAGGTGTTTGATTGGTTGTTCATACACAAGACTAAAAGGAAGATATTCATGGTCAAGGATATGGACCTGAGACAAGCATGGATGGAGGAGTTCATTTCTCGGATGGAGTGAAAAGTATGGATTGTTGCGTTGTTCTTTTAGTTTGCTGCATGGATTTAGTGGCTTTTTATTTCCTTGCTTGCATGGACTACTATGGCTTTTTTATTTTTTGCCTTATCTTTGCATACTGAATTGACCTACTTTTATTTGTGTGTGTTTCATAGTACTTTTGTGTACTGTTATTGTCGATTGGCTTTTATTAGTATGCAAGACTATTTGGAAGTTAATTCTACTATGATTTACTATTGTCATTCTTGCAGGTGGTGACCTATATATGGCTATGATGAAAGATCATGAGGCACATTGAGGCATGGCTTCCTGGGAGGCAGTTGTGAGGAAACCTTTAATATTCTTATTGCTTGCTCCCTTCCTTCCTAGTTGCATGTTTCTGATCTTTGTTTTGTCATTCGGGGAGTGCGGCGAGGTAGTTGGGAGGCCATATTAGGCAACCGTTGCAGCCCATTTCCTTTAATGACTTCATTGTTTTGTTGCATGCTTCCTCCTTCCTACTGCACGTTTTTCAAACAAACTTTGTCATTCAAGGAGTGCGACGAGGCAGTTTGGGAGGCCACCTTAGGTAGCCATTGCAACCTATGTCTTCTAATGATTTCACTGTTTTGTTGTGGTTTTCTATATTTTGGTGCCAAATATTTTAATGGTTTTACTATATACATCAATTTTTTTTTTTGGTTTTTTGTACTAGTGGTGGCAAATATTTTAATCCTTTTAATGGAAGGAAGCAACCATATTATAGAAACTCATGCTGATGATAGTGCTTCAGTCTGAATTGAGCTATGGATATATACATCAAGTTGCAGGAATGTTGGAGATCTTATGTTGGTTTGATTTGCAGTTAATGATTTTGTTATATTAAATCTTATGTTGGTTTGATTTGATTCTGTTTTTTTTTTTTTCAGGTTTGTTAGATTGGAGGAATAGCAAGCTTGTTTTGTGTTATTGGATAGACTTTATTGGAGATGAAGTTAGGGTTTTCGATAGGCTTTATTTGTGTTATGGTTTCATATAATTGTTAATGCTATCATTTTATGTAGGATTCTCACTTTGCAAACATTTTTTCATCTTCCTGCATTTGGAAAATGTTTGTATCTTTCCAGGAGTTCATTCTTGACTATATAGCAGGCTTGGTGTTGTTTAATTGGCAAATCGTATCTTGTTAAATCTTTGAGGTAATGATTTGGTTAATCTGTCAAGCTCTGTTAAAATATTTTCATATCAAACCTTAAAATACTTGTCTCTATTTTATTGGGCTTTCATGAGATGAAGTTAGGGTTTTGGATATACTTTATTTGTGTTATTGGTTTCATATAATTGTTAATGCTATCATTTTCTGTAGGATTCTTACTTTGCATTATTTTTTTTTCATCTTGAAGGCATTTGGAAAATGTTTGCATCTTTCCAGGAGTTCATTCTTGATTATATAGTAGGCTTAGTGTTGTTTAATTGGGAGATCATATCTTGTTAAATCTTGGAGGTAATGACTTTGTTAATATGTCAAGCTTTGTTAAAATATTTTAAGAACAAACCTTAAAATACTTGTCTCTGCTTTCTTGACCTTTCATGAGATGAAATTAGGGTATTGGAGAGACTTTATTCGTGGTATTGAATTGATCTAATTGTTAACGCTAGCTATCATGAACTATAGGATACTCACCTTGCATTAATTTTTTTCATCTCCATATATGTGGAAAATGTTTGCATCTTTCCAGGACTTTATTTGTGGTATTGGTTTCATAAATATACGTATGTATGCTCCTTCCAATTTAACTTAGCTCATTTATTATGCTTCTTGTTCCATTCACTTGTTCTGCTAGGGATTATTTAAAATTTAAATTGCAATTGTGTTTTTATTTGATTCTTTTGTTAATCTAGTTCACAGATTGATATTAAAGTGATTTGTGGTTTAATTTTATTTTAAGATGATTCCCATATATGTTTCACATGAATTGTTTATTTACCTTAATTCTGTGTTCCTGTCTTTTTCTTATTCTATGCTTGCACTGTTATTTCTTTTAGAAGGAGTATGATGCATTTGGAGGTATGAAGATTTTAGGATCTTATATATTTTGTTATATGAGTTAGGCACTGATAATAGTTCAACATTGAATTCATGTTGTTACCTTCACATTTCTGCTGGGAAAAGTATTGTTTCAATGAAATTTTGTTTAACTTATGTGACTTTTTATGAAACTTTGTGTAACTTGGTCTGCAGGAGCACTTATTTCTTCTTTGGGAATCTATGGTATCTATTATTTACTTGCATTTGCAGAATTTCAAGTGTATATACATATATGTATGTACATTTCTATTTATCTATTTTTTGGTTCCATGGACTGCTTTGCTTTTATCTTTATCTTGTTTTTTTTGACTTTTCATTTTTCTGCAGAACTGTCCTGTTTATTTGTTTCATTTGTGTGTGTTTCACCATACTTTTCTACATCTCTGGACCTTATATGTACGTAAGACTGTATTTGGAACTTAATTCTACTATGATTTACTATTGTCTTTGTGAAGCCCAAGATTTTCTGTGTTTCAGACTTTGGTCTTTAGAGATTTATATTTTATTTTAGGATTTAATTAATTATTTTCTTTACTGTTTAGTGAATAAGGAAGAGGCTCCCAAGTTTCAAAATGTTTGAATTATTACTCGAATAAAGTTTTTCTAATTTTTCCTTAAAGTGATTCAATGATTAATTTACCAATTAATTGAGTTTATTAAATTTGGATGTTAACTCTAAAGGGAGATCAAATGGAAAATACCCTAATTGGGGTTAATTGGGGTCATTAAGGACCCAATAGTAATTTTGAGAAAAACCAGGGACTAGAATGAAATTGCTTCTCTCTCTCAGCCGAGGGACTTTCATGTAAAAGAAAAGAAATAGGAGGACTCAAATACAATTTTGCGAGTAAATCATGTAGAGAGAGTGCTCAAAGGAAACGAACGGCCAGGATTAGATAATCAAGGGATTGTGAGTAAGTTCGAGGCAATCAGATGGAGATCGATCTAATCGTCCATTTTAATCAGTTATGACTAATATAAGTATGAACCTACGATACGGGTCAATCCAAATCGTCCATCTAAGGGAACAATTTGAGTTCGAGGCAACCGGGACTGATCCAGCCGCCTATCACGATGAAATCGTGGTCGTTGATCCAAGATAGAGGCGATCACGAGGCAAGATGATGGAATGAGGACTACGGGATCGCTAGATTGTATTGGGTCGTCCGATGGAGAAAGCGGATCGCGAGGCAGCCCAGGCCATCTTCTCCAGCGTATCGCCACCGCGTACGTCGCCTTGAAGAAAATCCTCGCCATCGGACTTCTAGAAGCAGCGTTTAAATTAAAATATAAAGTGTTATCTGAACTCAAATATCATCTTTGAGATTGATCCAAACTCCATCGAGAGCTCTATAAATAGGGAGAGACCCCGGTATCTCACTTCCTTTTTATCGGTCGAAAGCCAGAGCCACCACCGTCACCACCACTGTAAGGGCTGAGAGATAGAAAGACGGAGAGTGGAAAGAATGTTAAGGAGCGCGTTCGCAGTTGTTGGGGTCATCTCCAGGAAAACAAAGAGAGAGGGAAGGAACTCCAACGAAGGGCGAACTCATCGGACGATAGTTTCCGGTGAGTCTCTCTCTTTGTGTTGAATTTTATTTTGAAAGTTATGCATGCATGTAGCAAAGTGATGGCGCCTTGAGAGAGAGGGAGAGAGCATGGGACTCTCCGTTTTCTTCTGTCGAGGGGTTGAGCGTCGGAGGACAGAACTCCGATGAGGATAGAGGAAATCAGGGAACCCTGCTTAGGGAGCCCTCACAATGCGCAGGCGGCCTCCGACGATCAAAACCTTGAGACAAAGGTGACTCCGGCTACCCAGGCACCGCCGGAAACGGCCGCGCTTCTCTCCGGTAATCCACGGGCTGGAGGTTGAAGATGAACCTGTGCTAATGGGTCGGGTTTACTGTTAAACAGGTCTAAACAATAACGGGTCTGATTTTATTAAGGTAAAAAGGTTGAGTCAATTATGTTTTGGTTTGGTCAGTTAAGGTGGCTAATGGCTCAATCAAATCAGTTTGATTTGGGTCCAACTTAAGGCTAGATGATCGAGTCTAGTCAAGTGTTTGGGCTTGGGTTGATTTAAAGAATGAAGGCTTGGCTCAATCAATTAAGGTGTAACTTGGTTAGGTCAGGACCTATTAATTGGACTTGGGTTCAATCAATTTTTATTTAAATCAACTTGGTTTATTGAGCTGTTTTGAATTTGGGCTTGGGCTAGTGTGGTAAAGAAAAAAAAAAAAATATATATATATATATATATGCAAGGGATAAGAGTGGAACCCAAGACCCCCACCATCACCATAGAGAATCTTAACCACTAGTCTATGGTGGCGTGTTTAGTAAAATGGTGAGGTCTTACTTAGAAAAGGGTCAAGTTATGATCAAAGATGGGATCAACCATGGACCACTACTGAGATAGTCATGTGCATCTAAATATATAGGAGTCATGCATGATCGTCGTTACTGATATAGATTCTGATATCAGATTTGAACATAGCAACACGTCAAGAGGAAATCCAGTACATTCCAAACATTGCAACTTGAAGTAAGTTACCTCTCCCTAGTTTCTACTAGTCATCGGGTTCCTTGATTTTATTGTTGCTATTTCTTTTAGCATGTCTATTGCCCATCTGTTTTTGGAATGCGTGCACAAAGTTTGTTTCCTTCTTTGTATGTGCATGGTCGAAGTGCCGGAAATTTATTTCATTGTCTGTGGTTGGTTTGTTCGTTGGGCACACCGCCCTGTGACCGACATTTGATCAAGGACACATGGTCTTATGTGCTGGTCAGGCAAGTGTGCGCCAGGTGAGTTCTTATTCTGCCGGTTCAGTGGAGCAAATGCTCATGTAGAGCGCTTAAGGCTGAGGGCACCCTGATGTTCTGATAGTTCCATGCCAGGGGGAGGATACCCTGGTAGTCCAACCTATTAGTGGGACGATATACTGACCGTGTCGACACGTACGAGAGACCGAGGTCGATTCCAGATGAGGCTGGGTGCTGACTGGAGAAGTTTGTTGTTTCTTAATCTAGGAGTTTCTTCTTTCCTAGTCTCCTAGAATTTTGTTTGTGCGGGGCATGGCCCCGGTTGTCTGACTTGTTGACTGTTGATCATCATTGACATAAGAAGTAGCAGGTAGCAGGCTGAATTAGGTGATGTTATTTATATATATATGTGTATATATTTATGTTTTATTCTTGTCCTGAATCAGGTGACATTATTTTTGATTTATTTTGTTGGTTGTATGATTGATACTTTGTGGTACTTGTGTTGTTGCATACTTTGTATTAGAAGAATACAACTTCTCGATTTCTTTGCCAAGGCTGATTTCACAAGTGGTACTCTCATATTTTTAATGCTGACTTTTGCTAATTTTATTTCATGTATAGGATTTCAGGGAGAGCATTATGATGCTGCTACTGATAAGGATGATGATGATATGCTGCTGCTTGTGTTGATTTTGGTTGAAATTTTGCCTATCCATGAAGAAATACAAACAATGTTTTGGTTCACAACTGGCCAATGCTTGACACAAGATGTCCATGTTTGTATTGAACCTATTAGTTAAAGTGAATGATTTTAGAGAAATCATGTTTGTATAGAACTTGTAAGTTAAAGTGAATGTCTTCAGAGAAATCATTTTTTGTAAATGATGATATGGTTGTACAAGCAAATATTTATTAGAGTGTAATTAATCCAATAGTTTGCTTTGATTTACCCCTCTTTTGTGGTCCTTGTGTTGTATATATTTTCTATCTTGTTGAATAGGTATTGGAATGTGTTTGGTTCAAGTGAAAAAGCAGAGTGAAGCCAAAAGATAATATCTATATCTATCTATATATATATATATATATATATATATATATATATATATATATATATGGATTAATAAATGTTTGCACACTATGAAGAAGAACAACAAATGCAAAAAATAGTTGTAAAGCATGAAGAAAAATATAAAAGTGTATAAAATTTTACCTATATATATATATATATATATATTGTTGATGCCAAAAACTGGTTCGCCTCACGCTTTGGTTGCTGTTGCCTCGTGATCTGGTCTAAGCCTTTGACAAACGGTTAAAATTTGTAATTGATGTTGACGCTTACTTCAGGTTTCGAACATTGGATGCTTTGGAATGCCGGGTGTTCTGGAGGAATATGTGGAGGCGATCAGATCGATGAGGATGATCGGAATTGTCACCTTTTGGTTTCTGGTTACTTGGGTGAATCTGTAAAAAGGAGAGGAAGTGATCGGAATTGGGCCTTTCTGCCCGGATTTAACTCCGATGATTAAGTCAGAAGTCTTGTGAGAAAGAAGAGGGTTTGGTAAACTTTTAGACTTCTTGGGCACAGGTTAGTTGATTGTTCAAGTCCCCTTTCTTACTATAGTTGTTCTTCTTTTATAGAAAAGTTGAAGGCGGTTTAGGAAAATATCTGGAAAGGCGGTTGTGGAAATATCTCGTGAGGCGGTGAGAAAATATCTACCTATTGTGTAGGTAAGTAGAGAATATCTGCCCCTTGTAGAGGCAAGTGGATAATATCTACTTACTGTAGAGGCGTTAGATATTTTGTTCCTTAGGAAATTATTTGGCCATTAGCACCTCAGGTTTCGGATGAGAAGGTTTTGGATTTGCTTAATTCCGATCAGATTTGTTTGTAGAGCTGAAAATAGTTGAAAGATAGCAAACGCCTCATTCTCAATTACCGATCTGAATTTTGCTAGAAAAGCAGTAACAGAAGATTTAATATTGGGTGATATTGCCACGTGGCTAGAGGGATGTGGCCCCGTGCTTAACACGTGACCATTTGGGTAGGTGACACGTGTTTTGCCAAATATTTCCGTAACATTAGTCCCCCCCAAAGTGTACTTGTTCGAAAAATCTGAGTGAGGAGTGAGCTAGGCGCACTTTTCGCTTGGTTCGAGAACAAGTATTTTCCTTAGTTGGCAAGTCTATATAGGTGTAGATATCTGTCTCTAGGATGGTAAGGCCTATGTGCTTTTAATAGGTGACTGATACTTGTTTCTTTTAGCCAATTTTTTGGTGTTGTCTTTTCGTTATTTTGAATCGAGGTCTGAATACACTGAATCTTTCCCCGGAGTTTTCGCCTATAGTGTCAATAGGTTTTTCTATTTAAGGAGCTTGTATGGATAGTGTTCTTTATTCATTCTATTCTTATCTTTGTACAATGGCTCTTCCTCAGCGTTTATCTTTTTTCAAGTTTTTCACTTTCACTCTTTCTACTCGTCATTTGTGAATTCCAGTTTCTTTTTATGAACACCTAAAGGGATTGAGGATTGGAGTTGTTCACTTGGTGAGTCCGAACGGCTGTTTATGGCAGTCTCTTCTGGTTATTGATGAGGACACAGGTGAGATCTGTTTTGAGGATGGATGGGAGATTTTTCATGTTGATCACGATGTTGAGGCGGGAGATCTTCTAGTCATTACCTATGCAGGGGGCACACGTTTCGAATTTGAAATATTCGGAAGTGACTCCTGCCTCAAAGAAGTGGACCCTAATCTTCGCCCACGCGTTTTACCGGGGTTTACTAGTGATGACGAGGATAGCGACAGTTGTGGAAGTCCATGCATCTCTTCCGAATTTTGTCCGAGCGAGTCATCGGACGGATCCATTGGATCCATTAACTAGGAAAATTCCGATGGATAACAGTGTTTGTTATGGTTCGGGTTTAATGTAACTGTTTTTGTCATGAATAAATAAAGTTTGTCATTTTGTTTATAAACTCTTTGATTTCTTCAAGAAATGATCGCTTGTAATCCTATGTTGGGATGTGTGTTTTGTCTTTTATGGTATTAGCTTTATTTTTTACATTGTATAGTGCCTATTATTCCCTGGGGAGACACGTGTTTTTCACACTGTTTCGTATTTAAAGGGAGAAGGTGGCGCGACGTGTGCGGCGTGAGCTTTGTCAACGTCATGATGGGCGCGGCTACCCATGTGTGTCAGGCGGCGTTTGGTATGCTGACGTTTAAGATGGAATTTTGAATCGTTTAAGGAGAAATAATGATGGTCATCTGAACGGTCCGGATTTGGGGACTTTTGGTTCAACGGTCTGACTGGGATGTAGTTTTGGGATCTAACGGCCAGGGGTTCATCTCCCTTTCATATAACAATTCGGAGAAGGTTTATTTCGAAATAGTGCCTTCTTCAAGCTCTCTTCTTCTCCGGCGAGCTTTGTTCTTAAGTTTTCTGTGTTTTTTTACCTCTTTTTCTTCTAAGGTAATGGCTAGTGATTCTAGTGCATCATCTTCCTCTAGTTCTTCTCATGAATCTGCTACTTCCCAACCACCTTCGATCCCTTCTCCGTCTGAACCCATAGTCTCTGTCGCGATTTCAGGTGGGTCTGGGGATGTTCCGCTCCAGGGTTTGAGGATTCATCCCGCTTCTAAAGTGATGGGTAAAGGATCTGACACCTTCATAAGCCTTCTTGAGCAGAAGGATGTTGATAGTTTGGTAGATAAGTTTGAAATAGATAGTTCTTTGTTTGAGGTTAGGGTTCCATGTTCTGGGGAGAAGGCATGTTCTCCTAGGGAGAAGGAGATAGCCATCTACCAAGATGCGCTGTTGGGTAGTCTTAGGATTCCTTTTTCTAATTTTGCCAAGGCTATTTTAGAAGAATATCGTTTGTGTCCTTCGCAATTAACTCCGAATTCTTGGAGATTGCTCAACGGCTTTGTTATTGTGTTCAATAATTATGGGGTAAATCCGACTATTCGTTGGTTCCGTATGTTATTTAGTCTACACCTAGAGTCTAATGCCGACTGGTATTACTTCTCGGCTCGTTCCGGAAGGAAGTTTCTAGGTAAAGTCCCTACTTCCATTAAACGATGGAAGAGTAAGTTTTTCTTTGTCAAAAGTAAATCCGAGTGGGATGTCCTAACCAAGTGGGAGGTTCCCCGAACGGATATCGCTTGTGAGGAGATGACAAAAGAAGAGGGAGTTCTTTTTAAATCAATGACGGGGATTTCTGGGGTTTACATGGATACTTTCTTGACAAAGGAAAATCTCCTTAGATGTCGTTTAATAGTAGCTACTAGTAGGGTTTCTTTATGCATCTAACTTTGTTTAGTATTGAGTCGTGATATCTAACATGCTTCGGAATTTATCCTTGTAGGAAATCCGATGGATGATGATTTGGATCTTGCTAGGGGCATCTTGGCCTCTCTCGAGAATGAAGTTCATCGACCCTTGCCTCATGGGTGAAAGAAGAAGGAAGTAGAGTCCAGCAAAGGCGCTGATACTTCCAAGGAAGAAAAAAAGAAGAGAAGGAGACAAGACGTCGATCCTCCGAAGAAGAGGGTTAAAGGCGACCCCGTCATAGGGTCCTCCCAGGAGAGGAGGACGAAGAGAAAGAATTCCGAGGACGCGTCAGGTCCATGAATTATGGGAAAACAGGCGAATTCGCCTCATCAAGGGATTCTCTCGGCTTTAGCTCCAATTCCAGAGGACCTCTCTCCTAGTCGGCCAGAGGATATCCTCCTTAGGGAGGTGAGGGTATACTTCTTAAGGTTATATATTGTTCCATTAAGAATTTTTGACTTAGTTTTATTTTATAAGTGGAGGCAGGAGAAGCGGTTCTTCTGGACAAGCTAAGGGAAGTAGATTTGGTTCTCAAAGGACCGGCAACTCAACGGAAGGAATTGCCTTCAGAGGATATCCCTTTTCGGGATGCCGCGTCCGTGAGGAATGTTTTGATGGCCATGAGGCCTGAATAGCTTTCTACTAAACTTAGAGAGGCTGGAAGGGAAGAGGCTACTCGCCAGCTTTTCCGTTCGGCTATGACGGTAAAAACTATACTTGTACTTCTTTTACTCCCTTGTTCGTTATTATCACCTATAATTCATTTTTTATTTCTGTAGACTGCTCAATGGGGCGGGCCGAGTTAGCAATCTTTGTCAAGAAGACTTGACAAAGATGGAGGCGAGTAGGGCAGAGGTTGCCCAACTAAGCTCTAGGGTGGCAGTATTAGAGGAAAAAGAGAAGAAACAGCTTGCTGTTATTCGCGCCCATGAGCAAGATAAGATAGAGAGGCTTCAACAGTTGGCTGCTATGGAGAAAGAGAAGAATGATTTAGCGGCCAAGCTGTTAATTCCGAGGGCTCTCTCCGTGCTGCTGAAGGGAATATCAAGAAATTACAAGATGAATCTAGCGGTTTGAAAGAGGAACTTAAATCCGCTCAAGTTGGGCGAGCTGAAGCCCGATGGGAGTTAAAGTTGAAGATTGCTGATCTTACTGCCGTCCAGACTGAGCTGGAGGAAGTTAAAGGGGAGCGTGACGCGCTAAAGGAAGACCTAGCTTCCAGAAAAAAGGCTCCTAAATCCGACTCGCAAGAAATGAAAGATTTAAGTGAACGAGCGGACAAGTTGGAAAAGGAGGTCACTCGGCTTAGGGCGCGAGCGAAAGAGGGGGCTACACGTGTATATTCATTAGTGCAATAGGTGGGTCACTATGTTCCTCCTGTGGAAGTTTTATCGATGGGGCTTGTTGGAGTTTTAAAGAAGTTTACAGAACTGAAGGAGCAGCAAATTATAAAGGCTCCCGAGGCCCCAGCCCCATCATATGAAATTCTGACTCAAACTTCCCAAGAAGCAGTTGAACATCAGGATCCTTCTTTAAGTAAAGATATAGAAGGTCCTAGTACTTAGGGATTTTTATGAGATGTTTTTGTGACTATCCAAGTGTTTTGAATGTAACTTCTATTTATGGAAATGAAATACAAACCTTTATTTTGGTGAAGATTTATTTCCGAGTCATGGTTACTTTTAACCATTTAAGAAATCCTTCGCAAAGTCCTTCTTCTTTTTCCATTTGGCTTGTAAGTTAAGCTTCATGGCAAGCTCTTCTCTTCCGAGTCCAATCGTGGGACTTTGATTTGCTAAATAAGATCCTTGTCTTTGTGAATGAGATTGTTGCCTCATATTTCGATCGAGATTTTTGTCCCATGCTCTGGATGAGAATTGTCTCTTATCCTTGTAGGATAATTTTTTTCTGCCTCATCTTATAGGGACGAGAGATTTTTCTTTTGTCTCATCTTTTAGGGATGGGTTTTTCACGTCATCTTCATTTGGAATTTTTGAACAGAAATTTATGTTTTATTTCATGAAACATTTAGGAGACTGCTACAGAATTCATTGATAGTAGCGTCGCATGTGTTCAGCATGAAATGGACGCTTGAGCGTTTTTCCTTCCATATTGACGAGATAATAAGTGCCCGCTCGGACAATCTTCTGTATGACGTAAGGGCCTTCCCAGTTAGGAATTAGTTTCCCCGTTCGGCTTTTGTTTCCCTAGAATTCATTTTCTCTTAAGACCAGATCGCCGATTTGGAAGAAGATCCTTTTTACCCTTGTGTCGTAGAACATTTTTACTCTTTGGCGATAGATTGCTGCCTTTGTTTATGCAGCTTCTCTTCGCTCTTCAAGTAGGTCAAGTTCCGCTCGGAGATTCTTCTCATTTTCTTCTGATGAAAAAGTTTGTTGTGTCCGTAAGGTAGGCATTTCTATTTCTGCGGGGATGACTGCTTCTGCCCCATAAGTAAGAGAGAATGGAGTTTCCCCTGTGGGGGTTCTTGTAGTTGTTCGATAAGCCCAAAGAGCGCTCGGAATTTCCTCAACCCAATTAGTTCCATTTTTGGACACCCGGGTTTTAAGAGCTTGGAGCAAGGTGCGATTCGTTACTTCTACTTGGCCGTTGGCTTGAGGATGCGTCACAAAAGTTAGTCTGGATTCAATTCCGAGATCGGAACAAAAAGTTTTGAAAGCCTTGTTATCAAATTGTCCCCCATTATCAGTAATGAAGGCGACCGGAATTCCGAATCGGCAGATAACAGTTCGCCATAAGAATCCTTCACAAGCCTTCTCTGTGATCTTGGCCAAGGGCTCAACTTCTACCCATTTAGTGAAATAATCGATAGCAACTATCAAAAATTTCATTTGTCGAATCGAAGTAGGAAATGTCCCTAGAAGATCAACTCCCCAAATAGCAAACGGTCGAGGACTGACAATTGGCGTAAGCAGTGTTGGCGGTCGTTTTTGAATCTTGGAATGCCGTTGGCAGGCATCGCATTTTTGAGCGAACGCCACCGCATCTTGAGTTAAGGTTGGCCAATAATAGCCTTGTCGAAGGACTTTATAACTCAAGGCCTTACCTCTTATATGATCTCCTCCAATGCCTTCATGAATTTCTTGAAGGATATAATTGGCTTCTGTGGGGCGTAAGCATCGCAAAAAGGGTTGTGTATAGGACCGTTTATACAGATGTTCGCCAATCATATTGTACTGAGCGGCTTTGTAAGAAATCCGTCTGGCTTCTGTCTTGTTGGATGGTGCAGGTCCACCTTGTAGGTAGTTTCTGATGGGATCAATCCAACATGACTCTTCTTCTGAACTTTGTACTTCTCCCACCAGCCCCTCAATAGTTTTTGCTCGAAGGTACTGTAGATTGATAGAGAGTTTTGTATGTCTATTAGGTGCAGTGGCTTTCTTAGATTAAGCGTCTGCCTCTTCATTTTGTGCTCGACGGATTTTTTCAATCTGGAAATGAGTGAAGTATGGAACTATTCTCTTCACTACTGCCTGATACTTGACCATATTCTCCTCCTTAGTTT
Source organism: Dioscorea zingiberensis (assembly GCA_026586065.1). Classification (NCBI taxonomy): domain Eukaryota; kingdom Viridiplantae; phylum Streptophyta; class Magnoliopsida; order Dioscoreales; family Dioscoreaceae; genus Dioscorea; species Dioscorea zingiberensis. The sequence goes on along the minus strand of CM048820.1, from coordinate 30,035,938 downwards.
CAAAACTGCCCAGTATATGACCAACGACTAGTTGTGAGTCGGAATATACATGTAGATGCTGAATTCCGAGCCCCCGGGCTAAATGTAACCCTGCGATGAGGGCTTCATATTCGGCCTCGTTGTTAGTTGTTCGGAATTGGAACGTAAGAACTGTTGAAATTTTCCACTTTGAGGGAGAATAAAGGACGAAACCTGCCCCTGATTTTTCTTCTGTTGCTGATCCGTGACATATAAAGACCATAGGACAATAGAGCTTTCTTTTGGATCCTGTGACAGGATTACATCTCCATTCATGGGAATGGTTAATTCCGCGATGAAATCGGCTAGTACTTGAGCCTTGATCGTCGTTCGTGGCTTATAAGTGAGATCAAACTCACCCAATTCTATTACCCACTTGGCTAAGCGTCCGAAATTTTCAGGTTTATGAAGAACTTGTTTTAGGGGTTGATCAGTCAACACAATAACTTTGTGAGCTTGAAAATAAGGCCTCAATCTCCGTGTGGATGTGATAAGGGCGAAAGCTAGCTTTTCGAGTGGCAGATACCTTGACTCAGCGTCGTTAAGGATCTTACTTGTATAATAGACAGGCTTCTGAATTCCCTTATCTTCTCTTAACAGAATTGCAATGACCGCTCGAGGAGCAGCGGCTAAATAGATATAAAGCTCCTCCCCTGCTTGTGGTTTGGCTAGCAACTGGGGCGATCGGAGATAATCTTTAAGCCCCTGGAAGGCTTTTTCACATTCTTCTGTCCACTCCATCTTTGGCGCTTTACGCAAGGCTTGGAAGAGTGGAAGGTTTTTCTCACCGGCTTTAGAGATAAATCTTCCGAGAGCTGCTAGGCTTCCATTAAGCCGTTGTACTTCTTTAAGACTTTTGGGTCATCCCATGTCAAGAATGGCTATGATCTTTTCTGGATTTGCTTCTATTCCTCTTTGAGTCAGTATAAATCCTAGAAATTTTCCTGATCGGACACCAAATGCACACTTGTTCTGATTTAGGCGCATATTGTAAGTCCGAAGTGACTGAAAGGCTTCCTGTAAATCCGATAGATGATCTTTGGTTTTTCGACTCTTTACCAAGATGTCATCTACATAGGCTTCGACATTTCTACCAATTTGTTCTTTAAATACTGTACTAATGAGCCTTTGGAAAGTGGCTCCGGCATTCTTTAGACCAAACGGCATCACCTTATAGCAGTAAGTTCCCTTGCTAGTAATAAAGGATGTTTTTTCTTCATCACCTATGGCCATTCGGATTTGATTGTAGCCTGAGAAGGCATCTAAGAAACTTAGCATTTCATGCCCTGCCGTAGAGTCAACCAAGTCATCAATTGAAGGTAGAGGAAATGAATCTTTCGGACAAGCTTTATTGAGGTCCGCAAGATCCACGCACATTCTCCATTTCCCGGACGGCTTTTTGACCAGAACCACATTAGCCAACGAGTCTGGATAGTTCACCTCTCGGATAAATCTTGCCTTCAAAAGGGTTGACACTTCTTCTTCTGCAGCCTTCTGCCTTTCTGGGGCGGAATTTCTCCTTTTCTGTTTAACGGACTGATCTATGCTGAGGTGGTGTTCAATGACATCACGTTTTACACCCCGCATGTCCTCTGAGGACCAGGCAAAAAGATCAGAATTCGTCCTTAGTATTGCCATGAGGTTTTTTTGCTGTACTGTTGTCAAATCCGCACCAATCCGCACGGTACACTCCAATCTAGTTGTATCCAGAGGAATGATAAGCAATTCCTCAACTGGGGTTGGTCGGAGTTCTTTATCTTCTTGTTCTGCTATTCTGTTAACCAACATGGCCTCTGAAGCTCTTGTTTTGCCTCTATTTTGAGTTGTTCCTTTGAGGGTTGAGGCGTAACATTGTCGTGCCAAGGGTTGATCCCCTCTTACTTCTCCACTGCCACTCTCGGTCGGAAATTTTAGGAGAAGATGATAAGTAGAAATTATTGCCTTTAAGGCGTTAAGGGTTGGACTACCAAGAATCACATTATAGCTTGTTGCACAGCGTACAACTAGAAAATTTGTTGTTACTGTTGATGATCTTGGCGAATTTCCTACAGTAACTGGCAAGGAGATCATTCCTTCTGGTTGTACCACTCCTCCAAAAAATCCCACTAAAGATGATTTTATGGGGAGTAAGTTGTCCGCATCGTACCTCATTTTTTCAAAGGCGCTCCAAAAGAGTATATCCACTGAACTTCCACTGTCTATCAGGACTCTTTTCATTTGGAAGCTGGAGACCATGATGGCAATGACTAAGGCGTCGTCATGAGGATGGCGAACCCTGCTGACATCATTATCATAAAAAATGATAGGAGCCATAGGCCGAGACCTTCTTTGTGAGACTCCTGTCTCTTGTGCAACTCCCACCATTCGGGCATAGCTTTTCCGAGAGGTGGAACTTTCACCACCACAACCAGGACCACCACTAATAAATCCGACCATCTCCCTTTTTCTCCTTCAGGTTGTGAAGTTTCAGGTCCCTCTTGAATATCAAGGTTAATGTATTGCTCTAGTTGTCCCCTTCTAACGACATCTTCTATAACGTTCATCAAATGAGTACACTTTTCTGTGTCATGTCCTCTAGCTTGATGAAACTTGCAATATCTCTTACTATTCTTTTGTCGTTCCGGATTCTTTGCAGGTTCTGGCCATGTCAAGATTTTTTGATCCTGGATTTGCATAAGGATATGGCTTCTAGTTTGGTTTAGTGGGGTATGGTGATCATATCTGACTATTTTCCCTTCTTTTGGGGATTCTCTAGGCTGTAGCATGTGTCGATGAGGACGTGTTGAAGATTCCAGACCTCTATTTTCACTTTAGTTTCCCTACGTGATCTTCCTTCCCTTCGGATTTCTGTGGGTCTCCTGTTGAAACTATGATGGGTTTTTTCTTTCTTGATTTCTGTAGGGATGTGTCGAGCCTCTCCCTCCCAACCCATATAAATTTCATCAGAATTGATATACTTTTGGGCGTGGATCATGAGGGCAGGGATGGTTTTTGGTGGATCCAAAGTGAGGGAAAAACGGAAAGGAGATTCTAGCAAACCCTCCATCAAGATGGTTACAGCCATTCGCGGAATAAGGTCCGCAACATTTGCTGCTTCATATATGAAACGATTGAGGTAGGCTTGGAGTGTTTCACCCCCTCGTTGCTTAACGCGGAGAAGGGTAGATGGGGTTTTCTTTTGCTTTGAATAATTAGCAAAATAAGCTAGAAAGCGGTCTGCTAAAACTTGAAAAGAAGAAATTGTGCTAGATGGAAGATCAACAAACCAGTCTTGCGCTTTTTCCTCTTAGGTGGCAGGAAAAGCTCGGCACATACAGGCATCAGTGATTCCAGAGAGCAACATCTTTGATCGGAAAGACTTCAGGTGACAGGACGGATCGGTTTTGCCCTCATATGCAGTCATAGCAGGTGGTTGAAAACTGTCAGGAACCTGCTCATCCAGTACTTCCTTGATAAAAGGAGAGCGTATATCGGGAACTCGCCGTTCGGACATTCGGTTTCCTCGAGAGGGGCCCTGTCGCTGTGTTCTTCTGTTAACAGTTGGGACAGACGGACTATTCCGTTTTGTTCTTGTGGTAGCTTGCTCTCGACGTCGAACGGAGGGAGGTTCCGAACTGGCGGAGAAGGCGGTCCTCTCTCTTCTTTCTCCATAGGTGCGGGTCCTTGTCCTCCCTCTACTTTTGGAATTAGCTAATGGGGTTGTCGGCATATTTGGTGGAATTTGTGTTGGTCGGAGTGGTGGATGGGCCAAAGTGTGAACAGCTTAAGCCAACTGCTCTAATTGTTTAGGCATAGTGAGATAAAATTCTGGGATGCGTCACTGGGCTACAATGGATGGATTTTTCGACGGAGGTAAGATGTTTGGATTTTCAGGTGAATTCCCCCCATTCCTCCGAACTTCACTGTGTATTTCGATATTGCCAGGCGCTCCTTGTTCTTGGATTCGTTTAGATTTTCTGGTAGTAATCATTTAGCTTTTCGTAAGGTCCCTACGCTGCATCGCGCCAAATCGCTGATGCCAAAAACTGGTTCGCCTCACGCTTTGGTTGCTGTTGCCTCGTGATCTGGTCTCAGCCTTTAACAAATGGTTGAAATTTGTAATTGATGTGGACGCTTACTTCAGGTTTTGAACATTGGATGTTTTGGAATGTCGGGTGTTCTGGAGGAATATGTGGAGGCGATCGGATCGTTGAGGATGATCGGAATTGTCGCCTTTTGGTTTCTGGTTACTTGGGTGAATCTGTAAAAAGGAGAGAAACTGATCGGAATTGGGCCTTTCTGCTCGGATTTAACTCCGATGATTAAGTCGGAAGTCTTGTGAGAAAGAAGAGGGTTTGGTAAACTTTTAGACTTCTTGGGCACAGGTTAGTTAATTGTTCAAGTCCCCTTTCTTACTATAATTGTTCTTCTTTTATAGAAAAGTTGAAGGCGGTTTAGGAAAATATCTGGAAAGGCGGTTGTGGAAATATCTCGTGAGGCGGTGAGAAAATATCTACCTATTGTGTAGGTAAGTGGAGAATATCTGCCCCCTGTAGAGGCAAGTGGATAATATCTACTTACTGTAGAGGCGTTAGATATTTTCTTCCTTAGGAAATTATGTTGCCATGAGCACCTCAGGTTTCGGATAAGAAGGTTTTGGATTTGCTTAATTCCGATCTGATTTGTTTGTAGAGCTGAAAATAGTTGAAAGATAGCAAACGCCTCATTCTCAATTACCGATCGGAATTTCGCTAGAAAAGCAGTAACAGAAGATTTAATATTGGGTGATATTGCCACGTGGCTAGAGGGATGTGGCCCCGTGCTTAACACGTGGCCATTTGGGTAGGTGACACGTGTTTTGTCAAATATTTCCGTAACATATATATATATATATATATATATATATATATATAGGGTTATGATACAATGGGACCGGCAGGACATCCGGCCTTCCCATTGTATTATAACCCTATCTTGATATATATATATATATATATATATATATATATAGGGTCATGTTATTATGAGGTCGGCCTTACTACTATTCAAGTAAGGTCGTCTCATTTTAACCAATTTTGAGAGTGTTCTTGGGGTTTCCAACCGTACGGATGGAAATAACATCAAAAAATAAGATAACATGTCAGTTTTCATACAATTTGGTGACCGTATGATTATTCATCTTAACGGGTGAGAATTTATTAAAATCTTAACGGGTTAAATTTTCACCCTTTAAGATGAATGATCATACAATCACCAAATTGTATGAAAATTGCCAGTTAGATTATTTTTCGATGTTCTTTCAATCCGTACGGTTGGATTTGTAAACAACGCTCTCAAATTGGGTGAAAATGAGGCGACCTTACTTGAATAGTAGTAAGGCCGACCTCATATAACATGACCGTATATATATATATAGTTATTATATATATATGTATATATATATATATATATATAATAACTATATATATATATATATATATATATATATATATATATATATATATATATATATATATATTCTGATAATATGATAATATAATAACTATCTCTATATATATAAAAATTATAAAAAATTTATAGATAAATACTAATGGATATATATAGTTAAAATAAAAAATTATATATATATATCTATATCTATATCATGACAGGGTTATGATACAATGGGGCGGCCAGATGTCGAGTCGGACCCATTGTATCATAACCCATATATATATACTAACTCCCAAACACAGTAAAAAACAAAAAAAAAAAACAAAAAACAAAAAAAACAAAACAAAACCCTAACCCACCCCATGAACAGCTTCATAGAGTGGGCCGGCCGCAAGTTGAGGCCGGTCGGACTCTATCAAGAGTCTATATATATATAGTACAATTAATTGTACTAATTGGTCTAATTTTAAATAAATGGGATTAACTTCATTTCAGTAAAACAATGCAAGTATAGGACGAAATTATACATCATAATTGAATTTTTATCTTATTAGAAATTATTATACATCATAATTTTTATCTTATAGGACCTTAAATTACAAAACAATATAAAAATGGGTAACCTCACCACCCCTCAGAAGTGATGACCATAAACCCAGATTTCCGCCAACCAAACACCCAGAAGTGTGGAACTCAAACTTCCAAACCCCTACTTCCGTGAACCAAACAGCGGAAGTGTACGGAAGTGGCTCTTCACTTCCGCTATCCAAACACCACAAACTCCAACTTCCAAATGGAACTTTGAGTTCCATGGAAGTGTCACTTCTGGACTTCCAAAACTTTGGTGGACTTCCAGCAACCAAACACGCCCTAAGTGATTGAATCTGTATGAATAAATGTTTCCACTATATTTATTATTATTATTATTATTATTATTATTATTATTATTATTATTATTATTATTATTATTATTATTATTATTATTTATTTTGTTTTCTATAAATGTTATTTTCAATTTTTTACTAATTCCATTTTATTTCTTTAATTTTATTCCCTCACACTTTTACAAGAGTAAGAAAATATACAAAAATAAGCGAAAAAGCAAAAACCCTAAATGCCCATTAATTTTATCTTCTCTAGCTTCTCGCCTTCGAATCACTAGCACTGAGAATCTAAGGACGGCACGACCGCCATGAGATTCCCCTCTTTGATAAGTACCTTGAATGCGAACCTTGTGTTATCAACCGTGATCCTCCGGCTCTCTCGGACAAGCGCCGGCTGCCACTTGCCGGCGAATGCGAGCAGCACCAGTACCGTGATCCACGTCACAACGATGGTTGTCACCTCCATAGCGAGTCATATGCAAAATCCGCAAGTATACGAGTAATATCAAGTAATAAAGTGAACTATGAAAAGTCGGATGCCGAACCCACAAGGAACAAGAAGTACTAGTACTAACTATCCATCTATTATCTAATCTAACCAAGATTTAGTGATGTCTTAATCTAGAAAATAAATATAAGAAAACCTACAAATTTGATATCAGTAATGATGAGATTGAATCTTGGGGTAAATCAATACTGATAAGGTGGTATTCGGGCAATGAATCCATTCGGGTTCTCATAAAGATAGATAATGAATATGAATGTCACAAGTTGCAATGGATTGGACCAAGAGTTCCTAAGATGTTTTCACTCCCCCTCTCGAGGCGAATTACTAACTTAGTGCCCTTACTAATGATGTTCTAGGGAACCTATATATTGGAAAAATTGTGGGAATAAGACATATTAAAGACTCACTCTCTGTACACTCATAATCCTCTCTATTGAGGTATGCCCACACATGGGGAGGCTCTCGCTTCTTCCCCCGGTGCGTCGAATTAGATAATCTGGGCTCTCCAATGTAGATTACACAAATACAATGAATGACACACAATAGATCTCAATCATGGAAAAAAAAACTATATAATCATTAACAATCAAAATCAAAGTTCATACATAACCCAAGGGTTCATAATGCCCAAATACCTAAAATATTAGTTCCTCATCAAAGGGGAACACAAATCCAATACAAGAAAAGGAGAAAACATCAAAATAAACTCAATTAAACCTTCCTCCAATGTTCCCTCCTCTGTTTGGGTGTAGATTGGACCGTTGATGATGATCTCCCTTAAAGCCCTAGCTCGTTCCCAAGAGGATCCTTTCAAACCCTAGCCATCAATGAACTCCAAGATCTCCAAGGCGGCCCAAAAGGTGGCCAAAGGCCAAGAGATACCCCCATAACCCTAGAACGTTGGTATTTATAGGGGTTAAGACCTTTGCAAAGTATCTCACCCATTTAGGTTCATGTGGGGCCAAGTTATGTGAAAATCAGGTGTAAATCTGTCCCAAAAATAGGCCATATAGGCATCTATACAGGCGTATACGGGCCCGTATATTCCTGAAAATTCGTTGCCCAAGTCCGGGCCGTATGCGGGCCCGTGTAGAATGCAGGTACATTTGTACGGCCGTATATCAGACCATATGGTACCCTATATGGGAAAAATATAAGAAGTTGGAATTACTGTAACAACCGTCCGTACGGGTCTATACTTGTGGCCATATGGGCCCATACGCTTTCCCATATGCCTCTCAAATAGCCATGTTTTGGCTCCAAATCTTTGGGGATTTTGTCCTTAATGTATGGGGGCATTTGTAGGTCCTTTGTAGTCCCTAAATTTGACATTTTTGCCCCCGAAAAGCCTTCAAAAGTCTCATTTCTCTTGAAACACCTTCAATGTGCTCTGTTTAACAAAATCAACACTTTCGAGTATCGGCAGGCTATAATTTCACCAAAATAGCATGTAAAACATACATGAATATGGTATAACGTTACGCTTAATTGAACACTTATTAGCGAGCAGCGGAGAAAGATCACTCGGCCAACCTCTCATTGGCCAGCGATTGTTAAAAAAATAAAGAACCAGGGTGACGCCGGGCAGGGTAGTGATTAACTTGCGGGCGGTGGTAAACAATGGGGATTGATAGAAGAGCAAGAAAAAAGGAGGACAAACAGAGAAGAAAAGTCTCTGAAACTTTAAAAGTAAAATAACTCAATAATCAATGAATAAAATTCAACCCACAAGCCGGGTTTAAATAGCTAAAAGAAACTAACCTAGATAACCTAGAAATTCTATCTTCTTATTCAAATTTGCCCAAATCGGCAAATTTTGGTCTAATAGAAAAACTTATCTAATTCTAAAATAACTAAACAAAACAGATAACTCCTAAAAATATGAGATCAAATCAGATTCATATCCTATCCTAAACTGGCATACGAAGTATTGCCATAAATGAAAAAAAACACCGAGAAACGAAGAAATGACGGGGAAAACAGTGGAATTTGAGGGTAAAGGAAGGGTCCATTGAGCAAAGCTGGAAGGACCCCACGTGTGCGTCAAGATGAGCTTTCCGAATTGGGGTTGAGCGCGCGAATCCGATATCGGTAGCCAAAGTTATGGCTAAAATACCGAAACGTGTCCAAAGTGCTCCCCAATTTCGAACTTGACTCGATCACCTTCCGCCTTTATGTCGGTCCGCCAAGTCGTGGTATGCCAAAGCTCTCATGGTGCAATCAGACAACTCGGTATCGTCTGACTCGGGCTCTCTTGTATCACAGGGTTTGTCTGGCCGAACCGACCGGTTTGGATGGTTTGACCGATTTTACATTTGGTCAACAATTGTTATAAACGCAGACTGGACTGCTGCCCGATTCCCGGTTCTCCCAGTCCGACCGGTCGGTCCGGTCCGGGTTTAAAAATATTGGTCCTGGGAAGCAATTTGGCTCTATTATAAATACACAAAGTGACGTGGCTGGTGTGTTGGAGAAAAAACGTGTGGCTGTGATTGCGTGAAGTATGTGATCTCGTGTAAAATCCAAGAAAATTTGGAATAAATTGTTCACATATTCTCATAAAATGAAAATTATTAGATAAATAAGTCCCTAAAGTTTGGAGGTTGGATGATTTAATGTAAAAACATGGAATTAATTTGGTTACGATCCTAATTAGGGTTAATTAGGGGTCGTAAGGACCTTTTGGTAATTTCAAAAAGTGTTGAGGACCTAAGGGAAATTGTTCCCTCTCACAGAGAAAGGACTAAACTGTGACCTAATGAAATTCAGGGACTTCTGGATAAATGTCCACAGAAAACCCTAGTGGTAATGGATGAACGGTGGAGATTAAATAATCTCAGATAGAACAGCTCGCCATGCATTATTCGGCCATTCGTGAGGCCACGTGGCGCACTATGGAGCGTTCATCTAGGAGTGTGTTGGATGCGAGGCGGATGAATACGATCCGGCCGTTGATCTACTGATGATCTCAGCTGTTGATCTCAGAGTTGTCAGATCCAAGGCCTTATGATTTGTTCCTTGCCGTTGGATGTGATCCAGCGATCATTGCCTTTTATCCGAGGAATGACGATCACAAGGCACGGCCGCCCCCTCCATCAGCCACCTCCCCCGCGCGCCCAGCCACCTTCTCCAGCCGTTACGCCCGAGAAGGCCGGCCGTCACCAGCCAACCGTTCAATGGAGCTCACGAACGCCTCGTCTCCCCTCTCCTATAAAGATAGTGGCCTCCGCGACCTACAGAAGACAGAGAGGAGAAGGACCATCGTGGAGAAGGATCTCCGACGATAAGAGATCAGAGAGAGAGAGAAGGTACCGCTTACGGCGTCTGGCGGCTTCATTTCTATTGGTCTCATCTCTGGGCGAAAGAGGAGGCCGAGAAAGGAAGGAGAAAGTATTGTTGCTCATCAACGGTGCAGCCCAGCATGCCGGAAAAACAGAGAACCTTCGCCAGCTGCCGGAGTACCCTCTGGTGGTGCTATGAACCGTCGGCAGATCCCGGTAACTCCCCTTCTCCCTGTTGTAACTTTTAAAAACTTAATAACATGCATTCCGGCATTGGTTCTAGCTCGCTGGAGGAGAGGAAGGAATCGGCCGGGACTGTGGAATTCCATAGAATTGTGGTTAGCCGGCCGCCTCCCCGGGAGGAGCTCAGCATGCGTGGGTCACCCCCTGGAGGACAAGAGAGCTCGTGGCTGAGAGCTCGCAGGTGACAGCTCATACGAGGCTCGGCTGAGAAAGAGAGAAGAAGAAGAAAGTTAATTAAGTTAATTAATTAAAATAATTAGTGAGGTTGTTAAGTTAATCGATTTACTTAGTGAATTAAATCGATTAAGTAAATTAATTTAAAGGTAATTGTTTAGTCTATATTGATTAAATGAATAGGTTAGACTTAACCAAGTGAATAATTAAGTTGGACTAGGCCTAGTCGGTTAGCAAGTGTGGTTTGGTTTATGGATTGGATCAAGTGATTTAATTGGGTTTGGTCTAATCCATTGTTGGGCTATTCGGTTAATTAGCCAAGTGGATTTGATTTAGTCGTGTTAAATTGAATTAATGGACTAGGTTAGTGGGTCCATGGTTTGGGTCTAATTGGGTTGGGCTCAAGGAATCAAATCAAAGAAAGCAGGTTAGGTAACCAGATTACTTTAAGTGAATAAAATAAAATAAAAGAAAAAGAAAAGAAAAAGAAAAGAAAAAAAAGTGCAAGGGGTGTGATTCGAACCCATGACCCCCAACCAAGTTATTTGGCCTTAACCGCTAGGACATGGCAAGCCACGTGATAAAGGTTGGTATTTTTAGAATAAATAGAACTAGGCCGGATAGGACCAATGGGTGTGGTGGACCTATCTAAATGGGGCTTAATTTATCTAATTGATAAAACTTGGTAAGGTAGAATTCAAGCCCATAGTAAATAGGTTGTCAAAGTAGACAATGAACTTGAGTTGACCGAGTTAAAGTTAAGGACCAATTAAAAGAAAGTATATTGAAGAAAGTGAGTCGGTAACCAAATAGGATACCTCGGGACTCGTTAACTGAAATGTGACCCACCAAGAGAGAGGGTAGTGCATGTGCATCTAGAAGTATAGAGTTTGTCAGTATCTCTGACACTAGTATAGAAACTTTATTACCATGTATCGACGTGGAGGCCAAGTGACTCGCCACGAGGGAAAACTAGAGAAGTCTCCAGCTTTTGATAAATGTAAGTTACTTCTGTCTAGTACCCACTCTATGGAGTGTTCCTTGGAATTGTTGTTGCCATATTTTATTTTGTAAGTACACTTGCCTTGTACCCACTCGTTGTAGTTTTCTTGGCTTTGTTACTATCATGGTTGATGATATTGATGCCTAATTTTATTGAGTTCATACATGCTGTCTTTATCGTTCCCGTTAAGTATGTTTGACTGTTTAGGGATGTTGGTATCCCTTATTTTATTATTTTTCCGCCCTGACTCAGTGGAGCGTGGGGGCTCCGTTTAGGGAAACGTTCAGGGATGGGACACCCTAGAGTTTTGGTTTGCCAAGCTAGAGGGACGATACTCTTGTTGTCCTGCCCGTTAGTTAGGATGATTCGCTGGCCGTGTCGATACGTACAAGAGGTGGCGCTACCGACTTATGACCGGAGGGTCATACTGTAACACCCTTATCCTTTTCAGGACCCAGGTGTCACACCAGCCAGGTCAGGGAATGAACTCAGGCCTAAGGCTGTATAAAATAAGAATTTACTCATAATCAACACTAATATTACGAAATCATAAAGTCAAATACGATAATAGTACAAACCATAAAGCCTTAAAATACAATACAAGCCTGCATAGGAGTCAACAATACTCCTCAACTTATGAACACTAAACTCAAATACAAGAAATAGGCCAGACGGTCAGAGCCAACTAAGGTAGACAAGACCTTATCTTCCACTCTAAACAGGATCATAACCCTATTTACTACCTGCAAAAGATCATACAATAATAGGGTGAGCTACAGGAGCTCAATGAGGTACTAACACCACTGTCAGGTATAAACATACCTGTATGTCTTCAACAATAGATGTTAAAAATAAAGCAAATTAAGATATAAACTGAACGATATTAAGCATGAAGACAGGATGCTGATTATAGACATGATTCATGCTAATATCAAAGAAAACAAAATGATATGCACATATGTATTTCTTTAATCATTTATCGTTAGTACGGGAGATGATTTCCACATTTGTCCTGGCTAAACACTCAAAGCCAGTAGCCATCACGGTTGGATCACCTCAAAAATCGGAAGGTTGACAATGTGGGAATCAAATCATCATCATCAATCATATTAGTGTCATCTACACCTCTACTTCCATACTGCGGAACAAGAGTGGTAACGAGCGGATCAACTCAACACTCGATAGCTCTCCGGTTGGAACACTCAACAACCGTTGAGCTATAGTATATATATATATACGTATACTAAGCACCCAATGGGTACGGAAAACGGGTTTTATTTCTTGAAATCAGGAGGGTTTGAAAACATATAGTTGGACTAAAGAAAACAGAGTTATGAAAAAAAAACCACCCCTTTCCTACCTAGTATCGTACTCTCTGGCTCTATCGTAGAGCCACCTCTGATGCGGGCATGTATGTGAGTATGGTGCAGTGCACTAATATTTCTATCAATTTCTCATTTCAATTTCTGTCATATTTATATGCTTTCCACATGCTTCAGAAACAAGATTTCAAATCCCGAACGTAATCAATGAAGGCATGCTGTAATACTCAAAGTATTTTATGAAGAATAATAAACTCAATTCATGAATTCTCAAATAAACATGAATGATAAAAATACGGGAAAAATACGGTAAATTTACAATTGTGTTCCCTCACCTTAGTCTGAGTAGTTCCTAAAGCTGGCTAGGTCCTTCAGCAGCAACGGCCTTTCCTTTGCCTTTTTCTTGTCCTTAAAATGAGAATACGGACTTTTCAGGAATACGAAAACCGTATTCTTAAAGCATACTCTAATCTAAACTCATTAAAGCACGATAAAATCATCAATTGAATAGAGCATGAATTCTCCTAGCATGGACTTCGTATTTCTAAAGAATCATAATACGAATTTGCTCCCAATTTAGAGAATTTAACTCTAATTAACTATAATTATCAAACAGCTTCTAACATGCTCTTTAAACATGAATAACTACCGTACTAAATCATGGGGTATTAATCAAGTATAATTGACAAAAATTTTGGCAGCACCTCCCCTAATTATAGGGCCACGAAAATGTGCAACCATGCAGATATACAACATAAATAATTCATACTTTCCAATTATACTTCTACCGAAATCACATTAATCATGGTTAACTCCATTAGTCCTCTTAATTAACATTCACATCAACCTTCTGATAATTTCACAGGCAATTACCCATTAGACTCTAATTTAGTCGATAATTCCTAATTAATCCTTCAAGGCATTAACCCAATTCTTGCCCCCAATCGATCCTACCTGAGTTCCAGAAAAGCTTAGTCGCTCACTGGAGCTACTAGTACCACTGGAACATAGAAGCAGGGGTAGAGGAGGACACTAGAGCTCCTCGCTGCCCTTTGTCGGTGGAGGACGAACAGAGGAAGGAATAGGCGGATCAGGGCGAAGTTCGACCTATCACTTGGCCGGAAACACTAGGGTGGCGCAGCTGCCACCGAGATAGAGGGTGTTGGTAGCTTAGGCGACGCTGCGTGGCTTGAGGCGGTGTCGAGGGCTACAGTGGGGCGTGAATGGCCGCCGCGATCGCCTTGCTTGTAGCGTGTGAGAAGGTGGAGCAGAGTAGCTGTGGCGGTCGCCGGCGCTCGCAGCTGATCGTTGGAGAGGCTGGTCGGAAAGGAGGAGAAATGGAGAGGGTACTCGCAGCTTGGTCGTAGAAGAGAAGGGGATCAAGTGCCCTAGTTTCTCCTCCACTTATAGCCAAGAACTTCTCAGCCTCACAAGATTCCTGTCACTCTGAGGTGCTGCTCACCCACGAGAAAGGAGATGACCATATCCCAATTTCCCGCCGGTTCTTCGCGCATGCGGAGAGGGTTCTGTCGCGTTGTGGAAGCGGTCAAATAAAGAAGGCCTGATTCCTCCTTTCATTTAAACACTGAGACTTTATCTCAATTTATTGATTCAAATCAATTTTAATTATTTTAATTTCACTTAGCTACCTTTTTAAACCTCTATTAACTAACAATTTAACGATAAGGGAATGTCTCACCACGGGGACACCCGGTAGTATCACGGGTGCGCTGTAGCTTCACAGGTCGCCTCCACGAGCCGACCCAAATCCATATCTTTCGACTCTTGACCCTGCTAGTTGTGCTTTATTGGCACTCATATTCTTGTCCCGTATCTCCAATTAAAAAATTGAAATTAATTAACACTTCCTAATTCTTCGAATTAATACACCGGGATTAAATCTCTTCAGTCCATTTTCAACTATTTCATGTGTAATTGGCCTGGCTCAATGCAGCCTGCTCTGGCCCCAATTGTTTCGAGACTGGACTTTAGATTCATTAGTTCTCTGTTTTTCCTGTTAATTGTGTTAACAAGTAGTTAATCTCTTTTATGTATTAATTAATCTCAGTAATTATTTCAGAAATAAATTTATTTATTCATAAAATTTCCGGGGCGTTACATTTCTCCCACCCTTATAAAATTTCGTCCTTGAAATTTTCGTACATAGCTCACTAAAATAGATGAGGGTACTGTGTCCTCATTTTGTCTTCTCTTTCCCAAGTGGCCTCCTCCACTTGGTGATAACTCCATAGTATTTTTACCAGAGGTATACTTTTATTTCTTAATGTTTGTTCCTTCCTGTCGAGGATCCGTACTGGCCCATCTACGTATATCAGATCGGGCGCCAATTCTACGGCCGGTCCCATTAGTACTTGATTCGGATCTGAAAGACACTTCCGCAGGACCGACACGTGAAAAACATCATGGATCCTCGATAACTCCTCTGTCAGTGCAAGTCGGTAGGCGACAAGGCCCACCCGGTCCAGAATCTCGTAAGGCTCGATTTATCGTGGGCTACGCTTCTCGCGTTTACGAAACCTCATAACGCTTTTCCAGGGGGACACTTTCAAGTAGACTTTGTCTTCCACTTCGAACTCCAGATCTCGACGGCGGTTATTAGCATAACCCCGTTTCCTGTCTTGGGCTTTCCTCAACCGTTCCCCGATGAGCTTCACTTGCTCTGAGGTTTGTTGTACTAGTTCAGGGCCAAGTATTTGTCTTTCTCCTTCTTCATCCCAGCATAAAAGAGTCCTACAGCTCCTGCCATATAGGGCTTCGTACGGTGGCATTCCAATACTAGCCTGGTAGCTTTTGTTGTAGGAAAACTCTAACAGCCCCAAGTTGTCTTCCCAGCTCCTAGGCAGTTCTATAACACATGCCCGAAGTAAGTCTTCGAGTATTTGTATTGTTCTTTCGATCTGCCCATCTGTCGGAGGATGGAATGCCGTACTAAAACTCAACTTTGTCCCCAGGGCCTTGTGTAGACTTTTCCAGAAGTGTGAAGTGAATCTCGGGTCTCGATCGGATACGATGGACACTGGTACTCCATACAGTCTCACAATTTGGTCCACGTATAACCGTGCCAACCGATCCCGTGAGTAGGTGGACTTGATAGGTATGAAGTGGGCGGATTTGGTCAACCTGTCAATGATGACCCAAATTGCGTCTTTGCCTTGACTGGTACGAGGTAGACCAGTCACAAAATCCATCGCTATTCTTTCCCACTTCCATTCTGGGATCTCTAAGGGCACCAAAACCCTGGTGGCTTCTTGTGTTCCCCCTTGATCTGCTGACAGATCGGACACTTAGCTACAAAATCAGCGATTTCTTTCTTCATATTTCTCCTGATATAGTTTTGCTTGATGTTCCGGTACATCTTTGTACTCCCAGGGTGCATAGCGTAAGCTGAGCTATGAGCTTCCTCCATGATCTGCAACTTGAGAGCCACCTCATTGCGTGGCACATAGATTCGAGCACCCACCATAACTGCTCCATCTGGAGATAAAGAGTAGTCACCACGCCTTCTCTTCTGTAGCTTCTTAGCTAATTTCATTAACTTGGGTTCTCGCAATTGAGCCTCTTTAACCACTGATATCAACGTCGGCCATATGTGAAAGTTTGTCAATAAAGCCCCCAGCTCATCCACTGAGAACTGAGCCCAAGTAGATCTCAACTCTTGAAGTTGAACAAGGTTGGTGGTCCCCAACCGTGCCATACTTTTCCTGCTCAAGGCGTCAGCTACTACGTTCGTGTTGCCGGGGTGGTACTTGAAGGTACAGTCATAGTCTTTCAACAATTCGATCCACCATCTTTGCCGCATGTTCAGCTCCCATTGGCTCATCAAATACTTTAGGCTCTTATGGTCGGTAAAGATTTTACAGGCTTCACCTTATAGATAGTATCGCCATATCTTCAAAGCGAAGACCACAGCCGCTAATTCTAGATCATGAACAGGATAGTTTACTTTGTGAGTCTTGAACTGTCTAGATGCATAGGCAATGACTCTGCCCTGCTGCATCAAGACACAACCCAATTCCCTATACGAAGCATCACTATAGATTTCATATCCTATACCTGCAGTAGGTAAGGTGAGGATCGGAGAAGACACCAATCGGTTCTTCAATTCTTAGAAGCCTTGCTCACACTCCTCGGTCCACTCGAACTTTAAGTTCTTCCGCAGCAACTTAGTCATCAGCTGGGCAATTGAAGTGAACCCTTCAACAAATCGCCTGTAGTACCCGGCTAACACCAGGAAACTCCTGATCTCCTTAACGGTGGTTGGGGCTTGCCAGTTAGTTACTGCTTAAATCTTCTCATTGTCCATGTAGATCCCAATCGTCGAAACAACGTGTCCCAAGAACTTCACTTCACCCAACCAAAAGTCACACTTTTTGAGGTTGGCATATAGTTGCTGCTCCCTTAATATTTGCAGCACTATTCAGAGATGATGTACGTGCTCCTCAACACTTCGAGAGTACACCAATATATTATCGATGAAGACCACGACGAACTGGTCCAAATAGGGTGCGAATACCTCATTATTCCCATGAACGCCTCTGGTCCATTCATTAATCCAAAAGGCATTACTAAAAATTCAAAATGCTCGTATCGACTCCGAAAAGCTGTCTTTGGCATGTCTTCTTCCTTCACCAGCAGATGATGATACCCCGACTTTAAGTCGATCTTTGAGAAGACGCAAGCTCCTCGTAGTTGGTCTAAGAGGTCATCGATACGGGTAGGGGGTATTGATTCCTAATGGTGACCTTGTTCAGCTGTCGGTAATCAACGCACATCCTTAGGGAGCCGTCTTTCTTCTTCACAAACAATACGGGCGCACCCCAGTGGGAGACACTTGGTCTAATGAACCCCTTCTCTTGTAATCGATCCAGTTGAGTCTTCAACTCCAGTAGTTCCACTAGGGCCATCCTGTAGGGCACTTTAGAGATTGGAGTTGTTCCTGGATATAACTCAATCGAAAATTCGGCACCTCTATGGGGGGGTAGCCCAGGTAACTCTTCAGGGAATATATCCGAGAATTGACACGCTACCGGTAGTTCTTGTATATCTTTCTTGGGGGCTTTAGCTTCCTCCAGATTCGCCAAGCAGGATTCCTCTGTCTGAGCTTGCCTCTCGTAGAAGTAGATCTCCTCCTCTCTAGGTCGTTGGAAGCATACCATCTTTGAGTGACATTCGACAGTAGCGTGGTGGGTAAACAACCAGTCCATACCTAAGATAGCGTCAAAGTCAATGATCCTCATAGGGATCAGATCAGCTAACAGCAGATGACCGCAGATGACCTTCAACCCTCAGATCACATCCTTCATACACTATTTTTACAATCATCGAACTCCCGATAGGGGAGGATACCATCATAGGTTCAGCTAATTGTGTAGCATATATGTGAGTAGGCAGAGTGAAAGCAGTAGCTATGTATGAGTGTGTGGAGCCAGGATCAATTAACACACATGCATCGATGCCAAATATCTGCATCATACCTGAGATGAGTCGGGGGTGTTCACAGTCTCCTGCTGTGTCATGGCAAAAGCCAGAGCCATCATCTGAGGCTGTGCTCCCCGGCCTCCACGGCCCCCTCGAGATCCCCCTCTGGAAGATCCTCCTCGGTGGCCTCCTGTACTGCCTATAACAGTTGCTCCCTGGCCCGGTGGTGTGTACTGGCCGACAGTTACAATGGCCTGTGGAGCGGTCCCACTCTCTTGCTTTAATAAGGGATATTCATTTCTGTAGTGTCCCAGCTGATGGTAATAAAAACATGTAATAGTCACCGTAGTAGCCGTAGTAGCAAAACAACAAGCGCCAAAATGCTTCCTTTGACAGGTCTGGCACTTGGGCTTCCACTGTGAGGAACCTTGCCCTTGCCCTCCTTAGGTCGAGCCACCACTGCTACTACTATTACTTTTCTTGCTTGGTCTAGAGCTGCCTCCTGTCTGGAAATCTGGCATGTTTCTCTTCTTGGACCTTTCCAGACGTTGTTTCTGTCAGTCAAGGCTCAACTCAACCCTGAGCACAGCCTCCACCAACTCAGTAAAATCTGAGAACCCTGACACTGTGACGATATTCCTGATCTCATCACGAAGCCCTTGCTCAAATCTTCGGCACATTTCATGTTCTTCATTCATGTAGGAGGGTGCATACCTCCCCAAATCTGTGAACTTAGCCTTATAATCATCCATAGAAAGACTCCCTTGGATCATGCGTAGGAACTCCTAGTGTTTCGCATCTCTGTAGATCCGGGACATGAACTCCGGTAGAACGCCTTTCGAAACTCAGTCCATGTGAAGACCGTCTGGTCTGCACGACGTCTCTTGTATGTCAACCACCATTGCAAAGCTCCCTGTCCCAGCAGCAAGGTGACGGTCGTCACCTTCTCCTCCTCGGGGCACACCAGAGCCTTTAAAACTAGCTCTAGATGGGTGATCCAGTTCTCTGCCTCTGCTGGATCAGTAGTGCCTGTAAATTGAGTGACTCCCATCTGTCGGGCCTTGGTGACGTAATCATGCTTTTTGGGCCTCGGTTGCTAGTAATTTGGGAAAGCTGCAAATGACTGAGCCATCTGATCAAAGAAGTGTTGCATCCCCGGGTTATGCTCCGGCCCTGGCTGCGCTCCTGGGTTGTACTTAGGTCCAGGTTGTGCTCCCGGATAATATCTCAAACCATACTGTATTCCCAGTTTGTGTCCCGGTCCGTATTGCATCCCCGATTGATATCTGGGTCTATATGGCATCCCCGGTTGGAATCCGGGTCCATTGTACATCCCCAGCTGGAATTTGGGTCCATAGTGCATACCTAGCTGGAATCCGGGTCCATAGTGCATCCCCGGCAAGAAGCTTGGTCCATGATATGAATGAGACCCTTCAGCCTGGACTCCTTCTTTTGGTTCCGGAGCTTCCTTTGGTCCTGGACCTTCTGCCTCGCGAAAATAAATAGGTTCCTCCCGCGGCATACGGGGTGGCCTTCCACTTCTCCTTGGTGCCATTCTGAAAAAGTGAATGTGTCAGCAATATTCTCTAACAGTTAAAGCAATTATCAAACTTTATTCTACTGACACACACTCCCATCCTAAGGCTGTGACCATAACTAGGTTACATAGGATTAACCGGCTCTGATATCACTAAATGTAACACCCTTATCCTTTTCAGGACCCAGGTGTCACACCAGCCAGGTCAGGGAATGAACCCCGGCCTAAGGCTGTATAAAATAAGAATTTACTCATAATCAACATTACAATTACGAAATCATAAAGTCAAATACGATAATAGTACAAACCATAAAGTCTTAAAATACAATACAAGAATGCATAGGAGTCAACGATACTCCTCAACTCATGAACACTAAACTCAAATACAAGAAATGGGCCAGACGGTCAGAGCCAACTAAGGTAGACAAGACCCTATCTTCCACTCTAAGCAGGATTATGACCATGTTTACTACCTGCAAAAGATCATACAACAATAGGGTGAGCTACAGGAGCTCAGTGAGGTACTAACACCACTGTCAGGCATAAACATACCTGTATGTCTTCAACAATAGATATTAAAATTAAAGCAAAGTGAGATATAAACTGAACGATATTAAACATGAAGACAAGATACTAATTATAGACATGATTCATGTCAATATAAAAGAAAACAAAATGATATGCACATATGTATTTCTTTAATCATTTATCATCAGTACGGGAGATGACTTCCACATTTGTCCTGGCTGAACACTTAAAGCCAGTAGCCATCACGGTTGGATCACCTCAACAACCGGAAGGTTGACAATTTGGGAATCAAATCATCATCATCAATCATATTAGTGTCATCTACACCTCTACTTCCATACTGCGGAACCAGAGTGGTAACGAGCGGATCAACTCAACACTCGATAGCTCTCCGGTCGGAACACTCAACAACCGTTGAGCTATAGTATATATATATATATATATATATATACGTATACTAAGCTCCCGATGGGTACGGAAAGCGGGTTTTATTTCTTGAAATCAGGAGGGTTTGAAAACAGATAGTTGGACTAAAGAAAACAGAGTTATGAAGAAAAACCACCCTTTTCCTACCTAGTATCGTACTCTCTGGCTCTATCTTAGAGCCACCTCTGATGCAGGCATGTATGTGAGTACGGTGCAGTGCACTAATATTTCTATCAATTTGTCATTTCAATTTCTGTAATATTTATGTGCTTTCCACATGCTTTTTCAGAAACAAGATTTCAAATCCCGAACGTAATCAATGAAGGCATGCTGTAATACTCAAAGTATTTTATGAAGAATAATAAACTCAATTCATGAATTCTCAATTAAACATGAATGATAAAAATACTTGAAAAATACTGTAAATTTACAGTTGTGTTCCCTCACCTTAGTTTGAGTAGTTCCTAAAGCTGGCTAGGTCCTTCAGCAGCAACGACCTTGCCTTTGCCTTTTTCTTGTCCTTAATATGAAAATACAGACTTTTCAGGAATACGAAAACCGTATTCTTAAAGCATACTCTAATCTAAACTCATTAAAGCACGATAAAATCATTAATTGAATAGAGCACGAATTCTCCTAGCATGGACTTCATATTTCTAAAGAATTATAATACGAATTTGCCCCCAATTTAGAGAATTTAACTCTAATTAACTATAACTATCAAACAGCTTCTAACATGCTCTTTAAATTTGAATAACTACCATACTAAATCACAGGGTATTAATCAAGTATAATTGACAAAAATTTCGGCAGCACCTCCCCTAATTATAGGGCCCCAAAAATGTACAACCATGCACATATACAACATAAATAATTCATACTTTCCAATTATACTTCTACCGACATCACATTAATCATGGTTATTTCCATTAGTCCTCTTAATTAACATTCACATCAACCTTCTGATAATTTCACCGGCAATTACCCATTAGAGTCAAATTTAGTTGATAATTCCTAATTAATCCTTCAAGGCATTAACCCAATTCTCGCCCCCAATCGATCCTACATGAGTTCCCGAAAAGCTCAGTCGCTCGCCGGAGCTACTAGTACCACCGGAACAGAGAAGCAGGGGTAGTGGAGGACACTGGAGCTCCTCACTGCCGTTTGTCGGTGGAGGACGAACAGAGCAAGGAACAAGCGGATTAGGGCGAAGTTCGACCTATCACTTGGCCGGAAACAGTAGGGTAGCGTAGCTCGCCGTCGCTAAGGTAGAGGAGTGTTAGCCTGCGCTCAGGCAATGCGTGGCTCTAGGCGGCATCGAGGGCTGCAGTAGGGCTAGAGCTGGATTTT
This sequence comes from Dioscorea zingiberensis, assembly GCA_026586065.1. Classification (NCBI taxonomy): domain Eukaryota; kingdom Viridiplantae; phylum Streptophyta; class Magnoliopsida; order Dioscoreales; family Dioscoreaceae; genus Dioscorea; species Dioscorea zingiberensis. The sequence continues at coordinate 30,013,813 of CM048820.1, read as the reverse complement.
GGGCCGTGCCGGCCCGGGCCCGACCAAAGATGATCCGTGCCGCGACGCCCATGAATGAAGCACTGGCCGTGCCTAGCACGGCCCGGTTTTGTGCCCGTGCCGAGCCGAACCGCCACGGCCTGTGGGCCAGCACGGCATGGGCATGAAATATTTTCATGCCCGGGTCGTGCCTAGCCCGCGGGCCGTTCCAGCACGGCCCGTCACGGGCCAGCCCAAAATCAGAACACATGGCAGCACGAGATGCTGCCACGTGGATTAAAAAAATAACTATATATTTTATATATAATATATGAGAGGTTTGACAGCTTTACAGCTGCCAAACACTGTCTCATTTCAAAATTTATTAGAGGGTTGGCAGCTATAAAGCTGCCAACTCCTCTTTTCTTTCAGCAAAAGATATTATTGTATTTAAAAATAAATAAGAGAGCCGTTGCTTCACTCTTCTTCTTCCTTATTGGTTGAAGCTCTTTATTGGCATTCATGTTGATTTAGAGCTTGTAGTTCAGTGGATTGAAGGCTTGAAGTTCTTTTCTTGACATCCAAGATGAGTTAGAGGCCAAGCAGCAAGGATGATCTCATTTCTATCATTGAGAGCTTTTGCTCTATTTTTTTTTCTCTCTTCTTGTTCCCTCTCTGTGAATGTGAATAGGATTTTTTTCTATTTTTTTATGGATGATATTTAGATTTTTATTTTATTTTAATATACTTTTTTAGTTTTTTTTTTAATTTTTCAATTTTTATAAACGGGTCGTGCTTGGCCGTGCGAGCAAACCAAGACGCGTACGGCGGCATTAGCCGTGCCGTCGCGGCTTCGGCAAAATTCGTGTCGGGCCTGGAACGACACTAAATCATTTCGTGTCGTGCCCGGCCTAGCACGAAACTCTCCCGTCACGGCCGTGCTCGTACCGGGCCGGGCCGTGCCGGCCCAAAATCCAGGTCTAAGGTGGGCGGTGGTGCTGGCGCAGGCCACCAGTCGCGCTGCGCGTGCGCGCGTGAGAAGGTGGAGAGGAGTAGCTGTGGTGGTCCCCGGCGCTCGCAAATAATCGTCGGAGAGGCTGGTCGGAAAGGAGGAGAAATGGAGAGGGTGCTCGCAGCTTGGTCGTGGAAGATAAGGGGATTAAGTGCCCTAGTTTCTCCTCCACTTATAGCCAAGACCTTCTCAGCCTCACGAGATTTCTGTCACTCTGAGGTGCTTCTCACCCACGAGAAAGGAGACGACCAGATCCCAATTTCGCGTCGGTTCTTCGCGCATGCGGAGAGGGTTCTGTCGCGTTGTGGTAGCGGTCAAATAGAGAAGGCCTGATTCCTTCTTTCATTTAATCACCATTGAGACTTTATCTCAATTTATTGAATTAAATCAATTTTAATTATTTTAATTTCACTTAGCTACCTTTTAAAACCTCCATTAACTAACAATTTAACGATAATGGAATGTCTCTCCATGGGGACGCCCGGTAGTATCACGGGTGTGCTGTAGCTTCACGGGTCGCCTCCACGAGCCGACCCACATCCATATCTTTCGGCTTTTGACCCTGCTAGTTGTGCTTTATTGGGACTCACATTCTTGTCCCATATCTCCAATTAAATAATTGAAATTAATTAACACTTCCTAATTCTTCCAATTAATACACCGGGATTAAATCTCTTCAGTCCATCTTCAACTATTTCATGTGTAATAGGCCTTGCTCAATGTAGCCTGCTCTTGCCCCAATTGCTGCGAGACTGGACTTTAGATTCATTAGTTCACTATTTTTCCCCTTAATTGGGTTAACAAGTAGTTAATCTCTTTTATGTGTTAACTAATCTCAGTAATTATTTCCAGAAATAAATTTATTTATTCGTAAAATTTTCGGGGTGTTACACGTACGACCGGAGGGTCGTGCTCCAGTAGGTTGCTCATGATGCTAACTAGGGGTGATGTTTGCTGAGCTTTCTTTGAAACTCACTACAGAGCTTGAGAGCTACTGTAGTTAGGGGTCGTACCGTTGTTTTGCCTGTGGTAGACTCCTAGGGATAGTTTTTAGGGGCGTGATCTCGTTTTTTGACTTATTGTGCGTATGATGACTTTGTGATCCCCGTGTGGTACTTACTGGGCTTTCCATCCGAAAGCTCACGCACTTGCTCTTTTTTTTTCAGATCCTGAGGTGTAGAGGATTCGCGCTGAGGAGTCGATCGGGGATCAGGGTGTTTTGCAGAGGTTTGAGGACCCCATATCTTATTGAGCGTGAGAGACATTTATTTATAGGTCTCTTGTAGGGCCTTATTTTATGTAGGGCTTATGGACCCTTATGATTTATATTCCGCTGAGACTTATTTATATTACATTTTTGTTGTTATTTGTTATCTGCTTATTTATACTTAGGCCTTGCGTCCGAGTAGAGCTCGACTCCACTAGGGTGCGGCAGATCTATGCACGCGCTCGAAGCCTGGATTTCGGGTTGGGGCGTGACATCTGGTCAGATGGTTGGAGACATTGAAATTCAATGCTCCCCCTTCAACCAATAAGATAAAGAAGTATTAGAACATAACAACAAAACAGTAAAAGTCCACTGATTTGCATCTTTGTTGATAATTTAAGAGAATTGAAATTTCACACAGCAGTACAAAGTGTAAAGCTCTTTAGAATAATAAGTACTACATGTTTATTACTTGGGAATTGAACAACAAAGGAGAATTGAAAATTACTCACCTTACATGGGCATGAATAAATAAACCAAAATGTGGATCATATAAAAGTGATCCTTAAGCTGAAGATGTCTTCTTGTTTGGCTTGAAGACGTATTTTATCAGTGATATGCCAACTCTCTATGGTCGAGCGTGATGATATGCCAACTCTCTATGGTCGAGCGTGCCTGTGGTAGCTCGGGTATCGCTTGAGAAAACACTCAAAAAGGCCTCGGTGGCCACCACGTCGTCCAAAAATAGCGTAGAGGACGGTGAGGCCTTGGCCAATCCTTACTGGTGCGTGAAGAATCATCCTTAGGAACCAGTACCTCAGGCTCCACCGCCCCTTTAGGGTTAGGAGACCTAGGTTGCGGAGCCCAAGGGGATACCAGATCAGGAGATGTTGACTCGGAGTAGAAGCTAGCCCTTTACGAGTGATGCTCTTGCGCTACTTGACACCCATCTCGGCAAGCAGAGCCTTGCAAGAGCAGGGCAGGGTTCCTCAAAGCTCTTTGGTACCTCAATGAGATCTTGCAGGTCGAGGTCAACTTCCCCTTGCTTCCGAGCAGAGGTAGGGGAAGCCTTGAGCTCTAAGGTAGGGACGTCAAGAGGGAACGATCCTCCTCATGTTTTGACCTCTTCTTGTGCTGGAGTTGTTCTCCTCTGATCTTCTACCCTTCTTCAACATGTATGTATTGGAAGCAGAGACCTTAGAGCCCCCCTTTTTCCCCTTCATCCTATTTAACATGAAGTCCTCATAAGAAGAAATCACTGCAAAGCAATAAGTGGCCAGAGCTGGCCTGATCAACAGTCCCCCACAGGTACTAAAGAAGGAAATAAAAGGAAAGAGGCTTTTTTTTTCCTCAGAAGAAAGCTTGACTTCAACGAGATATTGTTTGGGAAGTGCCCTAGCGAGGTTAAGAGAGGTACGTCTAAAGAGGATGACAAGCTAGTCCGCTTCGTCCTCGGTTACGGTGGCATCAAAATTAGGATCCGAGAAGGAAGTGCCCCACTGTGTTGGGTCCCCTTAATTACCTCCACAGGAAATAAAGAAAAAAAAAATATGACTTCTAATTAATCGTGGAGCTTCGAAGGAAGGTCACCCAAGAATGGAAGCCTATCTTGGGCAACTATGTAAATCCAATCGTTGGACCCCAGACTCTTTTTCATCTTGAGTAGTAACTGGATCCATCCAGGAGTGAGGTCAATCCCCTCGCCCTTAAAGACGATTGCGAGCATGCACAGAGTTCTCTAACCGTTAGGGTGAAGCTTCCCCAAGCAAACCCTGTAGAAGTTGAGAACTCTTTGGAGAACCTCGGTGATGGGGAAGCGAAGATCCACCTTGAGGGATTCTGGATAGACGACGATCTCCCCTGAACGAGGATTGTTCTCTCTTTCCAAAGGGTCATGAAGCCAGAGTCGAAAAAGGGGACAGATGTTGAAAAGCTTCACATATTTGGCAAGTTTGGTCTCCTTAACCTTACTAGGGAAGGAAGTCTGGTCAAGTAAAAAGGCCTTTGAAGAGGGGTAGACTATGTCTCCATTGAACGAACTGGGGAAACAAGACACCAAACTACAAAAATCCCACAAGAGCTCTAGAGCAACAAAAAGGAAGCGCTGAGACAAAATCATTTAAAAAGCTTACTTATAAAGGAAGGTAGGCAAAGGGTCGCTTCGTCGTATCCATGTCTTCTGACGAAAAGAAGGATCTCCGATGGTCGACATCTGGGCTACTATTTTGCTCTCGATATTTCAAAAAGATCGTCTTCGGGGTTGCGTCAATCATGACCCCCGCGCCTTCCATTAAAGATGAGTCATAAGGAGGACATGGGCTCAGGAACCAAGGGTGATTCAACGCACTCACCCCACCTTGATGATCGAGTCTCACCTAACATAGCGCACACGCAAACTGGTCATATGATCAAGTTACGCTTGATGGCTAGGTTCGAATGAAAACAATAAGAGGCGCAGACTAAAAAAGGAGAAGCGACTCAGAAATCCTAACCGTCAGTTAGGAACATATCATACTAGACTTCGCGATCGGCGTCTTGACCAGATGAGAATATCCCGCCTAAATGGATTTGGTACCTGAATCAACGACCTGACTTCCTAGGCTAACCAAAGCCGGGAGCTCGTTAACCTAACAGGTTAGGGGGCACGTGTTATGGGGGAAAATAAGCTTTACACATGGCATGATCCGGTTCACCAAAGATGTCAGGACCACATAATAAACAAGCCCTCTACTACGGAGCTACATGGAGATTCCCCTATGACCTACATTCAAAAGAGCGCGCGCCTGCTCTGGAGTCAGAGATAATGCCCAGCTAGGGCAGGGATTCTCGTTTATACTAATGACATTTAGGACCAGCGGCATATGGTAAGGGGGATCCTCGTAAGGTCGCATCTGCCCTAATATCAAAGGTGACACCCCACAATTAACCACCTGATGGTGACTGATAAGCGTTCAATTGATCATATTTTTATGTCATTTTCATATACATTTTGCATATGATTTGGAGTAGTTTTAGCTCGCCGATACTTAATTTGTGTTAAATTGCAATTGCAGGGCATTGGAAGGCCTCGAGAGCAAAAAGGAAGCGATTCAGCATCATTTGAGGATAAAAATAAGCAAACTATGGTCGTACGGGCAAGCGTACAGGCTCACGCACTTGCACGAAGCAGAAATCTAGTCGTACTAGCAATTGCGCATCCGCACTACTTGACCACATTACTCTTGAGAGCTAATTCATTCTATACCAAGCAGTATGCGGACAGTCATACACCAGCACGATCACTGCATGATTTAGCAGAAGTCCTCCTGAGCGCTGTGCGAATGAGCACGCGCCCACGCGTACTATCGCGCGTGCTAAGCAACACACCACCAAAAGTGTGCAGACGTTTGTGCGGCCGTACGATTATCCACACGGATTGGGATCCAGACTCAACCAAGCTTAATTTCATTTCAGATTTGGACTCATGTGAACCCAGACAACACCAGGTATGTTCTAAACACATGTGGGACTATAAATAACGAAGATTAGGGTTGAAAAGGGGGCCTTTTGATACTTGGATTGTCTTGGAGCTCCTATACCCTCTCTCAATTGGAGATTAGGGTTTTATTGAAAATCTTGGAGCAAAGGAAATGACGGCAAGCATTTGAAGGGACGTTCTCTTCGCAGCTTCGTGCACTCCGCTAATGATCCTCGTCAACTGTGGAGGGAACGGTGGAGGGAAGGGTGTTTCATATTATGTTTGATTTATTTCTCTTATATTTTGTATTGGTTTTGTGTTCCCCTTTGATGGGGAACTAACTTTTTAGATACTTGGGCATGATGAACCTCTGGATTATGAATTAATTTGTATTATGGATTTCTATATTGAATGAATGCTTTATCTTTTGAGATCTATTGAATGTATAGTATGGATTGGCTATCTACGTTGCGACATCCCAGATTACCAATAGGATTCATCGGGGGCAAAAGCGAACGCCTCCCCGGTGTAGATTTATTTCAATAGAGAGAGCTGTGAATATGCCAAGAGATCGAGTATTAACGCGAGATACTCCTTTTGATTTCTTATTCTCATAGCTCTTCCAAGACATAGCTTCCCTAGAACATTCATGCAATGAGGGTATTAGGTTTAGTAATCACCTCGAGAGAGGGATCAAAGCCCTATAGGAACCCTTGGTCCATAACTTAGTGGTCATCAATATAGGGATCTATAACCACATCTCTTCACTAAAATCCGGAGGGGATTCATTGCCCGGGTATCTCCCCTTAATGATTCATTGTCATCACTACTTCAGATCGATTTTATCTTTCTTTCTAGTTTTAGAGTTTAGATTAGATTAAACTACCACCAAATATTTTTAGACTAGATAATAGACAAGTAGGTAATACTAGCATTTCTAGGTCTCTGTGGGTTCAACATCCAACTCTTACAGTTCACTTTATTAGTTGACACGACCCGTGTACTTGAACTTGCGGTATAAGCATACGCACTAGGCGACATCAGCAACTCAAGAGGTATAAAAGAAGGATGAAAAAGAAAAAAAGGGGGCTCTCTCTGACTCTCTAAACTCATCTCTAACCTCGAGACATTTCCTCTTCCCATTCTCTCCCATTCCACTACAACTTTTTGCAGTTTCATATTTCTCCTTCCTCTTATCCTCTTACTCTAGTGATCTCTTTCTGATTTAAGTGTTGGAGGGTTCGAGGAGAAGCCCTCGGATTGCCCTTGTAAGAAGGAGGACCTTGAAGGTCGGCGTTCCATTGCATCCCAGAACGATGACTCCCTGAGTTCGTCACCAAGCTTATGACGTTTCCCCGCTTTGTAACCTAACAACCACCATCTCACACCCCATCTTCTAAGTTGAACTCTGAACGGAGTGCGAATCTCGAAGACCTGACCGTTTAAAACATCAACATACATATATAGCGCCACACTTCATAAGGGGCGGGCGGATATATGTTAAATAGTACTAAATTAAATTAATATGCAGTTAGTTTGATTGGATGCATAGTTATGACACTTTAATTTGGTTGCAGTATCAGACTAATAAAGTAAAAATATCCATATTTTCTTAGCATGAGAAAAGCATAATAAATTATGTTCTGAATAGAAATTAATTAGGTAAAAATAGGCTAAAACCAACAAAATATAAGAAAAACTTCATTAATTAAAAATAGGAACCAAAGCACTCCACTAACCACTCACGGTTATTAATTATATTGCAGTAAATAGATAAAAAATGAAGGAAAAATACAGAAGAGTGGCGGCTCAGTCCGAATTCGAAGAGGCACCAACTAATCTCACTCTAATTTTTCTTTCCCATCTTACCCTCACCTTTCTCCTCAATTACATCGACTTCTCTCCCTTCCACTAACTGTCCCAGTTCCAGCCCTAAATCCACGCCGCAGTGGAATGACCCGAACTTTGGCGTGGTCTCGATCGGCGCAACCGTGATCCCCTTCTTGTCGAAAGAGAAGGAGAGCGAGAGCACCGCCTCCGATCCATCCTTGGCCCCCGCCGACGCAGCCGATGCCGAGATGCTCGCCAGCGCCGAAGGGCACGTTCGTCTACGCTTCGTCTCTCGAGGTTTAGCGTCTTGATCGCTCTCCTCCTCGTCTTTCTCCTCTTCTCTTTTCTGGTAATGCTCCACCGCCTCGGACAAGTTCTCCGGCGGTTGATCCCGGGACTGGTCCTTGGCGTCCGCGCGGATCGTCGGGGATTGAGCCGCCATCGCCTCAGGGATTGGGGAAAGGATGGGATTTGAGCGCGCGTGCGGGTTTGGTAGACTTTTTGCGTTATTTTTTTTCTCTTTAGTGATTGTGGGCGTGTGTTTCTTTTTGTTTGATAGGTTTACGACATAGCCCATCCTTTCATTTGAGACATCCTTGTTTAAGTTGCCCTGTCCACTAGATTTTTGACTTTGTTTTTGACAGAGATTGGGATTTTTATTAGTGGCTTTCTTTTATCACCAATTTATAAATGTACTATAATTCCTTTATTTGCTGTTTTATTTATTTATTTAATTATATATTTCTCTCTATAATCTTATTAAAAAATATGATTTTTTTTAATTTACTGACTAATTTTATCATGAAAAATTACATGTATGTCCCTTAAAACTATGGTAATTACATATACCCAAAAAACATAATTATGTCAGTACCCCTGATATCTGGTTATATTGTAACATGTGAGTTAAGAAAATACATGTTATAATCTTTCTTTTTTTTCAATATAATAATTTAATTTTTTTTATTTTCATCTTCTAAAAAAAATGAACTTTCATTATATTTTATTCTCACTCTCGTATTTTTAGTGTTATGAGACCCACGATCTGTGTATTGGAGATTCAATCCCTCCTTGATTCTCCTCTTACTGTCTCGCTATCTTGCTCAAAATTTTTAGGGTTTTGAGAATCACGAGTAGTGGATTGCAGACTTAATCCCTCATCGATTGAGTTTGATTTAACGGATTGGTTGTTGTGCGACATTTGAGGTTTTATATTTATATGGCAATAAAGGTTTTGTATTTATATGGTAATAAAGTTTATGTGATGGAATGATATTGTTTATGTGGGTGTATGCGATAAGGATGTTCTAAATTTGATTTCATTATGCATAAAAATGTGGAATTAAGAATGTATATATGTTGATTCAATTTATTCAATGGTGTATTTATAACTTAAGTTTTTATAAAAATTGAACTTTATTTAGGTTCTTCAATTTGTTTTTTTTTTATAAATAAGTTTTATAAAATTAAAATTTTGGGGTATATTTGCAAGTACAAATGGTAATTTCTCTTATTCTCTTGTGGCACAATTGAAATTGTAAGACATATTTCAACTATTTTAAATATAAGATTTTTAAAATGATTATTTATAAATTTATAATTAAATGAATTTTTCATGTATATATATAAAAGGATATAACTATCATTTTACGTGAGTAGTGATCCCATGGTCTCGGTTCCATGGGATCACCCATGGAACTGAGACGTGGAGATCTACAATTGGACTCAATTATCCACTTTTCAAATTATATTAAAATACTATCAAGGGCTGTTTAGACATTTTACAATACAAAAGAGTTGAGAATCCCTCGATCCCCTGATCATGACCTCGCTTTCCCCTCTGCTTCGCTCTCTTCGTCGAGGTGTCCATCGCGCCGAACATCTCCGGTGACCACGTGAACCTGGCGGTGACCTTCAGAAAGTGATCCGGCGGTAACATCACCCTCCTCCGTGGCCTCCTCTACTGGATCGCCCAGCTCCTCGGCTCCACGGCGGCGTGCCTCCTCCTCCGCCTCGCCACCGGCTCATTCGCCCTCTCCGGATATAAACATCATGAGAGGGGATGGGTTCCCCACGAGGGTGTACTTCAATGGTGAGGAGTGTTCACTTCCCACTGAGATACCTAAGGGACATGGACATCGCTCTAGGGTCAGCCTTCTCTCCTCCCTGGTTTTGCTGGCAGTGATGGTGTTTGTTTTGATGGTGATGTGAGCTCTGAGATGGGAGTGATCAGAACAGTTTAATTGTTGTACCTTAATTAGTCCAATGTTAGTGACAAATTTGTAAAATCATGCAAATATTGGTCAATGAATAATGAATTAACATGAAAAAAAAATGCACAGCAAGCATGGATATTTATATGAGAAAAGCAAAATTTTTTAAAGAATACCAATCTTCATTTTCCAGAAAATTATCCATATTTCGTATGATGCTGAAGAATACCAATAAACATTTTAAACTTCTATGATGCTGAAGAAGGTTCCAATGGGCAAATTTCGTATGTTTGTTTAATGGTGAGTGCCACAATGAACATATGGAATGCAGACATATACAAATTCATCTATACATTGAATTGGGATGGATACAACAATTAAGTATTTTAAATGTTACACACATTATTGATACAACAACAACAGTTGGGAGATCACATGCCTGGGCACTAACAAACTGACACACAATTACATCTTCCTGCCTAACAAACTGGCACACAATCTATATTCAGGTTTGTTCAGGCATGTAACAAAAAACAGAACATCTTCCTGCCTGGGCACTAACAAACTGGGAGCAGTTCACATGCCTGGGCACTAACAAAAAAACTGCCCAGGCATGTATCTATATTCAGGTTTGTTCAGTTTTGTCAAAAAAAAAAAAGAAAATTGGGAGCAGTTCATATGCCTGGGCACACAATTACAACAACACATATTTATATGCACACAAAACACACAGACACATAGTACTTTATGAACAAAAACAAAACTACAAAGATCTCATTCATACCAACCAAAGTCTCATTGCATTACATGACAACCAAAGTCTCATTCTAGTTGTTAATACACTTGCATTAAACTAAAATTAGTCATTAATAAGTAAATAACAACAAACTGATCAAAAAAGCCTTAATGTTGAAATTATCCACGGTTTTTTGGAAAAAGTCTCCACAATTACAATGCAAGATAATCCTAGCCATCTTGGTTCCCAACAAAAGTAAGACCAACTCCAGTATTTTCCTGATTTGTGGAAGATAGATAGCCCTGAAATATTTTCCAAAAAAAAATGATTATTGCATATATTATAAAATTAGTATTGTGCACATTAATGATATACACCAAGACTAACCTGATTCATAGAAACATTTGATTTAGCATTGTCATCTTGTACAAAAAGTGGAGGTTCAACCAATAAGCCTGTAAAAGAAACAAAAAAAGAAATGAAATTATTGCAAAAGTATTTGTCATACATATCAACATGTTTTAGATCATTAAGTACCTTTGCTTGCTTGAGCTACACTATTTTTTGAATTATTTCCAATTGTAGATTTGGGCTTCCGCTTCTTTTGATTTTTCTCCCAAAATGCTTTCTTTCTTCCACCACTTCCTTTACATTTTGCTAGTGAAGGGTCACGAATTGTTACTTCTGTTGACATAATTGTTCGTTGTGATAAGTACTCATCATTGTTGCTATTTGGAACTTCAATGTTTTGCATTTTAATAGCCTTTTCAACCTCTTCTCTTGCCTTTCTCAACCAGTGCAAAGCTACTTTATAAACTTCTATAGAGCAAGATCCCTTGGTTGCAACTTTTGATGCTTCATGTGCGAGAGTGCTATATCTAAGTGTCAAATGAGTATGACAGTCTTCTTCTATTTTTTTACCTTTTTCATCAATAACTTCTCCACATTTTGCATCCCTTGTCCAACGTTTTAATTTGTATTCTCTTGGAATCGTATCCACATTAGCTACAATGAATACCTTCAATATGTGGCAACACAATAAACTCAGAAACTTCGAACTTATGCATAAGTACAATTCACAAGAAATCTTGGTCCAAAATAAAGCTTAACAAGTTTGAATTCTCTTTTTGGCACCCAACATTTATATGAAGCTATACCTTCATTCTCTTCAATTTTTTCAATTTTTTCACACTTGTAACGAAGACTAGCAAGTAATTCTTCTTGAAATTTTGCAAACATAGCCGGTGTGTACAATTTACTCGCCTCTTCTTCAATAGGCATATGAAGCATTAAAGATGGCCACACATTATTCATCTTAAAATCAGCTTTAATTTCTTTTTCTCGACGTCTGATTAGTGCCTTATCAACACCTTGAACAAAATCCAACAACAACATTTTCCTATTCAAAAATCCCTTAAAAAATTTGTTTATACTTTCACTTCGTTGTGTGGTTGACATATCTGCACAAAAGAAGTCACGTGAATATGCAGGAACCCACTGATGTCGCTTACTATACATTCTCAACATCCAAGCATTTTCTTTCAAATCATATTTAGCAAGCAACTCCATCCATTTTTTTTCAAAATCCTCAATGCTTTCGGGACTCCTTACACAATAAGATAAATCCTGTCCAAACTTGGTTCCCCTTTTGAATAAACCACCTAAATGCCTTTTAGCATTTTGAAAAATATGCCACAAGCAAAATCGATGAATGGTCCTTGGTAAGACTTGCGCAATTGCACCAGTGATAGCTGAATCTTGATCAGTGAGAATTACTGTGGGATGACATCCCTTCATTGCTTGCATCCAATTTTCAAGTACCCAAACAAAAGAATATTCTGTTTCATCCAAAATCAATGCACACCCAAATAATATAGTTTGTAGATGGTGATTAACCCCTACAATTGGAACAAATGGCATTCCATATTTATTTGTTCCATATGTTGGATCAAAGCATACTACATCTCCAAAGTAGCTATAATCCATTCTACACCTTGCATCACTCCAAAATATACTTGTTAATTTGCCATCGACATCAAGTTGAATAGCATAAGAAAAGTGAGGGTTTTTTATTTGCATTTCATTCAAGTAATCCAACAATCTTTGTGAGTCTCCCACAGAAAATTCTATTTTTCTTCTAGTGCACACATAATTTCTTGCATCTAGCTCAATGAATCCAACATTTCGACTCCCTTGAGACTCTTGTGATAGATAATTCATCATAAGATTAGTTCTAATGCCCGACTGTCGCATTTTATGAATCATACCTCCATGACTTTCATCAATTTTCCGATGTGATGGTAAAAGATGACATTTCCTTGGAGTTGCTAATATATGATTATGTTCTTCAACAAACATAGAGACAACCCAAGATCCATCCTCGTTTTTGTTTACTAAAAGTCTAGCTTTGCAACCACAACGTGTTTCACCCCGATGTTTTCTTTTGTTAGCCTCATTCTTCTTAAATTTTTCTTCTCTATAACCTTCTTTAGAGCAATACAAGCATCGCCCAATAACACTTCCATCTTTCTCTGATTTTCTTGTTGCTGCTTTTCTCACACTGAACCCCTTTTCGTATGCATAACGATTATAGAACTCATAAGCCTCATCCACAGAATCAAAAATCATACCAACATGTGGCTTAAGAGAAATTTCTTCTTGATGAACAATGCCTTCACTAACATTTTCATGGTTATCTTCTCCTTGACCTTCATTTTGTTCTTGGACTTCATCTTCAACCAAAGGCTCATGTTCATTTTCTTTCTCTAACTCAAATTCGTTTGCATTATATATATGCTCGTCCACTTCCCATACTTTTTTTTTTTTTTTGAAAAAAGTGGATAAACCACATTCATTTATTTATTATCAATATAGTTGGGATACATTCGATCCTAAGATGGATCTAGTGGTTACATTGCCTTTCAGAGAGTGTGGGTAGATTACCGTCTTGGCTCTCTAAGCGTTACTAGTCCTCAAAATGGAGTCCCAGAGGCGTTGGAGTCATGGTTGTCCTGATCTGGGCCAGACTTTGCTTGATGAGGTGGAGCATTGGTTGAAGCTGCTTTTTCCGGTTAGCATGAGTCGTACCAGGCTAGGAAGAGGAAGTCCGCATGGCCGGATTAGTTCACAGTAAACACGTTGTTTAGCGTTGGAAACATCTCCTATTCCTTTACGCCCATAAACTCGATTCACGCCATCACTAGCTTGAGTTCCACCCCTTACGGATATCTCTTTACGCCCGGTTGTTTGGCTAGCGTTGAGGGGCCCACCGGATCTTGTATGCATGGGGTTTAACCCATTTCGAGGGGTATGCTTGTAATGTAACCACCGTTGTTTGAGTATCGGCGGTGGAGGGAGAATGTTCCGTGGTTTCATCCTCTCTATCACATAGGTAGCATCTCATTCGTTCCCCTGACCACTTCCGTTTTGCCAAGTTTTGTAGCGTGGGAAGCTTGTCCTCCCAGCTAGCTGGAAGCCTTAACTTCGGGGGAGGCTTGTTTCCAAAGGATGTAGGTAGAGTAAAACGCCTTCTTATCCCCGTCTATTACGAATTGGTATAGTGACTTGACCGTGAAAGTGTGGTTTGTAGTGAGGCGTTTTCCTTTTTGTCTAGGTCCCTCGGGACTGATTCAGTGTACTGTATCCCTTGGAATAGCTTAGATTTGCTTCTTGGGATAAGGGTCACGCCACGAGAATAGGTCTCCCAGCTCGATGATGTTGTCGGGCTTCTTCAATTGTGTGGTCCGCCTTTTTCCATAGAGTTTGGAATTCGGGCATATACATACTGCGGTTACATCCTTCCATCCAATTTAATAGAACCGAGTGCAGTTTGTAGCACCATTTCAGGGCTCAATTACAATGTTAGCCATAGTAAGGTCTCGTTGTTCTCCGATCCCCTTCTAGAAGAAGGATGCACAGTCAGGCACCTTTTGAAGGGATTTACACAGGAACCAGAGTAAAGGCGTGTGTGATGATCTTTCAGTGATCCTGCATCCCCTTTTCGGTGATGCCACCACCATTTACTTGATAGAGCCCTCATTGAAGGCTTTTAGGTTGAGGATACCCGCCTAGTTCTTTGGGCTTAGTTAGTCTCTCCCATTGCACTAGGCGGTAAGCTTTGGATTCTGGATTCGCTCCTCTCCAAAGGAAGTCTCTGCGGATTCCTTCGATACGACGTATTGCCCATGGTGGTAGCTTGTACATTATCATCCAATGATTGGGAATTGACGATAAGGCAGAATTGAGTAATGTGATGCGTCCTCCTCTCGACATGAGTCTTCCTTTCCATGTAGATAATTTGCTTTGTACCTTCTGGATGAGCTTCTCCCAATCTTCTCTCTTTGGTCTGCTTCCGGATAGGGGAATTCCCAGGTAGTTGATTGGGAGGGATCTCATCTGGCATCCCAGAATCGAGGCCCCTGTTCTGGCCGTTGTGTGCTCTTTCCCCATAGGCACTATGGTACTTTTGTTGTAGTTTATTCGGAGTCAGAGTTCCTTGAAAGGTGGAAGAAGTTTGAGGGTTAAAGTCCTCCTCCTTTCACGGTGAGGATCAGTAGGTCGTCCGCATAGAAGAGAGCCGGTATTTGTTCCCCCCTCCTGTGATCTATTCTATATCCTTCGAAAATGCTCTGTTGGGTTGCTTTTTGTTATCATTGTAGGTGAATCGTCGGGTTACAAGGATGAATAACAATGGGAGGAAGCGGGTCTCCTTGTCGTAGTCCCCTTTTGTGTGAATCCCATTGGTGTCCCATTAATTAGGAAGTTGGATTTTGATGTGTATAGGATCTCTTTGATCCACCCTATCCAGCGATGCCCAAAACCTCGTGCTTGGAGTAATTCTAAGAGAAAATTCCAGTCCACTGAGTCGAACGCTTTTTCAAAATCCACCTTCATGAGCACCCCCCCTTTTGTTTTCATTCCATATATGATCTCCTCTGCTTAACAATGCATCATGGATGCATCTCTCCCTTGATAAGCGGTCGATTTTTCGTTTACGGTGAGAGATAACGCTTGTAGTCTGTTGGCGGCACCTTTGTTATGATTTTGATGGAGCAGTTTAGGAGACTTATTGGGGCGATATTCATTGAGTAGAGGTTGCCTCTTCAATCGCCGGTGATTATCGGCGGGGATGTGTGCCTTGATTGAGTCTTTCTAATTCCTGGTGCCATTATAGAGTTCCTCGAAGGTTTGGAGGATTTCACCCTTGGTGAAGTTCCGGCATTGTTGATATATTAGCATGGGAATCCATGCGGTCCGGTGCCTTTTTCCGAGTTGAGTTCTTGTATTCTTTGTGTGTATCTCGATTGAGGAAGGGGCAATCCGGGTGAGTCGGAGATCTACATGTTCATGGCCGTAAATAGTTCTTTTGCCGGTCCATGGAGTATCTTTCTTCTCGTTGGGTTCGAAGATCCAGGGTGAAGTGGCTCCCCAGCTGCTTATAAGATATCAGCGGCTCCGTCGAGATGCGTCCATCCTCCACGGAGTTGATGAATCCAATTTATGTTTTTCCTTTTGTTTGCCATTGCATGGAAGAATTTTGTATTTTGGTCCCCTTCTTTAAGCGGGTGATTCTTGAGCATTGTCTCGGTGTTCTTCCTCCGTTCTTATCAAGTGGTCATACTCGCTCTTTGCACTGCACATTCTTCTTCAGCGGTAGCCGAGGAGGTTGTTGTTAAAGCTCTTTATATCTAGTTCTTCAATATTCTTCATTATTTCTATCTTTCTTCTTCTTTGGGCTTGTAAAGTGTTCTTTGTTCCATGATGTAGTCTTACGATTAGAGTGAGTTTTCCCCATTTTGTAGGCTCCATTCCACTGTGAAAGTAAACTTTGGGTCCACCATTCCTTTATTGTTTCCCGAGGAAGCGGTATCTTTCCCCAACTTACATTTAGGCCGGAAGGGGTATTGTTTTTCTCACATTTGTCCACATTCTGGGGCTATGGGTGTATGATCCGAGCCGAATGCGTGGTAAGTGCGATACGCGTATTAGGTGGAAAGGCGCCATCCACTTTCGGGAGATAGTAGGAATCTATCTAATCCGAGATCATGGTCGGGGTTGCTCTCCCATTTGTCAGGGTAAACTTCCTTCAGAGTGGGGGTCATATAGTTGTAGTTACGCAGATTGGGTTGTTGAAAGCACTCTGCTCTTGGGCATTTCGGTTCCACAGTTTCTATACTTTGAGATCTTGTCGAGTTGAAGTCCCCCCTATCAGCCACGGCCCCTTCCACCGTTATGTCATTATGGTTTTATTTCCTCCCGAGTAGTCTTTTGCTCCCTTCCACATGGTCAGTAGGCATGGTCACCATCCATAGTTTGGTCAGCTTTGTTTTGAGGAACCCTGATTGCCGAGAAGGTACCGGATACTCATCTGTTTTTGGAATTTTGATATTTCCCATCCGATCTGGCGGCCTCCTGCGTGTACATCGTTTGCGGAGTAGGATTATTCTTTCTTTGTGTGTAGTTCCCCTATGGGTTCCAAATTCTAGGGTCCATAGATGCTAGTTTTGTTTCTTGTAAACAAAACACATCTACTTTACGTCTTGCAATGAAATCCCTGACTAGGAATCTTTTCTTTTGTTTCCCTAGCCCTCGGCGTTCAGTGATGACTTTCGTTAGATAACTTTGATGAAGCCACCTTAGAAGTAGTGCAGGGGGCTTAGTTGCTCCCATGCACCCCTTCTTTTCCTGTTATCTCTGTGTTCCTCATGTGCCTGAGAATCCGTTTTGCATTTCCTCCCGACTGATCCAAATGGATACCGACTTTTATGGTTCTCGCTATGATTTCTTCCTCTGGCCAGTATCGAAAGTGTGATTAATGCGGGAGAGGTTGAGTTGTGAGTCCTCCGAGTTCAGGTGTTCCTTTTAAACTACATTTTACGGTGTATGTCCTTTTCTTTTTGAGTGCAGTTGTTGGGGGTTTGGGTATGTGCATGAACCTCAGGGGGTTTGGTTTTCTTTGGACGGCCTCGTCCTTTTGGTATAGATGCTTGGGTCAATTTAGGCTTCTTGGTTGTTTTTTGAGGTGATCCCATTTCTGTTATTCCTGGTTTATTCATGTTTTGTTGGGGCTCCATGGGGTTGTTTGTGGGCACATTCCCATTTGTAATTTGTCTCCATGCTTCATCAGTAATCAAGTTCCAAGTGTTGGCTATTAGTTTTAGGGATGTTTTTTCTCGTAAATCAGTTTCTATCTTGCCCACCACAGTTTTGAAGATGTTGTTAAATGGTTGTGTTGGAGCCATTATGTAAGGATAAGTAGTTGGGCTAGCTTCATTCATTGCCAAAATCATTACATCAAGCTCTTTTGGGTCAGGTGGTTTCATTGGGCCGGTTTCGTTAACAAGATGGGCCACATCCGGATCTACTTGTGACATTGGATATGTTTCCCTTTGGCCCTCATGATTAATCTGATCAACTGCTGTTGTTGTTATGGTTGATGCTTGTTGGGCTGCCATGGCCATGACCTGAAGGAATTCTAAATGGAAGCCGCTATGACCCCCTTGGATCCGTTGCCATCTCACTATTATAGTTTTGGAGAGGCCCATCCTTCTCAATGTCTTTGCATTGGTGCCTCAACTTGTTGCCACAACCGTTTCGGATGACTCGATTAGGATCGGTTTATGCGGAATCCGCCTTGAGCCCTTACTCTTACTTTGGGTGTGGGCCCGGTTCCTTGGTTTGTCGATTATTAATGCGAGCTCACGCTTTTGGATCGGTGGGCGGTTCCTTGCTTTTCATCGGTGAGGCCGATCTCTTGCTTTGTGTGTAGGGCTTTGATCGCTTGCTTTGAATCAGTGGGCCCGAACTTTTGCTTTGGTTCAGTTGGCCCGGACTCTTGTTTTGAGCCGGCGAGGGCTGCCATGTAGCTGTTAGGTTTCGAACCGTCGCTTCAAAGTCAAATTCGTCCGTTTCTTCGGAAGTTGGCCGTTGTGCGGTTGAGTGTTAAACTTCCCTGGCTCTTTGCGAGAGGCCGCCTTGTCGGTATGTTCTTTCCATCCCGACTTCCAACGTCCCTTCCATGTCGGGCCGTCTTTCGTGTTCAAAGTAGATGCTCGCGTCGCCGTGCGGCGTTATTACTCCATCGCCAATCTTCTTCTTCTTACGGATTTGGCGGCTGACGGCCGTCGCCTCTTTCAAGCTCGTTTCTTTCTCGGATGATGACCCCTCGACCTCTATCGTGTGATGCTCACTTGGAGAGGGTGCATACTCTCCATTGGGGCCTTTGCCTTTGCTCCGGATTACAACTGGCGAGAGGTCTTCTCCATACGTTGGTGATCGTTTAGGCCCTTGATTTGGTGTCTTGTTTCCTTCGGGTTCCGACTTTTCCTTCCCACGATTGCGGTGTTGGGACCATGGTAGTTCCGGTTGACCTTCTTCTAGCTCGACGATGTAGGTATGTTGTAATGTTGAGACGCTGCAATGGATTGCACTGGGGAGTCGTCTCGGTCGCCGTATTCGGATGAAGGCTCTGAAGTCCTCCGTGTCGTGTGCTCCTCTTTCTCCGATGAGGACCAGGTCACCGACAGGCTTTAGCATCCGAGCGATGGATTCTAGATCCCAGAAGCACATTGGGAGATTTTTGACTAGTACCCACCTCAGGGCTCCTTCTGCCTTTGCTGGCCCATAGAGAGCTGTCGTCCATGGTGTAAATTCTAGAGTAAACGCCGGCGACTCCATCTTCCCTGCCTTTTCAATCTGTCTTGCAATCACCGCAGATGGGCATTCGATGATGTATCTCCCATCTCTGAGAATTCTTGCATCCCAGTTCCATTGGGCATTTATCCTCCCCTTCAGGAGCTCCTCCACCTTGTGGCCATCCACGATCACACCTCCCCTAGCTTACATAATTTTGCAATGGAGAATCTGCGCATTTTCTCTTTCCGGTGATCATGTTTGAGTCTTGGGCAAGGGAGATGTAGTGATTTTCATACTCCTGCTCTTTCCCACATTTGTTTTGCTTTTCCGGTCCTTTGGTTGGGTATCTTGGTAGGAGACTTCTTTGGAGGCTTCTCCCCATCTATCTTCTTTCCTTTTTCTTTGGAGGTTTCTTTTCTTTGAATTTTGGTATCCTGGGTTGTGGTTTTTGTGGTGGTGTACAGGATTTTCCGGCGAACCTCCTTGCAAATCACCTCCTTGTGTCCGACGCCACCACATCGCCGGCATGTGACTTCTCTGCGGCATTCATCAGCTTTGTGGCCCGGACGCAGACATTGTCCGCAAACCTCAATGGTTCCAGTTGGTGTACGGATCGTAGGTGGTGACCGGCGCTGTAAGGTTGGTTTACCGGCTATCTCCCTTTAATCTCTCAGGTGATACACCGAAATTTCTTTGGGTTGCCTTCTCCCGGACCTTGTCTTGTCTTATGTGTCTCCAGGGCGGGAGGCGAAGCGATCCTGCAGAATGTCTCCAGGGCACATTCACATAGGATAGGTAATTTGTCTTAGTCGTTGATTCCTCCCCACTCCCTCCACGAGTCTCCCTCTCTTAGGTCCTGTATGTTCCTCATTGCCGGTCGTAGGGATGTCGAGGAGATGGTTTTGCGTTTCCATTCTCGTCGGTTTTCCTTGTCGTATGGGGTTCCCTGCCATCTCGCCCGAGTCGTCTCCTCGCGCCGATAGCCTCCACCTTGCCCGGTACAGGTGGGAGTCTCATCATCCGCGGTAGCCATCTTCTTCTCGCCTGTGTTCTCGACGGTCTTCCCCACCATGCCGGTAGCTGTTATCTCCACCACGCCGGAAATCGCCTTCACGCCGGAAATCGCCTTCGCGCACTCTCATGTTATATTTAGTCGCCTTCCCTGCCCCCTATGCGTATTCCCCATCAGAACTTTGTATCTCATTAATCTGCAAAAATATTAAAAAAAACATATGTATCTAAATTTTGTGAAAGAATAAATTTTATCTACTAATATCAAGCAAATGCACCCTTATAAATATATCAACAATATAGCAACTATTCCTCAAGCATTCCTCAAGAAAATGCACCCTAATAAATTTTGTCTACATCTTTGCCGGACACATATTTAGCAAAGAATGGGTTAAGTGAAAAAGGAAAGATACTTAAGGTTTGGGTCATTCAACTTATGTAAGTTATTACTTCACAAGAATCCTACCTTCTTGGATGGTTTGTTCAAAGGTGAAATACCAAACAAAGAATCCATATACAATAATGATCAAGTGGCTTAGAAGCACCAAGATGAAAAAAAGAAGAAATTAATTAAGATATAAAATAATGAACATCATGAAACAAACACTTAAACTGAAATTAAAAGCACAAGGGCATAGGCACACACATAGGCAGCACATGACTATCAAAGGCTCATCATCATAAGAAGAAATAGATGGTTGTGGTCACTAGAAACTTTAGAGAAATGGATAAATACTATTAAGAACAACACATTAGGGACTAATGATCAAAAACTAATACATTGATTGATAAAAACTTAAGTGAACCAAAGTAAGATTCATCATTCTAATCGACAAAAGAAAGGCGCACCAACCTCCATAGCGCCGGGAGCACTGACAAACTCGGGCGAGCTCCACTGGTGGATGACATTGGAGATGATGACATTTGACGGCGGACCGTCGGGAGCATTGACGATCTCGGGCGGGCCATTATAAAATCTATCCAGATGCATCTGCTTGTCGGAGACCTGGACCGTGGGGATAAATCATGATTTATGATCTCAATCACAAATTACAGCAAAAAAAAAATCAGTCAATAACTCTGGAGATCAAATTCACCATTGGGATCGACGGTGATGGCGTAGACGATGCCGAAGGTCTTGACAATCTCGAGGACGAGGGCGTTCCAGACGGACACGGCAGAGGAGGAGGCACGCCGCCGTGGAGCCGAGGAGCTCGGCGATCCAGTAGAGGAGGCCACGGAGGAGGGTGATGTTACCGCCGGATCACTTTCTGAAGGTCACCGCCAGGTTTACGTGGTCACCGGAGATGTTCGGCGCGATGGACACCTCGACGAAGAGAGCGAAGCAGAGGGGAAAACGAGGTCATGATCAGGGGATCGAGGGATTCTCAACTCTTTTGTATTGTAAAATGTCTAAACACTCGTTTGTTAACTTACTTTTGACCAGGTTGACTAGTTGATTTTATCCCCAAAGGTATATATATGCAATATAACAGGTATACAAGTAATTATTTTTTTAGGCTATATTCATAATTTTGATATTTTTCAGGGTACACCTTCAAAAATCTCTTCTTTTTTGTTTGCCAAAAATGTCATTTGAATGAGAAGTT
This sequence comes from Dioscorea zingiberensis, assembly GCA_026586065.1. Taxonomy (NCBI): domain Eukaryota; kingdom Viridiplantae; phylum Streptophyta; class Magnoliopsida; order Dioscoreales; family Dioscoreaceae; genus Dioscorea; species Dioscorea zingiberensis. The sequence continues at coordinate 29,992,145 of CM048820.1, read as the reverse complement.
CTTCCATTTTACTTTTGACCATAGTTAAACTCTTCTGTTTATTTATTCTGAAATAAAGTGCTGCCTTAAATTAAAATTAATATATATTTTTTGAAAACGTGGATGAAACATATTTATTTAAGCTAATTTGAGTTAGGTTAATACTATCCCTTTTTATATAGGTCAATATAATAAAATTAAAACAAGGGCCTTGCCGCGTCATAGCTGCTCTTAATCACCTCGAGACGTCTTGTCTTCCTCTCCTATTGTCGGCATGATGGAGGCTTCTTTTAACGAAAGCTTGGGTTGTTTCTAGCTTTTATTTTTTTGAGGGATGTTCCGCATCAAACCAATATAATACACGAAAGTTAGTGTTGCAAATAATTTGTAAGAAAACGCATTGGTTTTCTTGGAAACATTGCCTAGAGGTGATATGTGAAGACCGTCAGAGAAGTCCACGAAGGCGTAATCTAAGGAAAAGACTCACCGACGGGCTGTTCCTAGGCAGCTTCCCAGACGTCTTTCTCCTCATAAAGACGTATGTCGAGAGATTCCATTATTAGAGTAGTAGCCACATCCTCCACGATTCCCGAGACAAGCTCGAGGGCTTCGGTAGAAATTACCTCCTGTAAGGATGGAGGACCTAACTCGTAAGGTGGTGTGGGAGCGTCTCTTGGGCTTCGATAGAAATTACCTCCTGTAAGGTGGTGTGGGAGTGTCTCCTGAACCATTTCAAAGCCTATCTTGGCCCCCCGAATACACCTTTGAGCGGATGAAGGAATAAAACTCGGCTGAAGCCTTGAACTCAGTGATAATTGAGGCAACCGCTTGCTGGAAGAGTGGAAAATTCTTGTTTGGCTCCTTCGGGAGACCCACGGCTGGAGCAACCAGCCCTTGCTGATCGGAACCTCATTCAACTAGAGGATCCGGAGTGCAGAATTTTTCTCATGGTTCATGGAGGAGTCCTTGGAGATTCTTATATCTCTCCACGGCGTCCCTTCAAGCTTTCTAAAGGCCAATCGCGTGATTATGCTATATTTTCTCCACACTCTCCCACGTTGAACGAGCAGTGAATCGAGACTTAGACAATTCCCTCAGCAGCTTCCCCTTCTCCCTCTTGGCAAAAACCATCCTCCTGCGATATTGTGAGCTCATCACTTCAAGTTGAGTAATCCGGCCTCTTGTCTAGCTGGACCAGTTCCGCTTCAAGTATTGCCAGGCTAGTTTCAGCCCATCCCAAAGGAAAACCAAGTCTTTGTAATACCGCCGGAAGGTTACCAGGAAGATCCCACTCATGAAAATGAGTCACAGCAAGCCCGATCAAGACGACCGCCTACACGTATAAACCACCAATCAACATGTAAATGGTAAAGGGAGAGTAAAAGTCCCATAATAGGTAAGAATGACTTGCCCTAACTCCGATGTCGGATAACTGAGAAGCCACTCTAATCACATCGAGTCCCTTGAGCTTCGCTAGATCGGAACTCGGGACAACAACCTATAGCGCCATAATAGCATCCCTTGGGTCGGCAAGTGAGAGCTACGGGCCTTGGTCGAGAGGCGCCTTTCCTTTCTCATTGACAGGTTTAGTCACCTCAATTATAGGTTATGGAAGTCATGAGGAACGGCTCCTCCCAGCGAAAAGGAAAGGTAAAAGAAAGCAACCCCTTAGAAAGATTGCCAGGGGTGCCCTCGGGTAGACAAGTTACGCTCACTCCCGCATAACCTCCCCCGGGTGAGTTAGTGGAACTGGATACTCAAATTGGATTCAAGGGCTTCCTTCAACATCCTCTCCCCTGGATCTCTTCCACTCTAGTGATGAGGAAGGAGGTGGGGAAGAGCTTCGAGCGAATTCCCTCAACGTTCGCCTCAGGTATCGGAAATACATAGCTGTGCCCGTAGGAGGAATAGGTCGAACAGACCAAATGCACGGAAGAGGAGAAGAATCGGCGCCTTACCAGACCCCATAGAAAGAAGATGGACACAAATAAGCAAGCCCCATCTGAGATATTTAAGGAAATGGAAATCACACGACATCCTTTCCTAAAACAGTGAAAGTCTGTGGATAGCTCTCGAAAGGGAGCTATTTAGAGGACATATTACGCTAGGTTGAGACCAAATATGGCCATCTAATGATGTATTTCAGAACCAATTTGGGTTATTTTATGTAAACCCTACCTCAACTAGCATGCACACTTGTTTTAGTGAATTTCAATACTAAATCGATTAATTTATACACAAATGTAAGTGTTGCCAATATTGACAGATGATGAGTCCATTGGAGCGTGATTGGGATGATCATTGGGCAAACGAGAAAGGTGTTCTATGACAAAGGAGCAAATTGGGAGCTACCCTAAGAGCTGCTGAGATCAAGAATTTATAGGAAGAGCTACAGAACTCCAAATCCAATCTCCACCATTCCAATTGAAGATCATCAAGTTAGTAACACTTAGTTAAATTTTCAGCTCAATCCGAGTTTGAATGCTCATCCGATCGTTGAGTAGATGAAGATATTGCAATGCTGACTACATACATTGCGATGTTAATTAAAGGCTGGGCACACTTGAATAGAAATAAAGTGACACCGCGATGTGTAAAAGTGACATCGTGATGTTAACATAAGGAAGACTTTCAAGACCCCATATTTTCATCGACATCGCGATGTACTTTCACCACATCGCGATGTAACTTCCTGGGGGTATAAAAATGACCAATTTCTATGTTTTGATCATTTCTCATTTGGGGGTGATGGCTAGGGCTCCAAAGAGGCGATCCGAAGGGTTTCAAGACCAAATCTAGAGAGGAGAAGCTCAAAAGAAAGGGGGACCTTATTTCTTATTGTTTTACATTTGATTGATCTCTTCTTTGCACCGAATCATGGATGTTTACTTTCCTATTTGCATCATTATGGGTCTTTTATTTGTAATGTTAGCTTAAACATCTATGTTAGGGTTGTATGAACTCTTTGATTTGATATTTCAATCATCCTAAGTTTGTAATTGATGGTGTTGTTATCGATATGCCTATGATTTAGTATTACTTGTAATCATGTGCCGACGGGTGAGGATTGATCTTAATTCTCATTGCATAGACATGTGTATGTGAGAATTGACCTAGAATCATAGGATGGAACTGAGTGACGGCGGTGGTACCATTAGCTTAGAAATAAGCATTAGTACCGCCATGGTGATGATAGTTGAGTCTAGGTCCTATAATGCTTCTCCTTCTCCATTGACATATGGGTAGGTTTAGAAGCATGCTCCATAGACATAAGGGCTTGTAGGTTGCACCTAGAGTGCACATAAGTGCCTGATTCACCATCGATTTACCCATATCCATAACTAAATATCATTGCAAGCATAGGAGAAAATCTTCACAAGTCATTAGAGCTATACAACCCTAGAAGCATATCATAGAGAGAATTCCCCTACACTCTTCGTTATCTCTTACCACTTCCTAGGAGTAGTTTAGTTTAGTAACCTCTTCCACTTATTGATCGACTGACTTTACCAAGAAACTTAGTAGGTTAGTATTCATCTAAACCTAGTAAGCCTTCCCTGTGGATTCGACCTGGTACTTACCGGAATTTATTTCCTGTAACCACGTATACTTGCGTGCGGAGGCTTGCGTTCTTGCACTTATAGCTGACGGTCAATAAGTTTTTGGTGTCGTTGCCGGGGAAGGCATAGGCCATAGGTGACATTAGCTGAATAGGAGCTAGTCTAGTTCAGTCATTTATTTTCTTTTACATTCTTTTGCATTATATTCATCTTCTTTTTATTTTCCTTTTTCTTAACTTATTTTTGTTTTCTCTTTATCTAGTTTTCATTTGTTCTATCTTGAGCTTTAAATGAAGCTCACACCTTTTTGGAGGACAAGTGTGCCAAGATCATGGAAGGCAACTATTACACATCTTGGTTTGGGAGTGTAATATTTTATATGGATGAAGAACTTCCACAATGCATTCAATATGCACTCTCAAGGATCAACACCCCTACCATCGCATCTAGTGAAACAACAGTTCAAAGGATTCCAACAGTTAGAAAGGAGTTGAGCATTAGAGAAGATAGTAAACTAACAAGTGGACAATGAGCTTTCCTTTGAAGAGAAAATTAAGTCATTTACTACAAAAATGAAAGCCATGTATCAAGAGTTTACTAATAGATCTAGTAGCCAACCATATCTAATGTGGAAAGTAAATGATAAGCCCCAAAATCAAAAGTGGAATAGAAGACAAAAGGAGATGGAAGAAAAAGAAGAAGAATCTCATTAGAAGAGCTAATGATGTATTATATAGAATACAATGAAGCATTAGCTCAGGACTTTGATGACAAAATACAAATAGAGGAGATTATTGAAGGAGAACTTGATGATATCTATCCCCATCTCAAGGGTTGCTGCACCAAGAGATTGATGCCAACCTCCAAGACCTTGACGAAAAATTGCACAATATAGCTCATCCAAAGGAACCAACAATTGAAGAGTGCAAGGACAGTTGAGAGAGGCATGGATACAGGAGTATGAAAATAGTCTTGTGCACCTCAAGAAATTGTACAATGAAATTAAAACTCAAAGAAGCCTGCAGCAACTGGGGATAGCAAGCACGGATGTTGTTGAACCTTGCTACCATGATAAAGAAGAATGCTCGAATAGTCTTGGCCTCAACACAATTAGGCTTTATGAACTCTTGGAGCACAATTTTATTCTTGAGGAAATTGAACGATTGCAGAACGATTCAGCTTTAGCAAGAATTTCCAAACAAAGATATTATATGGTTTTATTGGAGCAATTTATGGGGTTAACAGCAGTTAAAAGGTTAAGATCTTCCATGCTCACTACTCTATTGTCTCTGCAAGGTGCTGGGCCGAACCAATCAAGGCCTTTAAAAAGCGGCGAGGGCACTGCAAAGGAGAAGGTCAGAATAATATAAAGGGGGTCAAGCTAGAGACCTTAAATCTAGCTCTTCTTGGGAGACAACCCAAGTTTTCAGTTTTACTCTTTTTTTATTTTGTTAGTTTTCAGTTTTTTTTTTCTCATTTGGAATAACCTATACTTATAACCTACACTTTGGTTTTCGGGAAGATCTTGAGTTTGGGGAAGACCCCTTGAAGCAAAGGACCATGATTCTCTAAAGATGCAAAGGTTTGGGTAAAGCATAATTTTCAATTCGGCAAGGCCTGGTAATGTTTTCTGAATTTTAATTTGAAGAAACACACTTGTTGTAAAACCATTACCAGGGGGGATATGGATATAAGTATAACTGTTGATTCCTGCAGTTTACATCGCGATGTTTCCTGGCCTCGGAAGAAAACCCAGAGAACTTAAAACAGTATCGCGATTTTCCTTCTGAACATAGCGATGTCATCCCAAGCCAGGGTTGAATAGGGATAACATCGCGATGTTGCAATCGCACATCTTGATGTCGAAGCAAAAATTAGGTCAAAACTTGGGGCCGCAACCATGTGGCGACCCCACCGGCGACCGGCGAGTCTCCCCCCTTCCCAAGGACCACAAATATTGATTTTAACATTCTCGGTCATGCACACTTTGATGGTAAGTATTCATAGCCAATTATTTTCATTTTTTACCGATAACAGTCATGAATGAGGCACATTTAGGGTTTGAATTTTTCCTACAAGTCAATGTTGAATGTGTGTTTGATTGTGAATGAATTTCACCTTTTCCTAGACTTAGAAAATAAAAGGCGAACCTTTATGAAAAATGAAATTTCTGCCATAATTGAATGAGTCTATGCCCTTGCCGATACTTGTAACCCCCTTTGTAGCGTGCTTGAATGTTGGTGTTGTTAAATTTACTTTCTACCAAACTAATATCACTTCATTGTAGGGCACCAAGATTTGGTGGGCTAACACAAGGGAAGCTTCCCCATTTTTCCCTTGTACCATTGGTATTGTCGGACGCTAATGCACAGTCAATTATACCACCTTCCTTCTCGATCATCAATGTTGGTGGCAGGGAATGCTGAGGAAGAGGACGAGGATGATGTGGGCACTACTTCATAGGGGAGTGTTTTTCTGACCACCTTCTTCAATTATTTTCTGCCCATTTCTTATGTTTTTCTTGTGTCATCAAGGATGATGACTTATCTTAGTTAGAGGGTGGGGTTTCATGTACCGAAACTTGTTTCTTTTTGATATATACTTTGCTAGTTTCAGTCAGTTTTTAAATTTTTTTTACGCATATTGAAAATTGCCCTTGTTTAGTATCAATACAAAACCCTCATGTATAAAAATTAGGATTAATTACACTTTTCATCCCTGAAAATGGTGTCATTGTTCACTTTTATCCTTGTATTTTAAAAATGTTCAATACAGTCCTTGTGTAATGCGTAATACAATGTTAGGGACCAAAATAGAACAAAATACGCAATACACAAGGATTGAACATTTTTAAAATACAAGGATAAAAATGAACAATGATACCATTTTCAGGGACGAAAATAGCAGAATACGCAATATACAAGGACTGTATTGAACATTTTTAAAATACAAGGATAAAACTGAACAATGACACCATTTTCAGGGACGAAAAGTGTAATTAATCCTAAAAATTAAGTAGTTGATCTACTACCTTATAGTGCATATGACATCAATAGTTCAGGAGGGTTGATTTTTTCAAACTTTAGGAAGATCACATATTTCTATACATTTGTGCATCTAGAACTTCTTTTAGTACTTTAATATGTGTGAGCCTAATGCTTATGCTTATGCCGCAAGTGCACGGGTCATATCAAGTAATAATGTGGACTATGAAAGTTGGATGTCGAACCCACAGAAACCTAGATCACTTATCCTATCTAATTATCTGCTACCCAGTCTATTTAAGGGTTGTTGAATTCCTAATCTAATCTCTAAAATTGAAATTGGCTTAAGAACACTTAATGAAAGCAATGATGGAAATCAATCATAAAGGGGAGATACTCGGGCAATGCATCCGCTCTGGATTTTCATAAATTGAAGCTAGTATGGATTTCTAATTAATGAATGTAGGTTATGAACCAAGAATTCCTATAATGCTCTCACACCCTCTTTCGAGGTGAACTACTAATCTAATTTCCTTAATTCGTTCTAGGAAACACATAATCGTGGAAGAGTTGTGGGAATAATCCATCTTAAAGAGTCTCTCTTGTAAACATCCGATCTCTCGGCGTGTTCACAATCCCCACCTATTGAAGTAGATCTATGTTTATATAGAGGGGGCATTATTGTCTACACCCCTATAGATCTAGAGTGACACTTAGAGCTATCGCAACGTAAAGCATTAATACCCATACAATATTTCTAATAGGTTCTCGAATATTAAGAGATTCATTAAATCATAGAAATCCATAAAAGCAAAGTTAAAAATAAATCTGGAGGTTCATCATGCCCAAGTATCTAGCAAGTTAGTGCCCCATAAAAGGGGAATACAAATCCAACACGATGTTCAAGAGAAAGATAAGAAACATGATATGATATACCCTTCCCTCCGCCGTTGGCGAGGACAGTTGGCGATGTGCGTGGATATGCCCCTTCGATGCTTGAGTTCCTCTTCTTTCTCCAAGATATTCAATGATGCCCTAATTTCCAAGGTAGAGAAAGGGTGGGAGCCTCCAAGAGATGTGATAAGTTTCTAAGTTCCAAAAGCCCCTTTTCTCTAAACCCTAAATCAACTATTTATAGTGTCTAGATCAATTCACACGATTAGTGGCTCAATCTACCAAAATCGGACTCAAGCCAGTGATAAAACTGGGTTAGCTCGTGTCTAAATGTGAGGCATATGGGCAGTCTTACGGGCGCAAGGATGCCTGTAACCTCATCTCGAGGCCCATACAGTTGGTGATACGGACCCATGCTCGCTTGTAAAGCTCTCTGTAAGTCTAGGGGATGTGTGCTCCGAGCATCTTTGTGGGCGCTTACGAAGCTAGCCAATATGGTTTCCTCAATTTGCTTCGATATGATTTGTGTTACTTCCGTTTCGCTCTCGAAGCTCCTCGGTGCTCTGTAATTAAGAATTAACACTAATTAAGTATCAATGGGCAAGAATTACTTGAAACCATATGAATAATGCACAAAGATTTGATATAAAAACATGATCAATTGAACGCTTATCACAAATACATACTTAAACGTTTGCTTGTTCTCAAGCGAATAAAGAAGTAAAATTTTAAAAGATGAGAAGCATTCAACCTCAGGCTATTAAGAATTTACATTTTGTTGTACTCAAAGTATTCACCATCGACAATTGCATTTCCCTACTTCAACCCCTCGGACTTATATCAATTTCACAACATAATTTAAAATTGCTCTAGATGAGAGTTTTACTCCACTTACCATGTTTCTGAGTTTTAGAGTGAAAGTATACCCTCAGTGGACTCTAGAGGTTCCTTGAGGCCCTAAGTACAAAACATCTAGCCCGTTAAGAAAAATAAACTTTATTTTTGTTCTTTTCTTTTCAATTTTTCACTTTTCTCTTTTCTTTTCATATACATTGTAGTATGGCATCTCTAATGGATCCGACTTTCCGGGGGAGCAAAGGTTAACATAGAGTGTAGATCTCCCTTTTGGAGGGATGCATATGCTGGCCACGTAAAGGAACACTCAACTACTCAGAAGATTACAACTCTACATATACGCGATCATGGTCACAAGTGACTTTTTGGCTTGAGAAATACTCTGATCAGGAGAGAAAAACCCGAGCTTACTTCATCTTTAAGAGTAGAGGAGCACTACCTTAGTCCTTATTTTTGTGAGCTCTATATACAAGAATTTATTCACTATGTACAACTCTACTTGCAAGGGCTAGAAGTTTGAACTAGTGCCACAAAAACTCTTGGAGGCATTGAAGATAATACCTAACAATCTAAATCAAAGAAACATAGAAATGAGTTATCTGATGTAACTAGCGAATATATAATAGTCATGAATATTTTCTCTAAGTGTCTAAGATGTTTCATAGGAAAAGTGAAAAATTTTGCTCAAATGGTGCAAACTAAGAGTAAAACAAAATTGAATACAATTTTTCAACATTTCGTCATTGGTGTACACTAAGCATGTATACATGTAATTGCAATGAATTAATTGGATACTATCCCCACACTTAAAGATTTGCAATGAATTAAACAATAAAGATATGCAATGAATTTCATAGCTACACATGTGTACCCATCCCACACTTAAAATTTTGCATTGTCCTCAATGCAAACAATAAAACATGGAATTGACAAGGATATAAAAAAATAAGAAGATGGGCAAAGTAGGACTTCCCTAATTCATTGTGGAGTGTGTCCAATTGCTTGAGTGAAATAGAAGAGGCCATCATCCAACATTTTATAGATAAATCTGCAAGCATGAAAGGGATCAAAAGATACAATCGCATAATGAAAAGTAGATATCATAGAAAAAGGTATCTCAACCAAAAATGGAAGAGAAGATAACAAAAATATAGCAGGAAGAGTCCCTTGTTAACTAAAAAGAAAATGTGATACAGATCCCGAAAAGTCCACTCAAGGTGGTGTCGATGCGGAAACAATAGGGGTGGCGTGCGCAGTGCTCCCAGCTTGTGCTGCACGCGGTACTGAAGGGATGTGTGGCTCCCGAGTGGAGGAATAAGGGGTCGGACGAGCGTGCGGTGAAATGGAGGAGGTATGTGTAGAAGTTGGTACGACTGGAGATCTTGCTCGCTCGTGGAGCGTACATAAAATCTAACCGACCTCCCATTATAGCAACTCAAACTAGTCTTGCGTGAGTTGGTTTGACTCAGAAGGCTGCTGCAATGATGCGCGAAGCTAGCTCTGCTCCTCCTCGAGTCTCCGTTGGGAGTAGGTGATGCAACCTAGCTCCAGTGGGGTCGTCTGCTGCCCCGTCAGAATCACCTCGAGCTGCGTGATAATCTGTTAGTGGCTTGAGCTATAAGGTGGTGGAGGGGATGCAGAGGATGTCCCCTCCAAGGGAAATAATGCTGGAGCAGGTGGTATCCCTTCCTCGTCTGCAACGGGCTCCTGTTTGCGCTCGCGCCCCGCAAAGATATATCCCCGTGGCGTATGAATGACCAAACCCATCAAATGAAGGGTGGAAAAGCCGAGGGGCTGCATCACACATATCCGGTGTGGTCGGGTGTGGGGCACAAGCAAACGCATGCAAAGTAAGAGGGCAGTAATATAGGGACCGACAAGGCTAGATCACCCAAAACGTTGCGAATGACCCCTGGCTGGCGATGTAATCCGCAATAATATGACCGATGTGGACAAGGACTCGCTCTGCCATGCTATAAATTACCAGGAGGTCAAGGATGATGACATGGCTAGTGCGGTCATCCCTCCCTGTAATGGATTTGCTCGTGAGAGCCTGGATGTATCCATGGATCGGATCAGAGAGGCGTGATGACTTATTCGGCTTTGTGGTCACTGCTCGGGAGACCTGTCTCCAGTATGATGAGTAGGGTGTGTGCACGCGAAAGTTGACGGCTAGCTCTCGGTACTCATCCATCTCCGTGTATGCTCTGTCGTAAAGGCCGAGGTGGAAGAAGAAGTCGGTGATGCTCAGCTGCCTCATGATACCGTGGACTTGGAATCTGATAGCGTTCGGGGTCCCCACGGTGAAATGGCTCCTATCGACCTCGAAACTTCTCAGGACCTCAAGTGTCATATTTCTGTAAATGGGCTCTCAAATTGGTGAAGGCTCGATCCCATCGTCAGAAAGTGATCATGCTCTGAACCTCTTTTTCTGTCTCGAGCTCGCGGAGTACGGTCCAACCATTGTAGCGGGCAGTGCCGAATTCCTTGAAAGAAAGCATGTCATATCGCTCCTGATAGAGATCCTGAAGGAATTGGGGGCCTGAAGAAGAGGGATTCTGGCTTTTCTTTCTCTTGACGCCCTTTCCTGACACTTGCTTTGTGTGTACCATGTCTACAATTGAAGAAAAGGGGAATTAATTGTGAGAAAATTTCCTGATTGCAGAAAAGTGTGTACAGAGAACAACATACAGGCTCTTGCAGGTATAAGGATGCCCATAAAATGCTTCGTATGGGGGCTTGCGGGTGCAAGCTAGCCCGTAAACTGCATGCGGGGCCTGTATGCTTAGGGTTACGGCCTTGCAGCTGCGTACACGCTTTATAGGTTCAATAGATCATGAGAAAACATCCGTCTCTACTTGTTAGCAACCATCTATATATTTTAATGCCTGAAATAGAACCTAGATGGCAGAAATTCGCTAGAACAGACCTAAACCCCTAAAGGAATTGAGAACTGAGTTTGATGGTGTTTACCTTTAATTTGCCTTGAAACCATGATAAATTGAACCTGGTTGAGAAGGAGAGAAAGTAGGGAGGAGATGAGACAATTCTTCACAACTGCAAGTGATTCGATTCAAAGAGGTGTGGGAGCACGCTTATAAAAAGAGAATACGAACCGTTGCGCCCGCAATCTGCATTTTCGCTCATCATACGGGCAGGCATATGAGTGCATATTGGGAAGCACGCTGTGTTGCGGGTGCATGTAGGTGCAACCTTTCCTGTGCACATGCCTTACGGGTTGGTGCGGGCGCAACCTTGCCCATACGATTTCTTGTACACTGGGGTTAGGGTATTCCTCTTACGTTCAATCCTAATTCCTCTTAATATCCTTAATATTTCAAGCTTCAGTACTTACCCTGTTGACGCAAGATTGATATCTTACTCCAGGTTCCTGTGGTAGTAGGGAATCTAATCACTTATTTCAGGATAACAACTAACTATTCTTAGACTAACACCATAAAAATCCTAAGAAAAGAAATTTTTTAGAACTTGGGTTGCCTCCTAAGAAGCGCTTGTTTAATGTCACTAGCTTGACATTCGTCCTCTTTTCTCATGGAGGAACAAATAAGTGAATCCCATCTAGAACTCTTCCCTTGAAGCAATTTCCAAAAAGTGAGAACCCTAAACTAGAGTAGACGGGGGATTCATCATGTTGATGCCAAAAACTGGTCCACCTCACTCTTTGGCTACTGTGGCCTCGTGATCTGGTCTCAGCCTTTGACAAACGGTTAATATTTATAGTTGGTGTGGACGCTTACTTCTGCTTGTGAACAGGGAGACGCGGAGGGCATTCAACAATTCCGTCCGGAATTATCCACTGGTAGACCTGTGAAGAGGAGGAGAAGTGATCGGAATTGGGCCTTTCTGCCCGGATTTAACTCCGATGCTTAAGTCAGAAATCAGGGTAAGAAGTCCTAGGCCACGCTTTGTGTAATGTGTAGTGAGTGTTTCTTTTTTCCGGGGGGTCCTTTTCCTTTTTGTCCTTCCTCTCCTTTTATAGCAAGTTAGAGGCGGTTTAAACAAATATCTTGCAAGGCGGTGGGGTAAGGCGGTGGGCTAGGTAAATATCTTCTAAGGCGGTAGGAAAATATCTGCCTAGCGTGTAGGTGCTCTGTAGGTAAGTAGAGTAAATATCTGCCCACTGTAGTAAGTGGATAAGGCCTACTTACTGTAGAGGCGTTAGATATTTACTTCTCTTCTTCCACCTCACGCCTTGTATAAGAGGGCTGTTATAATTCCGACGGACTTGTTCGCAGGATTTATTCCTCACGTTATTGCCGAACGGAATTGTGCAAGGTTATTTGGTGATATTGCCACGTGGCCAAAGACACTACGTGATCCCTAGGTCAATGACATCTGTCTTACCAAATATATACGTAACACTAGTCCCCCCTAAAATGTACTTGTTCGAAGAATCTGAGCGAGAGGTGAGCTAATCGCACGTTTCGCTTGGTTCGAGAACAAGTATTCTTCTTAGAGTTGGCACGTCTATGTAGGAGTGGGCTTCGTCTATGGCTATGGTATACGTGTTTTTGATAGGTGACCGACGTTTACTGTGTTCTCTTTGCGCTGTTATCGAAGTAGATTTTTCTCCGGAATTTTCGCCTATTTTTCTACTTAAGGGCTTGTATGGGTAACGTTCATAGCCAGAAATCTTTTGTATTATGGCTCAACGCTTGTCTTTTTATTAATTCTTCACTTTTAGCCAATGCTCTCGTCACTTGCGAATTCCCAGCTCCTTTCACGAACATCTGTCGGAATTAACGACTGGGTTTATCCACCTAGTAAGTCCGAATGGCTGTGTGTGGCCGGGCGTTCTATTGATTAACGGGGACCCAGGCGAGATATGTATCGATGCAGGGTGGGAGGCTTTTCATGTTGATCACGGCATGGAGGCGGGGGACCTTTTAGTTGTCACTTACGCAGGGGGTGTACGTTTCGAATTTGAGATGTTTGGAGACGACTCCTGCCGTAGAGAAGTGGGTCCCTACCTTCGCCCCCGTGCTGATCCAGGTTCTCCTAGTGGGAACGAGGATAGTGACGGTTGCGGGAGTCCGTGCATCTCCTCCGAGTCTCATTCGAGCGTGGCTTCGGACGAATCCGCGGATATTTAACTTTAGTCCGTCGGATAACATGTTTTTGTTATTTTTGCTTTGTCTGCGTTCGTCATGTAACCTGAATAAATGATGTTTGTCGTTTTACTTGTAAATCCTTTGGCGTTTTTATGGCCTTCACTGGCGATCCTATGTTGGAACGTGTGTTTTGTCTTTTATGGTGTTGGTCCTATGGTATTGTGCTCATTATTTCTTTGAGGGACATGTGTCTTTGGCACTGTTTCACATTAAAGGGGGGATATGGCGTGACATGCGCGGTATGCGTTTTATCAACAGCATGATGGGCGCGATTGCCAATATGTGTCAGGCGGCGTTTGGTATGCTGACGTGGACGGATTTCTTAGAGGAGTAATAATGGCTTATTTGAACGGTCAGGATTGGGGGACCTTTGGTTCGACGGTTTTGATCGGAATGTAACACTAAGATCTAACGGCCAGGGATTCGTTGCTTTTCATATATATACGAAATCGTACAGGCCGAAAAAGGTTTATTTCGAAAGTTGAATCGTGTCTGCTTCCTAGAGTTTTCTGTGTTTGTGTTATCTTTTTCTTTCCTAAGGTAATGGCTAGCGCCACTTCTAGCGCTACTTCTTCCTCCTCTAATTCTTCTCATGAGCCCTCGATCCCTTCTCCGTCCAACCCTGCGGTTTACATTTGCGATCCGGCGATTAGGATGAACTTGGAAGGCGTCGGTTCGGGGTTCGCGGGTTCATCCCGCTTCTAGGGCAATGGGTAGGGGTCGGACACATTCATAAGTCTTCTTGGACAAAGGAAGTAGATAGCCCGGTAGCGAGGTATGAGATAAATCATCCTCGTTTGAGGTTAGGGTTCCACATTGCAGGGAGAGGGCAAGTTCTCCTAGGGAAGGGGAGATAGCCATCTATCAAGATGCGCTATTGGGTGGCCTTAGGCTTCCTTTTTCTGATTTTGCTAAGGCAATACTAGAAGAGTATCATTTGTGTCCCTCAAAGTTGGCTCCAAATTCTTGGAGACTTTTGAACGGCTTTGTTATTGTTTTCAAGCATTACGGAATAAGTCCGACCGTCCGTTGGTTCCGTATGCTTTTTAGCCTATGCCTAGAGTTTAACGCCAATTGGTATTACTTTTCGGCTCGTTCTGGGAGGAAATTTTTAGGGAAAGTTCCTTCTTCCATTAAGCGATGGAAGAGTAAATTCTTCTTTGTCAAAAGTAAGTCCGAGTGGGATGTCCGAACAAAGTGGGAGGTTCCCCGAACGGACATCACTTGTGAGGAAATGAAGGGAGAAGAGGAGGTTCTTCTTAAGTCAATGACAGGGCTATCCAAAGTGTACATGGATGAGTTCTTGACAAAGGAAAACCTTGTTAAATGTCATTTAATAGTGTCCGCCGGTAGGCATTATTCGTGTATCTTGCTAGTCTGATTTTTAACTACGTGAATCGAATTTATTTTGGCCCTTGTTTTGTAGGAAATCCGATGGAGGATGAGGACCTAAGCTATGTTAAGGGTCTTTTGGCCTCTTTTGAGGGCGAAGTTCACCCGTCCTTGCCTCGCAGGCGGAAGAAGAAGGAAGTGGTACTTTGCCAAGGGGCTGATACCTCCAAGGAGGAAAGAAAGAAGAGGAAGAGAAAGGAGACGGATTCTTCCAAGAAGGGTGCAGGGTCCTCACGGGAGAGGAGGACCAAGAGAAAGAATTCCGAGGACGTATCAGGTCCCGGAATTGTAGAAGAACAGGTGGGGGTGCCTCAGGAAGAGGTTGGTGCGGAAGAGGTCCGCCCGGCATTATCCCCAATTTCCGAGGGTCCTTCTTCTAGCCGACCGGAGGACATCCTTCTCATAGAGGTGAGAATTTCTATATATATTTTTTCTACGGGTATGTTTCACTTAGAATTTTTAACTTAGGTTCTATTTTATAGGCCGAGGCGGGAGAAGCTGCCCTTTTAGACAAATTAAAAGTGGCGGATTCAGTTTTAAAGGGATCTTCCACTAAGCAAAAGGAGTTATCTTCTGAGGATACTCCTTTTCGCGACACTGGGTCCGTAAAGGACGTTTTGATGGCCATGAGGCCCGAGCAGCTCTCCACGAAACTCCGGAGGGCTGGGAGAGAAGAGGCCACTTGTCAACTATTCCTCTCGGCCATGCTAGTAAGGGTTGTTCTCACATTTCCTTTTACTTCTAAACTTGGCGCGTTTTTTTACGAGCGTCTTGTTATTCTCAGATCGCATAATCGGGCGGACTGAAGTGTGCAATCTTTGCCAAGAAGATTTGGCAAAGATGGAAATGAATAGAGGCGGTATCGCCAGTTAAGCTCTAGGGTGGCGGCCTTGGAAGAGAAGGAGAAAGAACAGCTTGATGCTATCCGGGCCCTTGAGCGAGATAAATCCGAGCGGTTGCGGCAGCTGGCCGCTATGGAAAAGGAGAAGGCCGATTTAGCGGCCCAATTATCTGTTTCTAAAGGTTCTCTTCTTACTGCTGAGGAGGCTATCAAAGGGTTACAAAATGAATCCAGCAGTTTGAAGAAGGAACTTCAATCGACTCAGGATGAGCGAGCGGCCGCTCGATGGGACCTAAAGATGAAGGCTACTGAGCTTACCGCCATGCAAGCTGAGTTGGCGGAAATAAAGGGGGAGCGTGACATACTGAAAGAAGATTTGGCTTCCCGCTTGAAGGCTCCTAAATCTGACTCACAAGAAATTAAGGATTTAATAGAGCGAGCGGACAAATTAGAGAAGGAGGTTGCCCGGCTTAGGGCGAAAGTTAAAGATGGAGCCACTCGTATATATTCCGTGGTGCAACAAGTGGGCCATCACGTTCCTCCTCTGAAGTTTTGTCTATGGGGTCGGGCTAGAGTTTTGTAGAAGTTCACGGAGCTGAAAGAGCAACAAGTTATCAAGACTCCAGAGGCTCCTGTCCCCGCTACCTTGGAGCCTTCTACCCAAGTTCCTTGAGCGGTGTGGTCACAGGGGCCCTAGCTCTTAGGATGTTTTCTTTTATGAATGTTTTTGTAAGTTCTCAATCACTTGGAAATGTAATTTCTATTCATATGAATGAAATGCAAACCTTTATTTTGGTGAAGGTTTATTTCCGAGTGATGGTTGTCTTTGAACCATGTAAGAAATTCGCGAACTTCTTTATTCTTCCTTTGGCTTGTAAGCTTCAGAATTGAGTCCTTAGTCCAATCATGGGACTTTGTTGAGTGAGGTATTCGCCTTCATGAATGAGATTGTTGCCTCATACTTCGATCGGGATTTTTGTCTTTTGAGAGTTGTCGTTTATCTGTGTAAGATAATTCCGACTCGTCTTTTAGGAATGGGAATTTCACCACATTTTAGTAGAATGGGAATTTCACCGCATTTTAGTAGAATGGGAATTTCACCACATTTTAGTAGAATGGGAATTTCACCGCATTTTAGTAGAGAATGGAAAAGACTTGAACTTTACTCCATGAAATTTAAGAGGCATTTCTGAGTAACTCAATGATAGTAGCGTCGTAAAGTGTTCAAAGATGGAATGGAAGCTTGAGCGTTTTTAGTCCATATTTACTAGATAATAGGTGTCATTTCGGACGATTCTTTTACGACGTAAGGGCCTTCCCTGATTAGGAGTTAGCTTCCCGTTCGACTTTTTATTTCCTTGGAATTCATTTTCTCTTAGGACCGGATCGCCGATTTGGAAGAAGACTCTTTTACCCTTGTGTCGTAGAACCTTTTGATTCTTTGGCGATAGACAGTGACCTTTATTTCTCGCCATTTCTCTTCGCTCTTCAAGTAGGTCTAGTTCCGTCGGAGATTTTTCTCATTTTCTTCCGACGAGAACTTACTGGCGTGTTCGCAAAGTAGGCATTCCTATTTACTGCGGGAATGACGGGCTTCGGCCCCGTAAGTAAGAGAAAATGGACTTTCCCCGTGGGAGTTACAGTAGTTATCCCATAGGCCCAAAGGCGCTCAAAATTTCTTCCACCCAATTGGTTCCATTTTTGGATACCCGGGTTTCGTGAGTCCTGAGTAAGCTACGGTTTGTCACTTCTACGGCCGCTGGCTTGGGGATGTGTCACGAAGTCAATCTGGATTCAATTCGAAGTTCGTAATGTAAACTCCCGAAGCACGGTTATCAAACCGTAAGCCCATTATCGGAGATGAAGGCGACGGAATTCGAATCGGCATGACCGCTCGCCATAAGAATCCCTGGCAAGCTTTCTCCGTGATCTTGGCTAAGGGCTCAACTTCCACCCATTTGGTGAAGTAGTCGATAGCGACTATTAGGAACCTCAGTTGCCCGATCGAAGTAGGGAATGGCCCTAAAAGATCAACCCCCCAAATAGCAAACGGTCGCGGACTAATAATTGGCGTAAGTGGTGCCGGTGGTCGTCTCTGAATTTTAGAATGCCGCTGGCAGGCATCACATTTTCGAGCGACCGCTATTGCATCTTGAGTTAGCGTTGGCCAGTAATAACCTTGCCGCAAGACTTTGTAACTCAAGGCTTTGCCTCCTATGTGACCAGCGCCGATGCCCTCATGAATTTCTTGAAGGATATAGCTAGCTTCCGTAGGATGTAAGCATCGCAAGAAAGGTTGTGTGTAGGACCTTTTGTACAGGCTTTCGTTGATGATGGTGTATTGAGCGGATTTGTAAGCGATCCGTCGGGCCTCCACTTTGTTGGGTGGCGCAGGTCCACCTTGTAGGAAACTTTTTATGGGATCCATCCAACTTGGCTCTTCGGCCACACTTTGTACCTCTCCTTCCAGTCTATCAATAGTCTTTGTGGGAAGGTACTGCAGGTTAAAAAAGGATTCTGCATCTCCGTTTGGCGTTGTGGCCTTTTTGGATAAGGCGTCCGCTTCTTTGTTTTGCGCTCGACAAATTTTCTCAATCTGGAAATAGGCGAAGCATGGTACTATTTTCCTCACTATGGCTTGGTATTTGATCATGTTCTTTTCTTTTGCTTCAAAGCTGCCTAGGGTGTGGCTCACGACTAATTTACTTGAATCGGAATACACATCACAGCTGAATTCCGAGCCCCGGGCCAAGTGTAATCCGGCAAGGAGTGCTTCATATTCGGCCTCATTGTTAGTCGCTCGGAATTGGAACTTGAGCACTGTCGCCATTTTCCATTTAGAAGGAGAATAAAGGACAAAACATGCTCCTGACCTTTCTTGATTAACCCATCAACATATAAAGACCACGGGATGCTAAGGCACTCTTCCGGATTCCGTGAAGGGAGTTAAGCCCTCATTCGCAGGAAAAGTTAATTCTACTGCGATGAAATCGGCCGATTTCTTGGGCCTTGATTGCCGTTCGGGGGTTTGTAGGTGAGATCAAACTCGCCTAATTCTATTACCCACTTGGCTAGGCGTCCGAAATTTTCCGGTTTATGAAGAACTTGCTTTAGTGGGTCCGGTCAATATCGTGATCCCGTGGGCTTGAAAATATGGTCTCAATCTTGGCCTTGAGATGTAATAAGAGCAAAGGCCAATTTTTCAAGTGGAAGATATCTTGATTCCGCATCTTTAAGGATCTTACTTGTGTAGTAGGCGGCTTTTGAACTCCATTATCTTCTCTCAAAAGAACCGCTACCATCGCCGCTCGTGGCAACGGCCAAATAGATGTAGAGTTCTTCTCCCACTTGCGGCTTAGCCAATAGCTGAGGCGATCGGAGATAATTTTTAAGCCCTTGAAAGGCTTTTTCGCATTCCTCTTTCCAATCCATTTTTGGCGCTTTTCGCAGCGCT
This sequence comes from Dioscorea zingiberensis, assembly GCA_026586065.1. Lineage (NCBI taxonomy): Eukaryota > Viridiplantae > Streptophyta > Magnoliopsida > Dioscoreales > Dioscoreaceae > Dioscorea > Dioscorea zingiberensis. The sequence goes on along the minus strand of CM048820.1, from coordinate 29,973,054 downwards.
TGAAAGAGCCGGAGATTTTTCTCTCCGGCTTTGGAGATGAATCTGCCAAGTGCCGCAAGGCGTCCATTAAGCCGTTGAATTTCTTGAAGACTTTGGGCGATCCCATGTCAAGAATAGCTTTGATCTTTTCTGGATTTGCCTCTATTCCTCTTTGTGTCAAGATAAATCCCAAGAACTTCCCTGATCGGACACCGAAGGAACATTTATTCGGGTTTAACCGCATAGTGTAACTCCGGAGCAACTGAAAAGCCTCTTGTAAGTCTGATAGGTGTTCAGCGACTTTTCGCTCTTCACCGGGATATCATCTACATAAGCCTCAACATTTCTACCAATCGCTCTTTGAAGATCAGGCGTATTTATGAGCCTTTGGAAGGTGGCTCCAGCATTTTTCAGGCCGAACGGCATCACCGTGTAGCAGTAAGTTCCAGTGCTTGTAATGAAGGATGTTTTTTCTTCGTCGCCTTTGGCCATTCGGATTTGGTTGTAGCCTGAAAAGGCATCTAAGAAACTCAGCATCTCATGCCCCGTTGTAGAGTCAACCAAACCATCAATTGATGGCAAAGGAAACGAATCTTTTGGACAAGCCTTGTTCAAGTCTGTGAAATCAACGCACATTCTCCATTTTCCGGACGACTTTTTTACTAGAACAACATTGGCCAACCAATCTGGGTAATACACCTCTCGGATAAACTTAGCCTTTAGTAGGTTGGATACTTCTTCCTCTGCGGCCTTCTGCCTTTCTGGAGCGGAATTTCTTCTTTTCTGTTTCATAGGCCTAAATGACTGATCTATATTAAGGTGGTGTTCTATGATCTCGCGTTTTACGCCTGGCATATCCTCTGATGACCAAGCGAAGAGATCAGAATTTGCCCTTAATACTCTCATGAGGTCTTCTTGCTGTGCGGTTGCCAAGTTTGCCCCAATCCGTACCGTGCGGTCTGCTCTGGTTGCGTCTAGGGGAACTGTTAGCAATTCTTCAACTCGTGTAGGTCGAAGTCCTTCATCTTCCCATTCGGCTATTCTGTTGACTAGCATGGCTTCTGAAACCCTTGTTTTCCTTTTATTTGGGACTTTCCCTTTGAGGGTCGAGACGTAACATTGCCGAGCTAAGGGTTGGTCTCCTCTTACCTCTCCACTACCACTCTCAGTTGGGAATTTGAGGAGAAGATGGTAAGTAGAGATGATGGCTTTCAAGGCGTTGGGGGTTGGCATGCCAAGGATCACGTTATAACTTGAAGCACAGCATACAACCAAGAATTTTGTTGTCACGGTTGATGATCGTGGTGAGTTTCCTACTCAGAACAGGTAGAGATCATCCCTTCGGGTCAGACACCCCTCAGGAGAACCCTACTAAGGAAGATTTTTACAGAAGTAAATCATCCGCGTCATACCTCATTCTTTCAAAGCACTCGGAAGAGAATGTCAACCGAACTTCCACCATCTATCATAACTCTCTTCATTTTGGAAACCGGAGACCTTGATGGCAATAACCGGTAGCGTCATCATGAGGGGTGACGAACTTTGCTAACATCAAGTTATCATAAAATGATGGGAGCCGCGGGTCGAGACCTTCTTCGCGGTGTTTCTGTCTCTTGCGTCGTTCCCACCATTCGGGCATAACTTTTTCGAGAGGCGGAGCTTTCCCCTCCACAACCAGGGCCACCACTAATAAACCCCACCATCTCCCCTTTTTCTTCTTCAGGTTGTGAAGCTTCAGGTTCCTCCTGAATCTCAAGGTTGATATATTGCTCCAACTGTCCTCTTCGAACGACATCCTCTATCGCATTCATCAAGTGGGTACACTTTTCCGTGTCGTGTCCTTTAGATTGATGAAACTGGCAATATCTCTTGCTATTCTTTTGTCGTTCGGTATTTCTCGCAGGCTCTGGCCATGTCAGAAGCTTTTGCTCTTTGATTTGCATAAGGATATGGCTTCTGGTTTGATTTAGTGGGGTATGATGATCATATTTAACAATCTTTCCTTCCTTTGTAGGTTCTCGGGGCTGCAGCATATGTCGTTGAGGGCGTGTTGAGGTTTCCAGATTTCTGTTTGTGCCCTTGTCGTCCCTATATAATCTTCTTTCCTTCCGTATATCCGGGGGCCTTCTGTTGACGCTTTGGTAGGTTTTTCCTTTTAGGTTGTCTCATGTGCCCCGTCGGGTCTCTTCTTCCCAACCCGTATAAATTTCATCGGAATTGATGTATTTTTGGGCATGGCTCATAAGGCGGGAATTGTCTTTGGCGGATCCAAAGTGAGGGAGAAACGAAGGGAGTCTAACAAATCCCTCCATTAAGAAGTTACGCCCATTCAGCGGAAGAAGGTCCGCAACATTTGTTGTTTCGTCTATATAACGATTTAAATAGGCTTGGAGTGTTTCTCCCTTTCGTTGTTTAACGTGCAAAAGGGTAGACGGAGTTTTCTTTTGCTTTGAGTAATTAGCAAAGTAGGCTAAAAAGCGATATGCTAAAATCTGAAAAGAAGTAATTGTGCTAGATGGAATATCGACAAACCAGTCTTGCGCTTTTCCCTCTAAGGTGGCGGGAAAAGCTCGACACATACGAGAGTCGGTAAATAGAGTGAGGAGCATCTTTGATCGAAAAGACTTCAGGTGACGGGAAGGATCGGTTTTGCCTTCATATGCGGTCATAATAGGTGGCCTGAAGCTGTCAGGAACTCGCTCTTCCAATATCTCATTGACAAAGGGTGAACACATACTGAGAATATGCCGTTCGGATTTCTTGTTTTCTTGGGAAAGGTCCTGCCGCTGGGTCCTTCTATCCACAGTTTGTATGGATGGGCTATTTTGTTCCGCTCTTGTCCGTTCGGTTCTTGCAGCAGCTTGCTCTCTACGTCGAACGCTGGGGGGGGGTTCTGAGGTAGCGGAAAAGGAGGTTCTTTCTCTTTTCTCCTTATGGGTGTGGGTTCTTGTCCTCCCTCTACTTTCGGAATTAGCTAACGGGACCGTTGATACATTTGGTGTTGGGGCTTGTGTGGGAAGAGGTGGAGGATGGGTCAAAGTGTGGACAGCTTGAGCCAATTGTTCCGATTGTTCTTTGCATGTTAAGGTAAAACTCCGGAATGGACCCTTGGGGTTGGACGGACGGATTTTCTGATGGGGGTAAAATGGGTGGATTGTCCGACCGGATTTCTTCATGTCTTTGGACTTCACCAAGTTCGATAGGTCTTTCAGGGCTAGTAGGTGCTCCTTGTCCTTGGATTCGTTTTGACCTTCTGGTAGTGGTCATTTGGCTTTTCGTAAGGGTCCCCACGGACGGCGCCAAACTGTTGATGCCAAAAACTGGTCCACCTCACTCTTTGGCTACTGTGGCCTCGTGATCTGGTCTTAGCCTTTGACAAACGGTTAATATTTATAGTTGGTGTGGACGCTTACTTCTGCTTGTGAACAGGTAGACACGGAGGGCACTCAGCAATTCCGTCATTATCCAGCGATAGACCAGCGGAAGAGGAGGAGAAGTGATCGGAATTGGGCCTTTCTGCCCGGATTTAACTCCGATGCTTAAGTCAGAAATCAGGGTAAGAAGTCCTAGGCAACGCTTTGTGTAATGTGTAGTGAGTGTTTCTTTTTTCCGGGGGTCCTTTCCTTTTTGTCCTTCCTCTCCTTTTATAGCAAGTTAGAGGCGGTTTAAACAAATATCTTGCAAGGCGGTGGGGTAAGGCGGTGGGCTAGGTAAATATCTTCTAAGGCGGTAGGAAAATATCTGCCTAGCATGTAGGTGCTCTGTAGGTAAGTAGAGTAAATATCTGCCCACTGTAGTAAGTGGATAAGGCCTACTTACTGTAGAGGCGTTAGATATTTACTTCTCTTCTTCCACCTCACGCCTTGTATAAGAGGGCTGTTATAATTTCGACGGACTTGTTCGCAGGATTTATTCCTCACGTTATTGCCGAACGGAATTGTGCAAGGTTATTTGGTGATATTGCCACGTGGCCAAAGATGCTACGTGGCTAAGAAAACACGGCCCTGTGTGTGACAGGTGGTCCCTAGGTCAATAACATCTGTCTTACCAAATATATCTGTAACACATCATATTGGGTACTTGTTGTATTTCCTGCCTTAGCGTGGAAGAGGGTTTCCTTATTACTCTTCTCCTTGTCCTTTTCCTTATAAATAGTAGCTGGAGAAATAATTTCTTTGATCTTTTATCTTTCTTCCTCGCTTGCCCTTGGTTGCCTTTAATTGCAAAATCTGGGTTTCCTTCCACAAATTGCTCTTTCTCATCATCCAGTTTTCCCAAGTACTCTTCGAGCGCGTCAGCTTCTAACACTTCTTGAATGTAGCTATCGGAGATCAATTTGAGATCATCGATGAAATAAAATGTATCATCGTGGTCAAGTGTATGTCACATTGCTATAGGAAGCAGCTTTAATTCGACTATGCTATCACCCACTCTTAAGGACATCTTGTCTTCAGCGTGATCATGTAGGGCTTTTGCAGTAGCCAAAAATAGTCTTCCCAGGATGATGGGTACTTCAACATCATCGTCAATGTCCAGTAATACAAAATCAGCGAGGAACACGAGCTTTTCTACCCTTACTAACAAATCTAACGTCATTCCTCGTGGTTTCTTAATGGATCGATCAGCGAGTTGAATGGTCATTTTTGTAGCCCCGGTCTCTCCTAGACCTAGCTTCATAAAGAGCTTGTAAGGCATGACGTTGATGCCAACACTTGAATATGCTAAAGCACTCTCCTCCACTTCATCCCCAATAACGCAAGGGATTACTATGCTTCCAAGGTCCTTTAACTTTCTTGGTAAGTTGGGTTTGAGTACCGCTGAACATTGAGAGTTCAAGGTTACTACCGTAACTTCTTCCAACTTTCTTTTGTTAGTTAACAGTTCCTTTATATACTTAGCATATTTAGGCATTTGAGAAAGTACATCAACCAGAGGCAGATTCAGATGCAGTTCTTTGATATTTTTCAAGAATTTCTTGAAATGGGCATCATCCTTTGTTTTCTTCAATCTTTCAGGGTAGGTAATCCTAGGTTGATATTCTAGAATCGGTATTGTTTACACTTCCTTATTCTCTTGGCTTTCTTCGACAACGCCCTCCTTAACTCCTGATGATTCATCAATTTCTACCTAGGTGTTTACCCTTCTAGGTTTCCTTACTAATAGCTCTACCTCTTTACTATTTCTTAGAGTGATGGCCTTTAAGTCCCCACAGGGATTTTCCTCGGTGTTGCTAGGTAGGCTTCCTTGATGCATTTCCGATGAATTTCTAGCCAATTGTCCAACTTGATTTGCTAGACCTTGAATACTTGCTTGGACACGTAATGTGGTATCTATTGACTCAAATTTTGTATTTGTGGTCATCATGAACCTAGCTAAAACATCCTCAGTGTTTTGTTTGGGTTGTGGAGGCCTTGGAGGTAAAGTGTTAAATCCCGGGGGAGTTAATGATCCTTGGAGATTGTCGTAGGATAACCCTGGATGATTCCAATTGGGCATATAAGGTCGAAATTGGACACCTTGGGGTCTTGGATTGCCCATGTATTTAATTTCCTCCCCATGGGCTACTTCAACGCTTGCAATGGGGCATTAAGATGAATCATGTCTACCTCCACAAGTACCACATGAGATTGCTGCAATTGAGCTTGGTGATCCTCCTTATGTGAGCTTGTTGAACTTCTTTGAAAGTTCCGCCACTTGCGCTACAAGAACAGGATTCTGGTGAACTTGGCCAGCGCCAACGCTAACAGGTTGCATCCCTCTTGATGACCATGATGACTCAGTGTTGGCCATATCTTCGATCAACTGCTCGACATCTTTGAAGTATTTGTTGCCTAAGGATCCTCCAGCTGCGGCATTCACCAGCTGCCTTGTGCTATTGTTTAATCCATTATACAGAGTGTAGAGTTTAGCCCATAGCTCCATACCATGGTATGGACAGCGCGCCTAAACAAATCCTTAAATCTTTCATAAGCTTCGAACGATGACTCGTTCTCACCTTGCTTGAACACAGATATTTCTTGCCTGATCTGTGCTGCTTTACTTGGAGGGAAGTATCTACCCATGAATTTATCCAACATATCTCTCCAGGTTCTTATACTCCATGCAGGAAGTTAGGTAAGCCAACGATATGCTGCTTCTCTTAAGCTTAACGGGAATAACCTCAAGCGGATGGCGTCGTCGGAGACTCCATTAATCTTAAAAATGTTGCAAATTTGAATGAATGCGCCAGATGTGCGTGAGTGTCCTCGTCAAGGCGTCCATCGAATTTGGCCTGATTTTGAATGATTTTAACGGTGCTCACCTTGATTTCAAAATTGTTTGTAACCTGAGGTGGTTGGACACTGAATTCTTCTCCGGTGTACTCCTATCTTTCATAATCAGACAAAGTCCTTCTCCTTTCTGCCATGATTGGGGGTTCTATCGATTCGATGTTTACCTCTATAGGAAGGATGTTCTCAGACTTTGAAGAAGGTTCAGGAGTTATCTCTTGTTGTGAGCTTTCTGCTTCTCTAATCCTTCGGTGTAGAGTGCGCTCGATCTCGCTATCGCCTTCCACCAAGCAGGCTGGATTCGCTCGGGTCATGCACCAAGTCCTCACACAAACAAGAAAGAACAAGAATCAGTAATGCGAGTATTTAGAGTAAAAAAAATAAAATTAAAGAAAAAAAAACTAAAACTATGACTAACTAACAGACTCTTAGTATTCTTAGTGACCTAAAGGTCCCTGACAACTACACCAAAAACTTGATATGTGTGAGCCTAATGCTTATGCTTATACCGCAAGTAGACGGGTCGTATCAAGTAATAAAGTGGACTATGAATGTCGGATATCAAACCCACAGAGACCTAGATCACTCATCTTATCTAATTATATGCTACCCAGTCTATTCAAAGGTTGTTGAATTCCTAATCTAATCTCTAAAATTGAAATTGGCTTAAGACCCCTTGATGAAAGTAATGATGGAAATCAATCATAAAGGGCAGATACCCGGGCAATGAATCCCCTCCGGATGTTCATAAATTGAGACAAGTATGGATTTCTAATTAATGAATGTGGGTTATGGACCAATAATTCCTACAATGCTTTCACACCCTCTTTCGAGGTGAGATACTAATCAAATTTCCTTAATTCGTTCTAGGGAACATATAATCTTTGAGGAGTTGTGGCAATAATCCATCTTAAAGAGTTTCTCTTCTAAACACCAGATCTCTCGGCGTGTTCACAACTCTGACCTATTGAAGTAGATCTATGTTTATATAGAGTGAGCGTTATTATCTACACCCCTATAGATCTAGATTGACACTTAGAGCTCTTGCAACGTAAAGCATAAATACCATACAATACATCCAATAGGTTCTCAAACATTAAGACATTCATTCAAACATAGAAATCCATAAAAGCAAAGTTAAAAATAAATCCGAAGGTTCATCATACCCAAGTATCTAGCAAGTTAGTTCCCCATAAAATGGGAACACAAATCCAACACAATGTTCATGTGAAAGATAAGAAACATGATATGAAACACCCTTCCCTTCACCGTTGGCAAGGACCATTGGCAGTATGCGTGGAGATGCCCCTTTGATGCTTGCCGTCCTCCTCTTGCTCCAAGATATTCAATGATGCCCTAATCTCCACGGTGGAGAAATGGTGGGAGCCTCCAAGAGAGGTGATAAGTTTCCAAGTTCCAAAAGCCCCCTTTCTCTAAACCCTAAATAACTATTTATAGGGTCCAGATCAATTCACATGATTAGTGGCTCAATTAGCCCAAATCGGACTCAAGCCAGTGATAAAACTGGGTTAGCTTGCGTTTGAGCGCATGGCATGCGGGTGGTCTTACGGGCGCAAGGGTGCCCATAACCTCATCTCAAGGCCCATATGGTTGGTGATACGGGCGCATGCTCACCCGTAAAGCTCTTTGTAAGTTTGGGGGATGTGTACTCAGAGTATCTTTGTGGGCGCTTACGAGCGTATGCTAGCCCGTATGGCTTCAGTTTGCTTTGATTTGATCTGTGTTACTTTCGTTTCACTCTCGAAGCTCCCTTGTGCTCTACAATTAAGGCTTAACACTAATTAAGTATCAATGGGCAAGAACTATTTGAAATCATATGAATAATGCACATAAAATTGATATAAAAACATGATCAATTGAACGCTTATCACACTTCATTAATGACTTTAGTCTAGCTTGTATGTGGTATACAAAACATATATGCATTGGAAAATAGAGGTAGGGTATAACCCTCTTGGTAGTAAAGTGGGACTTGACATGTAGGGAAGTACATAGAAACTGGGGATACATGTGAGCTTATATTAAAGGTGAATAAATAAAAATAAAAATAAAAGAAAAGAAATGAAAAGAACAAAACAAAACAATAACTGATGCATCGAAAGAATAAAAGCAGCACCCATAAGATGTGAGCAAAAGCCTACCCTAGGAGTAGGGTCTTCTACTAGTAGAGAGTATCAAAAGATTGGACTTTGTAGATTTGTGCTTCTAGTCCTATTCTTCCTTGCATGCATCTATCTATGTCACATAGAATTGGACAAAAGGCATTACAATTGTAAAATTCTAATGCATAGTTAGAATATTTATCTATGATTTGTACTTGGTTTGACATTTTGAGCATCTTACTTATTGTGTCATGTTGCATGTATTTTCATTGGCAAAGGAGATATAACCCAAACATATATATGCTTGAGCTATTGAATTGTATGCTTTATGTTTCATTGCTTGAGGACAAGCAATAGTTTGAGTTTGGGGTGTGATAGCTCTCGAAAGAGAGCTATTTAGATGACATATTATGCTAGGTTGAGACTGTAACACCCCGAAATTTTTAAATAAATTATTAGAAAAATTCTGAAAATTTTTGGGAGATTAATTGCACGGAAAACGAATTAAGTACTTTCTAAACTAAATTAAGAGAAAATAAAGAAGTTTTGAATTTAAAATCCAGCCTCGCAACAATTTGGGCCAGAGAAGGCTATATTGGGCTTGGCCAATTATACATGAAATAGTTGGAGGTGGATAGTAAAGAATAATCCCGGTTAATTAATTAAAAGATTTATTAAGTGTTAATTAATTTTGATTAATTAGTTGGGAGATACGGGACAAAAGTGGAGGTCCCAATAAAGTAGATCGGGCCGAGTCAAAAGTCTGGAAAAAATGGATCTCAGTCGGACCGTGTTACCACTTGTGAACCAATAGCAAGAAACATGGAATACAATAATAAATTCAATAAAATTAATTTATAAAATATTGGTGACCAGATCGGAATAAAACGGATTTGGTCGAGTAAAAGAGTCACCCGTGACTCTTATTAATAGGATGAGAAGAAATATATATTAAAATAGTAATAAAGTGTAGATTATTAAAGGGAAAAAGGAAGAGGACTCTCAGCTCACTTTCCCTTCCCTCACGACAGTCCTATACCCACGCCACTTCTCATTCTCTTCTCCTCTTCTGCCCGTGAGCACCGGCGAACCTCGACTGAACTTCACGATAGCTCCGGTGGTGGCTTCGACCCGGTGGGTCCCGGCTATGAGACACATGCCACCCCCAAAGCGACATCCTCCACGCGCGTGGTATCTTCAAGACCGCCGGCGTGTCGTTCGCTTCTCGGCCACCTGCGTGCATCCCGACGACCGAAGTTGCCCCTGCGTGCCGTCCGCCGTCCCTATTCCGACCGCAACTAGTCTAGCTCCCCTAGCCATGTTCTCTGCTCGCTGCCTGGAGCTGCAGTGGGGTTCTTTCGCCTTGGGTACTCCGACGAGGGTGGATCTCGGGGCGCTGAAGGCCTCCTTCCCTTCTTCCTCGGTGAGACTTCCAACAACCAACGATCTCACTCTTTCTCTATTCTCTCTCTCTTACGCACAACCACGCTCTTCCTTCCTGAACGCAGCGACGAACAAAGCACCACTCGAGGACTCAAATATGAGGAATTCAGACCAGATCAGGGGAGCTGACTGTCAAATCTCGACGACTTGCTTCCGGACAGCAAATTAAGGTGGATTCTAATAGTTTTTGTGATGCTTTATAATTATGATTGTTGTGGCTGAATTACAGATGGATGGATCGAGTTGTTGGTAATGTAGAGATATAGAAATTACTTGGGGTATTGTTGTATGAATGAATTATGAGATATAGTGTATGTTTGTATAATTTTTGGGGCCCTCCAAATAGAGGAGGTGTTGCCGAAGTTTTGTAGAAAATCTTAAGTATTGTAGTTGATTAATCTCCCATAAGCATGCTTAGCACTTAATCGCCCCTAGGTACATGTTAGAAACTCTTATATTGAGATTAAGATGAAGAAAGGCTAAGTTCACTAATTTAGCAATTTCGTATTTTAATTCTTTAGAAATACGAATTTCATGTTAAGAGGAATCATGTTTTATTTAACTTGATGGAATTATTGTATTCTAACGAGTCTAAGTAGAGTATGAAATAAGAATATGATTTTTGTATTTCAAAAATTTCATATTATTGATTTAAGGATAAGAAAAAGGCAAGGCTGCTGCTGCTGAAAGACCGAGCCAAACTTAGGAACTACTAGACTCAGCTGAAGGAACGAACTGTAAATTTTGTATTTTACTGTATTTGTTATGAAGTGTTTACTCATAATTTAAAAAGCATGATTTAGAGCATTAATGGGACTTTTCCTAAGTTTTAGCTTTCAAATGAATTTATGAAATAATCATGTAAATGTTTCCATTAATGAAATATACAATAGAAAGTGGATAATTGAAAGTGTTGATACGTTACACCGTATTTTCTTATTTACCTGCGCTAGTGGTTTCTCCTTGATAGAGCCAGAAAGTACGATACTAGGTAAAGAAGGGGTGATTTATTAATTCCTGCTTTTTCTTAAATCCGATCTACCAGTATTCAAAACATCCTGTTTTCAAGAAATAAAACCCCTTTCTGTACTCGTAGAGTGCCTGGTGTAAGTATATACTATCCTGGAGATAATCACCTCGCGGGAGCCATAGTTGGATCGCGAGAGCAGAGATGGTACCTCAAACGGGACCCTGTCAGAGCGTGTCCAGGAGGGATCGTCATGATTTACACACTGGTTCCGCAACTATTGAAGTAGGGGTGTAGGCGTAATCAGTACTATAATGAGATTATGATATGATATGATTTCAGTATTTCGCACCTCACGGGAGCCAGTGTTGGATCGTGGTGGCTATCAATATCGGTATTTATCCACTGAGGGAAATTATTGTGTCGTAGAGATTATGATATGATCCTTTATTACCCACCTTACGGGAGCTAGTGTTGGATTGTGGTGGCTATCAGTATCGATATTTATCCACTGAGGTTAATTACAGTATCATATATAATACTGTTTATGAAATGACTAAGATGATCATGCATAATAATTTACTTAAGGTTTCATGAAATTTGGCATGATTAATTCTAATTAAAGATAATGCGTTGATTAGCATGATACTCTAAATGCATCGTTCTCTTTAGCATTTATGTACCTTAATTGCTTTAAGGATTAATTTCGGAGATGTTTTCGTATGTTATATACAGGTATGGTATTACCTGACAGTTCTATACATCCCTCACTGGGCTCGAGTAGCTTATTCCCCATTTATATGTGTTTTGCAGGAGATAGACATGTACTCAATCATATCTAGAGTCGAGGAGAGAGTCCTGTACCCATAGTTGGCTCTGACCGTCGAGTCCTCTTCGTTTTATTTGAATATTAGTGTGTATGATTTGAGGTGAATTATAAACTCCTAAACAGACTCGTGTTGTATAGCTTATGATTTGTACTGTTGTTGGATTCGCCTCTATGTTTTTCAAAATGTTAGTGTTTGTTTATGATTAAATTCTTAGTTTATACAGTCTTAGGCCGGGGTTCACTCCCTGACTTAGCTGGTGTAATACTTGTCCCATAAAAAGGAAAAGGGTGTTATAGTGACCAAATATGGCCATCTAATGATGCATTTCAGAACCAATTTGGGTTATTTTATGTAAATTCTACCTCAACTAGCATGCACTCTTGTTTTAGTGAATTTCAATACTAAATTGATTAATTTCTACACTAATACAAGTGTTGCCAATATTGACAGATGATAAGTCCATTGGAGCATGATTGGGATGATCATTGGGCAAAAGAGAAAGGTGTTCTATGACAAAGGAGCAAATTGGGAGCAACCTGAAGAGCTTCTGAGGTAAAGAATTTACTGGGAGAGCTATAGGACTCCAAATAAAATCTCCACCGTTCAGATTGAAGGTCAACAAGTCAGTAACACTCAGTTAAAGTTTCGGATCAATTAGAGTTGGAATGGTGATCAGATCATTGAGTTGATAAAGACATCGTGATGCTGACTACATACATTGCGATGTTAATTAAAGGCTGGGCACACTCAAATGGAAATAAATCGACATCACGATATGTAAAAGTGATATCGTGATGTTAATATTATGAAGCCTTTTATGACCCCATATTTTCATCAACATCGCGATGTACTTCCACTGCATAGTGATGTAACTTCTTGGGGGTATAAAAATGACTTGATTTATAGGTTTTGATCATCTCTCGTTTGGGGGCGATGGCTAAGGCTCCAAAGAGGCAATCAAGAGGGTTTCAAGACCAAATATAGTGAGGAGAAGCTCAAAACAAAGGGGGAACCTATTTCTTATTGTTTTACATTTGATTGATCTCTTCTTTGTACCGAATCATGGAGGTTTTCTTTCCTATTTGCATCATTATGGATCTTTCATTTGTAATGGTAGCTTAAACATCTATGCTAGGGTTGTATGAACTCTTTGATTTGTTATTTCAATCATCCTAAGTTTGTAATTGATGATTTTGTTATGGATATGCTTATGATTTAGTATTACTTGTAATCGTGTGCCGACGGGTGACGATTGATCTTAATTCTCATTGCATAGACATGTGTATGTGAGATGTAATGCCCCGGAATTTTTACGAATAAATAAATTAATTTTTGGAAATAATTACTGAGATTAATTAGCACATAAAATAGATTAACTACTTGTAACCCCAATTAAGGGGAAAATAGAGAATTAATGAATCTAAAGTCCTGTCTCGCAAAAATTTGCGCCAGAGCAGGCCGCATTGGGCCAGGCTAATTAGACATGAAATAGTTGGAGATGGACTGAAGAGATTAATCATGGTTTATTAATTGGAAGAATTAGTAAGTGTTAATTAATTTCAATTATTTAGTTGGAGATACGAGACAAAATGTGAGTCCCGATAAAGCACAACGGGCAGAGTCAAAAGCCGAAAAACATGGATCTCGGTCGGGAGTGTAAATGCGACCCATGTAGTTACAGTAGGGTTCGTGACCTACTGAATAGACATAAAGAAGAATTAATTAATAAAAGAATAAAATATTAAATTAATTATGTCGATCCGTAAAAATCGGATCTGGTCGCAGACTTTTGCTTCTCCCGTGATCACACTTTAAGTGAAACATGTGATATTTAATTGAAATAATATTATTTCAAAAGCTACTTTATACTTCTTTAAGAGAGTGAGAGAGAAAGAAGGGGAGAGATACACATCTCTTCTCCCTCACGATCTCTCTTCCTTCTCCTCTCGCTCGTGATCGACTGAGCTACTCGTGCCCTCCTCCGTCGCTTCCATCTCCTCACCGTGAGCTACGCTAGCCCAACAGCCACGACGCCGACCCAAGCATCGTCTGCCAAGTTGCGCGCACAGCTCCGCCCCTTGGAGGTCTGGCATTTGCAGCCCTTCCTCGCCGCCATGTACAACTCGCGCACGGCCAGATCCGCCTGCGTCGCTTTCCGACAACTCCAGTGTTCCTTGCTGTGCACCTTTCCGTGCCGACAAGCAGCGACACCCGCTTAAACTGTAGCTGCCTCTACGCACATCCGGACATCCGCAGCTCACAGCCGCTTCTCTCTGATCTCCTGGTTGTCTGTCGGCAAGCAGTGGAGAGATCCGGTGAGGCTGCACCTCTTCTGTTCGCCCTGTCTCTCCCTTCGTTCTTTAGCAGCTACAGGCCACCAGGTCTAAATTGGGTCACAGCAGCGGCTAGTATCGAACTCTGATCGACGAGGGAAGACCGCTAGGGAACGTCCAAGCCCAAGTAAACTCTTACGAGCCTAAATTGGAGAAACGATGAACTAATTTCATGAAAGAATGCATGAAACTGGACTTAAAATTCATAGATGGTTGATGGTTGAATAGTAGTTTAAATGCTTGTTGAATGAGTTAGATTTAATATGGATGTATGTTTGTATATTTTCGGGGCCTGATAATTAGGGGAGGTGCTGCCGAATTTTTTGTAGAAATCTTAAGTAAATTATGGTTGAATAAACCTCCATGATCATGTCTAGCATTTAATTACATCTAAGGAGCATGCTAGAAGCTTTTAGAGCTAAGACTTGTAATTGAACAATTCCGTATTTTAAGTCTATTAGAGACATGAAGTTCATGCTAAGAGAAATTGCTAAGAGAAATTGTGTTTTATTTAGACTTGATGGAATTATCGTATTTTAATGAGCTTAAGTAAAATACGAGATAAGAATACGGTTTTCATACTTCTGAAAGTCCGTATTTTCTTTATTTTAAGGATAAGGAAAAGGCAATGGCAAGGCTGTTGCTGTTGAAGGACAGAGCCAGCCTTAGGAACTACTTAGACTAAGGTGAGGGAACACAACTGGAGTTCTTCCATAATTTTATCATACATGCTTCTTTGAGAATCCATGAATTGAGATTATTAGTCTTCATAAAATACTTTGAGTATTACAACATGCCTTTATTGAATATGTTCGGGATTTGAAATCTTGTTTCCAACGAGCAAGTGGAAAGCACATAAATATTATAGAAATAGAAATGAAAGATTGATAGAAATATTAGTGCACTGAACCGTACTCACATACATGCCTGCACCAGAGGTGGCTCTACGATAGAGCCAAAGAGTACGATACTAGGTAGGGAAGGGGTGGTTTTTCATAACTCTTTTTCTTTAGTCCAGCTATATGTTTTCAAACCCTCCTGATTTCAACAAATAAAACCCCCATTCCGTACCCATCGGGTGCTTAGTATACGTATATATATACTATAGCTCAATGGTTGTTGAGTGATCCGACCGGAGAGCTATCGGGTGTTGAATTATCCGCTCGTTACCACTTTGGTTCCGTAGTATGGAAGTAGAGGTATAGTTGACACTAATATGATTGATGATGATGATTTGATTTCACATATTGTCAACCTTCCGGTTATTGAGTGATCCAACCGTGTTAGCTACTGGCTTTGAGTGTTCAGCTAGGACAAATGTAGAAATCATCTCTCGTACTGAGGTTAAATGATTAAAGAAATACATGTGTGTATATCATTTTGTTTTTTTGGATATTGGCATGATTCATGTCTATGATTAGCAACCTATCTTCATGTTTTATACTGTTCAGTTTATATCTTACCTTACTTTATTTTTATTCTCTATTGTCGAAGACATGCAGGTGTGTTTATGCCTGACAGTGGTGTTAGTACCTCACTGAGCTCCGGTAGCTCACCCTATTGTTGTATGACCTTTTGCAGGTAGTAAACAGGTACATGACCGTGCTTAGAGTGGAAGATAGGGTCTTGTCTACCTTAGTTGGCTCTGACCGTCTGGCCCATATCTTGTATTTGTGTTTAGTGTTCTTGATTTGAGGAGTGTTGTCAACTCCTATGCAGACTTGTATTGTATTTTATGGCTTTATGGTTTGTACTATTATCGTATTTGACATTACGATTTCATAATATTAGCATTGATTATGAGTAAATTCTTAGTTTATACAGCCTTAGGCCAGGGTTCACTCCCTAACCTGGCTGGTGTGACACCTGTCTCATGAAAAGGATAAGGGTGTTATATGAGAATTGACCTAGAATCATATGATGGAACGGAGTAACGGCCGTGGTGCCATTAGCTTAGAAATAAGCATTGGTATCCCCATGGTGATGATAGTTGAATCTAGGTCCTACAATGCTTCTCCTTCTTCATAGATATATGGGTATGTTTAAAAGCATGCTCCTTAGACATAAGGGCTTGTAGGTTACACCCAGAGTGCACATAAGTGCCGGTTTCACCATCGATTTACCCATATCCATAACTACATATCATTACAAGCATAGGAGAAAATCTTTACAAGTCATTAAAGCCATACAACCCTAGAAGCATATCATAGAGAGAATTCCCCTACACCCCTCATTATCTCTTACGACTTCCTTGGAGTAGTTTAGTTTAGTAACCTCTTCCACCTATTGATCGACTGACTTTACCAAGCAACTTATTATGTTAGTGTTCATCTAAATCTAGTAAGCCTTCCTTGTGGATTCGACCCAGTACTCATCAGAATTTATTACTTGCGACAACATACACTTGCACATAGAGGCTTGAGTTCCTACACCCATAGCTGAAGGTCAACATCTGGCGAATTGAAGAGACTTACAAAAAAGTACGCCAACAAGATGAACGATACATAGCATAGAACGCCAACAACCCCTTAGTAAGGTTATCTCAGGGAACATCCTCACCATGATGGCCATCCTAGTACTTTGAAATATAACCCAAAGAATATGAAGGAATCCCTAGATGCCACAGGGTCAAGAATCAAGAAAGATTCAAGCGCAGAAAATGAAGATTATTTGGTCATAAATGTGCAACGATACCGGGTAACAACAATGAGGCCGAGGAGTCATTTTTGAGAAAACAACCCGGATCGTATTTGGTGCTCAAATCACTGAGAAATTGTCGCCAAATCAGCGTAGGGATAATGTTGAATGATTTATAGAACTCAAACAGCACACTCGGGCACGGAAAAGAGGGAGAAAAGAAAAGAAACGAGGGGGGTGGGGGGGAAGGGGTTACTAAACCCGATTTCATTACAATAAGTGATGATACAGGGAAAGAAATAGGAAAAAGAAAAAAAGAAAAAAGAGAGAGAGAGAGAGAGAGAGAGAGAGAGAGAGAAAACAATGCAGGAGATCCAATAATAGATGCCCCCCTCCCAAAGGAGGGGCAACATCGCCTTAGTCGGGATCTTCCCAGGGAGTATCATACCGCAGGGCCTCTCTAAACTCTAGGGTGGTCAGGTCTAGCCTGGGGTGAATACGGGAGATTTCTTGAAAAATCTTAAAACCTTCCTCGACTCCTTTGCGTCCCTCCACACAAACATTGTCTTAGAATTCATTTGAGTCCTTGAATTTGCTGACAATGCAGTTGGCGATCTCCCATTCAAGGGCGAGGTTCTAGTCCGAGATCTAGCAAGCCTCGACAGCCCGTCGAATCTCGATGTCATACAGCGGCCCACTCTTGTATGGCCCTACAGCATTCTCCAGGGTACGACGGAGGTCGCCCTGAGCGCGTGTGGGTCAGCCTCTCTAAGTTTGCAGATAGTTTTGTCCTCTCCTTCAAAAATTTCAAGCCTCCCATGGAGTTCGATACATGAGGATAAGAGTTGGCTGATTCGACCATGCTTTTTGGTCATGTCGACCCTAGCTTTCTCCAACTCGACAACAAGCCTGGCTAGGGTCAACCGAGTCTCACTCAGGGGACACCCTAGCCCCCATGGAGCCCCTCCCTCGGGCCAGTGATCCCCACGGGAGACCTTCTCCTCTTTTAAAAGGAGAGGGGGGGGGGGGGAGTCAATGACAAGCTGATGGCGAACTCTCAAAGCCACCTTCTTTGTCGATGGGGGTCCATTTGAGCCTTCTTTTGAAATAACGAACTTCGACTAACTGAGGTTAGAGTTCGTGCTCTCACAAGAAAGCACGCAGTGATGAAGGGGTAGCATCTTGAAAAACTATATAAAGAACGGAAGAGTGAAGTAGAAGAGACACGATAGTTGCTATTTGACGGTTGCCGAGACGTTAAGGGGGAAACCGATAGGGTAATGGATTAGCGATGGATTCAGGCAGCGCTTCAAGAGAGACTTCTCGGGAAGTACCCTCATGATTACACCTACTATCGCACGTCATGAAGAAGCCCAACTAAGGAGACATGAGGTAGCACGGGGCGCGCCGCAGTCTAATAAATGGAAAAAAGATTTAACGCACACGTCTTCCTTGTAAACAGCTTGAAATGAGCATACATTATGATTCTAGTTGACGAGCACACCACAAATAAGGATGATATCACACCATCTTGGAATTGCCAAAATTTTCAGGCCATCTTGTGCCAAGGGCCCGACGGCCTAAAAGGTTCGGGGAAAGTGTTATGGGGGAAATTCCCAAAGACAAGTAGCATGCCCCGAACTGCTCAATCTGATGATATATGTGGCAACGATCCAGTGAGGGAACACATGCGCAGGTTCTCCCCAACCAAAAACCATAAAAACCTAACTTCAAATGAGGCAACGGAAGCACAACCAAGGCACGACCGAAGTCCAACCAAGGCTATAGAAAGCCTCATATGAGCTAGCATCCAGCTAAAGCCTACTTGATGCCTAAGCAAGGGGCTGCTTGGGGCATAAGCCACCAGAGACGGAGGGCAAACCAGAAAGTTATAAAAGGGAAGGAGAAGAGAGAAGAAGAGGACCTTTTCTCCATAATTCTGAACCCAGGCTTCAACACCCCCCCCTCTCTTTCTCTCTCTCTCATCTCTTCCACCAAGAAAACTCCCTTGATTAGCCTTAAGCTCCCTTTCCTGGACAAGGTTTATTGACTTGATCGTTAGAGGGCTGGAGAGAGATCTCCAGACTTCTTTTCATACAGCCGAATGTCAGAGACGAGTTCGCAAGCTCGGGCGAGAAGGATTGGCAACCCTGACGCTCTCTTCGACGGCTGATTCTCTCACGATCACCATATTCAGGAGTCGCTCTATTACAAATACTCATTGATCCCAATTTCCTCGAGGAGGAGTGCTGACATCAATGGAAAACATTAGGATAAACTAGTTACATATACGTGCTTTCCAGGTAAATATTAGTTACATAATAAATAAATATATTAATACCAATGCTAACATGAATATATCTTAATATTTATTTAAAATAAAATTATATTATTTGGTGTTGTATCAAATCTATTTTTTAAAAGTCCAATTAATGGAATATAACATCATTAAAATAGTGGCACTCATAGCCGCGATAGCACATTGATTAGGGATCGCCAGGACCGCCACTGTGAAAATCATCTAGTGTTGTCCATCCTCATGGAAGCTCATCGGGAAGACAGGAGTTACCGGCGGGCAAGATCTTGCCAACCTACCGTGACGAGGAGAAGGACTGGTAACCAATCGGAGCCACCTTGAGCCACTGTCTCCGGTGAGTCTGTTCTCCTTGCTTCTATCTTGGTAGAGATCATGCATGCACGTAGATAGCATGAGTAGATGCCGGGAACAAGAGCCTCGGAGCCACCAAAGTTACAAGAACAAGCGTCGGAGAAAACTGACGTATCTGATCAGCCTCGCTGTTGATCATCAGTGAGGCTCAGGGCTCGAGAACCTTGAAATATTCACGCGGGCGACTGGTGCTCCCCCCCGCCAGTCCAACGAGAGGAAGAGGACAGGAGCTGCGCAAGGGCGCTCACTCCGACGACGTCGCTCTGATTGTCGGTGCTGACTCTCTGCAAACACTCGCAGAGGAGAAGGCACATGAAGAAGGGGGGATGGGTCTGAGCGCACGTGCACATGCAGGGATTCAAGTGTGGTTGAGCCAAAACAATTAACTAAACGGGTTAGCGTTAATCAATTAGCCGAAGCTAAGTTAGGGGTTTGTGGTTAGACTCAACTAGCTTCTATTAAATTGAACTTAAATCACTTAAGTTTAATTTGTTTAAGCTAACCAATTAGGTTGGGGTTGGTCTTATATTGTAGCCCAAACTGATTTGGTCAAGTCCATGATAATTAACTAAGAGGTTAAGATGGTTGGAATTAGTCAATTGGTTAATAGATTGGGTTTAACCAACTTGAAAGGTATTGGGTTGATCAAATAGATTGGGCCTAGTCAAGTAATAAGAATTGGGTTCAACCAAGTCAGATTGAACAGATTGGGCCTAACCAAGTCTTTTGGGAATAGGCTAAGTCTAATAAGTTTGAACCAAGTTAAGAGAAAAAAATAAAAGAAATGGTAGCAGAGGAGATTGGAACCCAAGACCTCCTACAAAACAGGATGGGCCTTAACCGTTAGGGCCATGTATCACATTTGGTTGGATAGTCAGGATCAATTAATTAAAGCTAGGCCTAACCTAATCACTAAAAGAAATAAAATGGAAAGTGAAGGGAATAGAACGAAAGACCCTCACACCAAACTTGTGGGCCTTAACCACTAAGACACAACATCTTTTGTTAAAGGTTGGGGTTCAAGCGTCTTTAAAAGGACAATGACATAGAATACAAAGGAAGGCCCATTCGATTAGATATGGGCCCAATTAGAACACCATTCATGCACATCCAAGTTTATGAGCCATAGCCATTACTTATGTAGTTTCTATTATCAGATCTCGACGTAGAGACTCGTCAAGAGGAATTCCCGTGTAATTCCAGATACTGTTAGTAGAGGTAAGTACACTTGCGCATACCCACTCTCCGGAGTATTCTTTGGCATTTTGCTATCATGGTTAATGATGTCTTTGTCGTATTTCTTTGGCTTGATTTATTGATCTCATACATGCATGTTTCCTTGGTTGATTGGATTCCTGTTGAGCATGTATGATTAATTTTTTTTTCAAGATGTTCGTATCCCTGATTGATTGTTAGTCTTCCGCCCCGATCAGTGGAGCGTGGGGGCTCCGTTTGGGGAACGTTCAAGGACAGGAGACCCTGGCGTTTTGGCCGCCATGCTAGAGGGACGATACTCTGGTTTCCTTACCTGTCAGTGGGGATGATTCGCTGGTCGTGTCGACACGTACGAGAGGTGGCGCTACTGATATACGACCTGAGGGCCGTACGACCTAAGGGTTGAGTTCCAACAGTTGCTGATAATGCTGGCCGGGGGAGACATTTGCCGAGCTTCCTTTGGACTCTTTTCAGAGCTTGAGAGCTGCTAAGGATAGGAGTCGTTACCGTTGTGATATTTGTGGTAGACTCCTAGGCTCTATAGTTTTTGGTGTATATCCTCATTGTTTGATTGATGATCGTTGATCACATTATCGTATCTATGATGTTTTATGATCCCCGCAGGGGTACTTATTGAGCTTTCCATTCGAAAGCTCACGGATTTGTTTTCCTTTCTCTTCCAGATCCTGAGGAGTAAGTGACTCAAGCTCAGGAGTCGTTCGAGGGACGGGGTAGCTTGCAGAGGTTCGAGGACTTCTTTTATTTTGCCTTATGTGAGAGACATTTTTTATAGGTCCCTTGTAGGGCCCTGACTATTGTAGGGTACATGAACCCTGATTTTATTTCCGTTGTGACTTTGTTTATTTATTTATGATTTTTTTGCTATTATTTTTTATCTACTATTGGTCACACAGGACTTGTATCCTAGTTGTGGTGCGCCTCTACTTGGCAACGGCCGATCTGTGTACTTGCTTGAGGCCTAGGATACGGGTCGGGGCGTGACAGTATGATGCCACATAACCTTCCTGTGTGAGCTTGAAAAGGGAATAACGAGGATATTCAAAAGAAGAAGAACCGTAAGAAGCTTCGACAGCCTTGGTAAGAGAAGACCATGAGGTTAGATTACCTATCTTCTGTAACATTTGGAACCAAAAAACAACTTGCCCTTTGAAATGGATAGCGGCGATATTAAGGCAATAGACATACGTGATGTTGTAGTAGTCAAAGAACTTCTCAGCTCTAAAGATCCATTATAGGGCATCAGTTCCATCAAACCGTGGAAAGTCTAGACGAACTGCTAAAGAGGGAACAACTAGCAAAGGATGCTCCTCGTAAGTCACTACCGTACATGAAAAATGGACAGGGATCTTGACCACAAGGCCTACGGAGCCCGTATGCAAATGCATGAACTGAGAGAAGCTTGCCATGCCATTCTCTAAAGCATTGAACTGCTCCTCGCCTTGTTCCTCGATGGACATTAAAGCTTTAAATTGTTCCTCGCGTTGTTCCATCACTGTCATAACGGTGTCTATCCTGTTGCTGAGTTCTTTCATCCAAGTGTGCTCCGCAATGTGGAAGGATGGTTCAGGAATGAAAGTACCAAATATGTAATGAATAAACTTTCACCAAGCTAGGTTTAAACAAAAGATAGCTAAAAGAACCACTAGAGTTCTATTTCCATAGGCAAATCCATTCGAGCAATAGTAGCAAGAAAAGAAACAGACACCCACCAGAGTTTAGGGTTACCACTAAAATAATATCAGAGCCTCTAACATAAGAACGAGACCTATGAAGATTATGGTTACTAGTAGAAGATTGTAAACATGGATGAGAACTTTTACCACTCTCAAAACCACGAACACCTCCTCTCCTTCGAGATTTGGCCTATTCCTTCAATTCTAAGATGATCACCTTGCCCTCCTTTCTCTTTACTTTTTTGCTTTTCTAGCCACCTTTAATCCCTCATAATGGTTTTTCTCTTTCCTTTGTCGCGTGCTATGGCGACACACGTCCTTGTCCCCCCAACACGGAATGATTCGCGTATCTCCACCAACTCCACCTTGCCACACGTTTGTTTTTGTAAAGATGCGTTTCCCTTTTGATTGGTTTCCACTCTAGGTGTTATTTCCTTTGAAACGCTCTTGTATAGCTAAATTTAGGGGAAATATATCACAAGACTTCACTTCACTCATAGCCGCATCTATAAACATCTATATATTAACACTTTGGATTGCTCCATGAGTTACCTCATTGTACATGTCCTCGTACTCCTTCCAGTCAACCAAATACAACACCAATTTCTCTTGTGCACGCTTGTTTGCTGCACCAATTTTGTTCTTTGGTTCCTATATATCCTCTGCTACATCCCACATCTTCTTCAACCTCATCATCTCAACTTGCTCCTATCCTTATATGTTGCAGCTCTTGCTCTCCTAGCTAGTCTGACTTGAGAGTTTTAACATGTACAGAAGTCTTTGAGACCGCTACTTTGCTTGCAAGTCTCTTGGATGAGCTCATGCATGAAGTCATAGATTGCGATGGAGATTAAGAAAACTCTTACAATTTTTTCAATCTCTCTATTTTCTCTTGTTTCTTTTCTTCTCTTTTGAGTGTATGAGTTCTTAACTTGTTACATAGCATATGGAAGCCAGGTCTTGGTGATTTTCTTGTCATTGATGGATTTTAACAACCACTTTATTTCATATTCAATGATAAATTTATTAAAATACCCCCCCCCCCCCCCCTTCTTTCAACTTAAAATTTATGTTTGAATTTCACAGTTATTGTTAAAAAATATATATGAATTATTATAGTTAGGGAATAATGTTTGGTAAGCTCCAAAATTCGGTAGGAATTTCATAATTCCTATAGAATCTAAGATTTCACAGTAATATTTTTTATGACAAAAGGAAACGCCAAGGAACATGTTGGATGAAAGAACATGGGTCTTAGGAACTAATGCAAATTTCTCCACAAAAACCCTATATACCTTTATAGTGGATGAGGGGATGCGTAGTAGCTTTCCGAACAACCTATGGAAATTACCCTGCCCTGAAAAACAAAAAATCTTTACATGGCTAGCTTAGGATAACAGGCTACTCACACTAGACAACCTTGTCAAGAGAGGGTGGCAAGGGCAACACACCACGTGTTACCTATGTAATGAAGCAGAAAAAATAGTGGAACACCTACTCATAAAATGCCCTCTAACGTACCAAATATGGGATCACTTTTGCGCACTCTTTCACCTTGAAATCCGACCATGATCCACGAAGGACCTTTGGGGGCACCAAAATTTTGGAAAGAAGCTTCACAAAGAAGCGCGTATGGGCTGGAACCTGGTTGTAATAGTCATAACCTGGATCACCTTGCTCGAAAGGAACCAAAGATGCTTCCGCAACAAACGCAACGTTTGTTCAAGAATTATCCGAGGGATAAAATTCCTATTGCTTTCTTGGTTCGATGCAGCAACTACCACCATAAGCTGAAGCTAGGACCGACGGAGTTCGCTATCAAACGATAGTTTTTGACCTGGGAGACATAATGAGAAGGACACGTGAGGGGGAAGATTTCGAGGACACCACCCCCAGGGCACAAGAAGAGGGAGCAACAATGTAACTTTTTTTTTGGGTTGGTAGCCGGGACACCCAGAAGAATCAGAGAAGAGCGACACTCTTCTCCTAATGTAATCATCAACATTAATCATAAATAAATGAATGCGGCTTATCCACTTTATCAAAAAAAAAAAACCGACAAACAATGTTTGGTAAGACATTTTTGACATAAATAATTTTACCGGAATCCTAGATTATATAGGAGTATTTTTACAAGGAAGGGGTCCAAAATAATTTTTCCCCATGGTTATCTCCTTCGTTAGCACCTTCCTTCCTTCCCTCTCTCTAGTTTGCCTTTCTATCTTGTCACTATCCCTCATCGAAATCTCATAAATCATCTCCAACTGAAATCTCGTGACTCATAGTGCCTCATTAGTGAGACTCCGATGCAGCTTTTTCCCCTTTCACCTGACTCCGATGAGTATTGATCTCATTTAGCTAGGATCTTCAGATCTTGGCGAAGCTTCCAATTCTTCTTTTTATAAGACCTCCAATTCGAAGTCGAAAAGTCATGTCCAATTAATTCTGTTTCAAACACCTGATCCCTTCCCCCTTTTGGTACGCATCTCTATCCTTCATCTTCTAATTTATTTATTTGATGATTTCTTCTAGAAAATTCTTGATAATATGTTAGCTCAACTATTTCAAAGGTGATATTGTAATTCTTCACAGATGTATGTGTTTGTGTGTGTGTGTGTGTGTGTGTGTGTGTGTGTGTGTGTGTGTGTGTGTGTGTGTGTTTCCTGGTACTGCTAGCTCTATCAACCTTCCCAAATAGGGAATTGGGTTCCAATTACATCTTCATCATCAACATGAAGTCAAAACTATACAATAATAATTAAATGTATCTTGTTGGTTTGTGGTGCATGGTTGTGATTGAATGGGACTTGTTTATAAGGGATATTGAAGATGATAAGAGATAATGTGAAATGATTGGAGAAGAGGATAAAATTGATGATATGAGAGGTATAGAGGAAGAAGGCAATTTATAAGGGATGCGAACAATCAGCTAGGTTGTGAAAAAGAACAAGGATTTGGATTGGATTAAGACAATTTGATTTTGTGTGGTTCTGCTTAACGGATTTTGTGACCATCCGAGTCAACAACCCTAGTGGGACTCTTCTCCACTGTGCTCTTCTCCCTGGGTCTTTTGCCTTTTCGGTTGTGTGTGAGACGGTTATATCCTGCGATTGCCGCCGCAACAGCCTCTCTGGGGACATAGTATGGGGGTTCGAGAGGTACCTTGAGGTTCGAGATGCTCTCATTTTCGGGCAGATAATAGTGGTCCTTCTCTGTCCATTCTAAAATCACGATCCTTGTTTGTTGCCGCTGTCTAGTCATATTCTCCGATCTCTTTTCCAAAGATCCCATTGCAATTCCTTTCCCTTTCGCCTCTTTATTGTGCTTCACACCTTCACTTCCTCTACTTGCCTTTTCTCTACTCCAGAGGAGTATTCCTTGGTTCCCGTCGCTCCTCTCTTCCGTTTCCTTGTGCTCCGGCGACCTTATGGGAGGTTTTGTTGGCTATCATTCATGACAACACGAAGAATGTGCTTGCAGCTGTCGATGTTGCATGAAATTATGTAGGAAGCGACTTCGCTTGTCTGACTCACAACGCTGCTCGAGTGTCGTCGGCGTACTGTCTACTGCGACCATCAATATGGATCAATTCGCCAATTGGTTTTAGGATCTTGGAGATGGTTACTCCCTAACCATAGAAAAGCGACAGCCGATGTATCTCAACCCACTAGGTCTCCCCATCCGCTCTCTGTGGATCCCAAAAGTCTACCATCCACGGCGAGCACAGAAAGGAGAATTCCGGAAGCTCGAGCACTCCCAAATCTTCTAAGCTTCGGGCCATCTCCGGTGAGGGACAAGGCGTTAGAAAGGGGTCGTCTCTTAATTCCTTGGTGCTCCATGACAATATGGGTCCACCATCTCTTTCAGTGTTGTTGTGATCCGGCGAGCATCGATTACTCCTTCACAAGCTTCCTCCACCTCTATAATAGAAGGGACGCAACAACTAACCACTTTAACTCAATATCTGCTACGGCGAGAGGAACATCGTAATGACACTAGGATATGGAAACTCACCCGAAATGGTATATTTATGGTTAAGTCGTTGTACACCTTCAAAGTGGATGGTAGTACTAAGAGGCCTGCTGGGATCCAGTTTCTAGAAAGCCATATGCCCTCCAAAAGTAAGGTTCTTTGCGTGGTTGGCTTGGGATGACAAGATCTGAACGCCACGAAACTTAGAGAAAAGAAATTGGAAAGGGGAAAGAATTAAATGTTAATTGTGCGAAGAAGAGGAAGAAACAACAACAAACAACTACTGCAATTTCCTTATACGTCCCAAATATGAGAACATTTCTATCAACTAGCTAGATGTCATGTAATACCAAGACAAACTGAGGACCTTTGGAGTAGACTATCTATCTCCAAACAAATGGATAAGAGTGTCAGGCCATGATGGAATTGCTAATGATAGCGATAACATCGAGTATTTGGATAGAGAGAAACAGGAGATGATTTCCGAAGAAATAGCTTGATCTCACAAAACTGATCCGTATTATTGACTTCCTAGCACTATCATGGTATGACTTAGTGCACCATGGAAAAAGGCTGAAACTGACACCCATAGAAGTAATTGCGAAAATAAGTCTATTAGCCACAAGAGAGACGACAGAGGAACCGCACCTCACAATAAACGCCGATTTTGAGGACTAGTAACCCATGGACCAAACACCTCCGAGGGAGTAGTAAGCCGCCGACAAGGGACATCTGTCCCAAGGAACAAGGGCAAGGAATATTTCCCATGTACCAATTATGGTCCAACAAAGGACATATTATCCTGTAACTTTTTTAAAACATTAATAAAGTGGTTTATCCACCATTCTAACAAAAAAGGATGATTGAAGATGTAATTGACTATCATTAGTGGTGATTGAAGAGTGAAGTAACAAAAACATGACTCTTCGCAGTTGGAGTACGAGAACAACTTTTTTTAATCTTTCATTTATTTTCAAATTCCAAATGTGTATAAATTATTTGTCTATTTATTTATTATCTTTTCCACCTATTCTTCCTTCCAAGGTTGCATCAAATGCTTAGCTACAATAACTTCTAAGCGATCATTGATCAATAAAAATTTCTTTGTTTTTTTTTTTGGGTTGAAATTTCTAAGAATTTTCCGAATAATTAAAAATATCTTATAAAATTTTCAAGAAATTTAAATTTATGAAAAATCGGCCCCGCTTAACGACCCACCAAGTAAATCTAAAGAGGAAAGTAACGAATAATCCCTGCAATCTTCTGAAATCTCTATATAATCCCCATAACTTTCGGTGTCCCCATATAGTCCCTCCTTTTTCAGGGACTTACTTTTCAGTCCATTTAACCACAAACGTTATTACTTTTGGGAGGAAAAGACAATGCTGCCCTCTAGAGAAATGTAGTTACTTTTCAGTCCGCACCTGTCAGCCACGTCCGGAGAGATGCCACAGAAACTGATCCGTTTTATTTTATTTATTTGATAGTTGTTAACTGCTTGCTATCATACACTAAATGTTTAGTATCACTTACTAAGTGCTTACTATCCCATACTTAGTGCTTACTATCTCTAGTGATTACTATCATTTAATAAGTACTTACTATCATATACTTAGTGCTTAGTATAGATACTTATGCCATTTATTTTCTTTCTTCTTGTTTTTCTTATAGCACAATTGTTTGGAAGAGTAAATGTGCATCATGTATACGCGGTCATGTAAACATTTAATATATGACAAAACTGGTCAAAACAAAATCAAACTCATTAACATTCGATACCTAACTATTCATTATGCAATCTATGTGCTCAACATACAAAAAGTTTCAACCGAACAAGTAACCAATATAACTGAGACAGAGCAAGTTAATCAGCTATTACTATGTTGCAAGTTGATGAGTGCATAATTATACATATCTTCTTACTATATTTCCATGCCCTTTGCATCCATTTTAGCATAGTTTCTCCCAACTTTGTTGTGTTTTTGGGTGTTTTGTGTAATTTGGCAAATAATTCAGCACTTTGGAGAAAAGAAGCAAATTTGGTAGCAATTTGGAGCAAGAAGGGCCAAAATATAGCATGATACAGTCATCCACACGAGTGTGTCAATTGGGCGCGTGGATTCAAATGGAGATTAATTCATAAGCGCGCTCAGCCTATTGAAGAAACGGCCTTGTGTCAAACGACACGGCCATGTAGGAGATGACACGGGCGTGTACTACCCCGTATCCGTATGGAAATTGTGTATCTAAAAAACTCCTGAAAAGTACATGGGCGTGTGGCATAAAATCTAAAGCTTATAAAAGGCCATCGGTTCTACTTTTCAAGGGAACTTTTAGCACATCCAGGAACCGACGCGTAAGGTATCGGGGAGAAGTTGAAAGCGGAAGAAGCATCGTGACAGGGAGTTCATGAGTCTTTTTATGTCTTCCTCCATATTTATTGTGATGTTTGTCATTAGCATGAGAGACTAAACCCCTTGTGGTGCCTCGGGTCCTTGAACTCTTACATGAACTTGTGAATCTTCTTCCTTATTAATATTAGTCTTTTTATTTATTTCTGTGAACTATCTATGTGTGCTTATTCGTATGGTTTTTTAGTTCGAAAGCGCCGACCATACTATTAGAATTGCTTGATGCATGATGAGAGATCGCGTTCAAGCTAGGTCTTAGCATAGACAATAGGTAGGGGTAGGGGTCGGGGGGTGGGGAGGCGCACACCGTGAGATCAGGTGGTCTCTTGGGTTGCTTTGCAACCGCAACTCATGATGGGGGGGATTCCGCAAGTATACGGGTTGTGGTCAAGTAATAAAGTGGACCATGGGAAGTCGGATGTCGAACCACAGGGAATAGAGATTGCTAAGTGTAAACCAAGCTTTAATAACCTAGTCTAAATGGTAAATTGGGGGGTTTTGGTTTTCAAAACTAAAGAACTAAAAGTGTTGAAAGTAAGAACTGAAAATCGAGAATTGATTGGGGTAAATCAATAGCAAGGGAGGATACTTGGGCATGAATCCCTTTTGGATTTCAACTCTTTAGATAAACAAGGATATTTATGGATCAAAGTTGGTGATTCTTGTGCCAAGAATTCCTAAATTATATCCAATCCCTCTTCCAAAGTGATTGGATAACTAATCTCCTAGGATTGTCTTAAGATCAAGGGAATTCAAATCTTGGAAGGATTATGGGGGTGAAGTAGTTTGAAAGAGTCATTCGCCCTGCTAGTACCCGATTCCTCGGTGTACTCATAATACTTTCTAATGAAGTAGGTTCCTAATACAAGGAGGCGTCCGCTCTAACCCTTGTATGCACTCATGTAATTTCTAATAATGAAATCACAATCAATACGAAACATTCATTAGACATTCAAGAACAAACCAACAAATCCTCATAAACATTCATTGCCAATTAATGCATAATCCAAAAGTTCATCATACCCAAGTACCAATAGATTAGTTCCCCGTCAAAGGGGAACTCAAACCAAAATGGAAAAGTTTACAAAGTAATGAAAAGGTAATAGAGAACACCATTACCTCCAAGATTGTAACTCCAATGGTTATCTTTTCTCAAGATTTGGGGGAGATGACCCCAAAACCTAATCTCTCTCTTTTAGCTTCTCTCCCAAGCCAACCTCCTCTTCTAAACTCTCCTACTTAACTATTTATACCCATGTATTAGGGTTTCACTTAAGGAATTACAACATTGCCCTTGATTGGGCCCGTGGAATTGCAAAGGTTACGGTGAACGGCCTCGTGAACGGCCGGTTCATCAGGTTGTTCAACTCACAGGTTGCTCTGAACGGGCAGTTGGACTGGCGATTCATCAGTCGGTTCAGCTCACAGGTTGACCTGAACGGGCAGTTGGACAGCCGTTCACAAGGCCGTTCATCTCCTTGGGTATCTGCTCCTATGCCCAGGTGTGAATGGCCGTTCACTAGGCCGTTTAACCCCTGTTTTCTTCAAAATATCTTTGTTTGTCCTTCGTTTTGTTGATAAATGCTTCCTCTACATCGGGGTTGCTTATATATGCCCTGTTTACAAAATATGAAGCATTCTAAGTACCAGTAGGCTATAAATCAATGCATTTGATATGAAAAAATGTGTATAAGTGATAAGAAAATATACTCATTTGAACACTTATCAACTCACTTTCTGGATTAGGGTAAAACCTAATAGTAAGAACAATAGAACACTAATAATAATGCAGTAATGTGGCGAGGTCACTATATTCGGACTAGGGTTTGGTTGCCTAGAGATCGTGGCTATATTAATTTAGGTTTCTTCACGGTTAAGGAATAGATAAATTAGGTTACTATAGTATTAGAGGGTTAGTCATAAGGAATTCTTAGGGGATAGTGATCCGAGGTGTCATACTCTCTTGATTGATAAACCCTAGATTGCCAACTGTAATCTTAGCTAGTTCACTTTAGACTTCTAATTAGGATCAATCCATCACCAACCATATTTTCTAGGCTAGGTAATAGAGTTCTAGTGAGTACTAGTATCAATCCCTGTGGATTCGACTACCCTATTCTTAAGGTACTTTACTACTTTGGCGACTACGTGCACTTGGGGGCGAGCAGCACATCATGTTTTTGGCCTCGTTGCCCGGTATCGGCGTTCTAGGAACATTAGGGTTTTGTAACTCTAGCTATCTTAGTGTTAGTTCATTTTATCTCATCTTACTAGAAAAAAAGATTGATTATAGATTTGCATTATCTTCTATGTCTAATTTAACTATCTCTATTGATTTGATAATGTCTTTTCCTTCAGGAGATGAGTATTACGATCAACATGAGGTGTCATATTATGAACAACCATCATTGGAGAACATCCTCAAATACTATATTTACAGTAACAGAGTGAGCTTGGGAGAAATCAAGGAGGTCAAAGAATTCGACTTAGAAGAAGAACTACGTACATTTGAAGAGAATTCAGATCGCTTCAGGTATTCGTGCTTAAACGAGACACATTATATTGAGCAACTCATATCAGTGTCTACAAGTTTCGGGGAACAGGAAACCCTGTGTGAGGAAGAACCAAAGGAATGTTGGTAAGAAACAACAGAAGAAGATCCCTAAGGTGAGAAGCTTGACAAGGAGACCTAGGTGAAACTAAAACCATCCATTGAAGAACCCCCGGATTTGGAATTTAAGAAGCTCACAACGCACCCTTGAATATGCTTATTTGGAATCAAATGACAAACTACCAGTGATCATAGTTTCTGATTTAGAGCCGAAACAGAAGGAGAAACTGTTCGAAAGGCTGAAACGACACAAAAAGGTGATAACTTGGAAGATAGTTGATATAAAGGGGATCAACCCTTCGTTTTACATGCACAAAATACTCAAGGAAGACGACTACAAACCCAAAGTGCAACCTTAGCGAAGATTGAATCCGAACATGAAGGAGGTAGTGAAAGTAGAAGTGAAGAAATTGTTAGATGCATGAGTGATTTACCCGATTTCAGACAGCGTATGGGTAAGTCCTGTTCAGGTTGTTCCTAAGAAGGGTGGCATGACGGTAGCAGAGAATGATAGGAAACAGTTAATTCCAACTAGAATCGTCACTGGATAGAGAGTATGCATTGATTATCAAAAACTCAATGATGCTACAAGGAAGGATCAGTTCCCCCTACCTTTCATTGATCAGATGTTGGAGCGACTATCAGGTCACATATACTACTGCTTTCTGGATGGGATGTCGGGGTACTTGCAAATTCCAATAGCACCAGAAGATCAGGAGAAGTCCACATTTATATATCCGTATGGTACATTTACTTATCGCAGAATGCCTTTTGGTTTGTGCAATGCTCCAGCTACTTTTCAACATTGCATGATGTCTCTTTTTGACGACTTTATATGTCACACCTTGACCCATATTCCAGGCCTCGAGCACGTGCATAGATCGGCTGTAACCAAGTGGAGGCGCACCCCAACTCGGATACAAGGCCTAGATGACCAAAGAAGATAATAAATAACAACCAAATAACTAAGATAACATAAACAAATATTTAGAGTCAAAACGGAAATAAAATCAGGGTTTATGTACCCTATAATAGTCTAGACCCTACAAGGGACCTATAAAGAAATGTCTCTCACAAAGAAAATAAAAGAAGTCCTCGGACCTCTGCAAGATACCCCGTCCCTTGTAAGGCTCCTGAGCTCGTGTCACCTACTCCTCAGGATCTGAAAGAGAACGGAAACAAATGTGTGAGCTTTCGAATGGAAAGCCCAGTAAGTACCCCTACGAGGATCATAAAACCATCATAATAACAACAATATAATCAACAATTATAAAATAAAACAACTGGGACACGCCCTACAAATTCTAACCCTAGGAGTCTATCACAAATAATAGCAACGGTAACGACTCCTAACTATAGAAGCTCTCAAGCTCTGAGAAGAGTTCCAAAGGAAGCTCGGCAAACGTCTCCCCCGGCCAGCATCAACAGCATCTGTTGGAAACACGACGCTCCGGTCGTATGGCCCTCAGGTCGTATATCGGTAGAGCCACCTCTCATACGTGTTGACACGGGCAGCGAATCATCCCCACTGAAAGGCAAGACAACCAGAGTATCATCCCTTTAGCATGACAAGCCGAAATACCAGGGTGTCCCATCTCTAAACATTCCCCAAACGGAGCCCCCACATTCCACTAATCCAGGCGGAAGACTAACAATAAATCAGGGATATCAACATCTCGAAAACAATCAAACATGCTCAACAAGAATCCAAAACTATCAGGAAAGCATGTATGAACTCAACAAATCAAGTCAAAGAAAATATCATGAAGCATCGAGCATGATATTAATAATAAGAAAATACTCAGGAGAGTTGCCACTAGGCAAGTGTACTTACCTCTACTAGCAGTGTCTGGAATCGCTTGAGAATTTCTCTTATCTCTTCTCTATGCCAAAATCTGATAATGGAAACTATATCAATACGACGATAGTTCATAAGCCTAGAATTACATGCATGATGCTCTAATCGCTCCCAAGTCAAATCGTATGGGCCTTCCCTTGTATTCTATTTCATTTTCATTTTAAAGATTTTAACTTCTCCCGTTAACAAAAGTATGTATACCCGAGTGGTTAAAGCGCCCCATTAGAGTCGTGGGGTCTTTGGTTCGAATCCCACTCTTCTCCTTTTATATCTTTTTATGACTTGGGTAGATCTAGTCTTTATTTCAAGTGTAATCTCCCTTAACTGACTAAACCTGATTGTTTCTTCAAATGTGCCAAGGTGGCCTGGTGGCTATGGCCCACTACATAGCTTTGGGGGTCATGGGTTCTATTCCCCTCACTTGCCATTTTATTCCTTTTATTTTTGTCTCTTTATAACTTGGTTGGGCCTAGCCTCAATTATATAATTAAATCTTTCTATTCAATTAATAAGTGATAAACATCATAGTGGCTAAGGCCCATCAAGTGTGGTGAGGAGTCTCTAGTTCTAATCGCCTCACTTGCTGGGCCTTAGCCACTATGATGTTTATTTATTTATTTATTTATTTATTTATTTATTTATTTATTTATTTCTCTTAACCTGGTTAGACCAAATCTACTATCTGACTTGGACCTATGTCTCACTTGACTGGACCCAAGTTAATTGGTTGGACTCATTCTACTTATTAAGACTTGATCGAGCCCAATCATCGCTATTTAAAAATTTAGTTGAACTCAACCAATTGGTCTAGCCCCTACCACAAGCCTCAAAACTAATTATGCTTTAGCCCAACTCTAAAATTGGTTGACCTAACCAACTAGGCTAGACTCAACTATTAGAACTTAACCTGCCACTTGGACACTTTTAACCAATGGATTAGACTTAACCCGTTAGCCACTTTAAAATCAAACCAATCTCAACCAATAAAATATCTGGTTAGCCCAAGAAAATATGGTTGAGTCAACCATTTAAGTTCAACTCATCAAAACTTAACAACTTGGTTAAACCTAACAAATAACTAACCTTAATTAACTAAAATGATTAATCAATATATGTTAATTAATCGTATCCGTCTCTCTCTCTCTCTCTGCTGCATCTCGTCAGAGCAGAGGAGCTCCCGGTACTGCACGGTGGTCACCGGCGAGCGCTTGGGTAGCCTGAGTCATCGTCGCCTTGTAATCCCCGCAAGTCAAAGGCGGTCTGTACATCGCGAGCTCCTTCTTAGAAGAAGGTAGTCGGTCTCCCATTTTCCACTCGCCGAACTGCTAACGACTTCAGCCGGACTCCCTTCTTCACGATGTGCGGCTTCACGACAGTAATGTATAGAGGATTCAAGGGTTCCTAACGGCGTTTAGTCCTCTATATCATCGGAAAAAGAGAGAGAAGGAGAGACTTACCAGCACCGTCGTCCGTCAAGCGTCATCTGCCTATCCCGCGTCATCGTGAAGCGTTCTCCCGGTTGAGTCACGTCTGATCGACACAGACCACTGCTAACACCACTCCTCCTCTGCCCCTCTCACGAAGAAGAAGAAGAAAAAGAGATGGTCCGCCGCCGTTAGGAGACAATGGCTCTTTGTCTTACTTAGCCGTTGTTAGGCTTCTGGGAAGAGTCTCCTTCTTATAGATGCGGTAGAAGGCCTGGAAGGCTGCTAATAGCGCTGATGGGGGTCGTCACGTGGTGGAGATCATGGTGATTACGCACGCAATCACCGGAGACGACAGCTGAGCTTGTAGTGGCGTCCGCTCGCTGGCAGGAGAGAGGCCCTGTTGCCTCGTGATCGAGTCTCCATGGGACGGGTGGCTGGGATTATCTGTATGGAATCCAAGGGTGGAGATTATATCATGAGTTCTCGGATCCGTCAATTGACTAAATGAGGGGTCGAGATCAAGTAACGGTGGACGGCCATATATCCTTTCTCTGCCTCGAACTTATTCGCCCATCTAAGATGACCGGTCAAGACTGTCTCGGTTCGATAAGATTACTTAAACAACTGGGATTAGATATTGTGTCTAGAACTTAAGACACCCTATTAGATGAACGAACGAGATATGCCCGTAGGGTGAGGGTACTCGTATCATCCCCTCAACGATGGTGTGGACCGTTGGATCAACTCCTTGTGATCAGATCGCTCACGGATCTTTTAATCTTGGCAGTCCATTGTTTTCTAATGCAACTCATGCATGAATCTCTCGTGGTATTTTGTGAATAGCCCCCTGTTCTTTTCTAGGTTAGTTTCAGGTCCCTGGCCTATGAGAGGAGCACAATTCAGGTCAGGTCATCAGACTTTCTTAAATTACCAAAAAGTCCCTGTCAGTCTCCATTAACTCTAATTAGGGTTTTAATTCATTAAACCCTCCTTTTCCAAATAACATCATGTTTGGGAAATTACTTTAATTACCATACTATTTAAAAAGAATTTAAAATCCATTTATTCCAATTAAAATCTTGGATTTTACATTATAAAAGACATTATGGATGTTTTTATGGACGACTTTTCTATTTTTGGGGATTCATTCGATCTATGTCTCCGTAATTTAGAAAAGGTTTTACAACGTTGTGAGGAAACAAACTTAGTCTTAAGTTGGGAAAAATATCATTTTATGATCCAAGAAGGTATAGTTCTACGACATAGAATTTCCAAACATCGGATTGAGGTAGATAGAGCAAAAATCAAAACCATTGAAAAATTGCCACCACCCGTGTCAATCAAATCTATTAGAAGTTTTCTAAGACATCCGGCTTTTATCGCCGATTTATTATGGACTTCTCGAAAATCACCAAGCCACTGACTAAGTTATTAGAAAAATATGTACCCTTTGAATTTGCAAATGAATGCAAGGAGGCCTTTACCATTCTGAAAAATAAACTAATAAATGATCCAATCATGGTAGCACCAGATTGGAACTTACCTTTTGAACTAATATGTGATAATAGTGACTTTGTAGTGTGAGCAATTTTAGGGCAAAGGCGAGACAAGCACTTCAGGCAAATCTACTATGCTAGTAAGATATTGACGGATGCACAAGAGAACTACACCACAACTGAGAAAGAGCTGTTAGCAGTGATCTATACACTAGACAAATTCCAATGGGAATAATTATTATTCTAGTGGCAGTCAATTATGTGTCAAAATGGGTAGAAGCTCAAGCACTACCAACTAATGACGCCAGAATAGTAGCTAAATTCCTCAAGAAAATGTTTTCTCAATTAGGGACCCTACGAGCCATTCTCAGCGATCGCGGGACACACTTTTGCAATACCCAACATAAGAAAACCCTTAAGAAATATGGAGTAACACACAGGGTAGCAACACCATACCACCCCCAAACAAGAGAGCAGGTGGAAGTGTCCAACCAGGAACTAAAACGCATATTGGAAAAAACAGTCCAATATAACAGACGAGATTGGTCGGAGAGCTTGGATGACACACTTTGGGCATACAGAATAGCATACAAAACTCTATTTGGGAATACCTCGTAGAGATTGGTATATGGCAAGACATGTCACCTACCTGTCGAACTTGAGCACCTGGCATATTGGGCCACTAAATTTTTAATTTCAATCAAGAACAAGTAGGACAAAAGAAAAAACTACAATTAAATGACCTGGATGAATGGAGGCAAGATGCTTACGAAAATGTGAACTCATACAATGAACGTATAAACCAATTTTATTATGCACACATCAAGAAGAATCGTTAATTCCACGTAGGCGATAAAGTATTACTTTTTAACTCACACCTTCGTCTATTCCCAGGGAAGCTCAAATCTAGGTGGTCTTGGCCATACACAATAACGCAAGTATCCCCTCACGGAGCTGTTGAATTCTCACACCCAAAGAAAGCGACAATAAAGGTGAACAGGTAGAGACTGAAACCATACGTGGTAGGAAATTTCCCTCCCAGTGGGGAAGCCGAAATGTATAACTTATTCGAACCCCCATGAGCGTATAGGAACGTTAAGCTAGTGGCGAAAAACAAGCGCTTCTTGGGAGGAAACCCAACCTTAGTAATTTTAGGTAGGGGCCATTTTTCAAAATGGCCCTAGTTGATTTATTTAATTATTTTTTTGGCCCCAGAATCATTTTAATTGCTAAAATAGCCCTGAGGCCGCTTAGTCAGCAGCCAAGATGCTGACTATGACAATGAAAATTTATAAAAAAATACTTCAAGGACCTAAATGAAAAATAACATTGTTTTCAAGGGGTAAACTGTAAAGTCAACAAAAAACCTAACAATCTAAGCTCGACTCCCATCTGAGATTGGTCGGACGACCTAACTGAGCGAGAGAAGCCGGACGAGGTCTTGATAGCTCCCATCTGAGAGCGAGAGAGGCCGCGCTATTTGAAAGAAGTAAGGCTCAGATCCTCCTCTTTCTCTTCGCCTCAATGTGTTGATCTTTTGTTTTTTCTCTCTTATCTTGGTCTCAAGCGAAGATTATATTTTTTTTACCCTAAAATGTTGTTTTATATCTCTTTGATCTTGGTCTCAGGCCCTCTGTGCATTGATTTTGTTCATCTCTCTCTGTTTCCAATTGTAGAATGTATACATTGTGTTGCTTGAAGTTGCCTTGCATTTGCTACTGAAAAGGGAAATCTTTTCCTTGTAATCTTTTCCTTGTTTCTATTTGAATGAGAAATTTCTCAAATTCTTTGCTTTGATTTGCTTTTCCTTTCCTTTGATTTCCCCTCCAAGCAAACACAGCTTGAGCTCATAAATAGTGTATTTTTTTCTGCTAGTTTGTGCAATGTGTTTCTCATATACTAGCTAGTTGAAAGAATGCAATTAGAGACATGATAAAAGGTACAAACGATTGTCCCTATTTTATGTTGAGGATTTGCTAAATGCAAACTAGGCGCTAGCTTGTTGCACATTGTTCTCCACCATGAGGTTCTGATTCCATGTAGTAGTTTAGTTCTTGCTCTTACTATCAGTGTAAGATCTAATTTCATTCATGTTCAAACCCTTTATCATTGATCCTTGTTTTATGCTGAGGATTTGCTAAATGCAAACTAGGCGATTGATACGCATTGTTCTCAACTAAGAGTTTATGATTCCATGTAGTAGTTCAGTTCCTGCTCTTACTATCAGTGTATAATATTTCATTTGGTTTATGTTCATAACCTATTTTCATTGATCTAGAAGGCATTAATGTTTGGTTTCTATTTGTTGTCTATTTTTGTACTTCTATTGAAATCAAGGTAACATCAGTTGTTCTAATGCCATCTCTGCACTCAACTAATTTCAGTCTAGCCAATGTAGTTCATGAGCATTGTGTATGTTCAGATATGATAGCATCGGCTCTCAAGGGAAAATTATGCAATTCTTCTCATAACTTGTGATGATGGTACTTTTTTTTAAGAGGAATGCTACATGTCATGAACAAGAACCTCTGTTATTACTTGTGTATTGCTTTGCACAAGTAATATTTTTGGTATTCACTACAATGTAACTAAACCATTATAGAACCACTTGCGGGGGACAAGTTAGGGATAGATGATGGCTAGTATTTAATTTAGGTGTTATGTTTAATTCATTGGGTTGATATATTGTGTATTTCTTTCTAAGCTATACTTTTTTATATTTACTTCATTTTATTTGTTTCACTAATTTTTTTTTGTGTTTTCTCAATTCTAGATATGGAGATTCCCACCATTCCTCCACCAGGTCCTATTGATGAGTCAGTTCTTACAGATCAACATATGCATAGATCTGAGCACATTTATAGAGGAGAGGTAAGTAATAATTTGTTTGTGTACTTTTGGATCATATATTTTATGATTTAATTTTCGAATATACCAATAAGCTAACTTTATTTATTTTTCTTCATTAGGATCTTGGGATGGTTAAGATTATTGGCCATACATCCCGTGGGATTCAGGCACCAGATAGGATACATGATATATTGCAAAAGGTGCATGCTGTCAGATTAGATCACGCTCTACTAAATGCATTTATAGAGTGATGGCGTCCTGAGACGAACACATTTCATCTTCAGGTTGGTGAGATGACTGTTACCCTTTCAGATGTAGCGATATTGATTGGGTTGCGTATTGATGGAGACCCAGTCATCTGCGAGGATCCAGAGGATTATGAGGAGTTATGTAGAGAAGCGATGGGCGCAGTTCCCTTGGATGCAAACACTGGTAAGGTCAAATTGGAGAACATCAGACAGATATTTGAGCATACAGATGATGATGAGCATTGCGCATGATCTTTTATATTGTACACCATTGCCTCTCGTCTGTTTCCAAATAGTTCTGGGAACAAGGTATCCTTGAAGTGGTTAACATTTCTTGTAGACCTGGACCGATGTGGCCGACTTGCATCGGGTGCAGCTGTACTATCATATTTATATGGTCAATTGTCAAAGGCTACATCACCTAATAGAGATCAATGCCCTGGGTTCTTCACATTATTGCAGGTATTTTTTTTTCTAATAAATGTTAATTCTATAGTACTTATGTACATAATTTTTACCATTTTCATTGTTTATATTTTAGATTTGGATATGGGAGCATTTTCCTACTTTTTCACCAGAAAGATTTATGGGTGAAAATGCTCTTCCATTAGACCACCCATATGGAGCTAGGTAAGTAACATATTTATTTATTTATTGATCTACTTTTAAACATTTTTATTCATACAGTATTTGATACCAACTCATATACAATATTATCTGGTGGTCTATAAATCTTAATTTTCATAACCAGTTACATTTAAGTAATGTGCGGTGTTACAGGAGCGAGTTAGATATACAGCACCCTGATACGGTAATTTTCAATAATACTGATAAGCGTTCAAATGAGCATATTTACATACCATATATATACTTATTTTCATGACAAACGCAATGATTTGTAGACTGTCGGTACTTAAAATGCTTCATATTTTGTAAACAGGGCATAAATAGGCCACCCCAACGAAAAGGAAGCATTTATCAACAAAATGAAGACCAAACGAAGACATTTTGAAGTAAATAGGGGGTGAACGGCCTTGTGAACGGCCGTTCACACCTGGGCACAAAGGCAGGCACAAAGAGAGTGTGAACGGCCTTGTGAATGGCCGTTCATTTGGCGGTTCGTGAGTAAGCCGGAGGTGAATCACCGATGAACCGCCAGCTTCACCTCACGGTCGTGAGCAAGTCAGCGAGGTGAACGGGGTGATGAACGGCCGGGTTGACTAGCCGGTTCGCAATCAGTGAGTCGAACCGGATCGATGAAGCCGTTCACGAGGCCGTTCATCGTAACTTTTGCAGTTTCATGAGCCCAATCAAGGGCAATGTTGTAATTTTTGTAGTGGAGCCCTAATTCATGGGTATAAATAGTTAAGTATGAGAGTTTAGAGGGGAGGTTGGCTTGGGAGAGAGGCTAGAGGAGAGATTAGGGCTTGGGGGGTCATCTCCCCCAAATCTTGATAGTAGAGAACCCTTGGAGTTGCAAGCATTGGAGGTAATGGTGTTCTCCATTAATCTTTCATTGTTTTGTAAGCTTTCCTATTTTGGTTTGAGTTCCCATTTATGGGGAACTAATCTATTGGTACTTGGGTATGTTGAACTTTTGGATTGAGCATTAATAGCATTGAATGTTTATGATGATTTGTTGGTACCTTCTTGAATGTCTAATGAATGTTATGTATTGATTGTAATTTCATCACTAGAAATTACTTGTGTGCAATACAAGGGTAGAGCTAGCGCCTCCTTGTATTAGGAACTTGCTTCATTAGAGAGTTTCATGAGTATACAGAGGAATCGGGTACTAGAAGGGCGAACGACTCTTTCATACGAATTCACCCCCATGATTCTTCCAATATACATAAAATTCCTTGAGCCTCATATCAAGTCTTAGGAGACTAGTCATCCAACCACCTTGGAAGAGGGGTTGGGTGTAATTTAGGAATGACCCCTTGAGCTTCATATCAAGTCCTAGGAGACTAGTTATCCAATCACCTTGGAAGAGGGATTGGATATAATTTTGGGACTATTGGCACAAGAAATACCAACTTTGACTCATAAACATCTTTGCTCATCTTTAGAATTGAAATCCAAAAGGGATACATACCCAAGTATCCTCTCTTGCCATTGATTCACCCCAATCAACTCTCAATTTTCAGTTCTTAATTATTCGCAATCCTTTATAGCTCTTTAGTTTTGAAAACCAAAACTCTCCCCCCCCCCAAATTGCCATTTAGACTAGGTTATTAAAGCTTGGTTTACACTTAGCAATCTCTATTCCCTGTGGTTCGACATCCGACTTCCCATAGTCCACTTTATTACTTGATCACGACCCGTATACTTGCGGAAAACACACCCATCAAATACATATGCTTCCATTGTGTATTATTTAGATTTAATGTTTGTATTCATGTTTAGGTGATTTGGTTGCCATACAGAAAAGAAACAATCCAGATATTACCCCAAATATGCATCGGGGGTAGAGACGTTTGGATGGCACACATACCTCTTATTTGTATGGACTATGCAGAAATGCATCTACCGGATAGGGTTATGCGTCAGTTTGGACGGCTTCAGCATATACCAGAAAATGTGGTAAGACCTCGAAGATATGGACGGTATAAACCAATGGCGAGCCTACTCGAATTACGTGAAGCAGAGCTACAGCGCTGGGCAGCTCGTTATACATTTATAGTCCACCAGTCACGAGGCTTAGCGCACTGGCGAGAGGAGCCGCTACGTAGTTATATTTCTTGGTATTGGGGTATCACGAGGCGATACATGTCTACGCCTACCATGCCCGCAGATTCCTCGTCTTACACTCCACGGGGATTTGTGGAGACGGCTTTAGTGAGTTTTAATGTTTTTCATTAATTGAATGGTTTAAATATTACTTTGCGTATTGTTTGATATTTTTATTTTTAATACTTGTGTTGCAGATGAATTATATGGTGAATACCGGCGAATGGGCTTCAATTGCTAATAGTGATGTCATTTTAGATGTTGTTGTATATCGTGATAGGTTGCGGGACATTTATAAATATTATCAGCAGGTTAATGGTGATCTTCCTCTTCACGTACCTCCGGATGTATATCAGGTAGATCCGACCTCACTTGGACAGGTTCCATGCCGAGGGGGTAGAGGTAGACGCAGACAGGCTTCTAGGCGACATGATGATGAGGCAGCCCTTCCGACAAAGCATTGACAATCATGACATATGACACTGACTCAACTTCAAGATAGAGTTACAACAAAGGCAGAGGCGAACACAAAGGCGAGGAGGTCGGAGGTCTTGATGTGTATTTGTTGATGGCTTGTTACATTTACATGAGTTGTGTACACATTTACATGTGTATTTGTTGATGTGTTGTTTATGTTTTGTGTTTGTAAATAATTAGAATATGGCTTATAAAAATATAC
The DNA here is from genome assembly GCA_026586065.1 of Dioscorea zingiberensis. Lineage (NCBI taxonomy): Eukaryota > Viridiplantae > Streptophyta > Magnoliopsida > Dioscoreales > Dioscoreaceae > Dioscorea > Dioscorea zingiberensis. The sequence goes on along the minus strand of CM048820.1, from coordinate 29,930,611 downwards.
TTTTGTATCAGTTGAGATTGTTTCATGCAACCAGGGCGATGGTGCTCACATTTACAGGAGTTGTGTGTTGGTTGAATCATAGGTGTATTTTTTGGCTTGAATTGATTGTGTTTGTAATAGATGGACATATGACTTGTGAAAACCAAGTTTCTCAAGGTATCCGTTATTTCAATCACGTTTCATTTCCTTTAAAAAAAAAGAATTTAACTTGTAATTCGGAACTGTGTATTTTCTTCTTTTTTTTTAGTCCTTTGATCTCCTCTAAAATTAAATTCTCATTAGACAAGTTTCCATTTTAGTTATGCTCAAAAATTAAATGGTGTATTCTTGAACTAAACGGCCTTTCAAAGGCCGTTTAGCTCCAAATACTAGATTGGTTCTCATTTTGAGTTAAACGATGTTTGACATACCGTTTTTGCTCAGACAAAGCACCAGCTGTGTTTTCTTGAGCTAAACGGCCTTTGAAAGGCCGTTTAGCTCGGAATACCATATTGCTTCTCATTTTGAGTTAAACGGTGTTTGACATACCGTTTTTGCTCAGAAAGAGCACCAGCTGTGTTTTCTTGAGCTAAACGGCCTTTGAAAGACCGTTTAGCTCGGAATGCCAGATTGCTTCTCATTTTTAGTTAAACGGTGTTTGACATACCGTTTTTGCTCAGAAATAGCACCAGCTGTGTTTTCTTGAGCTAAACGACCTTTCAAAGGCCGTTTAGCTCGGAATACTAGACTGCTTCTCATTTTGAGTTAAACGGTGTTTGACATAAGGTTTTTGCTCAGAAAGAGTACCAGTTGTGTTTTCTTGAGTTAAACGGCCTTTGAAAGGCCGTTTAGCTCGAAATACCAGATTGGTTCTCATTTTGAGTTAAACGGTGTTTGACATACCGTTTTTGCTCAGCCAGAGCACTAGCTGTGTTTACTTGAGCTAAACAACGTTTGAAAGGCCGTTTAGCTCGAAATACCAGAATGCCTGGAGCTAATAGTTTCTATTCAAAATTGATGCAAATAGCAAGATGTCTGATCCGCATCTGTAGCAGTATGACAAAAAGATCAGAATTTACAACCATAAGAGAAGAATACGCACATGTAGGGATATGCACACCTAATACAAAAAGAAAAGAAGATGTGCAAACTGACTAATACTAGAAAATTATCATGTACAACCAGTTTAGTATCCTATACAAACACAATATTATCCTATACAAACACAATATCTAAACACAAACTCCAAAATGATACAAAAGTAAGACATCAAGTCCTTCGTGGTCCACGCCTCTGTGTTTGCCTCCATCCCCTATCTTCAAGCTGGGATAGTTGGCTCACAAGCTCTATCTGGCTATGCACATTATCCGCCGTTGTTAATGGTGGTAAACTCCATATCTGAAATTAAGAAATCACAAAAGGACTAGTGAAACAAATATAATTAAATAAATATCAAATATATAACCTATAAAGAAATATACAATATATGAACCTTATGTACTTAAACATAACACCTTAAATACTAACCATCGTGTATCCCTAACTCGTCCCCTCAGGTGGTTCTATAATGTCCAGATTTTTTGCATAAAGAACACGTGTTTCTCTTGGTGGAGTCGATGGTCCTATCCATGTGCATGCATTTACGTTTCACTTTTGGTCGTCTAGCACTACGACGTACAACTGGAGGAACAATCAATAGTCCAGGCACAGGTTGCCAAAATTGTGAACTGGGTATAGGATGAAAGAAATGAGCATATGTTTGCCAATACCATTCAACATAATACCAAGAAGGACAGAACATGTAGGGACTAATATTTACATTTTCAGCATTGCACACCCTCAAAATATGTACACACGGGAATCGTTCAGTGATCATAACCCCGCATGTACCCGTAGAATTAATGCGATCCACAATTACTTCATAGTCCAGTGTACGTGCATTAGCACATTCAGTGACCTGAAACTCATTATGGTTGAAGCGGCGCACACTTAAGTATCTCGCCTTTTCAATACCTTCTTGTGATCTTGCACCCTGTTTGGTAGTGAGGCTCCTGTTCATGCCAGCTCCCAGATATCGATTTTTAATGTAGTATGTTACTGAACGATGGAATATCGCACATACTAATGCTCTAATTAGCAAGCCACGTGCATCTTTTAGAACGGAGTTAAAACTCTCAGACAAATTTGTACTATGGCGCCCACATCGTCTTCCTTCATCATGTGCCATTGACCACATGTTTTTCGGACCAATGGTTGAAGCAAATTCAGTAAATGAGGGACATCGTTCGTTCAGTATATTAACCAACTCATCAAATTTGCGAGTAGATCAGAATTTCATTTACTCTTACAAAATTGGCGGAAGTTATCAGTGAGGTGTCTTAAACAGTATCGGTGTGCGTAACCATATTGTGGTGGAAATACATATCGGACAACATTCACATTGCCCGTGAATCGATCAGAGATGATGCATATTGGCCGATTTGGATTTAATGTTCTTCGAACTCTATCTAAAAACCAAGTCCAACTTTCTCTATTTTCACTTTCGACCACAGTGTATGCATAAGGGAATAAATGATCTTCTGCATCAACACCTGTCGCCATTAACAATGTACCTTTGTATTTGCCATGCAAGATTAATGTTCCATCAACTGAGAGTACCGGACAACAGTAGTTAAATCCATTAATAGTTGGAGCAAAAGCCCAGATTATCCTCTTGAATCTTTCCCAACCTGGACCATATTCAGAATCAAAGTCAACAACTGATCCTGGATTACTGATGACTAGTGCTCCAAAATATTTCCTTAGGTCTGCATAAGATTGCTCCCATGAAGCAAATATACGTTTGATTGCTTTATTCTTCCCCTTCCATGCCTTGTGATAACCAACCTCAACATGATATGTTTCTTTTACCATAGCTTGTACTTGTGCTATAGGAAGGGTAAGACTAGCTTTCAGTGAGGGAAAGATCAAATCAGAAATTAGCTTTGCAGTACATTGCGGACTATCGGCGCGAATTCCCTCATTAACGCAACTATGGTTTCTCGGGCATGTTTTCATGATCCATAACTAATTCTTTGATGAAACAGAAGCGTGAAGACACCATGTACAATCTTCATGAACACATCTAACCGTTAGTCTTGACTTGTTACTGTTGACACGTGAAAACTCCACCATCTTTTTTATGGACCAACGGTTTAATAGAGTTATAGTTGTGCCTTTGTAGTGAACTCGCGACCTACCCAATTATCAAAGTTAAGATCACTTTCTTCTGCAACTATGGCATGAACATCGCCTTCATCAATCAATGTAGCGTCATACCATTCTTCAATTAGTTCAATACCCGGAACGTGCTCAAAATGTGTGTACTCATTAGATGTGACATTTACCCCTGCTTCCATATCTGAATTTGTTGTATGAATGGCTACCTCTGCTATCACGCCATCTTGCATATCAATGGAAAGTCCATCTTCATCATCACTACTATTGTCTGAGGATCCTCTACTTTCATGTAAATCCTCATCTTGTCTCCAATTTTGAGTTTCATTTGGTCCATCATTACTTTCATTGGCCTGATTATAGCCACACTGAATATTAGATGGACCACTCTCAATGCATATTGCCGGCCCACCTCCATAGGTTGTTGGAGTCGCTAAGCTAAACACCGTCTGTGATGGTTGTGAAGGTCTGAAGAATACAACATGTAACCTTAATTATTATTATACAACAACAACTAATCCTTAATCCCATAGTAGATGGTCGGCAAACCTTAATTATTATTATAATCATGCTATTTCAAACATGGTACTTGGATACATTAAAATAAATTTAAATGCCTACTAGGTGTTGTCGATGTGATCTAACTCATTTTGACCCACTACATATCCAACATCATGATCCAGATTAAGAACATGATGAACAATATTGGTTGTTGGAATTCCACGCAAGCCTCCTTTAACCACGTACAAGACCGGCGTGTATGATAGGTTCAACATCAGTGACGTTGCTTCATTGCTAACTAAATCTATTATGGTGCAAGTTTGTTGATCAATCCGCCATCTACACTTGATGTCCATTTCGTTCTCAGCTAGGTTGAAGAGAATTGAGGTGGAAATCTTATCCTTTAGCTCATTTAATGTGATTGATTTGTGAACCCCGAAACGATTTTATGTCCATTGCAATATTTAGGGCCTCTCTCCGACTCCCTTATATGCCCCCCCCCCCCCAGCATACTATTACAGGCACTTGAGTATCACTCATCCTAGTAAATCATATATCCATATAATTAGTTGTGTTCATAAGAAAGAAAGAATATTGATTTATTTAATTATTTATTTTGTTCTAAATAATTGAATTGATGACAAATATTAAACGAATTTTCAAAAAGCAAATAATTAATTTCAGGACCACTCGATAAGGATGAATACATGAAATAGTGGTATATTCTTACCTCAGTTTCTCTTGTATTGTTGTCAATCTTCAAGATATACTTGCTATCAACTCAGCTACCACAGTATCGTGCTTTCTAAGTTCTGGTGTACCAAGTCTGAGAAGGACTTCATAATAAATAATAATGCTTAGCAAGAGGCTACTATTCTTTGTGAAGAAATATTAAAAGGAAAGAAGTTACTCTACAGTTGAGCTTATTAAGGTTGCATATCTTTTCTATGTTCTTAGGCTAAGCAATATTTATGGTATAAAAAATATTGTAAATATATTGTCCTCAAAAATTGTAAATATCATGTGTCCTTAACAAGATCCAAACAAAGCATTTGTTATGCCCAGTTGTAAAACAAAGCATTTACTATGCCGTTGGTAATAAAATGACAAATTATAGAAGGAGCTTATTCTCAAAATAATATCAATGTGAAACTATAAATGAAAGACCTTTTGTTGTGATATGTTGTTATAAAGACTGATCTAGGAGAGTAAAAACCTTCATGCAAAATTTGCATATAAATAATCCTCAAGTGTGTCGGCTTCTTAAATTAACAACATTCAGAATTAACAATACTACATATGCTTGAAACATATTCTTGATTGATATTTCAAAAGTTCAATAACACGTAAACCATGTAGATTTTCTCAGAAACTAAAATGCAGATTTCAAACATGAAAACAAAAACATGGACCTTATGGAATTGTCCAAGTCTTTGAAAAGAGAAAACATGATATACTTGACCATTAGCAAAATTAGAATTATTATAAAGTGTGTAACACATGTTCTACTAGAAAGCAGGTGAGAAATTATTCATCATCTCACTGCCTTAAGAAAAAGCAAAGAGAATGATAAATGTGTACTCTATATAACACAGTGGAAAATTGGAAACTAAATGTGTACCCCATAATACAACAAACTGCATAATACAATGAAAAGTTGGAAACTAATACTAAATCTATATCCTATAGAATAATTAATTTTCAGACAAAAAAAGTATTTTTGCCTCTATCTTTTTCCATGTTACAAATCAACCACTACTTAAACAACAAATCAAACTACATACAAAGAATTAAAGCTCAAAGATTGCATTAACCACACAGTTCTCCAAAGAAAAATCAATAAATTATCTGATAATCTCCGTAAAACATAAAAGACTTGATTCTAGGATTTTTTCCTTCCCGTTCTTCAACTGATAAAAAATAATTAATTATCAAACAACATTTTAGGGGAAAAAAATACAGTGTTCGCTTGAGACCAAGATCAAAGAGAACAAACAAAAGATCATAATATTGAGGAGAAGAGAAAGAGGCGGATTTGAGACTTACTTCTTTCAAATAGCACGGCCTTTCTCGCTCTCAGGTGGGAGCCGTCAGGATGTCGTCCGGCCTCTCTCGCTCCGTCAAAATGTCGTCCGACCTCTCTCAGATGGGAGCCGAGCTTAGATAGTTAGGGGAAAATAAATAAATACAATGTGAGCTTGAGACCAAGATCAAAGAGATATAAAACAACATTTTAGGGGAAAAAAATACAATCTTCGCTTGAGACCAAGATCAGAGAGAAAAAACAAAAGATCAACACATTGAGGAGAAGAGAAAGAGGAGGATCTGAGACTTACTTCTTTCAAATAGCGCGACCTCTCTCGCTCTCAGATGGGAGCTATCAAGATCTCGTCTGGCTTCTCTCGCTCCGTTAGGTCGTCCGGCCAAGCTCAGATGGGAGTCGAGCTTAGATTGTTAGTTTTTTTTGTTGATTTTACAGTTTACCCCTTGAAAACAATGTTATTTTTCATTTAGGTCCTTGAAGTATTTTTTAATAATTTTTCATTGTCATAGTCGTGACTTGGCCGACTAAGCATTTCTCGAGGCTATTTTGGCAATTAAAATGATTCTGGGGCCAAAAAAATAATTAAATAATTAAACCAGGGCCATTTTGGCAAATGGCCCTTTAGGTAGTCTTCTAGTTAACTTTCATGAGTAGGATTATTTTAGGTTTAGTTATATGAGTAGTCTTCTAGTTTTAGGCATACATTAGTAGTAACACTATCTTTTTGATGATGTTCAATAGTTATATGATTCCAAAGTGTTTTAATGACTAATTTTTTTCTTTGGAGTCTATAACACTTTGGTGTAGATGAAAACAGGGCAAAAACCACATACGTAGGAGTTACAGACTAATACACGCCTTGCCACACGGGCGTATACCAGGCCGTGTGGTTCTGGTCAGAATAATAGACGACCATCGCGCCACAGAGTACCACACGGCCCAAGACATGGGTATGTGGCCAACCGTATCGCGCTCGAGAAAATGAGACAAGCAGCAGATATTATATAGAGCGTCACACACCTAGGGACACGTGCGTGTGCCTGGGTGTATCACGCTTATTAAGAAACGAAGGAAAAACATATGAAAGACCGAGGACCACACGGCTAGAATTCGATTAACACAGCCGTGTGGACAAGTACACAATCGTGTACCACACGCGGAGTCGAACCGGTAGGGTTTAAATCGCGAAGAAGAAGGGTGCCGCCACCAAATCGCGCACGCCTTTTTCTTCTCTCACACACAGGCGACCTCCATCTCCTTCCCACACTCCGGCTAGCCTTCCTTCGACGACCATGCACTCATTCCGGCCACGCCTCATCACCGTCTGTTAACCACCATCTTAATTCGCCTCTACCATTCATCCACACCACCGTATCGGAGTCCCACACACCCGAGTACACCACTAACGCCGGCAAGCAATGGGCTTGAAGAAGCAAATCCCTGGGCAACCCCCAAAGAGGAAGAGAGGAGAAGGAAGCTCCCAAGACCTACTTGAGCTGAGCTATGGGTCAGAAATTCACAGTAAAAGGTACGTCGTCCTACACCACAATAGGTTCGGGGAAACCCGAGCCATAGATTTTAGACTCTTGGAGGAAGTAGGCCTCGTCGACGAGGTCAACCGCCTGCTCACAGTAGGAGGTTGGAGGAGGCTGCTCACTATCTAGGAGATGTCATACCGGGAGCTTACGTTGGAGGTCTTCGCCATATTTAATATCACTAGAGGAGATGCCTTGCTCTCGTGACACAGACCGGACCAAATACAGTTTAGGCTGGGGGGCGCAATGCATATGATGAGCTACACACAGTTCACCCTCCACTTAGGACTGTAGGATGAGGAGTTCACCCGGACACCTGAGTATAAGGCCCTCGGCACCGTCAGACCGCATGGGAGGTTGGAGCCCGATCATTGGTTCACACTCAGCACAGAGGCTATATACGACTTGGCGTGGTCAAAGGCCAGCACACTCAGGACTCCCGACCTCAGGTACATCCATTACGTCCTCGCATACTCTATTACAAGGTGAGGCGATAGTGCAGGGGTGGTCGGCACAGGAGACTTCCTCTTCCTGTCGAGCTTGGCAGAGGGATTCCCGATCCACTTGGGTTATTTCGTCGCATAGTTCTTGCTCAATCAGGGCTCCTACCCTAGGATCCAAACCATCTTCGCGGGCCCATATATTACTAGACTTTCCCGAGGGATGGGTTTATTGTCAGGAGGAGCCACGACGAGAGTGATTATGGCAGGAGAGACCCTAGAGATTACACTTGATACACTACGGGCACTAAGGATAGTCCGACCGATCCGCACCTCCGGAGGGACAACCTATCGAGTCATTGAGCAAGACACAACTCCGCAGTATTAGCCAAGAGACTCAGCAGTAGCAGGACCTAGCACTTTTCCACCACCTCCACCATTGGCACCAGCAGCACCCATACCAGCTCTAGGACAGACCCCAACCGAGTACGATGCACAACTAAACTGGCTGATGGGGGCCATCCTCTTTCTAATCCAGCAGGGTGGTCACCAGTACCCACCCACACCACTTACTGCCACACAAACCATGAGAGAGGTGGGGGTAGAGGCCAGCGATGACTTTGAGACCACTAGGGATGAGGAGGAGGAGCATGACGACCGAGCATCAGGAGTTTTCTTTTTACCACCACTTTTGTATTTTTCTTTTATTTTAAAAAATCGAGGTACCACGGTTTCGCTATCCTATATATTATATCTTGATCATCACTTTTGTACTTTCTATGTCACAGGGTATTTTGGAAATCATGGCTCAAGAATTTGTTAGGAATCTTCAAACGAGCACCACAACACAGTTATGGAGAGTAATCCCTTTTTCCTTTTTTTTTATTTTTGATCTTGCATATCATATCTTCTTTTATTATGCATACATTGCGTACATTGTGGACAATGTACAATTTAAGTGTCGGGGAAGGATTAGTTATTCTTATATTGTTCATGATGAGTGCTGATTTAAGATGATCTATGATACTTAATGATTGGGAGTCCTCTTTGAGTCTAGGTTGACATTAGCGTTAGGTGTCAATTTTTTCACAAATATATATATATATATAGTCTTTCCCTTACTTGATATTTCACAAAAATTTTGAGCAGAAACCCTGACTTTGTCGTCACTTATCTGCTTAGGTTTGGACTCCAGTTAGTTTAATCATTAGAGAAGCACTAATATTGTCTGATTATTTTGAAAAAAGAAAGAAAGAAAGAAAGAAAAAAGAAAAAGGGAAATATGTCAGAATTGCTTGAATAACTGGAAAGTTGGATCCGTCAAGGATGCCCTACCGACCAGAAAGTCGGATCCATTAGGGATGCCCTACCAGTATAGAAAAGATGGTAGAAAGAGGTATCAACTTTCAAGAGTAAAAGCCGCCCTTGAGTAGTCGGATAATGCGCATCACAACTGTTTACTTGATGATCTACTTAGGGAAAGGGCTACCTCATAAGATGTATGAAGCTACTAAACCCAACTAAAAGAGTTAAAAATAGTAATTTAGAGAATAAGGTTCAAACTAGCTGGTCGGGTTTGGGCTAAAAAACGGCAGCATTGGAAGGGTTACACACATATGTGGGGAGTTCAAGTGTAAGGTGGAACCTATTTTCAAATAAAAACTATCATGACACCTAACACTGTGTTTTCTAAAACACCAGAGGGATCCCAAGTATTTGTGCGATTGGAGATCAAGCTCATCATCTTTCTTATATTCTATGTTTTCTTTGCTTGAAGATAAGCAAACGTTTAAGTATGGGGGTATTTATGATGAGTGTATAATTAATTATACATATCTTTTTACCATATTTCTATGCCCTTTGCATCCATTTTGGCATTGTTTCTCCTATTTTTGTGTAATGTTGGGTGTTTTGTTTAATTTGGCAGATAATTCAACACTTTGGAGAAAAGAAGCTAATTCGGGAGCAATTCAAAGAAAGAAGGGAAAAAACAGAGCATACCACGTACAGTCATTCACACGGGTATGTCAATTATGCATGTGGATTCAAATCGAGATTAATTCATAAGCGCACTTAGCCTATTGAAGACACGGCCATATGTCAAACGACACAAATGTGTAGGAGATGACACGGGCGCGTGGAAACCATGTTTCTACAAAACACACGGGCGTATGGGGTAAAAGTGAAGCTTATAAAAGGTCATCGTTTCTACTTTTCAGGGGATATTTGGCGCATCCAGGAACCGACGACTAGGGTTTCGGGGAGAACTCGAAGGCAGAGGAAGCATCATATCGGGGAGTTCATGAGTCTTTTTATATCTTCCTCCATATTTATTGTGATGTTTGTCATTAGTATGAGAAGCTAAACCCCTTGTGGTGCCTCGGGTCCTTGAACTCTTAGATGACCTTGTGAATCTTTCTACTTCTTAAAATTAGTCTTCTTTTTATTTATTTATGCGAATTGTCTATGTGTGCTTATTCGTATGGTTTGTTAGTGCGAAAGCGCTAGCCATACTATTAGAATTGCTTGATGCATGACGAGAGATCGCGGTCACGCTAGGTCTTAGCATAGACAATAAGGGGGAGGGGGAGGGGGGGCCACGCTGTGAGATCGGGTGGTCGCTTGGGTTGCTTTGCAACTACAACCTGTAACTCACTTTCCGGATTAGGGTAAAACCTAATAGTAAGAACAATAGAACACCAATAATAATGCAAGCATGTGGCAAAGTCTCTGTATTCGTACTAGGGTTTGGTTGCAGAGAGACCGGGGCTAAACTAATTTAGGGTTCTTCATGGTCCAGGAATAGATAAATTAGGTTACTAGTTTAGAGAGTTAGTCATTAGGAATTCTTAGGGGGATAGTGATTTAAGGTGCCATACTCTCCTGATTGATAAACCCTAGATTGCCAACTGTCATCTTAGTTAGTTCACTTTAGACTTCTAATTAGGATCAATCCATCACCAACCATATTTTCTAGGCTAGGTAATAGAGTTCAAGTGAGTACAAGTGTCGATCAGTGTGGATTTAACTACCCTACCCTTAGGGTACTTTACTACTTGAGCGACCACGTGCACTTGCGGGCGAGAAGCACATCACAAGTCCGATGATTGTGGCCACCGTTTTGATAGCCACTATACCGCAACTCTCTCACGTCAAAAGCATGCGACTCAATTCTTTTCCGCCTTGGCTGCCCAGGCCGTCTCTTCGTAATAGGTGGCCGTAGTTAGAGACAGCGCGATGCATCTGCCAGCTTATTGTGGCCTGGGATGGGAGAAATATTGTTTGTATATATGTTGGCATACATTTCTACCGTGAAGTAGTCATCCACGAAGCAATGTACACTTGCCTCCGAATGCGCGATTGCCGCACAAGCATGCGTGCAAGGTATTCCATACACTTCCCAACGTCTACAAGAGCATGTCCGTGTCCGTGAATTCACCACGTTGTAGCACTGGTCGATAACTTCGAATTGCTCACCATCCGAACGACCTACATGGAGCAAGCGGCTTGACTCGATAATGTCCTCGAGCTTCTGATGTATTGCTGGGCAAAGATGTGTCCCCAGCGCCGACATGCTCGCGTTGGGCACACATCATATTCATGAGCTTGTACTTGCCAACAATGTTAAAGTTAAGATAAATAATAAAGATTTAGAAACGATAGTAAAGGCTTGTAGAAGATAATAAAGCTTTACAATAAATAATAAACATTTAGAAACGATAGTAAAACGTTATTCACCATAGTAAAGAGTTATATGCGATAATAAAGATTTCCCGCAAATAGTATTCACTTACTACCGTAAGTAAGCACATTTAGTCACATTTGAATATTACCTGATTGAGTCGACCATGTCGGTGACTGGTAGGTGGCGCACCTCCTTGATCAACGCATTGAATGACTTAGCAACATTGGAGTACATCTCACACCATCTTTGCCCCCTAAACAAATAGTTCGACCAATGGCCACATCAGGCTTTTGGAGTAGCCAACAGTGCGCTTGTGCTGATGCGGCCAGGAGGTCGTTCACCGTGTGATTGAATTTTTTAGCAGCACATACGTATGCGATATAGATAAAGACGACCCAACACTCCTCCTTCAATGCTTTCCTGAAACCAGTATTTCCCTTCATGAAGTTCGCCTCTAAGTGTCCCAAATAATAGGCGTGCGACGATGAAGGGAACACCCTTGCATTAACGAGACCTTTTGATCGGTCAGCCCACCCAGCCTTCTGCCGTCTCGAACTCACTTCCATTGTTGCTTCTATACAAGACTCCAAACACAATTCCTCTGCAAAAGAAGAAAAGAAAGAGAAGAAAACAAAGAAAAAAAGAGGAGTTCCTACACTCGTAAGCAACAAAGTACACATCTGCGAAACATGGTCTCTCTATTTTTAGCAAAAAAGGCAACTTTTGGGCAGGAATTAGAATGGCATTTGAGGGTTTTCTCAAAAAAATAACTATAAAGTGACAGGAGGACTGATAAGTAAGTAATTAAAAAAAAATTAACTGAAAAGTATATTTTTTTATGAGAGGGCTGAAAATGAAGCATCGAAACTATTAGAGATGTACGATAATTTTCCCAAATCTAAATCATATCTTCTAACCTTCATGTGAAGTTGATTAAAAGCTTCTTCCCGAATGCTTACATCCTAAGCAAAGAACTAGCAGATGTTCGGATTTCGTCCACGCGTATTCGACGTGGCGAATCAGCGCCATCTAAATAACCAGAAACGGATGCATGCAGAGGAAAGAGAATAAAACGAGATGGGGATTTCCATGTCAGCATCTTTTGCATTTCCGTCGTTTTTTTTTAATCACTGCTTCTCTTGCTTTCCACCGTCGAGGAGAAGAAGAGTACTGCCCGATTGCGATGGCCCTTCTCGGAGGCGTGACGGAGTCGGACGTGATCCGGAACAGCGCTGAGATCGAGGATCTTGCTCGCTTTGCTGTTGACGAGCACAACAAGAAGGAGGTCTGCTTTCCTGTTTCTATTGATTTTCCTCATTTCTGATTCTTTTGCTTATTTACTCCTTGCTTATTTCCCGATCATTTGCCTTCAATTGGTGGATCGGAAACTATGACCCTTATTCCGTTAGTTTTGATCTATTTTTATCTAGGTCAATCTGATAATGTGATTTTCATGATTTTGATTTTGGATATAAATTTTTTTTTCTTGTTTTCTAACAGTATAATTTTGTAATGTTACAACTTTCCCCATTTATCTTGGTTTTATTGGAGTTTTTCTCTGAGATAAACATCCGACTTTTTTTTTTACATTTTGGGAAATGTTTTTGTGTTTTATTATTTTATTAGTTCAATTCTTGGATCTATAGCGTTTCTTTTTCTTTCGTTTGATGCTATTGGAGAAGATTCTTCAATTTTTTTTTTTTTTTTGTTCCTTCTACTTTTCTATTAAAATTATACTGTATATTTTGCCTGATAATAGTTGCCATTTTGATTATATTTATAAGCGTTATTTTTGCATTTTTATTTATAGTTTTTATTTTTATTTTTTGTTTAGAATAAGCTGCTAGAGTTTGTGAGGGTGGTGAAGGCTAAAGAGCAGGTTGTGGGAGGTATGCTTCATTACTTGACGGTGGAGGCAATTGATGCTGGCAGTAAGAAGCTCTATGAGGCAAAGGTCTTTGTCAGGTCATGGCTCAACATCAAGGAGCTTAAAGAATTCAATCACACAGAGGGTTCTGCCTCCATCACTGCTTCAGACCTTGGCATCAAGCGAGGTAATGGCAATGCTATCACTAATCCTGCCACAATTGCATTATGGTTATGTTTAGTTTTGCTTATTAGTTTTCTGTGTTTGATGTCTTGATTCTTTTGATCGATGATGATGCTGTATCTTTAGAAAGCTTTATAGCTGATGAGCTTTACCTTTACTTGAGAAAGAATATGCTTGTAATTCAAGGCTTCCTATTTCATGCATGTCCTGTTTGATTAAAAATCAGGACTTGCACTAATGGTTTTGTTCACCTAACCATTGAGCCGCTATAACTTCATTCAGGTATCTATATGAGATGTTTAAGCTGTGTATTTATTTTATTATCTATAAATGATTTATGTGCCAAAGGGCTTAGTAGGGGCTTTCATTATCTGTAGAAAGGGATAGATTAAGGGGTTTAAGGCTTCATACTTAGCGCTTGTCATGTTTGATTACAATTAGGGAAACTCTAATAATTTTTAGTGTCACTGATGTGGTTGCGACATCATCTCAGACGTGGGGTGGCTGTTTCAGTTTGATCATGCCAAAATGCTTATTATTTACAAAGATCCTGCTTATGCAGTTAGTAGCATGATATTGTTGATGGTCCTATGCAAAACAAATTTAAATGGAAAAATGGATTAGACAGCATGTTTTTTATAGAGTTTTCAAATTCTTTATTTTTCTGAACAGATAAAAAAAACTTGGAAGTTAACAAACAAATTACCATTTGACTAGGCTTGCATATTCTGTAGTTTGTGATGTATATCAAAGGCAAGAGTTTCAATAACACGAACAAGAAATAACATTATTATTACTTTTGTTACTGCTTGTATGGTCAATAGTAAACATAGGCACCGTCTCTGCCCTAGAAATGAAAACAGTAATAATATCTTCAGTTATTAACAGCATCCTCTTGAAACCTTTGCAAGATGGATAAAAATGATTAGGTTAAATGTTGCCCATTTTTTTATTGATGTATTCAGAAAAAAAGACACCCACAAACAAGTATTTTATTTCCATATAACAAGGGGAGCAGAATTGCTGCACGTAGGGTTCGTAGAAATTTCATCTTGTATGGTTAGATAAAATCTAATTTTTCATGAAACTGGCTGCTTCATACAAGAACCCTAGTTAGCATCTTAATAGTTATCGTAGCTGTCATAGTTTCACTCTAATTTTTGTCAGATGGGCACGAACCTGGATGGCGCACTGTGCCTGTTGATGATCCTGCAGTCAAGGATGCAGCAAATCATGTTCTCAAGATGTTGCAGCAGAGCTCTAACTCCATTGACCCTTATGAACTGCTGGAGATCCTTCATGCTAAGGCCGAGGTTAGCCCTTTTGATTTTTTCCTTCCGCAAATGCATTTTAAAACTCTAGGCAAATTTAAACGGGATGCTCTCTGTATATTAAAGTGGCATTCTGTATCCTGTAACAACAGCAATGATGCACGGTTCATGTCACAGGTGATTGAAGATTCTGCCAAGTTCGACTTGCTGCTTAAGTTTAAGCTAGGGAGCAGAGAGGAGAAACACAAAATGGAAGTGCACAAAACCATAGAAGGCACCTATCATTTGAATCAGGGGCAGAAATTATATGATGATGATTCTTCTAATTAAGTATGTTAAAAGAAGGTATGTGGAATTAGTAACCTTTTCGAGTATACTGCACTTATGTTAGAGGAAAAGTCTTGTTCGTTAGCACTTTCCTGAAACATGCCAACAGGGAGAATTACTGTGAAAATAAGTATAACATTTGTCTGTTTGGTTGCCAGTTGATACTCTGTGAATGGGCACAAACCTCTGTTCAAGTAACTTGTGATATTGAGTGATTGCCGTCAAACCAAGTGCGTTTTTCTGTCTCTTAAGGGTGCTCATAATGTATTCATTTTGGTTTTTAAAATAACATTTTTTTATTTTGTTTTAAAAATATTAAACATTAGATAAAGAATGAAATTGTTTATCCGCTTTATTTGAAAGGTTACAATGTGTTACGGATATATTTGGTAAGACAGATGTCAATGACCTAGGGACCACCTGTCACACACAGGACCGTGTGTTCTCACCCACTTAGCATCTTTGGCCACGTGGCAATATCACCAAATAACCTTGCACAATTCCGTTCGGCAATAACGTGAGGAATAAATCCTGCGAATAAGTCCGTCGGAATTATAATTATGACAGCCCTCTTATACAAGGCGTGGGGTGGAAGGAGAGAAGTAAAATATCTAACGCCTCTACAGTAAGTAGGTCTTATCCACTTACTACAGTGGGCAGATATTTACCCTACTTGCCTACAGAGCACCTACACGCTAGGCAGATATTTTCCTACCGCCTTAGAAGATATTCACCTAGCCCACCGCCTTACCCCACCGCCTTGCAAGATATTTGCTTAAACCGTCTCTCACTTGCTATAAAAGTAAGGAAAGGGACCGAAAAATACTCACTACACATTACACAAAGCATTTCCTAGAACTTCTTACCCTAATTTCTGACTTAAGCATCGGAGTTAAATCCGGGCAGAAAGGCCCAATTCCGATTATTTCTCTTCCTCTTCACAGGTCTATCAGTGGATAAGTCCGGACGGAATTGCTGAGTGCCCTCCGCGTCTCCTTGTTCAAGAAACGTAAGTAAGCGTCCACACCAACTATAAATTTAAACCGCTTTGTCAAAGGTCGAGACCGGATCACGAGGCCACAAGAGCCAAAGAGTGAGGTGGACCGCTTTTGGCATCAACGGCTTTAAGCGCCGTCCGTGGGGACCCTTACGAAAAGCCAAATGACCACTACCAGAAGATCAAAACGAATCCAAGGACAAGGAGCACTTACTAGCCCTGAAGAACCTATTAAACTTGGCGAAGCCCAAAGACATGAAGAAATCCGATCGGACAATCCACCCATTTTACCCCATCGTAAAATCATCCATCCAACCCCAAGGGTCCATTTCGAGTTTTATCTTAGCGATGCGGCAACAATGGAACAATTGGCTCAAGCTGTCCACACTTTGACCCATCCTCCACCTCTTCCCGCACAAGCCCCAACACCGAACGTATCAACGGTCCCGCTAGCTAATTCCGAAAGTAGAGGGAGGACAAGAACCCGCACCCATAAGGAAAAAAGAGAAAGAACCGCCTTTTCCGCTAGCTCAGAACCCCCCTCCGTTCGACGAAGAGAGCAAGCTGCCACAAGAACCGAATGGACAAGAGCGGAACAAAATAGCCCATCCATACAAACTGTGAATAGAGGGACCCAGCGGCAGGACTTTTCCCAAGAAAACAAGAAATCCGAACGGCATATTCTCAATATGTGTTCGCCCTTTGTCAAGGAGATATTGGAAGAACGAGTTCCTGACAGCTTCAGGCCACCTATTATGACCGCATATGAAGGCAGAACCGATCCGTCCCGTCACCTGAAGTCTTTTCGATCAAAGATGCTCCTCACCGGAATTACCGACGCCAGATGTGCGCCGAAGCTTTTCCCGCCACCTTAAAGGGAAAAGCGCAAGACCGTTTGTCGATATTCCATCTAGCACAATTACTTCTTTCGATTTTAGCAAATCGCTTTTTAGCCTACTTTGCTAATTACTCAAATCAAAAGAAAACCCCGCCTACCCTTTGCACGTTAAACAACGAAAAGGGAGAAACACTCCAAGCCTATTTAAATCGTTATATAGGCGAAGCAAGAAATGTTATGGACCTTCTTCCGCTGAATGGCCGTGAACCTTCTTAATGGAGGGATCGCTAGACTCCCCTTTCGCTTCTCCCTCACTTTGGATCCGCCAAAGACAATTCCCGCCCTTATGAGCCACGCCGTAAATACATCAATTCCGGCGAAATTTATACGGGTTGGAAAGAAGAGACTTCGACGTGGGCCTCAGGACACCCTAAAAGGAAAAACCTACCAAAGTGTCAAATGTAAGGCCCCGGATATACGGAAGGAAAGAAGATCATAAAGGGACGACAAAGGGCACAGCAATGGAAATCACGGAAACCTCACACGCCCTCAACGGCATATCTTTGCGGCCCCAGAACCCACAAAGGAAGGAAAGATTGTTAAATATGATCATCACACCCACTAAATCAAACCAGAAGCCATATCCTTATGCAAATCAAAGAGCAAAAGCTTCTGACATGGCCAGAGCCTGCGAGAAATACCGAACGACAAAAGAATAGCAAGAGATATTGCCAGTTTCATCAATCTAAAGGACACGACACGGAAAAGTGTACCCACCTGATGAATGCGATAGAAGATGTCGTTCGAAGAGGACAGTTGGAGCAATATATCAACCTTGAGATTCAGGAGGAACCTGAAGCTTCACAGCCTGAAGAAGAAAAAGGGGAGATGGTGGGGTTTATTAGTGGCGGCCCTGGCTGTGGAGGGGAAAGTTCCGCCTCTCGAAAAAGTTATGCTCGAATGGTGGGAACGACGCAAGAGACAGAAACACCACGAAGAAGGTCTCGACCCGCGGCTCCCATCATTTTTTATGATAACGATGTTAGTAACGCTCACACCCCCATGACGACGCCCCGTTATTGCCATCAAGGTCTCCGGTTTTCAAATGAAGAGACTTACGATAGACAAATGGAAGTTCGGTTGACATCCTCTTACGGAGTGCTTTCAAAGAATGAGGTATGACGCGGATGATTTACTTCTGTAAAATCATCCTTAGTAGGGTTCTCCTGAGGGGTGATACGACCCGAAGGGATGATCTCTACCGCCATTCTGAGGGAAACTCACCACGATCATCAACCGTGACAACGTAAATTCTTGGTTATGCGATGTGCTTCAAGTTATAACGTGATCCTTGGCGGGCCAACCCTTAACGCCTTTGAAAGCCATCATCTCAACTTACCATCTTCTCCTCAAATTCCGATCGAGAGTGGTAGCGGAGAGGTAAGAGGAGACCAACCCTTAGCTCGGCAATGTTACGTCTCGACCCTCAAAGGGAAAGTCCTAAATAAAATGAAAACAAAGGTTTCAGAAGCCATGCTAGTCAGCAGAATAGCCGAACGGGAAGATGAAGAACTTCGACCTACACCGGTAGAAGAATTGCTAATAGTTCCCCTAGACGCGACCAGGGCAGACCGTACGGTGCGGATTGGGGCAAACTTGGCAACCGCACAGCAAGAAGACCTCATGAGAGTATTAAGGGCAAGTTCTGATCTCTTCGCTTGGTCATCAGAGGATATGCCAGGCGTAAAATGCGAGATCATAGAACACCACCTTAATGTGGATCAGTCATTTAGGCCTATGAAACAGAAAAGAAGAAATTCCGCTCCAGAAAGACAGAAGGTCGCAGAGGAAGAAGTATCAAACCTCCTAAAGGCTAAGTTTATCCGAGAGGTGTATTACCCAGATTGGTTGGCCAATGTTGTTCTAGTAAAAAAGCCGTCCGAGAAATGGAGAATGTGCGTTGATTTCACAGACTTGAACAAGGCTTGTCCAAAAGATTCGTTTCCTTTGCCGTCAATTGATGGTTTGGTTGACTCTACAACGGGGCATGAGATGCTAAGTTTCTTAGACACCTTTTCAGGCTACAACCAAATCCGAATGGCCAAAGACGACGAAGAAAAAACATCCTTCATTACAAGCACTGGAACTTACTGCTACACGGTAATGCCGTTCGGCCTGAAAAACGCTGGAGCCACCTTCCAAAGGCTCATAAATACAGTCTTCAAAGAGCAGATTGGTAGAAATGTTGAGGCGTACGTGGATGATATCCTGGTAAAAGTCAAAAGCCGATTTAACATCTATCGACTTACAAGAGGCTTTTCACCACCCGAGTTACACTATGCGGTTAAACCCGAATAAATGTTCCTTCGGTGTTCGATCAGGAAAGTTCTTGGGATTTATGTTGACACAAAAAGGAATAGAGGCAAATCCAGAAATGATCAAAGCTATTCTTGACATGGGATCGCCCAAAAGTCTTCAAGAAATTCAACGGCTTAATGGACGCCTCGCAGCACTTGGCAGGTTCATCTCCAAAGCCGGAGAGAAAAATCTCCCTCTCTTTCAAGCCCTGCGAAAAGCGCCAAAAATGGATTGGACGGAGGAATGCGAAAAAGCCTTTCAAGGGCTTAAAAATTATCTCCGATCGCCTCAGCTATTGGCTAAGCCGCAAGTGGGAGAAGAACTCTACATCTATTTGGCCGTTGCCCCACGAGCGGTGAGCGCGGTTCTTTTGAGAGAAGATAACGGAGTTCAAAAGCCAGTCTACTACACAAGTAAGATCCTTAACGATGCGGAATCAAGATATCTGCCACTTGAAAAATTGGCCTTTGCTCTTATTACATCTGCGCGAAGATTGAGACCATATTTTCAAGCCCACAGGATCACAATATTGACTAAAGCAAGTTCTTCATAAACTGGAAAATTTCGGACGCCTAGCCAAGTGGGTTATAGAATTAGGCGAAGTTTGATCTCACCTACAAACCCCTAACGGCAATCAAGGCCCAAGTATCGGCCGCATTTCATCGCTGAATTAACTTTTCCTCGCGAATGAGGGCGAACTCCCTTCACGTAATCCGTGAGAGTGTCTTAGCATCCCGTGGTCTTTATAATGCTGATGGGTGCGGCAATCAAGAAAGGTCGAGGAGTGTGTTTTGTCCTTTATTCTCCTTCTAAATGGAAAGTGGCGGCAGTGCTCAAGTTCCAATTCCGAGCGACTAACAATGAAGCCGAATATGAAGCACTCCTTGCCGGATTACACCTGGCCCGGGGGCTCGGAGTTCAATGTCTACATGTGTATTCCGATTAAAACTAGTCGTGAGCCACACCCTAGGCAACTTTGAAGCAAAAGAAAAGAACATGATCAAATACCAAGCCATAGTGAGAAAAATAGTACCATGCTTCACTTATTTCCTGATTGAGAAAATTTGCCGAAAGAAACGAAGAAGCGGACGCCTTATCCAAAAAGGCCACAACGCCAAACGAAGATGCGTAATCCTCTTTTAACCTACGCATCTTCCCACAAAGACTATCGATAGACTGGAAGGAGAGGTACAAAGTGTGGCCGAAGAGCCAAGTTGGATGGATCCCATAAGAAGTTTCCTACAGGGTGGGCCTGCGCCACCCAACAAAGCGGAGGTCCGACGGATCTCTTACAAATCCGCTCAGTACACCATCATCAACGAAAGCCTGTACAAAAGGTCCTACACGCAACCTTTCTTGCGATGCTTACATCCTACAGAAGCTAGTTATATCCTTCACGAAATTCATGAAGGCATCGGCGGTGGTCACATAGGAGGCAAAGCCTTGAGTTACAAAGTCTTGCGGCAAGGTTATTATTGGCCAACGCTAACTCAAGATGCAATAGCGTTCGCTCGGAAATGTGATGCCTGCCAGCGGCATTCTAAAATTCAGAGACGACCACCGGCACCACTTACGCCAATTATCAGTCCGTGACCGTTTGCTATCTGGGGGGTTGATCTTTTAGGGCCATTCCCTACTTCGATCCGACAACTGAAATTCCTAATAGTCGCTATCGACTACTTCACCAAATGGGTGGAAGTTGAGCCCTTAGCCAAAATCACGGAGAAAGCTTGCCAGGGATTCTTATGGCGAACGGTCATCTGCCGATTCGGAATTCCAGTCGCCTTCATCTCCGATAATGGGCATACGCTTGATAACCGTGCTTTCGTGAGTTTCGCTCAACTCGAATTGAATCCAGATTGACTTCGTGGACACATCCCCAAGCTAACGGCGTAGAAGTGACAAACCGTACCTTACCTCCAGACTCAAAACCCGTATCCAAAAATGAAACCAATTGGGTGGAAGAAATTCCGAGCCCTTTGGGCCTACAGACAACTACGTAACTCCCAGGGGAGAGTCCATTTTCTCTTACTTACGGGGCCGAAGCCGTCATTCCCGCAGAAATAGGAGTGCCTACTTTGCGAACACAACAGAAGTTCTGTCAAAAGAAAATGAGAAAAATCTCCGAGCGGAACTAGACCTACTTGAAGAACGAAGGGAAATGGCAGAAGTAAAGGCCGCTGTCTATCGCCAAAGAATCAAAAGGTTCTACGACACAAGGGTAAAAAGAGTCTTCTTCCAAATCGGCGATCTAGTCCTAAGAGAAAATGAATTCCAAGGAAATAAAAGCCGAACGGGGAAGCTAACTCCTAACTGGGAAGGTCCTTACGTCGTACAAAGAATCGTCCGAGCTGACACCTATTATCTAGTGAATATGGACGGAAAAAACGCCAAGCGCCCATTCCATGTCGAACACTTACGACGCTACTATCAATAAGTTCTCAGAGCGCCTCTTAAATTTCATGGAGTAAAGTTCATGTCTTTTCCATTCTCTACTAAAATGCGGTGAAATTCCCATTCTACTAAAATGCGGTGAAATTCCCATTCTACTAAAATGTGGTGAAATTCTCATTCCTAAAAGACGAAGTCAATTATCTTACACGGATAAACGCACAACTCTCAAAAGACAAAAATCCCGATCAAGTATGAGGCAACAATCTCACTCATGAAGGCGAGTACCTCACTCAACAAAGTCCCATGATTGGACTAAGGATTAGATTCTGAAGTTTACAAGGCAAAGGAAGAATAAAGAAGTTCAAGAATTTCTTACATGGTTCAAAGACAACCATCACTCTAAATAAATCTTCACCAAAATAACGGTTTGCATTTCATTCATATGAATAGAAATTACATTTCCAAGTGATTGAGAATTTACAAAAACGCTTCATAAAAGAAAAATCCTAAGAGCTAGGGCCCCTGTGGCCCACCGCCTCAAGGGACTTGGGTAGAAGGCTCCAAGGTAGCGGGGATAGGAGCCTCTGGAGTCTTGATAACTTGTTGCTCTTTCAAATTCGTGAACTTCTTCAAAACTCCAAACCCCATAGACAAAACTTCCAGTGAGGAACGTGATGGCCCACTTGTTGCACCACGGAATATATACGAGTGGCTCCATCTCTAACTTTCGCCCTAAGCCGGGCAACCTCCTTCTCTAATTTATCCGCTCGCTCTATTAAATCCTTAATTTCTTGCGAGTCGGATTTAGGAGCCTTCAAGCGGGAAGCCAAATCTTCTTTCAGTATGTCACGCTCCCCCTTTATTTCCGCCAACTCAGCTTGCACGGCGGTAAGCTCAGCAGCCTTCATCTTTAGGTCCCATCGAGCGGCCGCTCGCTCATCCTGAGTCGATTGAAGTTCCTTCTTCAAACTGCTGGATTCATTTTGTAACCCTTTGATAGCCTCCTAACCAGTAAGAAGAGAATCGTTAGAAGCAGATAATTGGGCCGCTAAATCGGCCTTCTCCTTTTCCATAGCGGCCACCGCCGAACCGCCGGACTTATCTCGGCCAAGGGCCCGGATAGCATCAAGTCGTTTCTTTCTCCTTCTCTTCCAAAGCCGCCACCCTAGAGCTTAACTGGGCAATGTCTGCCCTATTCATTTCTATCTTTGCCAAATCTTCTTGGCAAAGATTGCCACTCGTCCGCCCCAAATGCGATCTCTGAATAACAAGACACTCGTAAAAAAACGCGCCAAGTTTAGAAGTAAAAGGAAATGTGTTCTTACTAGCATAGCCGAGCGGAAAAATTGATAAGTGGCCTCTTCCCTCCCAAACTCCAGGAGTTTAATTGAGGAATGCTTTCGAGCCTCATGGCCATCAAAAGCGTCCTTACGGACCCGATTATGCGAAAAGGAGTATCCTCGTAAGATAACTCCTTTTGCTTAGTGGCGCATCCCTTTAAAACTCAATCCGCCACTTTTAATTTGTCTAAAAGGGCCGCCTCTCCCGCCTCCGACTGTAAAATAGAACCTAAGTTAAAAATTCTACCCTTAGAAAAAATATATATAGAAATTCTCACCTCTATGAGAAGGATGTTCTCCGGCCGGCTAGAAGAAGGACCCTCGGAAATTGGGACAACGCCGCGGACCTCTTCCGCATCTAACCTCTTCCCGAGGCACCCCACTGCTTCTTACGCAATTCCGGACCCGACACGTCCTCGAATTCTTTCTTTGGTCCTCCTCTCCGTGAGGACCCTACACCCTTCTTGGAAGAATCCGTCTCCTTTCTCTTCCTCTTCTTTCTTTCCTCCTTGGAGGTATCGGCCCTTGGCCAAGTACCACTTCCTTCTTCTTCCGCTTGAGGCAAGGGCGGGTGAACTTCGCCTCGAAAGAGGCCAAAAGACCCTTAACATAGCTTAGGTCCTCATCCTCCATCGGATTTCCTACAAAACAAGGGCCAAAATAAGTCAATTACCGTAGTTAAAAAATCGCACCCAAAGAAGATACACGAATAATGCCTACCGTGGACACTATTAAATGACATTTAACAAGGTTTTCCTTTGTCAAGAACTCATCCATGTACACTTTGGATAGCCCCCGCCATTGACTTAAGAAGAACCTCCTCTTCTCCCGCCATTTCCTCACAAGCGATGTCCGCTCGGGAACCTCCCACTTTGTTCGGACATCCCACTCGGACTTTACTTTTGACAAAGAAGAATTTACTCTTCCATCGCTAATGGAAGAAGGAACTTTCCCTAAAAATTTCCTCCCGTAACGAAATGTAAAAGTAATACCAATCGGCGTTAGACTCTAGGCATAGGCTAAAAGCATACGGAACCAACGGACGGTCGGACTTATTCCGTAATGCTTGAAAACAATAACAAAGTTGCTCAAAAGTCTCCAAGAATTTGGAGCCAACCGTGAGGGACACAAATGATACTCTTCTAGTATTGCCTTAGCTTAAATAAGAAAAAGGAAGCCTAAGGCCACCCAATAGCGCATCTTGATAGATGGCTATCTCCCCTTCCCTAGGAGAACTTGCCCTCTCCCTGCAATGGGAACCCTAACCTCAAACAGGGACAAATTTATCTCATACTTCGCTACTGTGCTATCTACTTCCTTTTTCCAAGAAGACTTATGAATGTGTCCACCCCCTACCCGTTGCCCTAGAAGCGGGATGAACCCACAACCCCGAACCGACGCCCCAAGTTCGGAATCTAATCACGGATCGCAAATGTAAAACCACAGGGTTGGATGGAGAAGGGACCAAGGGCTCATGAGAAGAACTAGAGGAGGAAGAAGTAGCGCTAGAAGTGACGCCAGCCATTACCTTAGGAAAGAAAAAGATAACACAAACACAGAAAACTCGAAACCGTGAGCTTCACGGAGAAGAAGAAGAAACCTTAGAACGAAGACACGATTCAACTTTCGAAATAAACCCTTTTTGGCCTGTACGATTTCGCATATATATGAAAAGCAACAAATCCCTGGCCGTTCGATCTCAGTGTTACATTCCAATCAAAACCGCTGAACCAAGGCCCCAAATCCCACCGCTCAAATAGGCCATTATTACTCCTCCAAGAAATCCGGCCCACGCCAAGATACCAAACGCCGCTTGACACATATTTGTAATCGCCCATCATGTCATTGACAAACGCACACCGCGCATGTCACGCCATATTACCCCTTTTAATATGAAACAGTGCCAGAGACACGTGTCCCTCAAAGAAATAATGAGCACAATACCATAGAACCAACACTATAAAAAACAAAACACATATTCCAACATAGGATCGCCAGTGAAGGCCATAAAAATACCAAAAGATTTACAAACAAAACGACAAACGTCATTTATTCAGGTTACATACAAACAAAGCAGAAATAACAAAAACATATTATCCGACGGACTAAAGTTAAAAATCCGCGGATTCGTCCGAAGCCACGCTCGAATGAGACTCGGAGGAGATGCACGGACTCCCAAGAATCGGCCACTATCCTCGCTCCCACTAGGAGAACCTGATCAAAGACATGGGCGGCTTAAGGTAGGGACCCACTTCTACGCATGTGAGTCGTCTCCAAACATCTCAAATTCGAAACGTACACCCCCTGCATAAGTGACAACTAAAAGGTCTCCCGCCTCCATGCCATGATCAACATGAAAAGCCTCCCACCCTGCATCGATGCATATCTCACCTGGGTCCCCGTTAACCAATAGAACGCCTGGCCACACACAGCCGTTCGGACTTACTAGGTGGATAAACCCAGTCCTTAATTCCGACAGATGTTCGTGAAAGGAGCTAGGAATTCGCAAGTGGCGAGAGCATTGGCTAAAAGTGAAAAATTTATAAAAAGACAAACGTTGAGCCATGATACAAAAGATTTCTGACTATGAACGTTACCCATACAAGCCTTTAAGTAGAAAAATAGGCGAGAATTTCAGAGAAAAATCTACTTCGATAACAACGCAAAGAGAACATGAAAGAATCATTGGCCACCCTACCGCCATGGACGTAAGCCCACCCCTACATAGACGTGCCAACTAAGAAGAATACTTGTTCTCGAACCAAGCGAAACGTGCGATTAGCTCACCTCTCGCTCAGATTCTTCGAACAAAGTACATTTTAGGGGGGACTAGTGTTACGGATATATTTGGTAAGACAGATGTCAATGACCTAGGGACCACCTGTCACACACAGGACCGTGTGTTCTCAGCCACGTAGCATCTTTGGCCACGTGGCAATATCACCAAATAACCTTGCACAATTCCGTTCGGCAATAACGTGAGGAATAAATCCTGCGAATAAGTCCGTCGGAATTATAATTATGACAGCCCTCTTATACAAGGCGTGGGGTGGAAGGAGAGAAGTAAAATATCTAACGCCTCTACAGTAAGTAGGTTTTATCCACTTACTACAGTGGGCAGATATTTACCCTACTTGCCTACAGAGCACCTACACGCTAGGCAGATATTTTCCTACCGCCTTAGAAGATATTCACCTAGCCCACCGCCTTACCCCACCGCCTTGCAAGATATTTGCTTAAACCGCCTCTCACTTGCTATAAAAGGAGAGGAAGGACAATAAGGAAAGGGACCGAAAAATACTCACTACACATTACACAAAGCATTTCCTAGAACTTCTTACCCTGATTTCTGACTTAAGCATCGGAGTTAAATCCGGGCAGAAAGGCCCAATTCCGATTATTTCTCTTCCTCTTCACAGGTCTATCAGTGGATATGTCCGGACGGAATTGCTGAGTGCCCTCCGCGTCTCCTTGTTCGCAAACATAAGTAAGCGTCCACACCAACTATAAATTTTAACCGTTTGTCAAAGGCTGAGACCAGATCACGAGGCCACAGTAGCCAAAGAGTGAGGTGGACCAGTTTTTGGCATCAACACAATGCATGCTTGTATTAGTCGTGAATAACTTTGGAATATATTTTATTGGGTTAAAGCCATTTTTGGTCCCTGAAAACGGGACCAATGTTCATTTTCATCCCAAAATTCAAAATTTGTTCAATATGGTCCCTATGTATTGCATATTTTGACATTTTGGGTCCCTATATATTCCGTATTTTGGCATTTTTGGTCCTTATTGCTGACGTGGCGGTCATTTGGAATATCAACGAAATGCATATAATCTTTTTATTATTATGTTTAGATCGTTATTTTGCTGATGTGGAGTGATAAGTGGCAGTATATGTTGATGTGGACCGTATTGAACAAATTTTAAATTTTTGGGATGAAAATGAACATTGGCCCTGTTTTCAGGGACCAAAAATGACTTTAACCCTATTTTATTTACATCAAAGCAATTAAGTGTGGAGTGCAGAATGAAATCTATTTCATGCTGGAATTTCAAAAATTTTATAAAATAAAAAACTCAAATTTAATTGATTGTCTTATTTAAAGGTGTCAGACGGTCTTTGCCGCCTTTAGACATGGCCCGGGGTTCGGCTTGTGCTGAGCCGGCGTCCATGAGGCTTGTGGGGTCGGCAAGGCACGCAGCCTTGTGTGGGCCGTTTTGGTCGAGGTACACAAGACGGCACAACACAGCCCGCATGTCGGCCCAACAAGAGCAAAATCGTACCCCATGTCAGGCATGACTTGCAAAGTCATTTTTACCCCTTTTAACAGCTATAAAACGGTTATTTTTTTAGGGTATGTTACGGAAATATTTGGTAAAACACGTGTCGCTTGCCTAAATGGCCACCTGCCATAAAGGGCTACATTTCTTTTGGCCACAAGACAGTCAGTCACCACCAAAGTCATTAGCATAAATTCCATCCGGCAAATAAGGAGAGCTCACCCCTACAGAAAGTCCGTCGGAATTATACAAGAAGTAAGAAGGTGATAGTCAGCTGGGTAAGAGCATATCTAACGCCTCTACAGTAAGTAGATCTTATCCACTTGCCTCTACAGTAGGCAGATATTTTCTACTTACACACGTGATACCTACACGGTAGGTAGATATTTTCTACATACCTACGTAGCACCTACACCGTAGGCAAATATTTTCTTACCGCCTTAGAAGATATTTTCTTACCGTCTAAGACTATTTTTTCTCATTCACCGCCTTATTCCACCGCCTTTCCTAAACCGGCTTTAAGTTGTTATAAAAGAAGAGCGATAATAGAAAAAGAGGAGGATCGGAAAAAATCACTACACAAAAGAGCTAACTCATGTCTAAGACCACCTTCTTACAGTTTTTCTGACTTAAGCATCGGAGCTGAATCCGGGCAGAACGGCCCAATTCCGACCGCCCTTTTCTCCCTCTTATAGATTCATCCCAAAGGAAAGGAAAGCCAGGGTAATTCTGAGTGGATTTCCAAAGCATTCTCCGTGTTCTCCGTTCAGAAGTTAAAGTAAGCGTCCACACCAACTATAAATTTCAACCGTTTGTCGAAGGCTGAGACCAGATCACGAGGCCACAATAGCCAAAGCGTGAGGTGGACCAGTTTTTGGCATCAACAGTTTGGCGCCGTCCGTGGGGACCCTTACAAAAAGCTAAATGATTACTACCAGAAGGTCAAAACGGATCCAAGAACAAGGAGCACCAAGTAATCCCGAAGGACCTGGCGAAGTCCGAGGGCATGAGGAGATTCCGTTGAATAATCCACCTATCTTACCTCCATCGGAAAATCCTTCCGCCCCACCCCAAGAACCCATCCCGGAGTTTTACCTTAACATGCAGCAAAAATTGGAACGGTTAGCTCAAACTGTTCATACTTTAACCCATCCGTTACTTCCTCCTACACAAGTTCCGCCAAGTGTGCCAACAGCCCCACCAACCAATTCCGAAAGCAGAGGGAGGACAAGACTCGCACTCATGGAAACAGAAGAGAGAGAACTGCCTTATCTGCTAGCTCGGAACCCCCCTCCGTTCGACGTCGAGAGCAAGCTGCCACAAGAACAGAACGGCATACGAGAACAGAGCCGATAAGGACTGAACAGAATAGCCTATCTGTTCCAACTGTCGACAGAAGAACACAGCGACAGGATCCTTCACGGGGAAACAAGAAATCCGAACGGCATGTTTTTAACATATGCTCGCCTTTCATCAAGGAAATATTGGAAGAGCAAGTTCCTGACAGTTTTAGACCACCTGCAATGATTGCATACGAGGGCAAAACTTATCCGTCTCGCTACTTGAAGTCTTTCCGATCGAAGATGTTTCTTTCTGGAATTACCGACGCTCGTATGTGCCGAGCTTTTCCCGCCACTTTAGAGGGAAAAGCGCAAGACTGGTTTGTTGATCTTCCATCTAGCACAATTCCTTCTTTTCAAGTTCTAGCAGATAGCTTTCTAGCTTATTTTGCTAATTACTCAAAGCAAAAGAAAACTCCATCTACCCTTCTGCATGTGAAGCAACGAGGGGGGGAAACACTCCAAGCCTATTTAAACCGTTTCATAAACGAAACAGCAAACGTTGCGGATCTTATTCCGCGCATGGCTGTAACCTTCCTGATGGAGGGTTTGCTAGAATCCCCTTTTCGTTTTTCCCTTACCTTGGATCCACCAAAAACCATCCCCGCCCTCATGATCCATGCCCAGAAATACATCAATTCTGATGAAATTTATACGGGTTGGGAAGAAGAGGCTCGGCGTGCCCCTTTTGAACTCCGGAAGGCAAAAACCCATCAAAATGTCAACAGAAGGCCCCCGGAAATACGAAAAGAAGGCGGGCCACGCAGGGAAAGTAAGGGAGGACAGGAAACATCAACACGCCCTCAGCGACATGTGCTGCAACCTAGAGAATCTTCAAAAGAAGAAAAAATTGTCAGATACGACCACCATACCCCACTAAATCAGACTAGAAGCCATATTCTCATGCAAATCCAGGACCAACAACTCTTGACATGGCTAAAACCTGCAAAGAATCCCGAGCGGCAAAAGAATAGTAAAAGATATTGCAAGTTTCATCAAACTAGAGGACATGACACGGAAAAATGTACCCATTTGATGAACGCCATTGAAGATGTCGTTAGAAGGGGACAATTGGAGCAGTATATCAAGAAAAAGAGGAGATGGTCGGATTTATCAGTGGTGGTCCTGAGTGTGGTGGTGAAAGCTCCGCCTCTCGGAAAAGCTATGCACGAATGGTGGGGGCTGCGCAGGAAACAGAAACGCCACAAAGAAGATCACGGCCTACGACTCCCATCATTTTTTATGATAACGATGTTAGCAGGGTTCGCCACCCCCCATGACGACTCCTTAGTTATTGCCATCATGGTTTCCGATTTCCAAATGAAGAGAGTTCTGATAGACAGTGGAAGTTTGGTTGACATTCTCTTCTAGAGTGCCTTCGAACGAATGAGATATGATGCAGATAATTTGCTTCCTGTAAAATCATCCTTAATAGGGTTTTCCGGAGGAGTGATACAGCCAGAAGGAATGATCTCTTTGCCGATTCTGATGGGAAAGTCGCATAGATCATCAACAGTGACAACAAATTTCCTAGTCGTACGCTGTGCTTCAAGTTACAACGTTATTCTTGGCAGACCAACCCTCAACGCCTTGAAGGCTGTAATTTCTACTTACCATCTTCTCCTCAAATTTCCGACGGAGAGTGGTAGTGGAGAGGTAAGAGGAGATTAACCCTTGGTGCGGCAATGTTATGTTGCAACCCTCAAAGGAAAAGCTTTAGACAGAGGCAAAACAAAAATTTCGGAAGCCATGTTGATCAACAAAATAGCCGAACGGGAAGATGAAGAACTTCGGCCCACACCAGTTGAAGAATTGCTTACGATTCCTCTAGATACAACTAGGATGGAACGCATAGTGTGGATTGGTGCAAATCTAACAACAGTACAACAAGAAAATCTCATGGTGGTACTAAGTACCAATTCTGATCTTTTTGCCTGGTCATTAGAAGATATGCCAGGAGTAAAACGTGATGTCGTTGAGCACCGCCTCAACATATATCAGTCGTTCAAGCCTGTCAAACAGAAACGGAGAAATTTCGCACCAGAGAGGCAGAAGGCCACGGAAGAAGAAGTATCAACCCTTTTAAAGGCCGAGCTTATCTGAGAAATGCACTATCCAGAATGGTTGGCCAATGTGGTTCTAGTAAAAAAGCCATCCGGAAAATGGAGGATGTGTGTAGATTTCACGAACCTAAATAAAGCTTGTCCCAAAGACTCATTCCCTCTACCTTCAATTGATGGCTTGGTTGATTCCACGGAGGGACACGAAATGCTGAGTTTTTTAGATGCCTTTTCAGGCTACAATCAAATCCGAATGGCCAAAGATGACGAAGAAAAAACATTCTTCATTACAAGCACAAGAACTTATTGCTATAAGGTAATGCCGTTCGGTTTAAAGAACGTCGGAGTCACCTTCCAGAGGCTCATGAATACGGTTTTCAAAGAACAACTTGGCAGAAATGTTGAAGCTTATGTGGATGACATTCTGGTGAAGAACCAAAAAGCCGACGAACACCTCTCAGATTTACAAGAGGCCTTTCAGTCACTTCGGACTTACAACATGCGCTTAAATCCAAACAAATGTGCTTTTGGTGTCCGGTCAGGGAAATTTCTCGGATTTATACTGACCCAAAGAGGAATAGAAGTGAATCCGGAAATGGTCAAAGCCATCCTTGACATGGGATCACCCAAAAGTTTTCAAGAGATACAACGGCTTAACGGACGCCTAGCAGCTCTGGGGAGATTTATCTCTAAAGCCGGAGAGAAAAACCTCCCACTCTTCCAAGCCTTGCGAAAAGCACCAAAAATGGAGTGGACAGAAGAATGTGAGAAAGCCTTTCAAGAGCTTAAAGATTATCTCCGATCGCCTCAGTTGCTAGCTAAGCCACAAGTAGGGGAAGAGCTCTACGTCTACTTGGTCGCTGCTCCTCGAGCGGTCAGTGCAGTACTTTTGAGGGAAGACAAAGGAGTTCAGAAGCCAGTCTATTACACAAGTAAGATCCTTAACGATGCGGAATCAAGATATCTACCGCTTGAAAAGTTGGCTTTCGCTCTCATCACATCCGCAAGAAGATTAAGGCCTTACTTTCAAGCGCACAAAGTTACGGTGCTAACGGATCAGCCCTTAAAACAAATCCTCCATAAGCCTGAAAATTCCGGACGTCTAGCCAAATGGGTAATAGAGTTGGGTGAGTTTGATCTCACCTATAAACCCCGAATGGCAATCAAGGTTCAAGTTCTGGCAGATTTTATTGTGGAATTGACCATTCCCGCAAATGAGGATGAAGTCCCGCCAGAATATCCAGAAGAAAGTCCTAGCATCCCATGGTCCTTATATGTTGATGGATCAGCGACTGAAGAAAGGTCAGGAGTCGGCTTCATCCTTTATTCTCCTTCCAAATGGAAAATTGCAACAGTTCTTAAGTTCCAATTCCGAGCAACCAACAACGAGGCCGAATATGAAGCCCTCATCGTAGGATTGCGTTTGGCCCGAGGGCTTGGAATTCAACGCCTACATGTATATTCCGACTCACAGCTGGTCGTTAGCCATACATTGGGCAACTTTGAAGCAAAAGAGGAGAACATGGTCAAATACCAAACAGTGGTAAAGAAGATAGTCCCCCACTTCGCTCATTTCCAAATTGAAAAAATCTGTCGGGCACAAAATGAAGAAGCGGACGCTTTATCTAAAAGCCATCTGCGCATGGCGATCACGTAATCTCCCTTTAACCTACAGTACCTTCCCACAAAAACTATTGAGGGATTAGAAGGAGAAGTACAAAGTAAAGCAGAAGAGTCAAGTTGGATGGATCCCATCAGAAACTACCTGCAAGGTGGACCTATACCATCCAACAAGACAGAAGCCAGACGGATCTCTTACAAATCTGCTCAATACACCATCATTGGCGAAAATCTATACAAGAGGTCCTATACGCAACCCTTCTTACGGTGCTTGCGTCCCACAGAAGCAAACTATATCCTTCAAGAAATACATGAAGGTATTGGAGGGGGACATATAGGAGGCAAAGCCTTAAGTTACAAAGTCCTGCGATAGGGCTATTACTGGCCAACGTTAACTCGGGATGCAGGGGCATTCGCCCAAAATGTGATGCCTGCCAACGGCATTCCAAGATTCAAAGACGACCACCAACACTACTCACGCCAATTATTAGCCCTCGCCCGTTTGCTATCTGGGGAGTTGATCTCCTAGGACCATTTCCCACTTCAATTTGACAAATGAAGTTTTTGATAGTGGCTATCGATTACTTCACCAAATGGGTAGAAGTTGAGCCCTTGGCCAAAATCACGGAGAAAGCTTGTCAGGGGTTCTTATGGCGAATGGTTATCTGTCGATTCGGAATTCCGGTCGCCTTCATTTCTGATAATGGGCGACAATTTGATAACAAGGCTTTCAAAAGCTTTTGTTCAGAGCTCGGAATTGAATCCAGATTAACTTCTGTGACACATCCCAAGCCAACGGCCAGGTAGAGGTAACTAATCGCACCTTGCTCCAAGCTCTCAAAACCCGGGTCTCTAAAAAAGGAACTAATTGGGTTGAAGAAATTCCGAGCGTTCTCGGGGCTTACAAGACAACCACAAGAACCCCTACAGGAGAAACTCCGTTCTCTCTCACTTATGGGGCAGAAGCTGTCATCCCTGCAGAAATAGGAATGCCTACTCTACGGACACAGCAAATCTTCTCATCAGAAGAAAATGAGAAGAATCTCCGAGCGGAACTTGACTTACTTGAAGAGCGAAGAGAAGCTGCAGAAACAAAGGCAACCATCTATCGCCAAAGAGTAAAAAGGTTCTATGACACAAGGGTAAAAAGAGTCTTCTTCCAAATCGGCGACCTGGTCTTAAGAGAAAATGAGTTCCAGGGAAACAAAAGCCGAACGGGGAAGCTAACTCCTAATTGGGAAGGCCCTTACGTCATACAGAAAATTGTCCGAACAGGCACCTATTATCCGTAAATATGGAAGGGAAAATACTCAAGCGTCAATTCATGTGAACACTTGCGGCGTTACTATCGGTGAATCAGTAATGCGTCTCCTAAATGTTCCATGGAATAAAGCTTAAGCCCTTTCTACAAAAATGAGGTGAAAATCTCATTCCTAAAAGATGAGTCGGAATTATCCTACAAGGATAAACGATAACTCTCATCCAGAAACAAGGGGCAAAAATCCCGATCGAAATATGAGGCAACAATCTCATTTACAAAGGCAAGGATCTTACTCAACAAATCAAAGTCCCCAGATTGGACTAAGAAGAAAAGAACCTGCTATGAAGCTTGACTTACAAGCCAAATGAAGAAAAAAAAGACCTTGTGAAGGACTTCTTAAAATGGTTAAAACCATCGCTCGGAAATAAATCTTCACCAAAGAAAGAGGTTTGTGTTTCATTCATACAAATTGAAATTACATTCCAAAATAACTAGGTGTTTACAAGAGCATGTCCTGAAAAAAAAAAAAAAAAAAATCCCTAAGAACTAGGGCCCTCGTGGCGGTCGGTAACCACGGAGGAACTTGGGTTGGGGGTTCAGAAGGGGCTGGGACAGGAGCCTCTGGAGTCTTTATAAGTTGCAACTCTTTTAGCTACATAAATTTCTTCAAGACTTCAACAAGCCCCATAGATAAAACGTCCGCAGGAGGAACATGGTGACCCACCTGTTGCACTACAGAATAAATGCGGGTGGCCCCTTCTTTGGCTTTCGCCCTAAGCCGAGCGACCTCTTTCTCCAATTTATCCGCTCGTTCAATTAGGTCTTTCATCTCTTGCGAGTCGGATTTAGGGGTCCTTTGTCTGGAAGCCAAGTCTTCCTTAAGTGTGTCACGCTCCCCCTTGAGTTCCTCTAACTCAACCTGAATGGCGGCGAGTTCCGCAACCTTCAACTTTAGACTCCATTGGGCGTCAGTATGCTCATCTTGAGCAGATTTAAGTTCCTTCTTCAAACCGCTAGAGTCGTCCTGTAGTCTTCAGATATCCTCCTTAGCAGTCTGAAGAGAGCCCTCGGAACTCGCCAGCTTGCCCGCTAAGTCATTTTTCTCTTTTTCTATAGCGGCCAACTGTTGAAGCCGCTCGGCTTTATCCTTCTCAAAAGTATGGATAATAGCGAGCTGCTTCTTTTCTTTTTCCTCCAAGGCCTCCACCTTAGAGTTTAGCTGGGCAAATTCTGCCCTACTTGCTTCCATCTTTGCCAAGTCCTCTTGACAAAGATTGCCGACTCGATTCGCCCAATGCGCAGTCTACGAAATAACAAAGGAGTTATAAGCGATACCAAGTTTAGGAGCAAAAGAAATATGAGAACGGTCCTTACCAGCATGGCCGATCGGAAAAGCTGGCAAGTGGCATCTTCCCTCCCGGCTCCCCGTAGCTTAGTGGAGAGCTGTTCGGGCCGCATGGCCATCAAAACATTTTTCACAGAAGCGGCATCCCGAAAAGGGATGTCTTCAGAGGGCAACTCATTCCCTTGAGTTGCCGCTCCTCTTAAAACTGAGTCTACCACCCTCAGTTTATCCAAGAGAGCCGCTTCCGCCTCCGCCTGTAAAACAAAACCTAAGTTAAAAAATTATTGCAGAACAAGGATCTCCTTAAGAAGTAAATCCTTACCTCTTTGAGAAGGTTATCTTCTAGTTGACTAGAAGAGGGCCCTTCGGAAATTGGCGATAAAGCCGGACGAGCCTCTTCCATAGGTGAACTCACCTGTTCAATCATAATTCCGGGACCCGATGCGTCCTCGGAATTCTTCCTCTTCGTCCTCCTCTCCCGTAAGGACCCTGTAGCGGG
Source organism: Dioscorea zingiberensis (assembly GCA_026586065.1). NCBI lineage: Eukaryota > Viridiplantae > Streptophyta > Magnoliopsida > Dioscoreales > Dioscoreaceae > Dioscorea > Dioscorea zingiberensis. The sequence goes on along the minus strand of CM048820.1, from coordinate 29,895,227 downwards.
GTCGCTTTTGCCCCCTTTCTTGGAAGAGTCGACCACTTTTCTCTTCCTCTTCTTTTTCTCCTCCTTGGAGGTATCAACACCTTTACTTCCGCCCCACGAGGTAAAGGCGGATGAACTTCACCTTCATAGGAAGCCAGGAGGCCCTTAACGTAGCTCAAGTCTTCATCCTCCATCGGACTTTCTGCAAAATAAAATTCCGAATCATGTTAGATATCGCGATTCAAGATCAAACTAAGATAGATATACAAATAAATCCTACCAGCAGATACTATTAAACGATATTTAACGAGGTTTTCCTTGGTCAAGAACTCATCCATATAAACTTTGGATAGCCCCGTCATTGACTTAAGAAGAACCTCCTCTTCTTTCGTTATTTCCTCATAAACGATATCCGTTCGGGGAGCCTCCCACTTGGTTCGAACATCCCACTCGGATTTATTTTTGACAAAGAAAAATTTACTCTTCCACCGCTTAATGAAAGAAGGAACTTTCCCTAAAAACTTTCTTCCGGAACGAGCCGAGAAGTAATACCAATCGGCATTAGACTCTAAACATAGGCTAAACAACATACGGAACCAACGGACGGTCGGACTTACTCCGTAATTTTTGAAAACAATGACAAAACCGTTGAGTAATCTCCAAGAATTCGGAGTCAGCTGTGAAGGACATAGATGATACTCCTCTAGAATCGCCTTAGCAAAATCAGAAAAAGGAAGCCAAAGGCCACCCGATAACGCATCTTGATAGATAGCTATCTCTCCTTCCCTGGGAGAACTCGCCCTCTCCCCAGAACAGGGAACCCTAACCTCAAACAAAGAAAGATCTATCTCATATTTCTCTGTCAGGTCATCTACATCCTTCTGCCTAAGAAGACTTATGAACGTACCAGACCCCCTACCCATGGCCCTAGAAGCAGGATGAACCCGTGAACCCTGGACTGGAATATCCCTAGGTTCACCTGGAATCGCGATGGAGACTGTGGGGTTGGACGGAGAAGGTATCAAAGACCCGTGAGAAGAACTAGAGGAAGAAGAGGTAGCACTAGCCATTACCTTAGAAGAGAAAAGGACAAGAAAAAGACACAGAAAGCTTAAGACCAAATCTCGCTGGAGAAGAAGAAGTTTTCAAAAGACGCAATTCGACTTTTGAAGTGAAGCCCTTTTTTGCCTGTACGATTCTGCTTATATGTAAAGGGGATAAATCCCTTGCCGTTAGATCCCGGAGCTACATCCCAATCAAACCGTTTAACCAAGGGTTCCTAAATCTGGACCGTTCAGATATCCATCATCACTTTTCCTCAAACAAATCAAAAACCCGTCCACGTCGGCATACCAAACGCCGCCTGACACGTAGAAACCGCGCTTATCATGATGTTGACAAACGCGCACGCCGCGCACATCGCGCCACTATCTCCCTTTAATGCTAAATAGTATGGGAGACACATGTTATCTCAGGGAATAACAGGCGTTGTGTAAAACCCACATCATAAGAGACAAAACGCACACATCCCAACATAGGATCACCAGTGATCATTTCTTCTTGAAGAAATCGAAGACTTTATGAGCAAATTAATAAACGTTATTCATATTACAACGACGGTAGTATTAAAAAGCACACAACAAAGCAACATGGCGAACCCTAGTAAACATGTTATCTGTCGGAATTCCCCAGTTAACAATCCACAGATCCGTCCGAGGACCCGCTCAGATAAGATTCGGAGGAGACGCACGGATTTCCACAACCGTCGCTGTCCTCGTTATCGCTAGGAAATCCTGGCAAAGCACGTGGGCGAAGATGGGGGCCCGCTTCTCTACGGCAGGAGTCGCTCCCAAACATTTCAACTTCAAAGCGCACATCCCCTGCATAAGTAATAGCTAAAGTGATAATTAGAAGATCCCCTGCCTCTACGTCATGGTCAACATGGAAGGTTTCCCACCCTTCCTCAATGCTTATCTCACCCAATCCCCTATCAACAACCAGCATTGATGGCCATACACAGTCGTTCGGACTTACCAATTGGATAACCCCAGTCCTCAATTCCGATAAATGTTCGTGAAACGAACTTGGAATTCGTAAGTAACGAGAACACTGGGTAAAAGTAAAAAACTTAAAAAAGGACAAACGCTGAGCCATTTTACCAAAACGCAAATATAGCAGCAGAATGGATAAAAACACTATCCATGCTAGCTCCTTAAATAGCAAAACTTGGTGACACTATAGACGAAAATTCCGGAGAAAAATCTACCTCGATTCAAGACAACACAACAAGTGTCGGTTACCTATTAAAACACATGTATCTAGAAAGAAACCTACACCCACATAGACACGCCAGCTAAAGAAGATACTTGTTCTCGAACCAAGCGAAAAGTGCAATTTGACTCACTCCTCGCTCAGATTTTTCGAACAAGTACACTCTGGGGGGACTAGTGTTACTGAAGTATTTGGTAAAACACGTGTCGCCTGCCTAAATGGCCACCTGCCATAAAGGGCTACATTTCTTTTGGCCACAAGACAGTCAGTCACCACCAAAGTCATTAACATAAATTCCGTCCGACAAATAAGGAGGGCTCACCCCTACAGAAAGTATGTCGGAATTATACAAGAAGCAAGAAGGTGATAACCAGCTGGGTAAGAGCGTATCTAACGCCTCTACAGTAAGTAGATCTTATCCACTTGCCTCTACAGTAGGCAGATATTTTCTACTTACACACGTGGTACCTACACGGTAGGTAGATATTTTCTACTTACCTACGTAGCACCTACACAGTAGGCAGATATTTTCTTACCGCCTTAGAAGATATTTTCTTACCGCCTTAGACGATATTTTCTCATTCACCGCCTTACTCCACCGCCTTTCCTAAACCGCCTTTAAGTTGCTATAAAAGAAGAGCGATAATAGAAAAAGAGGAGGATCGGAAAAAATCACCACACAAAAGAGCTAACTCATGTCTAAGACCGCCTTCTTACAGTTTTTCTGACTTAAGCATCGAAGCTGAATCCGGGCAGAAAGGCCCAATTCCGACCGCCCTTTTCTCCCTCTTACAGATTCATCCCAAAGGAAAGGAAAGCCAGGGTAATTCCGAGCGGATTTCCAAAGCATTCTCCATGTTCTCTGTTCAGAAGTTGAAGTAAGCGTCCACACCAACTATAAATTTCAACCGTTTGTCGAAGGCTGAGACCAGATCACGAGGCCACAATAGCCAAAGCGTGAAGTGGACCAGTTTTTGGCATCAACAGGGTATTTATGTCTTTTCAATAAAATGATATTTTTATCCTCCTAATAACTATAAACGTCTAATTTATGCGGATATTTTGAATATTAAAACTTTTAAAAAAATCTATAAATAACCTCCACCCTGCAAGGCCTTCTCTCATCTAAAAGCGCATCAAGCGCGTCTCTTATCAAGAAGGCACTCACTCGAATGAATGGAATTGAGACTTAGTCTGATCCCTTAACTAGCCAATAGGCCTACACAACTACAATCTTTTTTTTTTTCTTTATGGCTGTAAGTGACCAAACCTTTTATCAAGTGAGAAAGTGGGCGAAACCAATTCCCAAGGTGTGATGGGTGGTGTGTACGGGCGGTGTGTACAGGTCTCAGTAGGTGCGCAAAGCCGGAGCCCGGCTTGTTTGCCCGCTGGGCCGAGTGTTCGCCCACTTCATAGTCTTCACCTTTAAATAAGAAAACGTGTCCACCCCTACTTCAAAACTAGGTGCATTTCCCTCGGGAATATTCTTGTTCGGGTGCGACAGGACTGCTACCGATTAAATTGCAATTCTTCTCATTTTCCTCACTCTAATTCTCTCATTTTAATCTCCTAAGAATTCAAGCAATCTTCTAGAAGCAATCAAGGCATGAGGGATGCAAGATCAAATTATTTTTAAGTTCAAGCCTTCAAGTGATTAATGTTTTCATTTCTCAACTGCATTTTAAGAAGACCGACTAGGTATACAATCATCCGGCTTCTTCAAATCTTCTACAAGTAGTTGAGGTAATTAAGAACTTGTATTTTTAAATGCATAATGACCACTTTTTCGAATTTCACAAATGATAATTCTCATTTTTATTTTTATTTTAAAACACTCCCCTACATATCAAAGAATCCAATGTCGGTAACAATGTTGGACCATCTACTGATGCTAGTGTCAATATCGGTAATAGAAGAGAACCTCGGCGATTCGGGAATTGTTTGACATTGTTGAAATTGTAAATAAAGGCCCCCGGACTATTTGCAAAAAATATAAAAAATATTTTCATGTCATCCTACCGGTGGCACTAGCAACTTTAAAAGACATTGTCGACAAGCATGCTTTGCCCCAATATGATCTTACTCAAACCCAAATTATAACTAATCTTTCTACTTCACCTCTCGGTAATTTTCATTTTTATAACGAAAATGCAAGAAAAATTATAATTAATTTTATTTTTCATGATGAACAACATTTTAATCTTTAAAATTTTAAGTTTGAAAAAATGATTCATGATGCTTTTTGCCTCTAATAAAAAAAAAAAGTTTTTAGAAATACTATTGCATTACTTTCTTGCTAGCCATTTCGCATAGCTGATTAAAATAGTTTTTTTAAGGAGAAATTGGTTATATACCCCTCAAAAATTTTATATTAAAGCCATTTTTGATCCCTGTACTTAGACCACATATTCATTTTCGTCCTTGTACTTTAAAAATATTCGATATGGTCCCTATACTTTGGGGTTTTTGTTCAAATACGTCCCTGGTGTTGACGTGGCAGCATAGGTGGCATATGAACTGAGTACAGTTAATTTTTTATTCTAGGTGGCATGCCACATCATTATTTTTAAAAAAAATAATTTATTCAAAATCCATTATGTTATGCCATATCAGCATGCCATGTCATCCTAACATTGCCACGTAAGACGCCACGTCAAAAATACTAGCCACATGCGATTCCACATTACCACCAGGGATGTATTTGAACAAAAACCCCAAAGTATAGGGACCATATCGAATATTTTTAAAGTACAAGGACGAAAATGAACATTTGGTCAAAATACAGGGACCAAAAATGGCTTTAATCCATTACATATTTACCCCCATTAAAATCATAATTGCTTGTATAACCCTAAAAAACAGGTTGAATTACGGATATGCCCCTACTAACCAGATAATCTGAACCATGGTTACAACTTAGGTTAAGGGCTGGAAAATATCCAAAATACCCCTCTTTATATATTTTAACTATTTTAAAATTCAGATTTTTAAAGGGATGTTTTTAAATCTAGTCAAACAAATTTTTCAAGGGTATACATGCAAAGGGTATAATGGTCGTTTTGCATGTCTACCGTTTGTTAACTGGTAGCTTTTCATCTGATTTTAACCCTAGGGGCATATACACAATTTTATATATTATTCAGGGGTATGTACGTAATTATATTTTATTTAGGAGTAAATACGCAATATCAAAATTATTCAGGGGTACACCTAAAAAAAACCCTTTTTTAATTTATAATAAATATAAAAAAAAAGTGCAGCCCGGTGCTATAAAGCTCCCGCATTATTTTGGATCTGGGGAAGGGTTGGAAAAAACTTTTTTGAGTGTGTAAACACACTCACGCAAGTACATGTGTCGTCAAAGTAATAAAATAACATGTAAGTATCGGGTCGAATCTACAGGGAGTCGGAAGCTAATTGAATAGGAGCCTAAAAAGGTACTCTGATCCTCCATAAATTGATTCAAGAGAGGGAGTTGACCTGAGCTATACTAAAACCTAAGGAAAATAATAGAAATGATGACGGATTCAGTGGTAAACACTTAATGATAAGTTTATAGGGTTGCACGACACTTAGACATGATAAAGGTTTTCTCCTTTGATTAGGGATGGTTTGTCATGCTAGACAGCAAGGGTTATTCAGTGGTGTAACGCCCCGAACATTCTAAGTAAATAAATCAGAAAATTCTCGAAAATTAATGATATTAATTAGAACATAAAATGTATTAATTATTTTAAAGCTCAATTAAAGGAAAATTGAGGATTAATAAATTTAAATCCAGCCTCGCAACTAATGGGCATAAGTAAGGCCTTATGGGGCCATGCCACTTACACTTAGAATAGTTGGAGGTGTATGATTAAGATAACCTCTGTTAATTAATTGGGAGATTTCGTAAGTGTTAATGAATCAAGATTAATTATGTGATAGAACCAGACAAATATTTGAGTTCTGATAAAGTAGATTGGGCGAGTCAAAAGCTGGTATTCGCGGATCTGGTTTGATGAGAGACAAACCCCGTGATGTTACAGTGCGCCCGTGATGTCTGAAATCATTGACTCGGGATTATCGGATCTGGGTCGGTGAATTATTAAAAAGATAATATTAATTTAAGTGATGTGATGTAAAGTTTAGATGATAAGTTTAATTAATTAAAGGGGGGTGGGAATAAGTTATTTAAAGTGAATTAAATTATTAAAGTTAAAGACATAATATATATATATATATATATATATATATATATATATATATATATATATATATATATATATTCAGAGAGAAGAGGGACTTAGGTTTGGAATTGAAAATCAAGATTCAATTGAAAGCTTTAAGACTCGTGCCTTCTCCCTCTCTCTTCCTCTTCTCTTTGGCGATCTCCTCGACCCACTCTCCTCGCTGATAGGAGCTGTCGCCGCCTCTGCTTGACGCTAGCGACGCCACCCCCCTCCCTTGCCACCGGTCCACGCCGTGAAAACCCCGGTTGCCCCAGCATGCGTGCGACCACCACGGCGCCTGTCACCGCCGTCAGAGCCCCTCGCGCGCTGCCTTCTCCGTCCGCCCGCGACCACCACCCGCCGACGAGCAAAGCTCCAGCCTTGTCTGCCCTCTTCCTCCTCCGACAGGCTCTTAACACTTTGTGAGTTGGAGATTGGGGGGAAAATATTTTAATTGTCTCTTAATTTAGGGCATGGAGTAGTTTGGGATGAATTACTTGAAGGATAGAGAGGATTCTTGGTGAATGGGTGTGGAAATGAACTTGGTGTTGGTGGTGTTAGTAGGGCTTTGAAATGAGGAGGACTAAGGGGATATTGAAGTGTTTAATCATGTGTAGAGACTTGTGAATGATTAAGTTAATTTATGTTAATGAAATGTGAATGTTTATACTAATTTTCGGAGCCCTACAAATAGAGGAGGTGCTGCCGAAATTTCATGAAAAGCTCTAAGTTTAAATGCCCTATTAGTTTTCATGATTAACATGCTTAATAGTTTCATGCCTTAGATTAATTAATCTTGCTAATTAAGCATGCTTACGGACATTCTAGGAGTCTTGATGGCATGAAAGGCATGTTAAGTAGGAAAGCATGCTTTTATGAGTTTAATGTCTTTGATATACTCCTTCGAGTTTAAATAAGAGTTTAAGTTAAGAATATGATCTCCGTATTCTAAAGCAATTAAACAAAGTTATGGAAAATACGAACGTTGTATTTACTTAGTTATTATTATTAATTCTAGGAAAGGATAAAGGTCCCGCGGGAACTTTAGCAGGACCCAGCCAGACCTGGGAAAGTTGCGAAGGACTTTAGGTGAGGGGACTTCTCCGTAAATGTAGTATTTATTCACGTATTCTTCAAGATTCGGTTTTCTCGTATTCTGATGAGTTTTAATATCGGTTTGTGGATGCCGATGGATTTATCGCTATAATTGCATAGTATTTTCATGCTTGTTTAATTGATTAAGTTTTAAAGAGCATGAGATATGGTAAAGTAAAACCCTCAGGGGCAGATAATGATTATTTCATGTATCATAGGTTACACCTTAGTTGGTTATGTATAGGGGATCCAGCAAAGCTCAGGAGAGCCTAGATATTAAAGTAGATGAGACCGGGTTAAGGAAGGGGCTTTGTTTTCAATTATTTTCCATAAAACCAAAAATGTTTGCGAAAGTCATTCTGTCATGCCCCGTCCTGGTTTCCATGCCCAGAGCACATAAACAGACCAGCTTTACTCGAGTAGAGTCAAGCTCAGCTCGAATACAAGGCCTAAGTGTAAATAAGCAGATAACAAGCAATAACAAAATCATAATCAAGTCCGAGTTAACATAGAGTCATAAGGGTCCATAGGCCCTATACAAATCCAGGTTCCTATACGGGTCCTACAAAATAATAATTCTTAAACAAAAGATAACTCAAGGGAGACCCTCAGACCTCCGATCTCCTAGACAATCTCTCCACAGCACCAGCCCCTAGACCTCGGGATATGTAAAAGAGAGAAAGAACAAATACATGAGCTTTCGAATGGAAAGCCCAGTAAGTACCCCTGCTGGGTCATAAAGACATAATATATATCAACAAGTCAACAATGGGACCACGTCCCTAAGAGAACATCTCTAGGGGTCTACCACAACGAAAGACAACGGTGCGACCCCTATCAACAGAAACCCTCAGGCCCTGTGTTGAGTTTCGAGAGAGAAGCTCAAAGATCACTCCCGGTCAGTATATCCAGCTACGCGCTGTAAACACGACCCTCTGGTCGTTCGACCCTCCGGTCGATAGCCGGTAGTACCACCTCTCATACGTGTTAACACGGTCAGCGTATCATTCCCACTGACGGGTAAGACATCCAGAGCATTGCCCCTCTGGCACGGCAAACAGAAATGCCAGGGTGTCCCATCCCTGAACATTTCCCTATCGGAGCCCCCACGCTCCACTGAGTCCGGGCAGTAGACCACATCAAATAGGGATACCAACATCCCCAAACAAGCATACATGCTCAACAGGAATCTAAGACAGACAAAGACAGCATGTATGATAACAATAAAACATATATCACAAAGCACAAGCAAATCCAAAGAAAGTCCGAAGAGTGGGTACTAGGCAAGTGTACTTACCTATTTATGAAACTAGAAGCCTTTCCTAGTCTCCTCCTGAAATGCCTCTAGGACTCCCCAAGAGTATCTGACAGATAGAGTTTCTATTAGAGCCAAAATTCCAATAAAACCCTATGTCTCAAAATGCTTATGCATCACTCTTGCTTTTGATGGGCCTTGGCCCACTAAGCGGGTCCTATAGACTAACTACCTGGTTATCGACCATATTTCCAAGGCCTAAGTTGACTTTCAAACATACTTGGTCAACTCTAGTCAACTTTGGTCAACTGACCTACTTTACTTTTATTTGTTGTGCTACAACCCCTAATTGGTCGTCCTTAGTCATCTTAGCCAATTTAGGTCCATCAACCAAGCCCATTAGTTATTCTTATCCTTGTCTTGTCCTATTTATTTTACAGTGGCTAGCCATGTCCCTGTAGGTTAAGGCCCAACCACTAAACCTGGGTGGTCTTGGCTTCGACCCTACCTCCTACAACTCCTTGTTTTTTTTTTCTTCCTATCTTTCTTATTATTTTTGGTGACTTGGTTGAGCCCACCTGAGTGTCTTAGTCCAATTTATTGAACCCAACCAAATTGGACCAGCTTAACTTATCTAGGCTAGCTTAATCAAATCCCTTTTGATTAATTTATCCTCAACTTAGATTTAATCATCTTGTTAATTGACTAATCCTAGTCACAAAGTTTAGTAGTCTCAGTCTAATTAGTTAACTTGATCAGCCTTGATCGATTCTAAGTTCACTTGACCACTTAATATGACTAGTCCAACTAATGGGTTACACCTAAACCTCTTAAGCCACTTGACCCAATCCATTGTAAGCCCATCAACATAGCCACTCTTTAAATTAACTACTAAAGCTTGATCAAACCCAATTAGTTGCTTAATTGGCTAACCTAATCATTGAGTTAGACCCAACCCACTTGAATTGGGTCCACTTCTAGTCCCAATTGGTCTCAACCAATTTTATTAATCATTTTAATCAATTAATATTATCAACCTAAGAGAAAATATTAACTGATTAATTATTCTTTAATTAATTAACTCCCCTTTATCAAATATTATAATCAACCTAAGTTTCTTTAAAAAAAAATAACATTAACCTGATTAAGGTGTAATACTATGCTAAGTTTAATTAATTAATCTTTATTTTATTATTTATTTATTTATTTATTTTTCTTCTTCTCTTCTTCTTCCATGGCTGGCAGCCGACCTCACCGGAGATGCTCGCCGGGAATGGCATCTCCTCGCCTGAGAGTTCTCACCGCCAGCCAAACATGCCCTGAGCTCCGTCTCGGCCCCGCCGTTAGTTTGCGCGCATCAATGGTTCCCAATCCCCTCTCCCGGCGCCTCTCCACTCGCGACTCCGTTCACAACTCCGGCGAGCCCTAGATCTAGCTAATAGCGCATAAAACACAAAATTGAACGTCGGAATAGATTCATACATGAATTTCGGTTCTCCTGATGGTATTAGCAGAGACAATGGCGTCCTGAGACTGTTTTTCCCCTCTCTGACGAAACCTCGCCGGTGACTACTGTGAACTCTTTCTTCTCGGTGTCTCAAAATGAGCCAAGGTGGGGCTTTTATAGAGGGGAGGCAGATGAATCGATCGACAACGTTCGCGAGTTATCTGACCTCTCCGACGAGCGGCATTTCCGCGAGTAACGCACGGGGAAGGTGGCGGATCTCGCGGCGGTGCGTGCTAGCGGTCGCAGTTGGGTAACGGCGGCCTCTGCCTCAAGATCTGCTTCCCCAGATGAGCGGTGGAGATCTGTTGGATCAATCCAACGGCCAATACGCGTCACTAATCCGTCGGATCTAACAATGCTAAGATCAACGGCCGTTATTTAAAACAAATCAACGGCTAGATCTTATCCTTGTGCCTTGGATCTCGCTCATGGCTTGGATGGACGATCTATGTTAGATCACGATCAACGGCCGGATTAGCCTCATCTGCCTCGTATCCAATGTTTCCCCGGATGGAGAACACATGGCGTGCCACATGGCCTCAACAGATGGCTCTATAGTGCCTTGGATCCTTCACACGATCCGATAGATCAAGCCTCAGCTTGCCACGTGTCTTCACAGAGGCCGTTATAACGCCTCGCGATAAGACTCTATCTCAGATCATCTAATCCTGGCCGTTGAACCGCTTGTATAAGGATTTTGATCTAGACAATTATCCAGAGGTCCCTGAAGTCTTCTAGGTCACACTTTAGTCCATCCTCTGTGAGTGAGGATAATTTCCACCTGGTCCTCAAAACTTTTTGAAATTACGTTAAGGTCCTTCTGACCCTCCATTAACCCTAATTAGGGTTTTAGTCCTTTTATCCCCTATTTTCCCTTCTTAATTTAATCACTAAATACTTGGGGATTTACTTATTTATAAAGTTAATTTTTTAAGAAATTTAAACACATTTTATTTCAAAAATCCTTGGATTTTACACGTTCTTTTTAAAAGACCCCCCTTTCTGTCTCTTGTGAGAGCCTGTATCGGATGCAAGATTGATACTTGACGTACACATGTACATGTATACTGCTCATCGTCAAGTACCGGACTCATGTAGATGTATAACGCTGTTTCTAGTCATCAGGATCATACAGATATATACCGCTGTTCCATGTGGGAGTTGGAGTCCTTCCGGAGACATTTGAACTAGGGGTGCATGCTTGTATTATACGAGGCCATTGCATATACTTGTTAATTATATGCTTGATATGATGTGAGATTGCTTGTGTGTTTTCTTCTCATTTTTGATAGTGTTAGCATGCTTATCCTGATTTAAGATAATTGTGCTGATCTTTATGATTTATATTTGCACTTGTTCATGTACTAGTATTTTAGTACAGTTTCTTTCGAGAGACAGGTATGTATAATACCAGGCGGAGTTGCTTTACTCATTGAGCTTATATAGCTCAGTCCCTTTCAATTATTGTTTTTCTATTGCAAGATCTATACATGGATCTGGGTATTAGCTCATGTCTCTAGTAGGGATCGAAGTCTAGCTGGCTCTGGCGTACCTATCTTATGTTTAGTCTTGTTGTGTTGTACTTGACAATATATTTATTTGTTGTTCTTCTGCTGTTTTTGGGGCAGCAGTAGCCCAGACTTTATATGTTGTACTCCATTATGACTCTGATGTGATTATGACTATTGGTGTATAACCGGATTTGCTTAAGTTATATTAACTTTATTTGAGTGCTTCATTATGATTAGATCGTCAAGTTTACAACCTTAGGCACAAGATACCCTCTTGACCTGGCTGATGTGACATCTATCTCAGTAAAGAGATGGGTTGTAAGATCCATGATTTTTAGGGTTTTAGTTTATCTTAATTAGTTTATTACTTTGGTGCTTTAGCTAATAAAAGTCCTTAAGATAAGATTAATTTAACTTTGATCAATTTGGAATATTTACTTGGTGTTTTTCAATTAATTAGATAATTGGACCTATTCTCCAAAACTTATGATTAGTAGGATTTATATACATAAATATATGAGTGAAATAAATCTTTTAAAATATGTTATATGGTTTAAGATATAAATCAAAAATATAAATAAATATTTATTAGTGTGAGTTTGATAAGATAAAGGTTTAATATATATTAAAGTTAATTTGGTTTATTGGATATACGTGATTTGGTTAAAATAATTTAGAATTTAAAATATTAATATATATAAATATATATATATATATATAGATATGATTCAGAGGTTTATAATTCAAAAAGAGAATATATAATAATAACAATAATATATACACCTATGTATTGATTGGTGGTTAAAAGAAGAAAAAAAAAGATTGCACCCATGCACGCGAATGGAGGCGCAGGGTTGTTTGTCTCATATATTTAAATATTTTAAATATAGAAATATTGAGAGATAGAGAGAGACATAGAGAGATAGATATCTATATATATTTAGAGAGAGAGAATAGTGATACGAGCTTATCCTCGCGGTCAACCACATGCGGCCAGCTATGAAAGGATTTTAAACTAAAAGATAAACCTAGTTATGGAACAAATCGTATCCACAGCAAGCCTCTTTAAAAATAGGAGCCTTCCGAACCCTAGCAGCCGCTATCGAAGAGGAGGACGTTTGTTAGGGCAGTGCTGGTCACCAGAGCTTCGCCACGAGACGCCGAGGAAAGTTGCTTTCCAGTAAGCTCCTTGGCACCCCCCTCCGATAGCATGTTGTTCCTCATAAGTGTTAATTAAAACGTATGGGTTCATGATGGAGAAGCCATTAACAGGGCCTGATTAACTTTAGCGTTAAAGTTGCGAGAACCCACGGACTCTAATCTATGTGACCTGTTAATGAGGTACGCTTCAATATTAAGTTAAGGGATCACTTGTTAAAATGTACTGTTTAAATGGAAATCTAACTAGAGTGGATAATTAAAACTCAGGATGGTACAACCTTAAGAAGCCAATGACTTGATGATTTTCAACATGGTTTCAAACAGAGATAGGGGGTCTATGTATGAGTTTAAAATGCATGGTAAGTATCTTGAAACACCAACGAACTCCAGTAGGCCTATTTAGTTTTGGACACCATAACTTTATTTTCAAGAGTTTCATGAGCATGGGGTGAGATAATGGTTGTCTTGGAGTTGTGTTCATTGATTTCTTCTGCAGGTTAGGTTCTTCCATAGTAGTTGTGACAAAAGAAGTTATGATTGTTCAAAAAGGTTTAATGAGTAAGTATTAATAGGCCAAGAGTTTATGTTCAGTTTTAGAGAGACGGGTTTAATCTAGAGATGGAGGTCTGTGGGGATGCTCCCAGGTTTTATGAAGGCTTTGACTTGATGATTGGAATCATATTTAGTTTATTTGCATAGGTTTAGATGATGAGCAAACAAGAATGGGGGGTATATTCATAGGGGATGGCTTCATATTAGTTAGTTAATGGTCTGAACTAGAAACATGGAGTCCAGGCTTGTGTAGGTACTTGGGGTAGTATTGTCTAACTAATACTAATCTCAGTATTTTTTTATTATTTTTTATTATTTTTAGAATGAGCTTAGAAAATAATGGCATGATCTAGTGGGAATGTGATTTAATCCTAAGCTCTGTATTAGAGGATGGTGGTACTGTTTATGGACTCTCAAAAGCAGAAATAATATTATGTCTCATTAAGGAGTTTTGTTGGATTATAAAAGATTGGTGGGCTACGGCTCACTTGGGTGTCAGGGGATGACTATTTAGCTTTAAGAAAGGTGGCCAGCCTAGTGAGTGACTGTGAGTCAAGATATAGGTTGATAAGATAATGTGAATTGGTTAGTGGTCCAGAGAGAGATTTAAGTGAAGTAGTAATTGAACTTTACGTGTTACTATTATTTACACGGGGTTATGTTCTACTTACCAGATATTGATGTGGAGCAAAGAGATACGTCAAGAGGGAAGTCACGATTGATTTTGGTTAGCTTGAAGATTGATGTAAGTTACTCCTGCCTAGTTTCCTACCCAATTATGGGTTTTTCCTTTGTTTGAATCTTTGTTCATGTTTCTTGTTTGAAAGTAGTTGATATCGTTATTATTGATTTTCTTTGATCGGCCTTGATGGCACTATGTGCTGTATTGTTGCTTGATTGCATACACGAATTCGTACTTTACTGATTTGTTGAACCTCTATATTAGTGTATGCCTGTTGTCATGCTTAAGGTAGCTGAAAATACCACTCCCGTTGATTGGCACGCGGCCGTGGAACTGGGTTGGTATTTTGTTACATCTTGTGTTGAAGATTCTCCAATAAGAGCAGATAAGTTGCTGGCGTTCAGGGGGAAGACACTCTGAACGTCCTGTAGTCCTACCAGAGGGAGGGAACCCTGGATGTCCACCCGTCAGTGGGATGATACGCTGACCGTGTATGTGCACGTTAGAGCGCTACCAGGCTCAAGGGTCTGGGTTTGTTTAAGATGAGCACTGGGAGATGACGTGAAAGATTTCTTGACTATCGCTTGTTGTAGTGATCCTTTTTTTTGTTCTTGTGTTCTGATATGTATATGTTTGGATCACTTTTTGTTTGTGTTGACCAGAAAACTTGAGTGCAAACACTCAAGCTTCCGCACGCAAGCGTACGTGGTCGTAAATAATAACCGGTGAGTATCGGGTCGAAATCCCAAGAGAACGGAGGTGAATTCCTTAGTGTAAGACTGAGTTAACAAGATGTTTTAGTGACACGTGGTGCAGATGTGTGATGTTGTGAGTGAGTTGTGATGATTAGAAGGCTAAGAGGAGGAAGTTCTCAATATGGAAGACCTAGGGTTGTATAGGTTGCTAGACTTATGCTTATTTTCTCCTCAGGATGTTATGTGTACTTGAATGCGAATGTGGGTGTATATGTGATATAGCATGTGCTTGTATGCACTCCGGGTGCATCATACAAGACCTTATTTCTAAGGGTCATGCAACTAAGCGCATATCTCTGTGGTGCATAAGATACATTATAGGACAACACTAATCACTACCTTGGAATTGCCTACCCTGATCTCTCAGCAATAGGTCAAATCGGTGACACTCCGACCACCCTGATCCTCTATTCTACTCACAAGCCTAGATCTCTCATAGTGCATGGAGTTAAAGATACTCAATCTCTCTCGACAATTGAGGAATAAAAATAATAGATTAAAAGGCACAATCACAATGAAGGTAACATAAGCATCCCAAAGATAACAGATATGTTAAGTCATAGCAACCTTACAACCCTAGATAAAGTGGTTAAGCTATCATTGCAAATGAGACATCAAAAGCAATGAAAACTCTCATACAATCTTCCATAATGATCTAGTAAATGTGCTACAATAATAAGCAAAAGAAACTAGAAGTTCCCTCTCATGGATGACTCATCTCCAGCTCCAAAGGGCTGGAAATCGCCTTCAAGACCAGTTGCAGATGCCAGCAGCTGACACCCAACAAAAGGTCCCCCAAAACCCAACCATTTCACAGTTTTTATACCCAGTGTATTCGACATCGCGATGTCGAGAAATGGCATCGCGGTGTTATGAATCTTTGAAACTCTAACTGGTGTCATAGCTATTTCCAGCATCGCGCTCTGATTTAGACTATTAAAATTGCGTCTAGCTTGTTCGAAACATCGCGATGAACATTTTGGCCATCGCGATGTTTTCACTTCCTTTGACTGGGTATGGCACTCAGTTGCTTTGAAACATCGCGATGTTCTGTTCCCACATCGCGATGTTATACCTTGAGCTGTTCAAATGACCTGTTGTAACAATAACTCCCTCATTTCAGTATTTATCTTTTACAAACAGGTGTAAAACACTGCAAAAGCATACAAGGTATCATCGAAGTACAAACAACGTATTTTAGAGCTAAGACACATATAATTTATTCAATAATGCTCTTTCCAACTCTAAAATCCTCAACAACCATGCACTAAAATAGCTCTAATCTGAGAGCTATCACACCCCCAAGCTTGAATTATTGCTTGTCCTCAAGCAATGAATACGACAACGACTCACAAGCAACAATTCAATAGAGTATTTGATTAGGATTTGTCAGCCTGGCTTGTGTCACATACCGCACAAAGACATCAGAAGTAATGAATTGTAAATGTCAAACAAGAGTATTTTATACCAAGTCATCGCACTTTGCTTTGGAATTCTGTATGTGGGTTCGCTCAAGCTTAGTAATGAACAACAAGGATACACATATGCACGAGAGAATAGAATTAGTGGCACATAACTCCCTAGCTAGATTTTCAGCACTTTCCACCAGAGAAGGACCCTACTCTTGAGGCAGGCTATTGCTCGCACCTTATAGTGCTTTCTTTCATTTCTACGCATGAGTTGTATTTTTTTTTTTTTTTGATTGATAGGGCATCCCTAGTGGATCCGACTTTCTTCTAAAACTAAAGAAATGTTCACATTAATGTGAGCTCACCTGTACCCTCATTTTCCTTGAACCTCCCTAAGTTTCAAGTGTTACTCTGCCGCCATGAGCTCTATACCCTATTTCTATTCTCTAGCGCATATATGTCACCTAAGAGGTCACCACTAAGCCCAAGCCAATCAAGAAAGCATAAAGAGTATCCAAGAAGGGAAAGTGCAAGACTACACAGATTTTTCTCTTTTTTGACAGGTACAACCTCCTATGTTACCATTGTCATGTGCGTAACATTTCAGTGACCAATCCTACTAACATTATGTGCATTGGATGTGTGAATCACGGGCATGCTTCTCCGTAGAAACATTGCTTCTTTTCATGCAACAACTGAAGAATTTAAATACATGAAGAATTTAAATAATTATGCCCAAACAAAATACAATCATCGTCCCCGATGATTTCCATGCAATGCAACAACAGTAGACATAGTAATCCAAGGGCCTAAGTGGGTGTGCAAGTTAGTCAAATACTCCCCTGGTCGGTTGAGCTTATGGCTAGTTGGTGATGTTTGTTGGTTCGTGCACATCTAGACATATCCCCATCACTTGTGTTGCGCTAGGCGCCCCCAAACTTGGTCTGCACGAAGCACGAAGAGGGTGAACTTCATAGACAAAACATTAAGAAGAGGGAATTAACAATACTCACTCTTGGGTTGCCTCCCAAGCAGCGCTAGATTTAAAGTCTGTAGCTAGACTCAAGAGTTTGTATCATCCAGGAAGAGGGGAGGGATCATCCTCCCCAATGTTTATGTTGTCATCATCCGGCGCCGATTCGCCTTCAACTTTATGCACTAAGGTTGCCCTTCCACCTTCAATATGGAGTACCGGCATCACTTTGACTTTCTCATCTTCAAGCTTCAAGGTACTTGTGTCGAGACAGTTATGGATCAACCATTTTTTCTCCTTCGGGTCTTGACTTCTTTCCTCATATAGCGCAATCAAATCTAAAATAGATAGTGAGGGACCCGACACGCCGGTGAAATAACATTGAATACTCGCTGCTTTTCTCCATACTTCAAGGTGATCTCCCCTTTAGGCAAGTCAAACATGGCTCCCGCTGCCAAAGATGATGGGGACATCCTTATCGGCTTCGTAATCGAGTATAACAAAATCGGCAGGGTAAAAAAATTCATCAATGCGGACCAGCACATCCTCCACCATTCCACATGGTCTAGCAATTGAGCGATCGGCTAACTGTAGTGTGAGGTTAGTTTTGTGGAGGTCTCCCAAACCTAATTTGTTGTAAACAGTGAGAGGCATGAGGTTCACACTTGCCTCGAGATCGCAAAGTGCATAACCATTGAAGTCTCCCCCGATATGGCATGGAAGTAAATAGCATCCAGGATCCTTTAACTTTGAAGGTAATGCCTTTTGTATAATCAAACTACATTCTTCAGTCACAGCCACAGTTTCAACACTTCCAATTTTTTTCTTCTTAGCTAGGAACTCCTTCATGAATTTGGCATAATTTGCATATTCTCCAAGGCCTCGAAAAAAGGAATCGTTACATAAAGTTGCATAAATCTCTCCATGAATCGCTCATATTGCATCCCAAAAGAGTTGTTCTTTAGCTTTTGTGGGAATGGAGGTGGTGGCCTTGACGGATTCACTTCTTCTTTGTCCTTCTCATTGTGCTCTTGGTCCTTGTCCTCTTTCTGCATCGGGGCAGCCAAGGATTCATTAGGTTCAGGAGGTGTTAGCTGCTTCCCACTTCTTAGCATGATCGCTTTCACATGGCCCTGATCTTCAACTCTAGGGTTCTTTTCAGTGTCACTTGGCAAGCCACCTGATGGTTTGGATCTCATTTCGTTGCTTATTTGGCCCACTTGAGTTTCCAAGTTCTTAATTGCATTTCTTTGTGCTTGGAAGTTGGTTTGACACTCAGCCATGAATTGATCAAACTTCTCCTCCAGACTAGGCTTCTTCTCCAAGGGTTTATTTTGGTTGAAATAGCCCAGTTGGCCATATCGGGGTTCTCCTTGAAAATGTGACGATGCATTTGACCTCCAACTTGGGGTCCAGTTTGGTGACGAGTTCTGAGTGTTTCCCCAAAAGTTGTTACCAATTGCATTGATTTCTTCAAAAAGCTATCAGAGGTGCGATGAATGTTGAGTCATGTGGAGTGCATTGATATATTGCTTACAAAAGATGCAAGTTCTTCGATCTTTGATTCTAAACCGGAGAGCTTTGCTTGCATATTGGATGATCGGGTCTCTCCTTGAATGCTTGCAACTTTCTTTTGAGGCTCCCTTTCATTTGGTTGCCATTGGCTACTGTTTGCGGCTAGTGTTTCTAGCAGTTCATAACATTCATCAGCTGGCTTAATAGTGAAAGCCCCGCCGGAGGTTGCATCCAAAATAGCTCTATTGTTGCTTCCCATGCCATTATAGAATGATGGTAAAAAATGCCATTTGGTCAATCCATGGTGTGGGCACAATCTTTGCAAAGCATTGAATCTTCCCCATGCCTCTGACAAGGTTTCTCCTTCCCATTGTGTGAATCCCGTCAGTTCATTTCTAATTTTCACTGTTTTCGCCAGTGGGAAAAACCTGAGGAGGAATTTTTGTCTCAAATCCTCCCAAGTGTTGATAGAGGCGGCGGGTAGTGAGTACAACCACTCCTTTGCAGCGTCTCTGATAGAAAAAGGAAACAACTTCAATCAAATAGCATTTGCAGAAATCCCCACTTTAGTAAAATTGTCAGTGATCTCCAAGAAGTTCCTTATATGAATGTTGGGGTCTTCATTAAGAATGCCTGAAAATTGCCCTGCATTCTGGAGCATTTGGATCATAGAATTCTTGATTTCAAAGTGAGAATCTGGCCTGGTTGGCTTCACAATACTCGATTGGTGTCCATCCGACGGAGGAATAGAGTATTCACACAAGGGTCGGTTGTCTCTTCCTTGATCCATGGTGTTGGAATCTGAAGAGCTTGATGTTCCTTGATGGCCTCGCATTTCCTTTCTCAAAAGGAACCACGGGTGATTTACTCATAAACTACAAGAAATGCAACACTGCGATAAGACACAATATGACTTTCTAAGAATTACTAAAAGTAATATGGCAACAAATTTTGAATGCGCACACAAATGAAGGCACTTCAAAAACAACTATCACAATAAAACCAAATTGAACTACTCTAACTATTATAAAAGGATTCTACACCATTCCCCGGCAACGGCGCCAAAAACTTGTTAACCAGAAAACTTGAGTGCAAGCACTCAAGCTTCCTCACGCAAACATACGTGGTCGTAAGTAATAACCGGTGAGTACCGGGTCTAAATCCCAAGAGAACGGAGGTGAATTCCTTTGTGTAAGACTGAGTTAACAAGATGTTTTAGTGATACGTGGTGCAGATGTGTGATGTTGTGAGTGAGTTGTGATGATTAGAAGGCTAAGAGGAGGAAGTTCTCAATATGGAAGACCTAGGGTTGTATGGGTTGCTAGACTTATGCTTATTTTCTCCTCGGGATGTTATGTGTACTTGAATGCGAATGTGGGTGTATATGTGATATAGCATGTGCTTGTGTGCACTCCGGGTGCATCATACAGGACCTTATTTCTAAGGGTCATGCAACTAAGCCCATATCTCTATGGTACATTAGATACATTATAGGACAACACTAATCACTACCTTGGAATTGCCTACCCTGATCTCTCAGCAATAGGTCAAATCGGTGTCACTCCGACCACCCTGATCCTCTATTCTACTCACAAGCCTAGATCTATCATAGTGCATGGAGTTAAAGATACTCAATCTCTCTCAACAATTGAGGAATGAAAAGAATAGATTAAAAGGCACAATCACAATGAAGGTAACATAAGCATCCCAAAGATAACAGATATGTTAAGTCATAGCAACCTTACAACCCTAGATGAAGTGGTTAAGCTATCATTGCAAATGAGACATCAAAAGCAATGAAAACTCTCATACAATCTTCCATAATGTTCTAGTAAATGTTCTACAATAATAAGCAAAAGAAACTAGAAGTTCCCCCTTATGGATGACTCCTCTCGAGCTCCAAAGGGCTGGAAATCGCCTTCAAGACCAGTTGCAGATGCCAGCAGCTGCCACCCAACAAAAGGTCCCCCAAAACCCTAACCATTTCACAGTTTTTATACCCAGTGCATTCGACATCGCGATGTCGAGAAATGACATCGCGATGTTATGAATCTTTGAAACTCTAACTGGTGTCATCGCGATTTCCAGCATCGCGATCTGATTTAGACTATTAAAACTGCGTCCAGCTTGTTCGAAACATCGCGATGTACGTTTTGGCCATCGCGATGTTTTCACTTCCTTTGACTGGGCCGGACTCTTGCATCGCGATGTCAAAGGGAGTATCGCGATCTATTAAATCTGGGGGGTTTGGCACTCAGTTGCTTTGAAACATCACGATGTTCTGTTCCCACATCACGGTGTTATACCTTGAGCTGTTCAAATGACCTGTTGCAACAATAACTTACTCATTTCAGTATTTATCTTTTACAAACAGGTGTAAAACACTGCAAAAGCATACAAGGTATCATCGAAATACAAACAATGTATTTTAGAGCTAAGACATATATAATTTATTCAATAATGCTCTTTCCAAATCTAAAATCCTCAACAACCATGCACTAAAATAGCTCTAATCTGAGAGCTATCAGTTTGATTATTTTCTTTTGGCTTCTTTGTTTTTCCCCTGCGGGGGTGCTTATTGAGCTTTCCTTTCGAAAGCTCATTCCACTGGATTTCTTCTTTTCTCAGGTTGGGGAATTAGCTGGAGTGATTCCAAGAGTTGCGCAAGAGATTAGTCTAGTTTACTAAGGTTCGAGAACCTCATATGATTTTTGTGAGAGGAAATTTGTAGAGCCTTTGTATGTATAGGGTGACTGAACCCTCTTTTAAGGATTCCGCTGTAAATACATTGAATAATTAAGAAATTTGAATTTATTATTTTGCATGTATCATGCAACATTAGCCCTTGTGTCCTAGTGGAGCTCGCCTCTACTTGGGTACGGCCGGTCTTTGCACGTGTCTGAGGCCCTGGAAACTGGGTCGGGGCGTGACATGGGTGTTACAAGTGGCATGCTAGACAACTTCATAGGCATTGAGCGTAGATGTTAATTCACTATTCCTAGGGAATATGCTTATAGTCTCCAGTATATATTCCTATGCGTGGAGTGAGACATTACTCGACCTAGACAATGCCTTGACCATGGATGACCCGCAACATATTCCTTTACAACGGCAAATGCCGGCCTGTTACACCGGCCTTCCACCTTGCAATGCATGGTCCGTCTATACTAACATTCACATGTCAAGATGCCTAAGATATGTCATCGCCTTCCTGATCGATGACTAACTAGATACACGTGAAGCCAATATAGTTAAATGTTTTCCATTGTCTTCGACTAATGGTTTAATGAAGAACTATGTCACAAGCACACCAAGCTAAACCTACAAACCATACAATCAAAGGATAAATTAGATAATCATGTCTAAATTGTCATAGAACAGTAGAACAATTTTCTAGCTAAATAACATGGAGTTCATAATAGAGGATTCAAAGCATTCATAGATGAAAACATCCATATTCATAATATAAGAGAAAAAAATCAAATAAGGATGGGAGAAGCTGTTGGCCGTCGCCCCTTAGGTTAATAAAAAGACCTAAAAAGCCTGCAAATTCCTTATATACGTAGTAAGTGATGCGTAAGAAAAAATTAATTTGTTATTTATCTAATATTTCTTAAAATATTTGTATCACTTTGGATATTTAGACTTCCAAATATCATGCAAGTTATATTTATGTCACCAGACACTATATTGATAATAACTGGAATATATATACAAAAATGTATTTTGAGTTTAACGAATTAGAATATAGGTACCCTAGAAGTGCCATTGCCGGGCATATTATAACATAATTTTTAATTATAAAATTAAAAATTTTCTATTTTTAATTACTTTCGATAATGCTTTTAGTAATACTGGTACAATTGAACTTTTTAAAAAGGATTTAAAACCTATATTTCTAGTAGATTATTTCATATTAGATGTGCATTTTAAATTTTAAATTTATGTGTGCAAGATGGTCTAAAAATAATTGAACATCACACATAAAAAAATTAGAAGTTGTATTTTACTTATTAGAAACTCATCAGATAGAAGACAAGAATTTAAAAGTTTTTTTTTTCAATATGGTCAAAAATATAAAAAATTTATTATTGATGTTGAGCATAGGTGAAATTCCACCTATGCCATGTTAGAATGTGTATATTAATAAAAAGTTATTATCACCATTTTTTGTAATGAATATTTTAGAGAAAATCAAATTATCGAATATGATTGGGAAGTAGGAAACATGATTAGAGAATTTTTAATATTTTTTATAATATAATAAATGATTTTTCTGATGTTTATTATCCTACATTTACAATTATAATCCATTTATATTTTATAAGTGACATTTTTGCTAAATATAGAGATAATGAAAGTTTCACTCCTATTGTTGCTTTATTATTAAAAATATTTTGGAATAATTAAACCAATTTATATTTTATCTTATATGATAGATCTTAGATTTAAAATTGAAGGTAATTTTTTTTTTATTCTAGACTCATATAATGACGACATGGGTGTAGATCATAGTTCTTTAAAAGAGAAATATAAATCCATGTTTTTTAAAATGTATACTATTTATAATCAAATTTATGGTAATAGAAGAACAACCCTGTAAAGTTACGTTGAAAATATTTCAAAAGCAAAATCTAAAACTAAAACCCCTTTACAATTAATAATGATGAGAAAAAAAAATATTGTGGTTCTTCTTCTTCCTCTTCTACCCTTTCTTTTCATGAATTAGACCTTTATTTAATAAATAATTTTAATGATTACCTTACTTTTGGAGAAAATAAATAATTTTAATACTTTGTCATGGTAGAAAATACAAGAGCACAATTATTTTGTTCTAGCTACCATGGCATATGGTTGACTAACTCCACCTGTGTCTACAGTAGGATCAAAGTCTTGTTTTAGTGCAGGGAACATGGTACTAGATGACAAAAGATGCCGGTTGAACAAGCTTTTTTGGAGATGTGCATATGCTTGAAGGATTGGTTGGATGTTTAAGATAGACTGCAAGATCAACAAGGACATGGCACAAGTAGCAACACTGGAGAAGATACAACAACATTTGAAAGATTGGATCTACTTGCTCTGACACAGTCTACCTACATAGGCAGATATTTCCAACCACCTCAATTTTAATAATAAGAAATCAAACTCAAGAATTTCTCGAGAACTCTATATAAAGGGGAGTACAGCTAAAAAGCAAAGGGAAAAAGGGGACATAAGATCAAAATCACACTTATTACTCTTTCTATCACAATCCTTCAGCCACTCCTTATCCACTAACTTGATCGTTGGAGTTAAATCTGGGCAAAAAGGCCCAATTCCGATCATTTCCACTCTCCTTTTCAGGTTTTATATCAGATCGTCAGACCCAAAGTAAGCGTCCACACCAAAAATAAATCTCAACCGTTGACAGAAGTCTGGACCAGATCACAAGGCAGATCCAATTTCTGGCATCAACAGTTTGGCGCCTTCTGTGGGGATCCTTACAAAAAGCTAAATTGCGACTACAAGAAAATCTAAGCGTATTCAGGAACAAGGAGTACTCAGCAACGAGACCGCTACACTAGGAGAAGTCCGAGCGAATATAGAAAACCTGCCAGTTTTGCCTCAAGGCGAGGTCATCCAAGAACATTACCGAAGTATGGAGCGACAGTTGGAGCATCTAACTCGAGTTGTTCAAAATATGAACCATCCACCACCCCCAGCTCCACCTCCCCCAATCCAAACCCCTTTGGTCGCCCCAATCGTCCCTTTGGCAAATTCCGAAAGTAGGGGGCGTTCAACCGCTCGCACCCGTAAAGAAACAAGACCGGGAAGAGAACACAGAGAAAGGATCCTCTTCTCCGCCAGCTCCGAACCTCCCTCAATTCGACGCTGGAATCAAACCCCGCCAAGAACTCAAGGATATAGTCCGTCTTCTGACAGAAGAACACAACAACAGGATCTGTCCCCCAAGAATCAAGAACCAAAAAGGTACGCCCCTCATGTAATTTCTCCCTTCATAAAAGAAATACTTGAAGAGCGGGTACCCGACAACTTCCGACCCCCCACCATGGCTACTTATGAGGGAAAAACCGATCCATCCCGCCACCTGAAATCTTTCCGTTCAAAGATGCTTCTTTTTGGGACAACCGATGCCCGCATGTGCCGAGCCTTCCCGGCCACTCTAGAGGGGAGAGCACAAGATTGGTTTGTCGACCTTCCATCTGGGACAGTTCCCTTATTCCAAATATTAGCGGACCTGTTCCTTTTCCATTTCGCCAATTATTCAAAGCAGAAGAAAAATCCATCTACCCTTATGCGTATCAAACAACAAGAAGGAGAAAGTCTTAGTTCATATCTTGATCGTTTCACTGAAGAGGCGTCGAACATCGCGGATCTCATTCCCTGTATGGCTGTTACCATTTTAATGGAGAGCCTACAAGAATCCCCTTTTCGCTTTTCCCTCACTCTAGATCCACCAAAAACCATGCCTGACCTCTTGATCCATGGCCAAAAGTACATCAATTCCGAGAGAAATTCACGCAGGCTGGGAAGAAGAAGCTCGACAAAAATCCAGAGAAGAATTGAAAGGAAAGGCACCTCAAAATTCCGAGCGAAGACCTAGAGAAACCCGACAAGAAGGAGCCCGCAAGGAGATCAATCGAGGCAGGGAACCCCTACCTCGCCCTCGGCATTACATGCTTCAACCTCGAGATTCCCCAAGAGTTGGAAAAATAGTAAGGTATGATCATCATACTCCTCTGAACCAGACCCGGAGTCATATCCTGATGCAGATCCAAGAGAAGAAGATCTTAACGTGGCCAGAACCTACAAGAAATCCCGACCACCAAAAAGATAGCAAAATATATTGCAATTTCCATCGAGCTCGAGGTCATGAAACAGAAGAATGCACACTTGATGAATGCGATTGAAGACACCGTCAAAAGGGGGAAGCTTGAACAATATATTGGTCTCAACCCAAAAGAAAGAAGGCCACAATCCCCAAAACCGACCGAAATAGAAAAAGAAACCGTTGGTGTTATTAGTGCCGGGCCAGGATGCGGTGGAGAAAGTTCTGCCTTCCGCAAGACCTACGCTAGGATGGTTGGAGTCACTCAAGAAACACAACACCCGAAGAGATCCTGGCCTACACCCCCATTATTTTTTATGACGATGATACTGGCAGAGTCCGTCACCCTCACGACGATGCTCTAGTCGTTGCCATCACAGTTTCTAATTTCCAGATGAAAAGAGTTCTCATCGACAGCAGAAGTTGAGTGGACTTATTCTTTTGGAGCGCCTTTGAAAGAATGAGGTTTGATGCAGATAATTTGCTCCCGATAAAATCCTTTCTGGTAGGATTTTCTAGAGGAGTGATCCAGCCTGAAGGAATAATATCCCTCCCAGTCACCATTGGAAATTCACCTAGGTCATCCACAGTAATGACAAACTTCCTGGTCGTTCGCTGCGCATCTAGCTATAACGTCATCCTTGGCAGACCAACTCTCAACAATTTGAAAGCAGTGATTTCTACCTACCACCTTCTACTAAAATTTTCGGCCGAAAATGGCAATGGGGAAGTAAGGGGAGACCAGCCCTTAGCCTGCCAATGTTATGCCTCTACACTGAAAGGCAAAGATCAAAGTGAAAGAAAAACCTCAGAGGCGATGCTGGTTAATGGGGTCAAGGGACAGAACAGAGATGAAGAACTCCGACCAACCCCAATGGAAGAGTTGCTCACACTCCCGTTGGATGAAACAAGGCCAGATCGAACGGTTCAGATTGGCGCAGACCTGACAATCACACAACAAAGAAATATCATGACAATATTACAAAGAAATTCCGACCTCTTTGCCTGGTCTTCAGAAGATATGCCAGGAGTAAAGCGAGACATCATGGAACACCGTCTCAACATAGACTCGTCTTTCAAACCGGTAAAACAAAAAAGAAGAAATTTTGCCTCGGAAAGACCAAAGGCAGCAGAAGAAGAAGTGGCCACTCTCATGAAGATAGGATTCATCAGGGAAGTGGATTATCCCGATTGGCTGGCTAACGTAGTCTTAGTCAAAAAACTCACTGGAAAGTGGAGGATGTGCATCGACCTTACAGACCTAAACAAAGCCTGCCCAAAGGACTCTTTTCCTTTACCTTCAATTGATGATTTGGTTGACTCCACGGCAGGATACAAAATGTTAAGCTTTTTGGATGCCTTTTCAGGCTATAATCAAATCCGAATGGCCAAACCCGACAAAGAAAAAACATCCTTCATCACCAACAAAGGAACCTACTGCTATAAGGTAATGCCGTTTGGTTTAAAGAATGCCGGGGCCACTTTTCAGAGACTTGTAAGCAAAGTATTCAAAGAACAGATTGGAAGGAACGTAGAAGCCTACGTGGATGATATTCTTGTAAAAAGCCAGAAGATAGAAGACTACATGACTGACTTATTGGAAGCCTTCTAATCCCTTCGGATTCATGACATGCACCTGAATCCCAATAAGTGTGAGTTCGGTGTCAGCTCCGGAAAATTCTTAGGCTTCATACTGACTCAACGTGGCATAGAAGCAAATCCTGGAAAAATCAAAGCTATTCTTGAAATGAAGTCACCTAAGAACCTCAAAGAGATACAACGACTAAATGGACGCCTAGCAGCACTTGGACGCTTCATCTCAAAAGCCGGGGAAAAGAACCTTCCACTCTTCCAAGCACTACGAAAAGCACCAAAAATGGATTTGATTGAAGAATGAGAAAAAGTCTTCCAAGAACTCAAGGATTATCTCAAATCACCCTTGTTGCTGGCCAAGCCAAAAACCGGAGAAGAACTCTTTATGTACCTAGACGCCACCACCCGAGCAGTCAGTGAGGTTCTTTTGAAAGAAGAAGAAGGGATTCAGAGACCCATCTACTACACAAGTAAGATCCTTAGTGATGCCGAGTCAAGATATCTCCCTCTTGAGAAATTAGCCTTCGCCCTGGTCACCTCGGCACAATGATTGAGACCCTACTTCCAATCTCACAAAGTCATGGTCTTAACCGACGAACCCTTCAAACAAGTCCTTCACAAACCAGAAAATTCCGGAAGACTGGCGAAATGGGTAGTAGAGCTAGGAGAATTCAATCTTACTTATAAACCACAGACTGCAATCAAGGCCCAAGTATTGGCAGATTTCATTATGGAACTAACTACTCCTGCAGGCGAAAATCCGCCACCATCAGAAAATCAGAAAGAAGAAGACTCCCAATCCATCCCATGGACCCTACGTAGATGGGTCGACAACCGATGAAAAAGCAGGAGCAGGTTTTGTCCTATATTCCCCCTCAAAATAGAAGACCTCTACTATTCTTAAATTCCTATTCAAAGCAACCAACAATGAAGCCGAGTACGAAGCTCTCATTGCAGGACTACGCTTAGCCCGAGGACTCGGCATACAAGACTTAAGCACTTATTCTGACTCACAACTGGTTGTCAGCCATACTACACAAAGCTTTGAAGCTAAAAAAGAAAATATGATCAAATATCAGGCAGTGGTGAAGAAAATAATCCCATACTTTGCGCGTTTTCAAATCAAGAAAATTCCCCGAATCCAAAATGAAGAAGCCGATGCTCTCTCCAAGAAAGCAACTTCGCTTAGTAACGATGCGGAATATTCTTTCAACCACCAATACCTCCAGACAAAAACTAGAGAAGAATTGGAAGAAGAAGTACAAAACTTGGAAGAAGAACCATGCTGGAATGATTCCATCAAGAATTATCTACAAGGTGCACCCGCCCCACCTAACAAAAAAGAAGCTCGTCGCATTTCCAACAAATCCGCCGAATACAGCATAATTCGCGAACATCTATACAAACGGTCATATACACAACCTCTTCTAAGATGCTTACGACCGACTGAAGTCAATTATGTCCTTCGAGAAATTCATGAAGGCATTGGAGGAGACCACCTGGGAGGGAGAGCCCTAAGTCACAAAGTTCTTAGACAAGGATATTATTGGCCAACTTTAGCTCAAGAAGCAATGGAATTTGTTCGGAAATGCGACGCCTGCCAACGACACTCCAAAATCCAAAGGCGACCGCCAACCCCCCTCACCCCAATCATAAGCCCGAGACCATTCACGCTTTGGGGAATTGACCTCTTAGGACCATTTCCTACATCGACTCGGCAAATGAAATTCCTGATCGTCGCCATCAACTACTTCACCAAATGGGTAGAAGCTGAACCCTTGGCCAAAATAATGGAAAAAACATGCCAAGGATTCCTATAACGGACAGTAGTCTATCGATTTTTGATCCCAGTAGCCTTCGTTACTGACAATGGATGACAATTTGACAACAGAGCTTTCAAAACTTTCTGTTCCGAGCTCGGGATTGAATCAAGACTCACTTCAGTAACACACCCCTAAGCCAACGGCCAAGTAGAAGTGACAAATCGCACCCTATTACAAACTCTCAAAACACGAGTGTTAAGGGATAAAACAAATTGGGTGGAAGAAATTCCGAGTGCTCTCTGGGCCTACTGAACAACTACAAGAACTCCAACAGGGGAAACCCCTTTTGCCCTCACTTATGGCACTGAAGCAGTTATCCCAGCAGAAATAGGAGTGCCCACCTTACGGATACAGAGTTTCTCGCCCACCACCAATGAAGAAAGACTCCGGGCAGAACTCGATCTACTCGAAGAAAGAAGAGAGACCGCCAAAACCAAAGCGGTGGCATATCGCCAAAAATTGAAAAGATTTTACGACTCCAAGGTGAAGAAAGTTTATTTCCAAATCCGAGATCTCGTCCTAAGAGAGAATGTGTTCCAGGGCAACAAAAGCCGAACGGGGAAACTAACCCCAAACTGGGAAGGTCCATATATTGTGAAGAAAATCGTTCGGACAGGCACCTACTGGCTCACCAACATGGATAGAAAGATTCTCAAGCGCCCATACCATGCCGAGCACTTACGTCACTACTATCAATAAGCAATGTAGAAAAATCATAAGCTTCATAAAGAAAGTTCCTTCACTCAAAAATCTCAGCCTGAAATCTCCAAAAGAAATGAAAGATGAGGCAAAAATCTCATCTTAAAAATCAAAGATGAGGCAAAAATCTCATCATATACAAAGCCGAGGCAAAAATCTTGACTAAAAATCCCGCCACCGGGCCGAGTCAAAAAACCTAGAATGAGAGTCCCCCCACTGAGCCAAGACAAACTACAATCAACCATAGCACAAGACAAAAAACGCATCATGGGGGGTCATCGAATAGTTATTATGACTAAGACCCGGAAAATAAATCTTCCTCAAGAAAAAGGTTCGTCTTTCTTATTGCAGTTAAACTTCAAGTCACATTGCATAGCAAAAACAAAGTAAAAGTACAAAGACAAGACCAAGACACAATTTATAAGACTAAAAACCAACTATAAAACAAAATACATTCTATGACATGTTAGAAGTCCCCGGCTCCAATATCTTCCGCCCCTGCGTTAACATTCGCATCATCTTCATTAGGAAGACAATCTTCGTTCCTTCTTACATCACTTGGAGGAAGATTTGTAGGACTTGTTTGTACTTTTATTCTGCAAATTTTGAGCTTTTGATGATGATGGATTTTAATCATTCTTTTGTAGGTGAATCGATGGGTAATTTGGATCTTGCGAAGGGTATTCTAGCGGATTTCGAAGGCAAGACTGAAGCTCCTTTGCCGCGAGGACGGAAGAAGAAAGAAGATACTTCGGGGAAAGAAAAAACGGGGGAAAGTACCTCTAGGGAGGAAAGGAAAAAGAGGAAGAAGGAGGGGAGGAAGGATGATGGTCCTTCCGAGGCAAAGAAAGCTAGGAATGATCCTATCGTGGGTCTTTCCAAGAAGGGCGAGGGAAAGAAGAAAGACAAATCCGGGGATAAATCGGGTCAGAAAATTATGGAAGATCGGGTGAGTTCGCCTGGTCAAGAAGTTATTCCTGATCTCCAGGTTTTGGGTCCTTCTGTTCCTGGGGATCCTTCTTCTCTTGATCTTCCGATTTTGGTCCCTTCTGTTTCTAGATTGGTAAAATCTTGATTTCTAAGTCTATTAAAACTGGAACAATTTACGATCGAAATAGTTTTAAAATAACTCGGAGTTTCTTCCTATATTTTTTGTAGGGAGATGTGGTAGGACCGGAATTGCAAGATAAGCTTAGATATGACAATTTGTCTCTTCAAAGGGGACCATCAACTATTGAAAAGGGGTCTTCTTCAAATGATTTTCCTTTTCGGGATCACATGTCTGTAGGAGATGTTTTAGAGGCCCTGCGGCCGGAAAGAGTTTCTAAACGGCTTCAAGAGGCTGGAAAAGAGGATGTTGCTATTCAACTTCTTCGTTCTGCTATGATGGTAAGAATTTTTCCTTACATTTTTGCTCACCA
This sequence comes from Dioscorea zingiberensis, assembly GCA_026586065.1. Classification (NCBI taxonomy): domain Eukaryota; kingdom Viridiplantae; phylum Streptophyta; class Magnoliopsida; order Dioscoreales; family Dioscoreaceae; genus Dioscorea; species Dioscorea zingiberensis. The sequence continues at coordinate 29,863,983 of CM048820.1, read as the reverse complement.
TTTTTTTTTTGTTCGGTAATTTACTTTCTTTTTATTTGTTTTAGACTGCCCATTGGGCGGATCGTGCTGGTCGTCTTTTTCGGGAGGAGATTGCAATCGATAGCTCCCGTTCAAAGATGATCGAGGAGAGTGAGGCGGAAATTTCCCGTCTAAAAGCTAGGGTTGCTGTTCTAGAAGAGGAGAAAGACAAGGCCCTCAAAGTAACTAGTTTAATTACTGAAGAGAAAAATGATCTTCTTATAAAGTTAATTTCTGTGGAGGCAGAGAAAGATGATCTGTCAGAGAAGTTCTCTTGCCTCAAAGGTTCCTTGGAGGCCGCCGAAGCAGTGGTGAAAGAATTTCAAGACACTGTGACAGGTTTGAAGGGAGAGCTTGAAATTGCCAAGGGAGAAAGAGATGGTTTTAAGAGGGACTTAGCTACAGAAAAAGAAGCTCTAGAAGTAGCCCGGCAGGAGGTGGAAGATTTTGAGAGTCAAGTGGATGAGCTGCAAAGGGAAATAACGCGGTTGAAGGAGGAGAGGAAGGACGCGGTGACGCAAATTTATTCGATCGTTCAGATTATTGGCCGTCATACTTCTCCTAGGACAGCTCTATCTATGGGACTTTCTTCCATTTTGAAGGCTTATGTAAAGATAAGGGATAATCTTCCGAGTGAAAAGTCCCAGACTAAAAGTGTCAAATCTTCCATGTTTATAAATATGATATAAAAATATAGTCAATCTAACAAGTATCACCTTCCTACATAAAACAGAGGAGGGTGTGCTGCCTCCCACTTCATTTGAAATTTGTCTGAAGTGGTAGAGCCTATCCTGTTCCACTTAGGTTAGAAACAACCCAGTGGGTTCTTTAATATCCTAGGCTTTGAATGCCTCCATACTGCAAAGGGCATTTTCTCTTATCTTCTTGTAGCATATAAAAAATCGTTAGCAACAATAGTTGAAAAATCAAGCAGATAGGTTTTTTATGAGGACCCTGTACCTCAATTGATGTGAGTGCATTAATGCTAGCCTTGGAAGGAGAAGGTGTCGAATCATAGGGGTTTTATACATAATAAGCTTGTTGTTCGTCCCCATGCTTAATTATGAGTGCCCCGGTGTCCAAGTCAAAGTTGGCTCTTCCAATAGCCAAGAGGGGTTGCCCAAAAATAATCGGCACTTCTTTGTCCTCTTCGAAGTCGAGGATGATAAAATCAGCAGGATAGATAAACTTATCAATTTCTTCAACTATGCCGATTAGCTATGTAATAGATTTGTCAGCAAGTCGAAGAGTAATGGTGGTCGGTTTAATCTCTCACAGTCTGAGTTTCTGATAGACATACAGTGGCATCAGATTAACACTCGCACCTAAGTCACAGAGAGCTTGCCCTAGGAATTTGTTTCTTATAGAGCAAGGTAGGGTGTAGCTCCCTGGATAATTTAATTTGGGAGGAAGCCTCCTCTGTAGTATGACACTGAACTCCTCAGTGAGTGCAACATTCTTAAATGGGCCTAGCTTGTATCTTTTTGATAAGAGGTCCTTCATGAACTTCGCATAGCTTGTCATATTTTCAAGTACCTCTAGAAAAGGAATGTTGATTTGTAGCTTCTTAAACACCTCGAGGAACCTCTCATATTGACTATCCAGATTCTGATCCTTCAGCCTTTTAAGGGAATAGTGGAGGTGGTAAATGATCCACAAGCCTCTCAACCTCCACCTGTCTCTCAAGGCTAGGTTGTTCAATAGTGTTTCTAGATTCAACCTTGTCCTTTACTTGTTCCTCGAGTGTCTTCGACCCCACTACATAGTATCCTCGACCCCACTAGGATTAACTGTTATATCACTAGGGAGTGCTCCTGTAAGCCTGTTCCTCTTCTCTACGTTCAATTGCCAACCTTGAATTTCCAAATTCTTCATAAGGTTGTTGTGGATCTAAAACATTGTATGACACTCCACTATGAAGTTCTCTATCTTCTCCTCTAAACAGAGATTCTGTTCTAGTAGCAGGCTCTATGATGTTCCTTGTTTTCCATATCCCCTGGGTGGACCTTCATTATTGTAGGGTTGATTTGGATACTAATTAGAATTCAAGATGTTAGAGAAATTGTTCCCTTGTCCTCTAATTGCGTTCTCAATAGCATTAATGGCTTCAAGAGCCATGTGACATCTCTGAGGATGGTGCTTAAGTAGATGACAAAGAACTTACATAGAAGGTGAGTTCTTTGTTTGTAGACCGTTGAAAGTTTCAGAGTCCTGTATACCACCGACTTGCCTATGTTTATTCCTGTCAATAGGCCATTGTGAACTGTTGGATACCAACTTCTCTTCTAGTCGTATGCCTCATCCAATGACTTCATGCTAAATGCTCCACCCATGGCTGCATCCAGAACACCTCGAGTAGAACAAATCAACCAATTGTAAAATGTTGGAATTAAGATCCATCGGGGAAGTCCATGAAGAGGGCAAAGGTGTTGCATCTCCTTGAAATGTTCCTATGCTTCATACAGAGGTTCGCTTTTACTTTGTGTGAATGTCATGATTTCATTCCTGAGGCGTGCAGTTTTTTCAGGTGGGAAGAACTTGGTCAGAAACTTTTGCCTTAACCCCTCCCCATGGTGTTGGACGCAAGAGGTTGATTGTATAACCAGTATTTCACTTTATCCCTTATTGAAAAAGTGAACAATTGTAACCGCACTGCATCCTCTGATGCACTGTTAGTCTTGAATGTGTCACAAATTTCTAGGAAATTCTGAATATGCAGATTTAGATCTTCATTTGGTAATCCGGCCGGCAAATTGTCCAACATTCTGCAACATTTGAATAAATCCTTGCTTGATTTCAAAGTTAGTTGCTTGGATCCCGGGGCACTGTATACTTGACTATAGTCCTTGATCAAAAGGGGCTAAGTACTCATATATCGGGAGATTGTCATCAACACCTTCCATGTTTGCATACTCAGATGTGCTCGACAGATTTTGGTGTTGTCTCTTCTCCTTCCTGAGCCCACTTAGAGTTCGTTTTACCTTTGGTTTAAAAGGCTAGCTCTAAGTTATTGTCACTCATGCACTATAATCTTGAAAAAGAAGAAAAAGAGTTACTGTTAACAAACCTATAAAAACCTATAAGAAAAGAAAAGTATACCTATGGATAAGCAAAAATCAAACAATCTATGTATAAACAAGTAAAAAAGATATAATACAAAAGAATTAAAAAAGAAAAGTAAATGACTGAGCTAAACTAGATCCTATTCAGCTAATTAATATAACCTATAATCCATGCCTTCCCCGGCAACAACGGCAAAAACTTTGTTGACTGGCAGTAAGTACAAGCATTATGCCTCCGCACGCAAGCACATATGATCACAAGTAATAAATTCCGGTAAGTACCGGGTCGAATTCATAAAGAAGGTGTTCTAGGTCTAAATGAGTACTAACCTACTAAGCTACTTGGTCAGTCAATTGATCGATACATAGAGAGAGTGTCTATATCCTAAGAAAACAAAAGAAAATAACGAAGGGCACAAGGGATATCTCAAGATAATATAATCTCTAGGGTTGTATGTCTCATATGACTTGTTATTGATTTTCTCCTATGTTCTACATATGTGGTGTTGCTAAGGATAATAGCTATCCAGTGGCCGGTAGGGGACTTCAAGGGCGGGGCCCAGATACTGATTCCCTATCCTTTAGGGAATATGCTTACTATCTCTTCCACACATCCTATGGGTTGAGTGAGGCATTACTATTCCCTACACTAATCCAGACCATGGATTATACAGTCATATCCCTATGCACGTACCGTAACATACTGGTTTGTCACACCGGTCTTCAACCCTATGATGCTAATTAATGCCATCCACATACACATATCCCTATGCACACATGACTAAAGATGTGTCATCACCTCCCGACGCAAGATTAATAATAAACATTAGTCATAGGCACATTCGAAAGTAACACAAAAAATGCAAAACATAGAATGATATATATAATCAAGTAATAGATTCCATACAACCCCAGAGATAGATGTTTAAGCAAGCATCATAAACAAAAAATGCATGATATTGCAAATTAGAAAATAAACATCCCTGTCTAGATATAAGGGAGAGATTTAAGCAAGTATCATAATGATGTAACCAACATGAGCGCTAGCAAGGATCAAGTCGCGCGTCGGAGCACGCGGCAGAGCAAGTGGACGCAGCTAACCAAATATTGAGATTATCTTATGTCTTAATGAAGTAATGTTTATCATTTTGATTAGTATTTTTGAATACAATGTAATTAGAAAGGAATTAGTTGGTTAGCAACGATTCAATGGGATGGGGACCTGTCCTGGCCTATCAAGTGCTCGATAAAATACCTCAAAAGGTTATTAGGAGTCAGTAGCTAGTGTGTGCCTTTATATAGGCTACCATTGTAATCAAAGGGGATATGGAATGATATTTTCTTATTCTCCACCTCTCCTTTGTCTTCTTCTTCTTCTACCCTCTTCCACTCTCCTCCTTTCCTCTTTCTTCTCCCTTTCTCCCTCTGTTCCTCCCTACTTGCTCGCTGCAGCCCCCCTTGAGCTACATCATTTAGTGCTTTCATTGACTTCCGCTAGCTGGACGACCGATGGCATGGCCACGCATACCCGCTTCATTGATGACCAGCTCACCTCTCTCACCAATCAACTCAATCGCCATGAGAGCCGGTTGTCTTCTATAGAGCAGCATCATGCAGCAACTTTTGAGCGGCTCCAACAACACTACGATGAATCTTTCAAGCAGCTTCAACAGTCCAACTGTGACATCCTAGCATAACTCTCGCGTCTCGAGAAACCACCACCCCCACCAGCCCTGTTCCCACTACAACCAACCCCTCCCTCTTCTTTCACCTCCTAGCAACACCATTCTACCCCTGCTCCTCTATCTCGCCTACCCAAACTCGAAGTCCCTCCATTCTCTGGTGAGAACGTCCTTGGTTGGGTCTTCCAGATCACTCACTTTTTCCATTTCCACATATCCTAGATAACCAAAAAATCACGGTCGTCGCCTTCTGCATGGTTGGCCCGGACCTCCAGTGGTTTCACTGGCTACATTCAACTTCTCAAGTCACTTCTTGGAGAGACTTCGCCCGCCAACTTGAGCTTCGTTTTGGCATCTCTTCTTTTATCAACCATGAAGCCCAGCTGTTTAAGCTGAAACAGACCACATCTGTTGCCAACTACCTCCATGATTTTGAGTGTCTCTCTACCCGGATCTCTGGCCTCAGCCATACAAGCCTCCTCAACTTTTTCCTCTTTAGCCTCTAAGCTGATATTCAATGGGAGTTATACCTCCTCAAACCCCACTCTGACGCCATGGGAATGGCTAAGTTGGTCAAGGACAAATGCAATGCTGGCCACACCACCTTTTAATCCCACCGTCCTCAGTTCAACAAACCTTCTTGGTTCTCACAGGTACCACTACAACCGACTTCACGGCAGGCTCCGCTATTGGTTAAGCGCCTGACGCCGGCCGAGATGGCATCTCGACACGAGCGCGGGTTATGCTTCAACTATGACTCGCCGTTCACTCGGGTCACCATTGTAAACCGCTTCAATTCCTCCATCTTATTGCTGACTTCTACGATGAGCCGCCGCAGGACTCCCCGTCACCCCCACCGAATTTGGATGGTTCACGCCCCGAGTTGTTCAATGAGGTCACGGGTGGCAACACTCCATGTATCTCCTTTTATGCTCTTACGGGCTGTATCATCCCTGCAATCTTGAAGCTTGACGAATCTATCAATGGTCACCGTGTCATCATCCTCATTGACGGTAGGTCGACTAATAACTTCATTTAGACAAAGCTTGCCAACCTTTTTGGATTGACCATCCGGCCATCTTCTTATTTGTGCGTCACTGTCGGCAACGGCGACGCACTCTCGTGTGGCGGTGAATGTCAAGGTGTGGCTCTGCAACTTGGTCTTACTTCTTTTATAGTGGACCTCTTATTGCTGCCCATATATGGAGCGGACCTGGTTCTCGGGGTCCAGTGGTTATTGGGTTTGGGTCAGGTCATATTTGATTACAAGAACCTTTGGCTTTAATTTGAGCACAATGGTGAGGTGGTTCGACTACTAGGTGCAACTCAACCTCAATTGGATCATGTTACACCTGCCCAATTACGATAGAATGTCGCTCACCAACCCGATGCCAACTACTTCCACTTAACGATTAAGCCACACCAACTGAGAAATGAACCAATTCTGGGCTCCACTGTACATTCTTCTTTCTGCCTTACATTCAACTCTCTAGTGTAGAAGTTCACCGATATTTTTGGGAAACCGACGGGCCTTCCGCCATCCCGTCCGCACGACCATCGCATCACACTCCTTCCTAACTCGGCACTAGGCAATGTATGCCCATATTGTTATCCCAAATTTCAGAAGTCTGAAATAGAATGTCTCGTTAGCGAGATGCTCTCCGACGGGGTCATCCGACCAAGTACCAGTCCATTCTTTACTCCGATGCTCCTTATCAAAAAGAAGGATGGTACTTAGCGCTTCTACGTAGACTACTGTGCCTTGAATGACATCACGGTGAAAGACCGCTTTCCTATCCCAACGGTAGAGGAGCTGCTCTATGAGATCACTGGTACTAGCGTCTTCTCCAAGCTAGACCTACGGGTACGCTACTGATAAGTATTCATTTGAGCATAATTTTATATCATATTCCTATATGCTTGGCATGTAATTTTGAAGACTTTTTGCCCACCGATACTTAAAATGTATTCATTCTGATAAACAAGGCAGAATACCAGAACCCCGGAAGAAAGAAAGCATTTCGAGAGAAACCGGGACCTCAGAGCCCCCCGAAGGGCCCATACGGGCATTTATACGGGCTGACATATGGCCGTATACTGGCACCTAAAGGGAATACGGGCCAGTATACGGTCCGTATGATAGGTTGTATGGAGGTAGTTGGCTAGTATACGGGCTGATATACGCCCGTATATAGGCCTGTACGTCATAAATCTCAGCGAATCTGCAGTTTTAGAAGGGGGCAAATTGGTAAATCTCACCCCTAAAACCCTAGAGGTATAAAAGCCGACTAATGAGGGTTTAAGGAAGCAAGAAAGTAGCTTGGGGAAAGATTCTAATCTTGGGGAAAGCTTGGAGATTGTCATCTTGAAGCTATTGGAGCAAGAAGAAGGGGAATCATTGGAAGAGGATCAAGGAAGCCATCAACGGTGCATTCATTAGTGTCATTCATTATGATTTCCTTGTTTGCTTTCATCTTTGTTTTGTATTGTTGCCCCCTTTCATGGAGGGCTAATCTTGTAGATGCTTGGATGATTGATGAACCCTTGGACATGTTTTAATTAATGTTATCTCTCTATCTTTGATTGTTTAGTTGAATCTTATTGAGTCTATTGGATGTTTTAATGTAAGTTAATCCCTCTACGTTGCGAGAGCCTGGAGGGATTTTCATAGTCCAAATGGGGGAAGAAGCGAACGCCTCCCCATGTGTAGACCATCTCCAATAGAGGGGATTGTGAGTATACCGAGAACCCGGGTACTAAGTAGAGTGAGTCCTTTAATGTATTACTCCCATAATCTCTCCAAGAATTAGGTTCTCTAGAACATCATCCGTAAGGGCACTAGGATTAGTAACTCACCTCGAGAGAGGAAGTGAAAGCACCATAGGAACCCTTGGCAAAGGATCAACCAAATGTCGAGATAGAGAGTAGCATTCATCTTTTAGACGTCCAAGGGGGATTCAATTATCCGAGCATCCCCCCTTTATGATTGTTCAACCTTAAGAGCAACTCGATTCCTTTGTTTGTGTTTTCAATTGATTAGTTTACAATTAGTATAATCAACCACCTTTGGATAGACTATATAGAAGACGAATAATGAGTACTACTATTTTCATCTCCCTGAGGATCAATAACCCGACTTTCAAGTCCACTCTACTACTTGTTACGACCCGTACACTTGAGGTTGCATCGCATCAAGTTTTTTGGAGCCGTTGCCGTGGAGAATTGGATTACAGGAAAGCTAGGAATTTACTACTTTAGTCATTTTTATTTCTTTACTTTATTTATTTGTTTTGTTTTTCATTTCATTGAAATTTTGGATACTAATCTTCACTTTCTGGATATCTTGCGAGGTATAAATTGCATGACCCGTAAGAACTCTATAGGATTGCTTGAAGTTGATAGTGAGATTGAGAGAACCTTGCACTGGAGATTGAGAGAGATTGAAGGAGAACTTCCGGGATCCTCTTTGGAGTCGGAAAATTTCACTCCTACCGAAGTCATTGGTGAAACAAGAGAAGTGCAAATTATGGTCAAGAGAAGGCAAACATTGGCCGAATATGAGAGCTCTCATTACACTGGAGAGGAGTTCAGTGTTCACCCTCCCAATGTCAACATGAACAATTTTGAGATCAAGCCAAGCACAATGAGCATGATTCAAAACACAGCTCAATTTGATGGGAGACCCGATGAAGATCTTCTTGCACATGTAGCAAAGTTGATCCAGATTTCCAATATGTTTAAGATCAAAGGGGCTTCTGATGATGCAATTCGGTTGAGACTTTTTCCATTCAGTTTGTGGGAAGATGCATATAGGTGTCTTACTTCATTACCCGCTGGTTCCATCCATACTTGGGCTGAGATGCTAGACAAATTCTTGGTCCGCTACTTTCCACCAAGCAAGGCCGCAATGTTAAGGTTGAACATCTCCGCCTTTAAACAAGGCCTCGCCGAAACATTTTTTGAAGCCTATGAGAGATACAAAGATTTGCTCTGGTGTTGTCCACAATATGGTCTAAACCACTGTGCCAAGGTGAGAACATTCTACAATGGGTTGGACAACTCGACTAGACAATTGTTGGATACCGACGCCAACGGGTCATTGGGGAACAAATACCCGGAGGATGCCGAACAAATTTTTGAAGACATGGCTAGTAACGAAGCCCAGTGGTCTACAAGAGATAAACAAGTTAAAAAGGTTGGGTCCGCGGATGAAGCTGTAATTTCTAATCCAATTCTTGGTGAAAAGTTGGATATGTTGACAAGGAAAATCGAGCTATTGACAACCGGTAATAGCTCAAGGTCGGCCACAGTGATGTATTGCAATACTTGTGGGGAAGGGTATGAAGCATCAAATTGTCCCATAGCAAGCACTGAAATGATTCCCATGGAGCAAGTACAATATATGGGGAATGCTCCAAGGCAACCAGATGGTCAATATCGACCATATGCTCCTAAATGGACCCATCCGGCTTTGTCTTATGAAAATCCACAAGCGAGACAATACCCTCCCGAATTTCAACACTCTCCAAAGCCTCAAGAGAAGAAGTTTAACTTGGAGGAGATGATCGTGAAGTATATGCAAAACAATGACACTACAATTCGGAATCTACAAGCCACAGTTCATAACTTGGAGAATCAAATTGGGAAAATGGCAAAATCTCTAGCCAAGAGACCCCAAGGTAGTTTGCCGGGCAACACAGAGAGAACCCTCGGGGAGAGCAATGTAAGGCCATTACTTTGAGAAGTGAAAAGGAGGTAGAACTCCCGGTTCCAAAGCTTTAAGTAAATACTCCCATGGAGATCAAGGATTCCGAACCTGTTGTTAACTCCGAAGAAGTGAAGAAAGGAAAGTAGAAACCCTTGAAGACGTCACCCGTACCTCCATACCAACCTCAAGTTCCTTACCCTACGAGGTTGAACAAAGATAAGGAGGATGCCCAATTGATGAAGTTCAAGGGTATGTTGAAGCAACTACACATCAATATGCCATTGTTAGAGGTTCTAGCCGAAATGCGTAAATATGCAAAATTTATGAAGGATCTCCTCTCCAACAAGAAGAAATTGGAAGATGTGGGTGCTGTAACGCTCAATGCCCAATGCTTAATGCTCGGCCGTTATCCAACAAGCTATGCCGAAGATGTTGAAGGATCCGAGTAGCTTTGTGGTCCTTTGCATCCTTGGAGAAAGGGTCACAAAGAAGGTATTGGTGGATTCCTGGGCAAGTATCAATGTGATGCCCTATAAATTGTACATGAAGCTCGGCCTCAAAGAGCCTAAGCCTATGGGGATGACACTACAGTTGGCCAACCGATCTGTGAGAAGGCCGAAAGGAATAGCAAAAGATGTGCTTGTTCAGATCAACCAATTTGTTTTCTCGACCGATTTTGTGCTTTTAGATGTTGATGATGAGGTCGACGTGTCTATCATTCTTGGGCGACCTTTCCTCGCCACCGCTCAAACCCTAGATGATCATGCATAAGGTAAGCTTGCTTTGAGGGTGGGAGATCAAGAGGTCGTATTTCAATTGCCCGACTCAATACGGCACTCAATGGCCGAAGATGACACCTCGTATTGCATTGACGAGGTGGATGAAATCACTTCCGAGTGTATAGAAGACTTGCTAATGGTGGATCCACTATACCCCTATTTGGGGGAACAAGAGGGACACTTGGAGGAAGAGCAAGAGAGTTCCACTCCATCAAGCTAGAAATAGTGAAGATCAAGAAAAAGAAGCAAAAATCATTTCCACCAACAATATGCTGGAAGAAGGTGCAAGAGAAAGGGGAAAGCATAAAACCATCGGCTTAGAGCACTTCCAAGGGAAGCCCAGGTATGGAGAATAACAATAGATCAATTTATGCCAACTTGGGAATGTTTTTATTTGGACAATGCTTTAAGAGAGGAGCTAATGAAAGCTTCAAGGTATTTGAACCCCCATGAGGTAAGGTGGATGTACGTCAAACAAGTGCTTCATGGGATGCAACCCAAGTCCTAGAAATTTTCTTTAGTTACAATTTCTTTTAATTAGTTAGATTGTATGTATTTGGAATAAATGAATGAGATGTTTCATGTCCGTTTTCATAGTACATTGTACCATCTTGCTGGTTGTTGATCCATTCATTGCCCTAGATTCATAATTGTCACTAGGTAGCGAGGAGGATTAGAATGGTGTCCTGGACTGGCTGCATTAGCCAAACCCAGGTCCATACGGGGTGTCATACAGCCTATCATACGGCCATATGGACCCTCCAGTGGGGTATACGGGCTGTCATATGGCCCGTATACAGAGCCGTATGACCCGTTCAATGCCATATATATGGGCCTGTATACAGCAAGGTTTGGGGCGTTATAAAGACGATTTCCCCATTTCTTTTTCAAACCCTAACCGACCCCACTCCCCTCCACGTCAATTCGAGTCCTCTCTTCGTCAACGCGGCCTACACTCTTGATTTGGGAGCTCATTCTCTCTAGGTATGATCTCTAATGCTTTGATTTGTCGATTTGATCCATCATCACCATGCTTAGAACCCTAAGGATTGAATGAATTTATTTTGAATGGATTTAAGATTATTAAATGCCTTTTTGTTTCAAATTTCTATGGGAATGTGTTGATCTAAGGCATATTTAGAGTTTAGGAAAAGAAATGAGGGTGAATGGCATGTAAATGGGGTGTACACGCCGTTGGGGGCCGGCACTGCCGCCCCCAGGCGCATACGGGCTGTATAGCAGCCCGTATGGCTCTCAGGTGTACCCATACGGGCTGATATACAGTCCGTATGGAACGCCGTATGGCTCCCAGGTGGGGTCATACGGGCCGTATACCTGTCCGTATGGATGCCCGTATAGGGCCCATCAAGGGCCATAGTGCACAAATTTTTGTTTGATTAATCTCTTCAATACTCCCATTCGCACTAACACCCCTTTCGATTATTTTATAGACATGCCGAGGAAAGTAACAGCGTCCAAGAGGCAAAGGATCGGGGAAGGCTCCTCCACTACACCGTAATTTGAAGAGGAGCTCTTCTTCCACCGCTACCAAAAGCTGGCCGCCAAGCCCTTTGGGCTAACGCAGTACATCGATTGGGGAGTGGCCACCGAGCTTGGGATCGCGGATCGAGTGCAAAGCATGTTCGCAGTTGGTTGATGGGACAAGGTGTTCTCCATCAACCACGAGACCTTCCGCGAGGCGACTCTTGAGATCCTGAGCACGTTTGAGGCCGACCGGAGTGCCATCCAGGAGCGATCCCTCACAGCGATTCATTTCAGCTCTTCGGGGAGAAGAAGACCATGAGCTACATCCGTTTCTCGATGCTCATGGGGTTTTACGATATGGACGCCATCCACACTCGCCTCCTCACTTCCTTCCCCGAGGACATCATCACACCCACACGCTACTGGCTCCAGCTCGGGGGACGCCATGGGAACCAAAGTGCTTCCTGTATGAGTGATTCGATCTACCGATTCATCCACGACCTAGTCAGCCGCTCCATCGCGGGGCGAGATGAAAGCACCGGGAAGGTCACCATCAGCGACCTTTTCATTCTTTACAGCATTTTCAAGCAGGTACCTATCTATTTAGGATACATACTCGTCGACTACATGGTGCACTAGGGGACCCACACCCGGTTGAAGACCATCATTGCGGGGCCCTACATTACCTGCCTCATCATTGGTATGGGCCTCGAGGAGAAGACGGAGGGCATGGAGAGACTGCAGCTTATGACCGGCTTTGAGATGAGCACTTTGTGCCAGATGGGGCTCGTCAAGCATTCCGAGAGCCGCTACACACTGGTCGGCAGAGCGCCAATAGTTCAGAGGATGACGAGGAGTCTAACTCAGAAGACTTCGACATCCCATCTCTCGCAGGCGAGCTCCCATCTTCAGCGAGCAGGAGCCGATTCGAGCGGCTGTAGGAGTAGATCTTGGACATTTGCGCCACCCAGGATACGATTCTCACAGAGCAGCGCCGCTTGGGCGACTAGTTCATGAAGCTGTCCGTCTTCATCCGCGGGCATCCAGCATTCGCTCCTCCTCCAGCACAGGGACCCCCAAGAGCAGCATCCGAGGCACCAGCAGATAACCCTGCAGCTTGAGGACTTAGACATTTCTTTTTTATTGTGTTGATGAGACTTTATTTTCTTATGCACTTTTTTTATTTCTTGTTTGTTGGACTTATGACTTTATTTTCTGTACCATGCATTGCTAGCAAGGGCATCACCCTGCTACACTATATCCTTGTTTATTTTCTATGGACTCCTTTGCATTCCCATTCTTTTCTATAAGTTATGATGATCTTTCACTTGATTTGCAGAGATGGAACTTTTATCAACATTCCCCGATAGTCGACAAGCACCAACTTCATGGAAACCGTTTGGCACACCAAATTAACCGGGGAAGTTTTAGTTCACCTTTCTCCATGCATATTTAATTTTGGAATTATTGCGTATATTGAGGACAATGTAAAATTTTAAGTGTGGAGATGGGTAGCTACCTATCCTTTATCTTTGTATATCCATAGCAAAACTCTAAGTGTGGAGATAGGTAGCTATTAGTGAAATTCATTGCAAATTTTTAAATTTTTCATGACTAGCATGCCTCGACAAAGGCCTTAAGGAAACATGTTGGCACATTCTATTTCTAGGGCACCATCTTGGCACATAATTTTGTTAAACTCTCCTATGAAACGCTATGGGCATTTAAAGAACATCTCTGTGACACTTATGGTCTTTAGAGACAATAGATAACCCATTGCCATTTTCTTTGTACTTTAATAGCTAACACATTTTTCAATGGCTCCAAGAGATCTTGTGACACTAACTCAATTCATTAACCCCTCATAATATGACCTAGTGGACAAGTAAGGAGAAAATAAAATAGTTGTACATAATAGTCGCGAAGAAATAAAGACAGTGTTCCGCTGCTTAGTTTGATGAAGTAGTTTGGGGTTCCGGCTCCCTATAAGAGTGTCCCTCAATTCGAAAAATCATTACTTAGCATGAACACAACCATGCAGAGTTGTAACCATCTTAGTAGCTAAGTGCCTCGGTGCCTAATCAGCATGAGCACTCTGCGAAGATGAGGAACTACACTCTACATTGGTCTTTAATACAAGAATGTCGGATCCATTAGGGATGCCCTACCAAAAAAAAGTTTGTGTCTTCCTATTTGTCCGCTACATATCTAATCTGAGGGGATCTCACTGATCATAGGGCCTAAAGAACCCTCTAGAGTCCATTGAGGATGTATTTGTCTTGCAAAGTTTTTTTTAGAACATGGCATGTGGAGTGAATAAGTTTTGTCTATAATTATAATGATATCTTACATGAGAGCTATTTAAGCCCTGTCGTGGAAATGGGAGAACAAAGCACATGGGTGGTGAACTTGAAAGAGTTGAGCCATGCATTTCATGGCCAAGAGGATGAATACTTTTATTTTCTTGTTGATTGATTTTCTTTGCTTGGGGACAAGCAAACCTTTAAGTGTGGAGATGTTTGATAAGTATTCATTTGAGTATAATTTTATATCATATTCCTATATGCTTGGCATGTAATTTTGAAGACTTTTTGCCCACCGTTACTTAAAATGTATTCATTCTAATAAACAGGGCAGAATACCAGGACCTCGGAAGAAAGAAAGCATTTTGAGAGAAACCGGGACCTCAGAGCACCCCGAAGGGCCCATACGGGCATTTATACGGCTGACATATGGCCGTATACTGGCACTTGAAGGGAATACGGGCCAGTATACGGCCCGTATGATAGGTTGTATGGATGTAGTTGGCTCGTATGCGGGCTGATATACGCCCATATATGGGCTCGTACGTCATAAATCTCAGCGAATCTGCAGTTTTAGAAGGGGGCAAATTGGTATCTCAACCCTAAAACCTTAGAGGTATAAAAGCCGACTAATGAGGGTTTAGGGAAGGAAGAAAGCGGCTTGGGGAAAGATTCTAATCTTGGGGAAAGCTTGGAGATTGTCATCTTGAAGCTATTGGAGCAAGAAGAAGGGGAATCAACGGTGCATTCATTAGTGTCATTCATTATGATTTCCTTGTTTGCTTTCATCTTTGTTTTGTATTGTTGCCCCCCTTTCATGGAGGGCTAATCTTGTAGATGCTTGGATGATTGATGAACCCTTGGACATGTTTTAATTAATGTTATCTCTCTATCTTTTATTGTTTGGTTGAATCTTATTGAGTCTATTGGATGTTTTAATGTAAGTTAATCCCTCTACGTTGTGAGAGCCCGGAGGGATTTTCATAGTCCAAATGGGGGAAGAAGCGAACGCCTCCCCATGTGTAGACCATCTCCAATAGAGGGGATTGTGAGTATACCGAGAACCCGGGTACTAAGTAGAGCGAGTCCTTTAGATGTATTATTCCCATAATCCCTCCAAGAATTAGGTTCCCTAGAACATAATCGGTAAGGGCACTAGGATTAGTAACTTATCTCGAGAGAGGGAGTGAAAGCACCCTTGGCCAAGGATCAACCAAATGTCGAGATAGAGAGTAGCATTAATCTTTTAGAAGTCCAAGGGGGATTCAATTATCCGAGCATCCCCCCTTTATGATTGTTCAACATTAAGAGCAACTCGATTCCTTTTGTTTGTGTTTTCAATTGATTAGTTTAGAATTAGTATAATCAACCACCTTTGGATAGACTAGATAGTAGACGAATGGTGGGTACTAGTATTTCCATCTCCCTGAGGATCGATAACCCGACTTTCAAGTCCACTCTACTACTTGACACAACTCGTACACTTGCGGTTGCATCGCATCAGCTACCATCAAATTCGTATCCAATTGGAGGATGTGGAGAAGACTGCGTTTCGAACGCACGAAGGGCATTACGAATTCCTCGTAATGTCGTTTGGCTTGGCAAACGCCCCCTTGGCGTTTCAGATGATGATGAACACTTCATTCAGGCAAGTCCTCCGGAAGTTTATCCTAATATTCTTTGATGATATCTTAGTCTACAACCTGACATGGGACCTCCATCTGACGCACTTGCGTGAAGTCTTCCAACAATTGCACTCCTATCGCCTTTTCGTCAAGATGGGAAAGTACACATTCGGCTCTGTGTCACTCGACTACCTGTGGCACATTATGTCTGGCGATGGTATTTCCGTGGGATCCAAGCCATTATGGATTGGCCACATCAGGAAACTCTAAGGGCAGTTCGAGGCTTTCTAGGCCTCACGGGCAACTACCGGCGGTTTGTTGCTCACTACGTCAAGAATGCGTTCATTTGGACACCGAAAGCCACGACAGTGTTCGAATATTTAAAGGCTTTGTTGACCAGCACCCATGCATTACGCCTTTCGGACTTCTCCCAGACCTTCGTGGTTCAAACAGACGCCTTCTCCCATGAGATTGGCGCAGTCTAATTACAGGCCAACTATCCTCTGGCATACTTTAACAAACGCCTTCCGTCGAGATTGCAATTGGCATCCACATACGCCCGCGAGATGTTCGCTATCATAGAGGTGATTCGCAAGTGGCAACATTACCTCTTGGGGCGGCAGTTTACTATTCAATCCGACCACCAAAGCATCCCGTCATTGCTCCACCAGACAATCTAAACACCAGATCAGAAGCGGTGGTTGAGTAAGTTACTCGGTTTCAATTTTAACATCGAGTACCGCCCGGGAATTCAAAACAGTCCAGCGAACGCCCTATCACGGCTGCCCTCTCCTTCATGCTTGGCCATCCTCACAAATTCAGCTCCCAAGGTGGTGCTCTGGGATGACATCCGTAAATCCTATGCATCACATTCGGAGACTGCGTAGTTATTGGCCAAGATGACGGAGATGCCTGGCGACTACCCAGAGTATGCTATCAAAGATGGAATTCTTCTCTATAAAGGTTGAGTCCTCATTCCCCCTAATTCTGCACTACAACCACTTCTCCTTGCCGAGCTCCATGGCTCCTCGGTTGTTGGCCACACAAGCGTTCTTCGCACCACCGCCCGTTTAGCCGACACCTTTTATTGGCCTCACCTTCGATGGGATGTTAAAGATTATGTCTCCCACTGTTCCATTTGCCAAGCTTCCAAGCCCTTCAACCGAGCTCCTCAGGGCCTCTTGCAACCACTCCTTATTCCTGGCCAGATTTGGCACTCAGTGTCGATGGATTTCATCACCAATCACCCCCATCGGCGGGCAAGATGACTATACTAGTGGTCATAGATAGACTCTCCAAGTATGCACACTTCTCTGCGTTTGGCCCCTCATTCATTTCCCTACAGGTTGCCGACGTCTTTGTTCGAGATATTATTAAGCTCCACGATGTCTCGGCCACCATCATCTCGGAAAGGGACCCAAAATCATGAGCTCATTTTCATGCGAATGGTTCAAGTTGTAGAGCACTCAGTTGGCGATGAGCAGTGCTTATCATCCACAATCAGACAAGCAGACTGAGATGTTGAACCGCTACTTGGAGGACTATTTGCGGTGCCTCACAATCGACGAGCCCCATCACTGGCTACTCTTCCTTCCCTGGGCGGAGTGGCACTACAATACGGCGTGGTATTCCGCCATTAAAATATCGCCCTTCGAGGCGGTGTTTTGTCCACCGTCACTACTAGATTACATCTCGGGAACGTCCACCGTCGCCATCGTTGACGAACTCCTCAAGGACCATTCTGCCATCCTCACATCGGTCCGGGAGAATCTCCAGCGCGCACAGCCGCGTATGCTCAACCAGATCAAAACTAAGCGAACAGATGTCGAGTTCTCAGTGGGCGTTTGGGTTTTCTTAAACTTTAACCCTACCACCAGACTTCCCTCTCGTGACGCCCCTCCCACAAGCTCTCCCGACGATTGAAAAGGTTGTGTTGGTTGTTGATCCCAACGAAAGTTATAATGAACAATTGGTTGTGGGAAATCAGAGATTAAGCGTTGCTCCTCGGATCTCAATCCCCCTAGGTTTCCTTTATTAGCAACCAAATTCTCATTATTAGTTCTCTATTAGTTGGTTCTTGGGAGTTCGACAATTGTGCCATCTAGACACTACATCCGATCTCCCGGCATGTAAATCGAACTCATTACCTATGTCTAGTTATAACCTAACTAAGAGAGACATGAATCTATGCATATATGATAAGCGTTCAATTGAGCATATTTACATACCATATATATACTTATTTTCATGTCAAATGCAACGATTTGTAGCCTGCCGGTACTTAAAATGCTTCATATTTTGTAAGCGAGTAAATAGGCCACGGCGAAAGGAAGCATTCACCCACAAGATGAAGAACAAGCGAAGCAATTTTGAAGTAAAGCGAGGGGGTGAGCGGCCTGCGTGAGCGGCCGTTCACACACTGGGTGCAAGCGTGGGCATAAATAGAGGGTGAAGCGGCCTTGTGAATGGCCGTTCAACCTCCCGTTGAAGCGGTGGGAGATGAAACGGTGATGGCGGCCGGTTCACTGCGGTTGAGGAACGAGCCGGGAGGTGAGCGGGATGATGAGCGGCCATTGACACGCGGTTGAGGCGGTAGGGAGTGAAACGGTGATGAGCGGCCAGTTCACCGAGGCCGTTCATCGTAACTTTTTGCAGTTTCATGGGCCCAATCAAGGGTAATGTTGTAATTTTTTTGTGAAGCCCTAATTCACGGGTATAAATAGTTAAGTATGAGAGTTGAGAGATAGTTTTGGCTGGGGAGAGAAGCTAGAGGAGAGATTAGGGCTTGGGGGGTCATCTCCCCCAAATCTTGATAGTAGAGAACCCTTGGAGTTGCAAGCATTGGAGGTAATGGTGTTCTCCATTAATCTTTCATTGTTTTGTAAGCTTTCCTATTTTGGTTTGAGTTCCTCATTTATGGGGAACTAATCTATTAATTACTTGGGTATGTTGAACTTTTGGATTGAGCATTAATAGCATTGAATGTTTATGATGATTTGTTGGTACCTTCTTGAATGTCTAATGAATGTTATGTATTGATTGTAATTTCATCACTAGAAATTACTTGTGTGCAATACAAGGGTAGAGCTAGCGCCTCCTTGTATTAGGAACTTGCTTCATTAGAGAGTTTCATGAGTATACCGAGGAATCGGGTACTAGATGGGCGAACGACTCTTTCATACGAATTCACCCCCATGATTCTTCCAATATATATAAAATTCCTTGAGCCTCATATCAAGTCCTAGGAGACTAGTCATCCAACCACCTTGGAAGAGGGGTTGGGTGTAATTTTGGAATGACCCCTTGAGCTTCATATCAAGTCCTAGGAGGCTAGTTGTCCAATCACCTTGGAAGAGGGATTGGATATAATTTTGGGACTATTGGCACAAGAAATACCAACTTTGATTCATAAACATCCTTGCTTATCTTTAGAATTGAAATCCAAAAGGGATACATACCCAAGTATCCTCTCTTGCCATTGATTTACCCCAATCAATCCTCAAGTTTCAGTTCTTACTTTTAATCCCTTCTTAGTCCTTTACTTTTGAAAACCAAAACCCCCAAAATTACTATTTAGACTAGGTTAGTAAACTTGGTTTACACTTAGCAATCTCTATTCCCTGTGGTTCGACATCCGACTTCCATAGTCCACTTTATTACTTGATCACGACCCGTATACTTGCGGAACACATCCCATCAATATACAAGGCATACAATCAAAACCCTAAGCACGAACATACTTTGCTAAACTAAGCAAGGTATGTGATCATGGCTCATGCATGAGACAATCATATCAATCGAAACATAGAATCAAAAGAATCATCCATGAGAGAAACTAATAATTAATGAATTCAATTACTAAAAGAAATTCTAGGGTTCATGTGTCCGAGGCACCACCAAGGGGGTTTAGCCTCTCATGCTAATGAATTTATCAATAAAGAAAATAGGAGAAGACATAATTAAGAAATAGGAATTCCCTTGCTTGATGTCTTCTCCACCTTCGATCTCTTCTACTCCGACCAACGTTCGGATCTCAAGCTCTCGTCCAAAGATCTTGATCTAGGCCCCAGCTCAAAGATAATCTAATATATAGGTTGGAAATCTCCAGCAAAATCGTCCTCCTACTTTTAGATAACTTCTGATTTGAGTTGGAGTGGATCCAGATAATCCTGAGATAATTCGGGATAATTTAGACTGAAATTCCAGGTTTGCGCGGTCTTCACAAGTGAATGATTGGGTGACTAAATCAACTCGGATCGACCTGGAATTTTTACGGGATGTTGCTAACCCCTTCTTCTCCAATCCGAACGGTGAAGATCGTATTTGGAGTTCTGAATCCTTTTAAATAATTTTTGAAATATTGCAGCTCATCTACAGGCTATGGCTATGTTGTGCACGGGCGTGCCAAGCATCTGCACGCCCTTGCTAAATGATTTTGTCAAGTTTTGAGTACAGAGAGTTGCACGGGCATGTGCACGGGCTGCCACATTGTACTATTGTTGTGCACATCTCTGTAAAGGCACTTTTTGGCTTGTTTTTCCCTGGTTTGCCCTGTTTCTCGTTCCTTTTGCTCCGGGCACCTCTTTTACCTGCTTAAACATAAACTAAACCCAAAGAAGTACCAAAATAGAGGAATTGATACAAAATATCTAGATAATTGCATGAAAATATGGTGGAAATACATGTACAATTGTGCACTTATCACACCTCCACACTTGAACTTTTGCTTGTCCTCAAGCAAAGGAAAACATATAAAGAAAATTGATAAGTGCAAAATCTCCGATCTCAAAATAGTTGGGAGTCCCTCCGGTACCCGGGGAAACATAGCGTTAAGTGCTTGAAGGTTTTTATGAAAAAGTAGGTCTTACCTTATGTCTTACCTTACACTCGGACTCCTCGCGTCTGTGTGTATAACCCTTTCTATGATGCAACCTACTAAGTCAAGTCCGGTATAGTTAATCCGAACCTTATTGACTAAACTGCTTTTCTTTACTCTCTTTGCTGGGGGTAGTAGCTTTATACATCCAATGAGGTAGCCTTTTCCCTCGGTATGTCATCAAGTGAACATTTGTAATGCCCAAGATCTGACTACTCAAGACCGGCTTTCACATTTCAAAGGTGATAGCTCTTTCTACCATCTTTTCTATACAGGTAGGGCATCCCTAATGGATCCGACTTTTCGACCGGTAGGGCATCCTTGATGGATCCGACTTTTCGGTTATTCCAATAATTCACCTTTATTAAAATCAATCTTTTCCTTTTTTCCTCTTTTTCTTTTTCTTCACAATAATCAGATAATGTCAACACTTCTATGATGGTTAAACTAACTGGAATCCAAACCTATGCAGGCAGGTGATAACAAAGTCAAGGTTTTGTGCTCAATCTTTTTGTGAGGTGTCAAGTAAAGGCAAGATTAAATATATCTGTGAAATTTTTTGACACCTAACGCTAGTGCTAACCTAGACAATCAAATAGGACTCCCATTAATTTGCTCATAGATCATCATGAATCAGTACTCATCATAATCGATATAGATTCTCAACAGTTAATCCCTCCCCCATACTTAAATTGTACATTGTCCCCAATGCACGTGCTATATGCAATAAAACGAATATGACATGAGAAAGCAAAGTGTGGGAAAGGTTAACTTAGCTCATTGTGAGTCGTGATGTGCCTCGTTCTTGCATTGTGGTCCCTGTTCAAGTGTGACACTTACCCTTTTCCTGAGATCATTGAAGGCACAAAAAGGTGAAACTCCATAGCATATATAAAAACCAAACCCTTTTATGAATAGACTGACTCAAAAAAGAAAATACACAAGTGGTAAATAAAGATAAAAATGAAGATGATACTCAAGGTCTGAAGTCATCGTCCTCCTTGGAGCTGTCGGTATCCCTCGAGGAGTCTCCTCCGGTTGGCTCGTCTCCTTGTGCCACCCCGATAGCTGGGTGGCATGCACCAGCCAAAGGAGAGGGCATTACAGTCCGCTTGGGTCAATGATGGAGCCGGAGTTGGTGCTGCTGGAGGGGAAAATGTCGACCCCGCTTTTGTTGCTGCCTTTTGCTACTCGGGCTGCTCTGTGGGTGCCGGGGGCTTGGTAGGGGTCGTGGCTGTGTATCTGATGGTCTGAGTAGTCCGTAAAGCTCGCAGCATTCCCATCGCCCTTAATGTGTCTAAGGTGACGGGGGCAGAGCTCCTTACGATCGTCATCGGCCCAGATATATTTGGCTGAAGGATCCCCATGCCCTAGGTCAGTCTGGTGATATACGGCCCTAAGAAGAAGGCTCCAATCCTGGTATGGGTCACCTGATGTAGAAGTGGCTCGCCCATTACCCATCCCAGGTGGAGTGGAAAGCTGTCCAGCATGCTTTGGAGGTAAAGGAAGTTTCTGGTGCTGACGACTAGTTCTGTGCTCCATCCCCGCCCATTGACCGAATGGCTAAGAATAAGATGGATGTACCTGAGGGCTAGGAGAGTGGAGAGTGGACGTCTTCGACAAGTGCAGGTCATAGTGCGAGTCCGTATTGAGTCGCCTCCAGATGGACTCGGGTGTCTCGCCCGTCGTCCTGTCTATCCTCAGAGCCTGGTACTATGGAGTCGTCTTGAACTCTTGGTTGTAAAGCCCCAGGTGAACGGAGAAGTCGGTATAGCTCATTTGGAACATCGTGCCACCCAAGCTAAACTCGATTTGGTCTGGTCGGTGTTAGGTTATGAGTCCCCTGGCAATCTGGAACGTTGAGAACACCTCCAATGTCAGCTCCCGGTATGTCATCTCCTAGATGTCAAGGAGACGCCGCCATCCGCCCGCATCTAAGTACCGCTGTACGTCGGCGGCGAAGCCTACTGTCTCCAGTACGCCCCGATCAATGCGCCGAGCCTCACCGAAGCTCAACCGCCAGAGACGAAGGTGCCTACCGGCGAACATCGGCATGGTGAACGTCAGCTCCTATCGGGTGGTGGTGGATGAGGGTGCTTGGGGCTCCCCTCTCCATGTGCTTCTTCCTCCTCGATTGTTCCTTGGAGGATTTCTTCGGTGGTACGGTGCATATGGATGGTGGCTTGCCAGAGAGGATGGGGTACGTGGCTGGTCGGTGGCTTTTTCGGTTCGCTTACGGCCGTGTGCCCGAGACCATGCCAAGTTCTTCCTTCGTCGCCCTGTTTGGCAAGGCCTTGCTGATGAGATGCATGACCATGCACAGTAGTGTCCTCTTTGAGAGCAAAGATCCAAAGAGATGCACGCCCTTTGGCACGGCCTTACCGGATTGAATTAAGATAGTGTTGATCTCTGTCTTCCTGTATTGGTCCTTCTTTCACTTAATTTCACATGAACCTGTGTGTTAGTGACTTCAGACATAGAGAATTAATCGTTAAGCACTTAGGAACCAAAAATTTTTCGAGAACATCATCAAAAAGTATAATTTACCACCATTGTATTCCTAACTAAAATCCTAATCTATGTTAAAAAGATGAACTAGAAAACTAACCAAACTTAGGTTGTCTCCCAAGAAGCGTTTGTTTTACGTCATTAGCTTGACATACCTTTGTGTTATTCTGGCTCTTTGATGATTAGAGCCGCTGCATCCTTCTCAAGACTTTCCTCTTTGTATGTTCTTCGTCGCTTCTTCATAGTCTTCATAGGCTCGGCATATACTCAGCATCTTTCAAGGCTACCTTTTCAATAAACATGGAAAATCGTATCCTTTGAATTCGCATTACCCCCAAACAATTATTTTAGAACGTCTAAGTGATAACTATGTTCGGCTCTTTGTGTTACAACTGATTTACTATGCTATATGTCGATTTCTTAAATAATAAAGTTTTGATCCAAAGGTTCATATGTCACAGTGGCATCTACGCTGGATTTGATCAGACACTCTTCTTCCTTATTAGGGTTCATAGAGCAAAGTCCCATACTTTTTTTCCTCTTCTTGGAACATGGCCTTGACTTGTTCATTCAGCTCTTGTGGCAGTACCCATTGATAGAAAGGAGGAGGAGGAAGAGTGTCTTTATTGTCCTTAATATCTGGCGTCGCATGCTTAAGGATGTCCATATCTTGCTCGAGGAAAGTGTAGTCAAGGTGTTTCGGTAGCTTCTTCAGTTCAAACATTGAGGATTCCTCAATGGATGATCTCAATTGTATCCAAGTCTCCTTGTTGAGATCTTCACCTCAGTTGGCTTCTCCGAAGGCTTCCTCGATTTCCCCCTCATAATGCTCCCTTTCTTCTACATCTAGAGTTTGTTCCAAGTTTGTCTCGATGTCTTGTTGAGCCTTCTTATTCTCCTCATCCCATCTGTTTACATCATCCGTGCCTATGATTTGCTTGACAGGAGGTGCCTCGCAAACACTCAAGAATAGATATGTGCTTTCTTCAAACTTGCACATTGCTTCCTCCAAATCCAATTCCATGACCTCCCAAGATTTTGATTCTCCCACCAATGTTGTTTTCAATACGATGAATGTGATACCCAAGGAGATCTTCCAATGAGGGTTGCCCATTAGGTGACACATCAAATTCCTTGTAATTTAATTCTTTGACTTCCGTGGGCTCTGGTTCTTACAAGTTTGCGGCTATGCGGTGAGTGTAATACGTCAAAAGATCCATCTGTGAGGGTTGCCCATAGCAAGTTATGTTGTAATCTTCATCATCTGAAAGAAAAGGCATTATCAATTAAATAGAGATATTCAATTAGGCACAAAAGATAGTGAAAATATAAAATCAAGAATTTTCAAATTTTGGATTTTTGTATTATTTTTATTATTATTATTATTATTTTTGTAAAAGTAAACTATACTATCTAACTACAATAACAAATCTTAATGTTTCTAGTGTTGCCAGTCCCAGGCAACGGTGCCAAAAACTTGATGCACGCGTAGAGTACGTGATAACTACCCACAAGTGTATGGGGTCGCTCAAGTAATAAAGTACCCAAAAGGTAGGGTTATCGAATCCATAGAGACTGGAATCTAGTACTAACTATTCTTCGTTATCTAGTGTGAAACTATGAAAAGGTTGTGTTTGGTTGTTGATCCCAACGAAAGCTATGGTAAACAGTTGGTTGTTAGAAATCACAGATTAAGCGTGGCTCCTCGGATCTCAATTCCTCCAGGTTTCTTTTATTAGCAATCAAATTCTCATTATTAGTTCTCTATTAGTTGGTTCTTGGGATTTTGACAATTACGTCATCTAGACACTACATCCGATCTCTCGGCATGCAGATCAAACTCATTACCTATGTTTAGTTATAACCTAACTAAGACAGGTGTGAATCTATGCATATATGATCAAGCATGCAATAAAAACCCTAAGCACGAACATGTTTTGCTAAACCTAGCAAGGTATGTGATCATGGCTCATGCACGACACAATTATATCAATCGAAACATAGAATCACAAGAATCATCCATGAGAGAAACTAATAAATAATGAATTCAATTACTAAAAGAAATTCTAGGGTTCATGTGTCTGAGGCACCACCGAAGGGGTTTAGCCTCTCATGCTAATGAATATATCAATAAAGAAAATATGAGAAGGCATAATTAAGAAACAAGGCTTCTTTTGCTTAATGTCTTCTCCGCCTTCGATCTCTTCTACTCTGACCAACGTCCGGATCTCGAGCTCTCATACAAAGATCTTGATCTGGCCCCCGCCCAAAGATAATCTAATCTCCTCTTCCCTTGGGTTTATATAGGTTGGAAATCTCCAGCAAAATCGTCCTCCTACTTCTGGATAACTTCTGATTTAAGCTGGAGTGGATCCAGATAATTTGAGATAATTCGGGATAATTCAGACTTAAATTCCAGGTCTGCGCGGTCTTCATCAATTGAACGATCGGGTGACTAAACTCGGATCGATCTGAAAGTTTTACTGAATGTTCCTAACCCCTTCTTCACTAATCTGAACGGTGAAGATTGTATTTGGAGTTCTGGATCTTTTTAAATAATTTCCAGAGCGTTGTAGCTCATTTGCAGGCTATGGCTGTGTTGTGCACGGGCGTGCCAAGCATCTGCACGCCTGTGCCAAATGATTTTGTCGAGTTTTGAGTATAGAGAGTTGTACGGGCATGTGCACGGGCGTGCCACATTGTACTATGGCCGTGCATATCTCTGTAAAGGCACCTTTTGGTTTGTTTTGCCCCGGTTCATCCTGTTTCTCGTTCTTTTTGCTCCGGGCACCTATTTTACCTGCTTAAACATAAAACAAACCTAGAGAATTACCAAAATAGAGGAATTGACCCAAAATATTTAGAAAAGTACATGCAAATATTTTTATTGGTAAATATTGGTGCTTTGTATGACTACAAATGCAAATGCCAAGGTATCTTAGAATTTATTGAAATTGTGTAACAGATTTCCTTTCTAACCAGTGGAATAAGAAAATCAGTACAATAACAAGAGCTTCTCACTCAAATATCATCAAGCTCAAATCATTACAGGAGTCAATAACATCACAAAGCTCGCTACCTACAACGAGATTTCTAACAACCAGTGAATGAAAGACAGAACAAGTAATGAAGATAACTAGGGTTTCCCCGAGAGAAAACACCCATACAACCAGTCCGGTGATCCTCAGCGGAGCACCACCACACCGATTACCCTCCCCCAGCTGGAGTAAGGCCCAAGACTACTCACTTCTTCGATGCCCTCCTACCGCGCCCCCTGCTGCTCTTTATCGTACACTTGCTCATCAGTACGTAGCCATTGAGACACGCGTTTGCTTTTCTGTTTCGCATGCCTCTTCGACACGTGGCGTGGTCCCCCTTCGAACGGTTATGGCTAACGTTGCATGGATTTACCGTCCTCGTGTCATCTCCCGTTCCGTCACCTTCAGCTACCATGATCTTTGACTGGTCAACTTCACCCTCTTGCTTGGCTTGCGCATCGCTTTTCAGTGTTAGGTCCACTGGGTATGTTACAAATTGTTTGTTAGAATTATTGTAGGTTTTTTTTAACCGGTAAGTAGCCTTGACTTTTTGCTACTTACTTTTGGGTCCTTGGTGGGAAGGGGGTGTTTATTGTTACTGTTTTGGGGTATGTTTTGGTCCCTGACAACAGTTCTGAAACAGTGCTAGGGATGTTTTGATAATTTTCTATTTTTCAAAGAATTTTGTTTAGTTTTGGAGGTGCTTACAGATTATTATTAGAATTTGTAGGGCACATATGCAAAATAACAGGTTGCCCAAACAGGTAAATAACACGAAGTACGAGAATTACGCCCCTTTGAAATCCACATCGGTTTTGGCGCCCATCTCTTTCAAAACTATCGCACTAATAAACCTCATCCACCAGCGCAAAACCTTTCCATTTCTCTTGCTTTCTTCCCAAATTCCTTTCTTTCTTTGTTTTCTAGGGTTGTACTTTTTCTCTGCCCCTTGACTAGGACCGGATAATGGCTCCCCTGAGCGCGGAGTTCACGTCCTGCGGATCTTTGCTCAAGGAATTGCAGGTACCGATTCCTTTCTGATTTTCTATGGGATCTCTCTCTTGCCTCTCTTTCTTGAATTGCTTTCCAGAAGAATAGAGGCTGAAGACCGGTTCTTCGATGTTCTATGGTTTAAAATTCTCGGAATTTAAGCATTCTTTGGGTTCCTTGTGTTCAGGTTTTGTGGTTCTTTGTAAGTTTCATCTGGGAATGAATTTAGTTGCAAGAAAAATGGTTAATAATTCTTTGAATTACTTTTGATATTACAGCGCGCATGATCCCAGAATAGGAAGTCTTTTTATTTTTTTTAATTTTTCTTTTTCTTTTTCTTAAATTTTTATTTTTGGAATGTATATCTTACTTTGAATGGGAGTAATTGCATGCTTGTAACGCCATTACTCTTATGATTAAGCGTAGCTGGTTATTTCTATTTCAAGGAACAATGCAGTATATACCTTTTCCAGTTCTTCATTTGAAGATTTAATTAATTAATTAATTAATTTTTAATTTAATTTTAATTTTTTCATGTCTTTCTTTGAAGATGACTCCTTTAAGTTGTCAGTGGACTGGAAAATGGATTAAGATCACTAGTTTTAATTCTTTTGATTGTACATAGACAGAGATGGTGAACTACCTGCCATCACTGTTATCTTGAATGATATGAATTCACAATGCAAATTATGGTTTATTTTTTATAAAAGATAACAGACATTTAAGCAATAGGTTTAGAAAATTAGCAACCTCTAAGTAATGGAGCAAGATCCAAATTTTATTTTCCAAGATAGTTAAAGCTTTATCGATTCTCATAATGGTATGCAATTGGTTTCAAACTGCCGTATATAATGCTTGTGGGAGTAATTTGCAAAATGTGGATATTGCAAATGTAAAGAATACTTTTCTAATATTGTCATGCCATTTTTATCTGAAGATGATTGTGTTTGTGTGAGATTCAGGGTCTATGGGACGATATTGGGGAGAATGATCATGAAAAAGATACAATGATTCTGCAGCTTGAACAAGAATGTTTGGATGTATACAGAAGGAAAGTTGAGCAGGCCAAAAAGCATAAATCTGACCTTCAGCTGTCCGTGGCTGAGGGTGAATCAGAAGTTTCTAATCTCTTATCTGTACTTGGAGAACAAGAGTGCCTTAAGCTGGTTGGTTTTCTTTACTCCTTTGTTTTTTTTTATCTAGTTTCAGCTTACCAAATTCTGCATCTTCCCAATTTGAGAAATTTCTTCATTTGTTTTTTAGTTAGGAAAACCAAATGGCTCTTTAAAAGAGCAGCTGGCTGCCCTAAATCCTTTGTTGGAGGATTTGAGGAGGAAAAAAGAAGAAAGGATTAAGGAGTTCTTGGATGTTGAATCAAAGATTGCTAAGTTGTGTGTAGAAATAGCAGGAAACGCTCGTGAGGGTACTCCTGTTTGGCCTCAGGTAGATGAGCGGGACTTAACTCTAAATAGGCTTGGAGAGTTGAAATCACAACTTCAGGAGCTTCTGAAAGATAAGGTATAGTACCACTTCTGCTTTCTAATCAACTGGTTTAGATTTTCTATTTATTTATTTTTATTTTCATTGCAGAGTCTTCGGTTGCAGAAGGTTAATGCCCACATGAAAGTAATACATGAGTTATCAACTATTATGTCAATTGATTTCTCTAAACTGATGTTTGAAGTCCATCAAAGTTTTGGAGATTTAAGCAACAGCCACCCAAAGAGTATTAGCAATGACACCCTTGCCAAATTGGCTGGACTCATTCAATCATTAAAGCAAGAGAAAAAACAAAGGCTAGAAAAGGTCTGCATTTTTTGGAATTTATGATTCATTTTGTTCAGTGAAATAACCATCACCTGCTTCACATTTATTTTTATCTAGTTGGAATCAGACTAATATTTTTGGTGAAACAAGAACGGAAACGTGCTGGGTACCATGACAAAGCATTTGAATATCATTAAGAAAATATAAATAACAGAATCATCATTTTAATCAACTATAGAAGTAAACTTTGGTACTATAGCAACTTTTAAGTGACAACATCATCTATATATCCAAAACTTGGACTGAATGGAAATATATTCACTATTCAGAGACATTATATCAGTTTATGTTAGGAGATGATATCTGGAAGAAGGTAATTTTGTTAAGGAGCTGGCAGCAAACAACTTTGTACTTCACATCTTATGTCTGATGACAGGATCTGTTTCTTACACATGTTGATCCTGATTAGTAATTTATATCTTGAACAAGAAAAAAAAAAAAAAATACCAGTCCATGGCATGAATAATGTAAAAGAATCAATATGATATTAATATGACATTAGTCCTATATGCTAATCTGTAAATTTGAATGATAATGGTCAGCTCCATGTTGACGAAGTTCTATAAGTTTTTTTATTTAGTATCCCTACATGTCTTTACCTCCACATCCATAATGCACTCACAGATCTGCCAAAAATACGTGTAAAATTGAGTCTTTTGCCTTCATGTATGCTTTTGGCCTTACTTTTACTTTCATACATTTCATTAATTATCCTCACAAATTTGTTTTAGGAAGTAGCAATTAAAGATTAGACTGAAAAATAGTTTTGCAAACCAATCTTTTTAATTAAATTCTCCCATTACTGTTTCCTTTATTTCTAGGTTCTACAAGGTTTTGATATGTGTTATACTTTGTATGCTCACAATATTTGTCAATAAATCAATTGTTTTGGAATCAAATTAATGACTTAATTCTTTTATTATCCATCACTAGATTTATTTAACACCTCTGTTATTATTTATCTTAATTCATTAACACCTGATGGCATGCTTTTGCAATAGAATCCAACCCTAGGAATTTAGAGTTTTTCTTGCTTCTTGATTTCTCATATGTTAAGAAACAGCGACGCACATTCCGGAGTTCAGCACAGATGAAGTTTCTAGCAGATGGGAAATATGTTTCATGAATATGGGATTACTGTGAATGAAGGATTCCATGGAGCCCCCATTTAGAATTGGCCTTAGTACATGCTACCCATGTCACAGATTCTTTTCTGCATTCCCTCTGCTGATCCAAACCTTAACATGCTCTATTTTCCTTAGTTTCCATTTTTCTGGCTCTCAAGGAATGTAGACATGTGATGATCTAGAACTCATATGACAGTCACTGACTTCGTAAAGTTATTTGAATTTTTTTTTATTTCTTTCATTTTACATTTTTCATTTTTTTTTTCTTTTTGCCTGCCATTTTTTTCAATGTTTATAAACAACCGTATTTTTGCCGGAAACCATTTGAAGATATATTTTCATTTGACAATTGTCTTTCTTCTTTGTAGCTTCAAGGATTAGGGAGTGCGCTTATAAACAACCGTATTTTTGCTGGAAACTATTTGAAGATATATTTTCATTTGACAATTGTCTTTCTTCTTTGTAGCTTCAAGGATTAGGGAGTGCGCTTATCGAGTTGTGGAACCTCTTGGACACACCAACAGATGAACAAAAAAGATTCAATCATATAACCTTTTTGATTTCAGAATCTGTTGACACAATATCAGCTCAAGCATGCCTTGCCTCTGATGTTATTGAGCAGGTAATTTCTTTTTCCTCTGTTAAGTACCTAATTCTAGTAGGGGAAAATGAGTATATATCACTAGAGCATTAGTGTAATTATAGCATATATAACACTACTACTTGTTCCCTTTCCCTTTTTTTTACTTCTATTGCTAGGCCAAGCTAGAAGTTGAGAGATTGAATATGCTTAAAGGTAGCAAAATGAAAGAGCTTCTATTGAAGAAGCAAAATGAACTTGAACAAATATATAGTAGTGTTCATATGGAGGCTGATGGTGATTCAGAACTTCAAGTGCTAGTCAACCTTATTGATTCTGGTTTGTTTCCTTTCACTTGTTCCTCAAGTTTGGTTTTCTTTTGCAATTTCCAAGATCTTTCATGGATAAGATGCTTCTGTTGTTTATTTTATCATATTCAAATCCAAAGTAGAACAGCTGTCAGCATTTGTAATGACTCTTCTTTTTGTTGATAATTCTTAACTTAATTCCTATAATTTCAAACTTGATCACAGGGAAAGCAGATCTATCAGAGCTGCTCTCAAACATGGATAATAAGATCACTAACGCTAAAGAACAAGCTCTGAGCAGAAGAGATATTTTGGACAAAGTGGATAAGTGGGAACATGCATCCACAGAGGAGAGTTGGCTTGATGACTATGAAAGGGTAAGATTTAGTTTGATATATGTCCAGGTTTCCAAAAGTCATGCTTTAAATCTCGAAAATTTTCTCCACTTGGTTTCTGGTTCCATTACTCTATTACAACCTTTATTCAATTTAGAGCATTGAGGGATCTGTAGTTTTAAAACTCTTACAGCTAGAACAACTATATATATGGATCTAAGGTATATCCATGAATGTGGAGTGTTTTTGTGTAATGTATATTGCTATGTATGTAGTGCTTGTTATTAAATTGCTGTCTTAGTTTCTCTAAACATCTTAATAAAATTGCAGGTTAGTTGCATTTTCTGAATAATAGAATTGCCACATACTTTTTCTTTCTTTTTTTTCATCATGTTATTCATACCCATATATTATTCTGCTACTAGAAAAATGACAGCAATTTTCACTCTAATCTAATTGATGCATTCATATCTTGAGTACAATTATCCATTATTTTGTCTAATTTAAACCATGCTCCTATCCCACTTTATAGTATCTGATCTGTTTAATGCCATTGTTTTATTGAATTTTGTGCTGATACTGTTACCAACACTATACTTGATAACTGACATCATCTTGGGATAGTGTGGAGCTTAACATTACTAACAGTACATTATTCCTTGAAAGACATTAACATAGACTACAGAGTTAAAGATCCACATCAAATGCTACTGTCTTGTATAGTTTAGGATTAAAAGTTGTCTAAGAATTAAAGTTTTTTTTTTCCTTAAATTGGTAATTTGTGTTTTCAGCCTGCTGTCTTGTGCTAAGTCTAGTGGGTTTGTTTTCTTTAATTTTAAGTTTGAGCTGATCATTAGGTTTATAAGTTTAGATAACTCCCATTGGTTATCTTGCTCCCTCAGCTTTTTTGTGTACAAATGTTACATGTCTCCAATTTTTATAAATGGGAAGTGGATCTTTTCTAAGGTAATAGATGATGAAAGAATGTGTGCGTGTATTAGCTCAATGCTATTTTTAAGTATGTGATTGTCTTCTTCCAAGTGAAATTTCTTAGAACTTTTAGGTGTGATTGCTCATGTTATCTTACATTATTTTGTGTGATTTATCAAGTTAGGAAAAAATATCTTGTGAAGCAAGTTAGTTAATGTACAATTTATTAATTTATAAGTGGTTGCATGTGACTATACGATGGTTACTATCAATATCCCGAGTAATTGCCATTGTTGGTTGTCATAAGATAACTTTATGTCACTTTCAACATATGCTTATGATGCAAGCCATGATTGTGGCAAATCAATGTCAACATATTGGACATGCCATTGGCTAGTTTGATGGGATAATGCCCAAGACATCGTCAAGTTGTCAGAGTAAACATGATTGAGTGTGAGGATAGGATGGTAGATGGGTACAATTAAGTTGGTATATATGGGCTGTTACACATATTTTCTGACATAGGAACTAGAATTGACATGAGCATAGCCTTCCATTTGTATTGTATGATTATTAGAAAAAGCTAATTTGTTACTTTTAAAAATGATTGCCTTGATTAAGCCTTGAGTACAATGTGGACATGATCCAAGATTGACAATAACAAAGGTGTGTCAAATCTGCAGGGCTTTGGGAATGAGATAGCCGTTCACATTGTACGTATGCATAAAGTTTAAGGGCAACTTTCCTAATCTCTTTAGGGCATTTACATCTGTTGTTTAGCTTGTAGTTGTAACTTCATATTATATAATAGAACTTTAAAAGTATACAGTACTTTTTATGTTACTCATGGAAGAATAGCTGAACCAAGTTAAAATTTGTTGCACTAGTTTTTCATTTTTATGTAGAAAAAATGAGTTTGGTAACTATTAGTGTCCCGTGTACTAATTCAACTCCTGGTTTGATATATACGAGTGTCTTAGTCACAGTCATGATGCTGAATATATTATTGTGTCTGTTGATTTAGGCATATTATGCAAGTCTACATGTATATCTGAACATATTTATTTAAGTTGCAACCAGAGACTTGTTCCCATAGGCCATCACTATTCTTGTAACCCTTTTTATACCTGGAGAGTTTAATTTAAACTGTCTTCACTCATGGAAATAGGACATAGACCAAACCATGTACATTTGTGTTTACCTTGTTTATTTCCACATCTTCTCTCATTTCCATATCTTTTCCTATGAAACTCTAGATCTACATCTCTATTTTACAGCAATAACTGGTACATTGGATATCCTTACAGGATCAAAATCGCTATAATGCTGGTAGAGGAGCACATAAGAATCTGAAACGTGCAGAGAAAGCACGGGTACTTGTGAACAAGATCCCATGTGAGCTTGTAACCTTTTAAAAGTTCTACTCTTTAAGTTTACTGTTCAAAATTTTGACTTGCTAATCTTTTGTAACTTTCTTTGGAATCAATTATATTTTTCAATTTACTTATTCAAAATTTGGGTACATTATGGAGTATATATAAGGAAGACCACTAATGTTTCCTTGTAATTAGCCAGTCATTCAGTCATAATGCGGCCCTTATGTATGGACATGAGTTCAATATATCCTTGTTTGAACAGTATTCAATTACCAATGCTTAAAGCATGCCTAACTAAGGCTAAGCTCAATTAAAAAATTTAGCATTAAGAACTTATTATTTACTTTGATATATGACTTGCATGGTATGTTTATATGTAATACCATTTTAATTTGCTTCAACTTACAAATTAGTGGCATTTTCTTCAGGTTATTTGGTGATTATCTTTAGTTATTGTGTTTTTCCATGTACTATTATGACTGATCAGATATAGCTATTGATTATTGATGGACCAACCAACCAATTTGGTGTTGAAGGTGAAATGCAAGCATGGAGATGATTAATTATGTAATTAGACTTGAAGATCTGATTCCACTTCTCACATCAAGAGGTTTTTGTTATTTCAAAATAAGACATTTATCTAAATGCTCTCACACTAGTGGTGTAATGTCAATTCTATTGTAAACAGGTTCCATAATATTAAAGAACCTCTTCAGGCATTTGGATGTGTGTCTAACATAAGATCATGCTCTACTAACATTTTTTTGAATGTCAAGGTGGAGCAGGTGTGGAAATTCATTTGAAGGGAATGCAAAATCTCACCTAATTAAGTTTAGGTTATTCTGTTTGCAACATTATCAATTCAATACGACTTATTTTTCTTCGTTAACATAGCCAATTGGATTGAGTTGAGCATGCAATGATCATTTATCACCTTGATTGTATTTGTTTTCTTAATGCATTTCTTTTCTTGGAAATGAACATTCGCTTAATTATGCAGCTTTATTAGAGAATCTGACATCAAAAGTTAAAGCCTGGGAAAAAGAGAAAGGAATGACTTTCTTATATAACAAGGTGAGACAGTCAAGTCCCTGTCTCATGATGTAAATAGCCATAATATGCTAAATAATCAATTCTGCTCTTACAAGGACATGTAGGTTATTGATTTATTATTTTTATTCTTTCAGATGCCATTACTAGAAACCTTGGAAGGATATACTGCACGCAGGCAGCAGAGAGAAGAGGAGAAACGACGTTTAAGGGTTGGTTTTCATTTTCTCACTTATTATGCTTACAGCAGCTAAAAAAAAGGGCAGCCCGGTGCTACAAAGCTCCCACTATGTGTGGGGTCAGGGGAAGGGTTGGACCACTAGGGTCTGTTGTGCGCAGCCTTGCCAAAACTAAATTATTGCCATGCAATTGTCATTCTAAAGTGGACACTTCATGTGGTATCATTTGTTGATTATTTGCTTCTTTACACAAACATTTTCTTTTGCCGCTTATGCACCATTTTATTTTAAGAACCCAATTGCATGTTTGCGGGCTGGCCCCACATCAGTTAATTTGATAAATTTGAATTTGAATTTGAATACATTACTTTGGACTTCTCATCCTACTAGCTTTAAGCTTTCAGGTAGAATCGAAACTGGAAAATATGTTTGCTTTGCATCTAACATGGTATTAAAACCATTATGGCTAGTTTGTTTGCACTGTGCCTTCTAGGGTGAGTATTAGAGTAATTAATAGTCCAACAGATAATGTGTTTTGTTTGTATCTAACATCTCACACACCCTAATAATTTATATCTCAGGTTGACATTCAAGTTAACATTCTTAGAGTTATATATGCAGATATGGAATCCTTCAATAGCTATACCTTGTGGTGTGTAAATGTGCAAGTTAGATATGATGACTCAGAAAGTGAATGTTGAAGAAAACATCCGAGTCTTATTGTCTTTATCTAGGAAGATAAATATTTTCCTCTTAGTTAACATTTTGTGATTTATCTACTCGAACTGAAATCTTAATATATATTAGTAATAAGAAACATTCTTCTTAACCTTATGATTTTGTTTATAATCAATATGTTATGGAGTAACCATTAGCAGAATATGGCCTTTATCTTGTTATTTTAGCCAAAATTTCCAATGGCTATTCATTATATTAAGCATTTTACAAGTACTAGTGAGTAATCAGTTGCTACATTTTGTTATTTACTTGCTGAGCATTCATCCTCCATGGGAGTTGCTGCATTTTGTTATTTACCTGCTGAGCATTCATTAACTAACTACACATTTTATGTAGTTATTATAAATGATATCCTGGATGACAAATATTTACCAATTGGAATGGGATTTAGTTCCCTATGTATGTTTTTGCTATCTGAAACATCCTTTATTGGGGTTCCATGCACTTGCAGGAGCAGAAGAAGATCCAGGAGCAGTTTGCTACAGAGCAGGAAGCTATGTTTGGATCAAAACCAAGCCCAATGAGGCCATTTACAGTGAGAAAGCCATTGGGACAAAGCATGAATGGGAATACTGTTGGGGGAACACCAACAAATTATCGTGTTTCAACACCTTTGGCACGACAAGGGATCTCATCATCTGGCAAGGAGACAAAGGGCCGCGGGAAGGCTTGCACTGTGATACCTGTGAATTATGTCGCTCTTCCTAAGGAGGAGTCTGTATCCCAGAACAGCACTAGCTCCATTGTCTCTCCATAAAACAGAATATCCTTCTAAAACAAGCTTCTTTTCGAAAATGCAGTATCAAAATGATTGTATTTGCAGCTACTTGCCTCTTGTTAGTATACAATGAATGACACTTCCTTCACTGAAAGTCATTCAAGTTCACAAGATTATCTCTTTAGCGTTTGTCCTTGTGGTTCATTTCAATTCACAGAACCGGTTTATAAGTGATATAGTGTCTGCACGCCTGTCCATTCATGCTCCCCACCATGAAAACACCTTCATCCGCACAAGAAGAGCTCTAGGCTGCTGCTCTCTTGGCACTGTCCTCCACTTGGACTTCTTTGTGGTGTTTGGCCTCTTTAGTTTCCTCTGGGACACACCTGGGAGACCTAGTTGATGCTGGTGCATGCTCCACTCCCAGGTTTAGCCTTTTTTGAACATACATCGATCACACATAAGAAAATCACAGGCCTAATGATTATAAAAAAGTGCAGATTTATCCGGTTTTAAGGCAAATCGGGAGTACATGTTTTCTTATTGCCTATTTCATCGGTCTCCATCCAGCTAGCACTTGGAGGCATACCATACATCATACAGTGCCCTCATCGTCGGACACCATGATAGAGAGAGAGCTCAATGAATTTCCAGGTCCACAGGTTGGTGGTTGCTTCCCTTGTCTCCATAATTGTGCTGTTTGAAGTTTGAACGTTTGTCCAAGCCAAAAGCTACACACATTAGTGTGACAGTGTCACAACTTTTTCCCTGCTGTGCTGCACTTATAATATTGCAATCGGCGTAATACCTCACTTCACCATTGGACATGTACAGTTTGCTCGAGATACGGATGTTTGGTCTCTTAGCTTTTACTAGATGGAACTCGCCAGACAGGGCCGGGTCTGGTATAGCCGATGAACTGGAAAGCGAGGCTGAGCCTGAGACTAAGCCTGGCCCGGCCTGTTTATGTATCTCACAATGGTGTGCTGCAGGATGTTGCAATGGACGTCATAAGTAGTGTGACAAGGAAATAGTGTGATGAAATGGACATGGGAAAGATTTACAACTTGGGTTTCTGCTGATGTTGGCCATTTGTGTTGCTGAGATTTCTGCTGTTTGCCACATCCATTGCTTGTTAAATTTTTTATTTTTATTTTTATTTATATCTTTTTATTATTATTTTGTAACTTAAGGGGCCACCGATGATTCGCTCTAATACAATGACTTGAATCCAAGCATCAAAACGAAATTAGAGTGTTCTTAACACAACGTCTGGATGGTTCTGATTTTGGTTTTCTAACATGAGAGCAGACAGATGAAATTCAAATAAAGCAAAAAAAAAAAAAAATTGATAGATGTAGAAATTCAAAAAATGATCTTAAAATCATAATGGAGGTGACCTTTCTCAAATACTAAACTATAATGGAATTCTAAGAAGCCATGAAATAGAAAAGTTTCTTGTTAATGCTCGAAATGGATGGGACTCCAGAGGTCCAGTTTTCACTTTGAGGCTAATTGAGAAAACTGGATTGCAGTTGTGTAGATTGGGGACAGAGGAGCTGTCGGGCAAGGAGGTACTGAGGCGACCGATTGTTGGGCCTTCTTTTCTTCCTGCTAGGGAAACCTGGGTATTCCCCCCAGGCCTTCCGAATCTAAAGTTAGTCTGAGTGAAGGAAGAAGGAGAAGAAAAAGGGAAAGAGGGATGAGGCGGTCTTCCCAAGGGAGAGTTTACTCCAATTGGTGTTTTTGGAGGGGAAGAAGAAGTCTGGTTTGCTCTCCCCTTGGCTCCTCCTTTTATACCTTGACGACAGCCCTGGGGGACAAGTCTCTTGTATAGAGATTCCTTTTGATTGTGGTGCGCAGCGGCTTGCCTCATACGGACACACGTCTCGGCTCAGGAGGATGTCGCCCCTAACATACGTACGAGTTCACAATCCCCTACCAGGAGATGATTGTGGAATCTACACGTTGTTCCCTAAGAAAGGCTGTCCAGTTGGAGTTGTCCTGCGCCTTTACCTTTAATAGGGTGCTGCCACGTCTCCTATTATTTTCCCCTAACACTTGCCCGCCAACTACCAAGGTGGTGAACTCTCAGCCGAGTCTGGCCTGCGGAGTTAGATTGATGTAAGAGGCTCGGGTCAGTTGGTACCGGGTTGGCAGATCAACGTAAAGACTGGAAGTGATCGAGTCAATTCCTTTATTGGAGCAGTTTTGGGGGTGGTTTTGTATTTAGGCTATAACTTTGGCTACAAATGTCGGAATTACACATTCGAACCCAATTTGGAAAGCTCATTTCGGCTCACACCACGTGGTCCCGAGATAGACTTGGTGGGCACCATATTCAAATTCAAATTTTGTTGTTTTCCCGTCATATCACTATTTAGATATTTTTTGCTATTTTTAATATTAAATTATTTATCAAATTAGGATAGGATTTGAATTTGATTTGATCTCGGATTTTTTGGAGTTATCTAATTTGTTTAGAGTTTTAAATTTAGATAAGTTTTAGTTTTGAATAATAATTTTCCAATTTTTGCAATTTAGATAAGATGATAGGGTTTCTAGGTTAGTCTTTGAAAGCTATTTAACCTGGCTTGTGGGTTGATTATTCATTATTGAGTTTAAATAAAAGTATTTTCCTGAATTTCAGAGTATTTTCTCTGGTTCTTTTGGTTCTTCGTTTGTTCTTCCTTGCGGTCCTTAGATCCGGCTAGCCCGCTGAATAATTGCTACCCCGCCCGGCGTCATAGATCAATAGTGGCTCAGGATGTTCGCATCCTCTAAACTTGCCTTCCACATTTAACTAGAGCTGGGTGATGATCCGGGCTTTTGCTTGGCCCTCAGGGAGTGTTCATGTGCTCGGGCCGTTTGCCACTCATTGGATTATGCATCGAGTAGGTTCTCCGAGTATTTGGAGGAAGCGTTGTGCGGGTTTGATCCAAGATTAACACGTTTGGCCGGGCTCGAATTCTCAATCTTCGTGTCTCCTCAAGATTAATTGAGGACGATAGGAAGCATGATGGGCATCAAGCTCTAGTCAAGGCTTTCGAGGCGTCAAGGAGCCCGGTCCCACGCATCATACATTGGGCGGACGTTCCCTGGTGAGACGATGCGGTTCGTGGGATTCAGACGCAGGGTTAAGGTGATATGGCGTTTGCCTTGTTCGCTTTCCATTATCTGCTAGTGTCCTTTTGTCCCTTCCCACTTTCTCTGGATTCCTTTCTATTGTGGTATCATCCTTTAACTGAGGAAGATGGAGACGATTTCCACAGCTTCAGGAGAGTCTATTTCGGTAGCCGAATCCTCCCCAGTCGGATTACCGAGCTAGGTTTCTTTTTTTCGGGCAAGGAGTTTAACCATTCGACCAGTTTTCAAGCTTCAGCTTCCTCTTCCCACCGAGAGGGCCAATCGTCCCCCTCAGTGCGAGATTGCTGTGAACCAGGAGTTTATTGGAGCGGAGCTCCGATTCCCGTTACACCCCTTTTTCCAGGATGTGTTGTGCTTTTACAAGATGTGTCCCTCACAGCTCCACCCATATGGCTGGAGGATCCTTTGTTGGTTCATGGTGGTTCTCCACCATTTTAATCCCCCTTCTGTTCATTGGCTATGTATCCTCTTCCTTCTAAGGAAGGTTCCAGGGATTGAAGAATTGTTTTTGTTTGATATGCGGAACAAGTCACACATAAGTTTCCTATTTCCTAAGCTCTCGGATTAGAGGCCACACTTCATGTTCATTTCTTGTGGAGGTGACTGGATGTCCCCACCCTATGGGGTTGCCCCTTCTTATACTAGGATTATGACCCGACGGTGCCTTAGCTCAAAGAGAGGCAACTTTCGCTCTTTTGAGGCTTAGGCCCTTAAGACTTATCTCGCCCGATACTCAAATCTGCTCACTGAGAGCAAGGCTCTCTTGCGTAGATAGTTTCCCTCCTTCCCTTATCTTTTCCCGAGGTGCTACGTACTAATGGGTCCTTTCACTTAATTATTTCTTATGTAGAGGTATCCCGGGGCAGAATCACTTGCTAGAAATGGTGAGGGAGGAAGTGAGACCTGTACCCTAGGCTCAGGGAGCCTTTTCACCGGAGGAGGAGGGACAATCATCCAAAAAAAGGTGGATGCGTAAGGGGGAGCAACGACTATCCCCATCCATTACCCTAATGTCTGACCCGATTACTAGGGGAATGAAACCCAAGCAGGGTCCTCTGGTACTCCTGGCTCCTCTGGAGCCGGCTATGAGGCGCAAGCAGGTCGCCGCGAGATGATCATCTCACAAGGCTCAACCGGCCCCTGAGCGCCATGTGTCGGCGCCCACCATTGGCGTACTCCCACAGGGTGCGGGGGTACCTCTTGAGAGGCCTTGGCGGTAACCTTTGAGGTCCTCCTCAAGGCTTATCGGGGTGAGGATTGGGTCATGGTTGCCCATTTGGAACTTGAGGAATTGGCTTCCCACGCATCGGTAGGGGGATAGGTAGGTACGAGTTATTAGGTTGGGCCGTCATCCTTCATTGCGTTAACGAGTCGATGGGCATATATAGTTGATACTTCTGGTGGCCTATTTGGCTACTGAGCTTCAGGAAGATTCGGAACCTTAGGGCCGCGGGGCTGGTTCCTGAGCGAAGGTCAAAAAAGAGCTGGCCTCACGGGATGAGCGAATCAAAAGGTTGGTGGGTGAACGGTAGAGGCTAGCATCTCTCGTGGAGCATTACCAGATCACCATCAATGGATACAAGGGGATCAAGACCCAGATTCGAGTAGAACATGCGGCCGTGAAGGATTCCTTTAGGTCCAACTTGGACAACATAATCAGGGCCCACGGTGTCCAATGTAAAAGCCTAAGACTGGAAGCCGAGACTTGGGTAAGGGAGCAGGACAAAAAAATATGAGGCTAATTTGGCATGCTTGCGAAGTGAGCACTCGAATAAATTGGCATACTTGAAGAAGGACTATGAGTCCCATCTTAAGCAAGCTGAGAAGAAGCATGAGCGGTATGTCGGGACTCTAATGGAGGATCACCATCGGGCCCTTTGGCAAACTAACGACGTGGCGGTTGCCGAATATCAGAGTTAAAAGGATTTTGTTCAACTGAAGTAGGCGATCTCTGACAAGGTCATTGCCGATTTCTAGAACAACTTCGACTTCTGGGACCTACTTCACTTTGACGGGTCTGAAACCATAGTCCGATTCATGCGTTTCCTATCCTTTCAAGCCATGTTAGACAAGGAGGCTCTAGTAGGCGCGTCGAGGAGTTTCCAGATTTTCCAAACCTTGCTCCACGACCATCCCGGGATAGATCTTGCTCCTTTGAGCTTTGAGGAAGCTTTCGAATATCTTCCTATCTTGCCTCTGCGCTACTAGCGCAGATGTTAGCGTTGGGGGTAGGGCTGGCAAACGATCAAACTGTTCGATATTAGCTTGAGTTCGGTTCGATATTAGCTCGAGTTCAGTTTGATTATTTTAATAACAAATTGAACTTAAACTCAAATTTGAGCTCGAAAAATAAATGAGTCGAACTCAAGCCAGAGCCAGCTCGTTTGAGTTCGGTTCGAAGTTTGAATATATATATATATATATATATATATATATATATATATATATATTCATTTATAATATATATGTGTGTGTATTATATATATATATATATATATATATATATATATATATATATATATATATATATATATATATATATATATATTTATAATATATATGTGTGTGTTTTAGTGTCAGTGTGTGTGTGTGTGTGTGAGTGTGAGAATATATACATATATAATATGTGTGTGTCAGTGTCAATGTGTGAGTGTGAGGCTGTGAGCAAAACAAACATTCATTTTAGTCCCACATCGTCCAAGCAAGAAAGAGGATAGTATCAACATTCTATATAACTAAATGTTTTCTAACCATCACTTGTATGGCGAGCAAGGAGCTAACTATAATACAGTGTGCTCCACTTGCCTCAATTAAAATATTTTTTAAATATTTAAATATGTTCATTATATATATAGTGAATTTATAATAATTATAAATATTTTTATAATTTTGAGTTTTTTCGAATCGAACTCGAACTTTTATATGTAGTTTCGAGCTGAACTCGAACTTAAAAATTTGAGGTTATTCGAACTCGAGCCGAACTCAAGCTGAATAATAGAATTTCGAGCCGAACTTGAGCTGGGTTCAGCTCGTTCAAGTTTGGCTCATTGCCAGCCCTAGTTGTGGGTACTTTGGAGAGTTATAGTTCTCCCGGTCAGGAGTGAACCCATAGGGATCTAGCCGTTAAGGCTCGACATTTCTTTGTTTCATGTTTTAGGGAAGGCGCGTGGCCCCTGACCTTTTTAACCATTTCCGATTGTGTATCTATTTTTTACAATGGAAAGTACAAGGGCATACCCTTTGCTTTGATTATCATTCCTTTGGTCGTGGTGCCTTTTTCGTCGGGATTGTGCAGACATAGCCCCCTCTTAGACTTGACCGGACATTTTCTTTACTCATTCTGGGCAGAGAGATTAGACCGGAGATTCGACACTTTTAGGTTCGGGCGAATTTGTTATATAGGGTGTAACCCAGGTTGCCCAAACCGTGGAGCCTGAAGTAATTCTCCGATGCCTTCCCTAAGCTTCCTTTATGGGACGAAGCTACCTTCGGGGAGGAGTTTTTCCTTTGGGGCCCAATCCGGTACCTTGTTGGGGTGTCATTTTGATAGTCGTCTTTCCTAAAGGGGCCCCATGATGAACGCAGTTATCCCCAAGGCATGCTTCTCTAAACTGATACGATGCCTCTTTTTAGAACAGGTACCTCAAATAACTCTGTTATCGAAGAGGGGGTTCGTGTAGAGGGGGAGCTACACCCTCTCCGCTTTTTGTTCTGTCTCCTATAAAAGTAGGCATGGTCGCGATTAAGTCTACATTTCTCTTCTCATGATTGCGACTAGGACATTCCCTTTGCTTCCCAAATATGGAATCTCAAAGAAGAGTGGTGGTGACGAAGATGAGGCACTTGGAGGAGAGCATTGGTCCCGGCTTGGAGGCGCCCATCGTCCTCAACTCTTGAGTCCTTAGGGGCTCTCTTCCTCCTAGCATGTAGGAGGGCTCACCATCCGTTGGGTCATTTGGATTAGGTTGCTCTAGCGTTCGAAGGGTCGCCTCGGTTCCCCCTATGAGGCAGAGGGCTGGCTCCTCCTATTCGCTCGGATGGGGGCTGAAGAGAATGAGGGGGGCCCCTGTAGTGACCCTGACTTTGCCGCCAACGAGCTGTTGCGGATTGCCCTTGGCCTCGTGCTTGGGGGGTTGGCCTGGCTGAGCGAGGGGGACCTCATTTCTTGACTAAGCCTTTTTGGGGTTGAGGTAAGTTCTATCTCATCCTTTTGTTCTTCCCATTATTTTTGAACCCCTCCTTTCATTAACATGTAGGCCACTGCACTGGTGGAGGTCACTATAACCCGCATGGAGGAGATATCGGAGGTAGATGACTGATTCACGCACGGAGGTGCGCGACACTTCTCCTGCAAGTATACGGGATCGATCAAATAGTAAAGTACCCAAAGGTAGGGTAGTCGAATCCACAGGGACTGACCACTAGTACTAATTGTCCTCTATTACCTAGCCTAAAATAAAGATGATGATTTAGGTGATTCAACTAATTAATTTTCCTAAAAGAAGAACTAATATGATCAATTGCTAGATTGTGGGTAATCATAGATGAGATATGGCACCTCGGATCACAATCCCCCTAGGATTCCGTTGCTGAGGCTCGACTTCCTAAGACTAGCCATCTACTGAGGTAACAAACATCTCTTTACTGAGGCAGATGTCACACCAGCTAGGTCTGGAGGGTATCCTGTACCCAAGGCTATAAAATTTAAAACCTAATAACAATGAAGTACTTAAATAAAATCAATATGATATAAGCCTAACTGGTTACACATCGGGAGTCATATCCAAACCAATGTCATATGAGTACAACATAATAAGTCTTGGGCAACAACGACCCCAAATACACGGAAGAAAATAAAACATAGTGTCAAATATAACACTACCAGACTCAAAATAAAGATAAGGTACGCCAGAGCTAGCTAGACTTCGATCTTCAATCGTATCACGACCGACTACCCAGATCCCTGTCTAGATCATGCAATATATAAAACAATAACCGAAGGGACTGAGCTATACAAGCTCAGTGAGTATAGACAAATCTGTCAGGTATTATACATACCTGTCTCTCTATAGAAAACTGTACTAACATATAAGTACATGTACATATGCAAACATATTTCATGAGGGTCTGCATATTTATCTTAAATCATGATAAGCA
This sequence comes from Dioscorea zingiberensis, assembly GCA_026586065.1. Classification (NCBI taxonomy): domain Eukaryota; kingdom Viridiplantae; phylum Streptophyta; class Magnoliopsida; order Dioscoreales; family Dioscoreaceae; genus Dioscorea; species Dioscorea zingiberensis. The sequence continues at coordinate 29,819,437 of CM048820.1, read as the reverse complement.
TGCCAAGACAATCAGAAATCCGAAGAAAGCACATATGCAATCTCACATCATCACAGGCATGTAATAATCATGTGTATGCAATGGCCATGTATCATACAAGCACGCACCCCTAGTTCGAATGTCTCGGGACGGACTCTAACTACCATCAAGGAACAGAGGTATACATCTACATGATCTTGATGATCGGGAACACTGGTATACATCTACATAAGCATGGTACCTGACGACCAGTAGTATACATCTACATGTGTACGTCAAGCATGCATCTTATATCCGATACGGGCTCTCACAAGAGACAGATAGGGGTTTTATAAAAAGAACGACTTTCGCAAACATTTTTGTTTTAAAAAGAACGGTTGAAAACAAAGTTCCTTTCTTAACCTAGTATCGTCTACTTAATTTCTGGTCTCTATCCTAAGCCCCGCTGTATCCCTCATACATATCTAACTAAGGTGCGGCCTATGATACATATAATAATCAATTTCTACCAATTAAGGTTTCACTTTACCATTACTTATGCTCTTTCATTTTAAAAACAATTAAGCAAACATGAAATCACTATACTAAAATTGAGATAAAATCCATCGGCATCCACAAACCGATAAAACTCATTCAAAGCATGAATAAATCGAGTTACGATAATTACATGCATAAAACAAAATATACAGGGATGTCCATTCACATGAAGTCCTTCAAAAATTCCTAGGTCTGGCTTGGTCCTTCTGATGCTCCCACGGGACCTTTACCCTTACATAGAATTTACAATAACAACTAGATAAATATGAGATTTGTATTTTCATACTTTTAGTTCTATCATTTTGAAATACGATACATACTCGACATGCCCATATTTAACTCAGCTCATGTTTATAGTCTCCTGGAATGCCCCTAAGTATGATTAATTAGCCAAGTTCAATGAATCTAAAGCATGAAACAAGTAGGCATGCTAATAAGAATACTAATAGGGCATTAACCCTTAGAATTTTTCATGAAAATTGGGCGGCACCTCCCCTATTTATAGGGGTCCCAATTAATAGAAACATGCTCCATAATTAACAAAAATTCATCCATACATACATACAATTTAAATCTCAACACCAGACCATTTTAGAGCCCTAGGTCAAACCAATTCCCCCAATTAGCCCTAATTTCATCAATTTTGGGTTCTCAATTGAGTTCATTCAATTTCAGTTGATTGTGTAGGGTTTTCCCCAAATTAGGGCTCACCAAAAAGGGGAATTGAAGAGGGGTTGGCCGGACAAAACAAAGGGTGAGGGTGCGTCGCCGGAGTAGGGTGGCGGGTAGGCGGCGGCCCTCATGCAAGGTAGGCCGGCGGTCGGCGCGGGCAGAAGTCTGCTGGGGAGCGGCTCAGGTGGACAACCAACCAAGCTGCGGCTTGACGTGGGTTGGCGGTTGGAAGGGAGGTCGACGAGGTTGTGCTGTGGCACAGAGGGGACAACGGGGCGTGTCGGCAGGCTGGCCAGGGATGCGCGGCCGGCGGCTGGCTCTGAACAGGGACGGGTGCGAGTAGGGGAGAAGAAAGAAAGGAAGGAGGGAAGAGAAAGAGAGGGAGGGTACGATCTTCACAATTTCAATTGAACTTAGGTCTGCCCCTTTATAACTTAAGATCTAATACTATATCATTTAACTTATTAATAAATTCTATACTTTACATTATCTTAAACCTTTAATTAATTTATATTATCTTCTATAATATATCCTACTAAAACCAAACGACTTTATTCAATCGTATCATTTTACTATACAATCACTTGGTTGGCGAATCGACCACGGGACTCATCCCTATCACCGACCAAGATCCAGAAATTTCGGGTCAGACGATCCCAGTGTCATGGGTGTACTGTAACATCACGGGATCCGTCCTCACACCAGACCAGATTCGATATTCCCGGCTTTTGACTCGACCCGGTCTACTTTACCAAGACTCTAATATTTGTCTAGTACCTCCGACTTAATTAATCTTGATTAATTAATACTTAGTAAGTTTCCCAATTAACTAATCGGGGATACACTATCCGTCAACCTCCAACTATTCTATATAAAAATGGCCTGGCCCAATAAGGCCTTCTCTCGGGCCCAATAGTTGCGAGGCTGGATTCTAAAGCCATAAGTTCCTGATTTTCCTTTAGTTGGGGTTTAATATAATTAATTTATTGTATGTGCTAATTAATCTTATTAATTTTTGAGAATTTTTTGATTTATTTATTTAGAAAATTCAGGATGTTACAACTGATAAATTCCTGGAGAATGTGACAACGCAATTAGCGTAACACCCGATCTCTCACGATGCTAATTACACCCTAATATCTGTGTCCAACTAGAACCTATCTAGATATGAATCATGGGCTAAAGCGTTAATTCTAATCATTCGAACCATTCGCATAAACACTTGTGGTGCTGGATGCTCTAACCTATCAAGGTAGATGACTCGAGGCTCGCACACGGAAAAACCACATGGATATCTAGAGAGGTAATAACTTCAGGCTTATGCAATAATAAACACACAACCATTCAACATGAATACTATTGTGCTAATGCTATCCCCTGAGGAGATAGATGAATCGGGCTCATGCACGGAGAAACCACACAGAATTGCAAGCGTAAACTGTCAAGATGCTACACAAGAATTATTAGTAAAGAAAGAATTAAACATAAAAGGAAATCAATAAGAAGTTTATACTAGGGTTCAAGTGTCCGAGGCACGATAGAAGGTTTAGCGTGTCATACTATGGATTAACATTACTAAGATACAAGAGGAGGGCATATAACCTAGCATAGAAATCTTCCCTTGATAATGCCTCCTCCACCTTCAATCCACTCCCGGAATACTAGCCGTCGTTGTGAGAATCACCTGAGACTGATCCGCGAAAAGATCCTTTTTAGGGTTAAGTGGACTGTTATTTATAGCTAGCACATCCTCGAAGCACAGCCGTGATGATCTAAAGCACGCCCGTGCTCTTCATCCTATGACACAGTTGACATGTTTTCATGTATCAGAGAGTTGCACGGGCTTGAACACACCCGTGCTTCTTTAGCATGCTCGCATTGAGTTAGAGCATGGCTGTGCACTTCTCTACAAGTGTTCTTTTTTTGCTCCTTTTGCTCTGGAATCTCCTGTTTCCTTTTTCTTATGCCTGAGGTACCTTTTTACATGTCCAATCATACAAAGATACCCAAAGGAGCACAAAAATAGAGAATCGATTCTACGAAACAGTATAAGTGCATACAAATATGATAGAAATCTATGTATGATCATGTACTTACCATTGACCGCGAAGTGCCCTTGAGAGTGACGAGGGTCCTTTTGAGGAGGATGGCGGCCGAGCTTTAGGAGGCCCAAGTTGAAGTGGCTTGCAAGGACCGTATCATCCAACATCTCGAGGAGATGTTGTCCTGGAGAATTAGGGAAAGCACTAGGATCAGGACACAACTTGATTTGGTGCGGGAAGTTGTGATGACTTTGCAGTCAGGCATGGACAGGGTGTTACAGAAGCAAACGACGGTCCTAGAGGAGACACGCGAGTAGGCTGTGGCGGACTATAAGGAGTTGGTGCAATCTCGACTTCACATCTAGGAGGTGTTGGCTCAGGTGGTGTGTGCCTACTAGTCTTCTCCCGAGGCCCGGGAGGTGCACATTTCAGTGGTCCACATTTCAGGGAAAGCACTAGGATCAAGATACTCTATAATAAGTTTGGTTCCCAGGAAAGTCGGATCCATTAGAGATGCCCTAGAGGAATACATATGAAAAGAAAAGAGAAAAGTGAAAAAATTGAAAGAAAAAAGAACAAAAAGAAACTTTATTTTTCCTTAAAGTGCTAGTCGTTTTATACTTAGGGCCTCAAGGAAGCTCTAGAGTCCATTGAGGGTATGTATTTCACTCTAAGACATGGAAACATGGTAAGTGGATTGAAATCCACATCTAGAGCTTTACTAAATTGTGTCATGAGTTTGATCTAAGTCCTAGAGGTTGAAGTAGGAAAATTCACATGTCAATGGTTAAACTCTGAGTAGGATGAGATGAAAGTACTTTATAGCCTAAGGTTGAATGCTTCTTAATTCTTGAATTTCTATTTTTTTTTGCTTGAGGACAAGAAAAAGCTTATAAGTGTAGGGAAGTTTGATAAGCGTTCAATTATTCATATTTTTATACCTGTTTCATGTACACTTTGCATATGATTTAGAGTAGTTTTGTCTTGCCGATACTTAATTTGTGATAATCTTTATTTATAGACGATAGAACGTTTCAAGCATAAAAAGGAATCAATTTGTCATTATTTGAGGTGAAAAGGAAGCAAGCCGAGGCCTTGCGAGCAAGCGTGCAGGCGCACACAACTGCACGAAGCAAATGCACACTGCATTGTCACCTGTGCTACCGCACAACTCGACAGTACATACTGCAAAAAGTACCCAGTCCATATCGAGCGGTGTGCGAAAAGTTGTGTTGTCACATGAAGGACCGAACCATGCGCGAAGCACTACATGAGCAATCCTGCGGACTGTCCTACACCTGCACAGTTGACGCGCGGGCTATTTAGCACCAACCTGAGCGGTGTGTGGACAACCCTACGCCAGCATAACACACCACACGGCTCAGGATTCATGCTTAATTAACCCGGTTATATTCTGTTGATGCCAAAAGCTGGTCTACGCCCCGCTTCGGCTACCGTTGCCTCGAGATCTGGCCTCAGCTTTTGTCCAACGGTTAAAATTTATAGTTGGTGTGGACGCTTACTTATCTGCGAGCGAGGGAGGCGAGGACATCCTGAAATTCCGACCGGAATTATTCATAGGAGAACCTGTAAAAAGGAGAGGGCAGTGATCGAATTGGGCCTCTCTGCCCGGATTCAGCTCCGATGCTTAAGTCAGAAAACATGAGTAAAGAGTCTTGGATTTAGGAAGTTCTTTGTGTGATCATTTTTTTCCGGATCCCTTTTCTTCTATTAACGCTCTCCTTTTATAGCATCTTAAAGGCGGTTCAGGAAAGAAGTGTGGAATAAAGGCGTGAGTTAGGTAAATGTCGGTAAATATCTCCTAAGGCAGTAGGAAAATATCTCACGCCTAGGGTAGATGCCGTGGGTAAAATAGGATAAATATCGCCTTGCTTGTAGCAAGTGGATAAGGCCTACTACTTTGTGGAAGTTAGATATTTATCTCTCTCTCTCCTTTCGAGGCCATGTATAAGAGGATTGCTACAATTCACGGACTTGTTCATGAGGCTTGAGTCCTCAATGCGTTATTTGCGGACGGAATTGCAAAGGGGTGATATTGCCATGTGGCCAGAGGAACAAATGGTCCTTTAGGTCAATGACACCTGTCCTCACAAAATATATCCGTAACACTAGTCCCCCCCAAAGTGTATGTGTTCGAAAAATCTGAGCGAGGGGTGAGTTAACCGCACGTTTCGCGTGGTTCGAGAACAAGTATCGTTCTTAGTTAGCATGTCTACGTAGGGCTTAGGCTTCGTCTGATTACTTTGAATAAAGTTACGCGTGTTTAATAGGCGACGCACGTTTCTTGTGCTATCCTTTCATTGCTATCGAGGTAGATTTTGTTCGAATTCTCATCTATATAGTGCCGATAGGTTTTCCTATTTAAGGGCTTGTATGGATGGCGAAGCTTTGAAATCTTTTGTACTCTTAATATCTTTGTATCATGGCTCCAACGCTTGTGTCTTTTTATAAGTTTTACTTACTTTTTCTCAATGTTCGGACACTTACGTAATTCCCAGCTCTTTTTTGAGCATCTATCGGAATTGGGGAAGGACCTGGAGTGATTCACTTGGTAAGTCCGAACGGTACGTGTGTGGTCGGCTATTCTGTTGATTGTGAGGGGTAGGTGAGATGAGCATCGACGCTTGAGGGTGAGGAAGGTACATTCATGCGTACCCGATCACGCGGCGCTGGAAGGAAGGACCTCTTAATTTTCACTTATGCTGGGGATGCGTTTGAAGTTGAGATGTTTAAGACTCCTTCCTAGAGAGGTGGGCTACCTTCGCCCCGCGTGCGAACCTAGTTCCCCTAGTAATAATGGGGACAATGGCGGTTCGGCGAGTCCGTGCGTCTTACGAGTCTTTTTCGGCGTATCCTAGGGCCAGTCCGCTGGATATTTAGCTTTAATCCATCGGACACATATGTTTTTGTTATGTTTGTTGCGTTCGTCATATAACTTGAATAAATGGCGCTTGTCGTTTTGCTTCTAAATCCTTTGGCATTTTATGAGGCTTTTCGGGCGATCCTATGTTGGAGTGTGTGCTTTGTCATACCTGCAGTGCAGGCTCTACCTTCCACGTAACGCCATTACTCCTAGGATGTGACACGTGTCCCTCTACCATTAGCATTAAAGGAATAGTGGCGCATCGGGCGGCGCGGCAGCTGTTTGTAACGCGTCATGATGGGTGATGGCGTGGCTTTCCATGTGTCAGCGGCGCTACGCGGGCTGGCGTGCGGGCAGAATTTTGAAATGTTTTGAGGAGGTGTGTAATGATGGTTATCTAACGGGCGGTCCATTTGTGGACCCTTGGTTCAACGGTTACGATGGAATATGATCCTAAGATCTAACGCCATGGATTACTTGCCATTGTATATAGGCGAAATCGCATGTGCGGAAAGAGGTTGCTTAGAAAATCAATCAGCGTCTTCTTCTTGAGTTTCCTCTTCTCCCGTGAGCCACGGTTTTTGAGCTTTCTGCGTTTTCTTGTCTTTTCCTTTCCTAAGGTAATAGCTAGTCTTTGCTTCTTCCTCCTCTAGTTCTTCCTCACGAGCCCTCGATTCCTTCTCCATCCAACCCTACGATTCTTGTCGCGATTCCCTTGTGAACTTGGAGGCGTTCAGTTCGAGGAGTTCGGAGTTCACCTGCCTCTAGGGCAATGGGTGAGTGGGATCGTTCAAGCCTTCTAGGGCAGAAGGATGTAGATGACCTAGTAGAGAGATATAAGATAGACCTCTCTTTATTCGAGGTTAGGGTTCCTTGTTCAGGGGAGAGGGCGAGTGCCCCCAGGGAGGGGGAGATAGCTGTTTACCAGGATACGTTGCTAGGTGGGCTTAGGCTTCCTTTCCCTGATTTTACTAAGGCTATCCTAGAGGAATATCGTTTGTGTCCTTCGCAGTTAACTCGGAACTCTTGTAGGCTGCTCAACTGATTTGTCATGGTTTTTAAGAATTATGGGGTAAATCCGACCGTCCGCTGGTTCCGCTTGTTGTTTAGCCTTTGTTTGGATTCTAATGCCGATTGGTATTATTTCTCGGCTCGGCCTGGGAGAAAGTTTATAGGGAAAGTTCCTTCTTCCATCAAGCGATGGAAGAGCAAGTTTTTCTTTGTTAGATGTAAGTCCGAGTGGGATATCCAAACAAGGTTGGAGGTTCCCCGTGCGGACATTACTTGTGAGGAGATGTCGGAGGAAGAGGGAAATCTTCTTAAGTCAATGACAGGGCTATCCAAAGTTTACATGGATAGGTATCTGACCAAAGAAAACCTCATTAAGTGTCATTTAATAGTGTCTACTGGTAGGACTCGTTCGTGTACCTTATTTGGTTTGATTTTGGCTTGTGATGTCTAACCTTATTCGGAATTTGTTTTGCAGAAAATCCGATGGAAGACGAAGACTTGAGCTATGTTAAGGGTCTTCTGGCTTCTTTAAAGGAGTGAGGTTCATCCTCCTTTGGCTCGCGTGGAAAAAAGAAAGAAGTGGTACCTAGCCAAGGTCTTGATACCTCCAAAGGGAGAAGAAGAAAAGGAAAAGAAAAGGAAGAGAAAAAGAGACCCACTCTTCCAAGAAAGGGGGTAAGGTGACCTCGGGTGCGGGTCCTCAAGGAGAGGAGGACAAGAGAAAGAATTCGAGGACGCATGGGTTCGGAATTGTAGAAGAACAAGCGAGGGTGCCTCGTGAAGAGGTTAGCGGAAGAAGTCCTTGCCCGGCTTTGTCCCCACTTTCGGTGGTCCTTCTTCCTACCCGGAGGACATCCTTCTTATAGAGGTGAGAATTTCTATACACATATTTTCTATGGGTGCTTTCATGCCGTCGAGAACCTTTAACTTAGGCTATTTTATAGGAGGCGGGAGAAGCGGCTCTCCTGGATAAAGCTGAGTGGCGGACTCGTCTTAAGGGATCGGCTCCTCAAGAAGGTGTGTCCTCAGAAGAGCGTCCCTTTTAGGATGCAGCTTCCGTGAAAATTTTGATGATGGCAGTAAGGCCCTGAACAACTCTCCTCTAAACTTCATAGAGTCTGGGAGGGAAGAGGCCATTTCTCAACTATTCCGTTAAGCTCATCTTTGAGTGAGGATTATCCTCGCATTAGTTTTTACTTTTGTCGGTATTAATGTTACTAACTTATTTGTTTATTATTTCGTAGGATCATGACCTTTGGGCGGACCCGAGTGGTAATCTTTGCCGTAGACGTCGGCAAAAGATGGAAGCGCTTAGGGCGGAAATCGCCGGTTAAATTTGTGGCGGTCCTGGAGGGGAAAAATGAAGAGCAGCTCGCCATTATCCACCCTTTTGAAAAGGATAAAGCCGAGCGGCTTCAACAACTTTCCGTTGTGAGAAAGGAGAAGGACGATTTGGCGGCCAAGTTGTCTATTCGAGGATCCCCTCCCTACCGAGGAGAATGTTAAAAGTTTGCGTGAGAACTCTAGCGGTTTGGAGAAGGAGCTCAAATGCAGCTGAGAGGCAAGTCAAGCGATGGGGTGAAGGCGAAAAATCTTGAACTTGTTGCCGTTCAAAGGAGTTGGAGGAGCTAAAGGGGAGCGACACTTAAAGAAGACTTAGCTTCCTCCGACAACTCCTAAATCCGACTCAAGAAATCAAGGATTTAGTAGAGCCCAGCGGATAAATTAGAGAAGGAGGTCGCTCGGCTTAGGGCTTAAAGCTAAAGAAGGGCCACCCATTTTATTCGATGGTACAGCGGATGGGTCATCATATCCCTCCCTCACGGAGGTTTTGTCCATGGGGAATTTTGGCGGGAGTTTTGAAGAAGTTCACTTGGGCTAAAGACAGACTATTAAGACTCAGAGGCTTCGCCCCCTGAGCCTTCAACCCATGCTCCTCCGTAAGCGGTACCGGCTGCCCGAGGAGTCCTCCTAGTTCTTAGGATGTTTTTAGCATTTTTGAGAAATGTTCTTGTAAATTTGCAATCTTCTGGAATGTAATTTCTACCCATATGAATGAAAAAGCAAACCATTATTTCGGTGAAGATTTATTTCCGAGTGATGGTTATCCTTAACCGTGAGAAGTATTTTATGAAGTCCTTTGTAAACTTCTTCCTTCTTCATTTGGCTTGTCAAGCTTCGTGACGAGTTCTTAGTTCAATCATGGGACTTTAAGATGGTGAGTGAGGTACTCGTCTTTATAAATGAGATGGTTGCCTTATATTTCGATCGGGATTTTTGCCCCTTGTTTTTTAGATAAGAGTTGTCGTTTATCCTTACAGGATAATTCCGACTCATCTCCCAAGAATGGGAATTTCACCGCATTTTTGTAGGATGGGAATTTCACCGCATCTTTATAGGATGGGAATCTCACCGCATCTTTGTAGGATGGGAATTTCACCGCATCATTGTGGGATGGGAATTTCACCGCATCTTTGTAGGATGGTAATTTCACCGCATCTTTGTGGGATGGGAATTTCACCGCATCTTTGTAGAATGGGAAAGGCTTGAGCTTTATTCCATGAAATTTCAGAGACGGCTACAAAATTTTTGAGCAGTAGCATCGTAAGTGTTCAAAGCATGGAATGGACATTTTGAGCGCTTTTTCCGTCCATACTTACTAGATAATAGGTGTCCGCCGACATTCTTTGTATATGACATAAAGGCCTTCCGCTAGGAGTTAGCTTCCTGCTCGCTTTTTATTTCCATGAAACTCATTTTCCGTAGGACTAGATCGCCCGATTTGGAAGAAGACTCTTTTTACCCTTGTGTCATAGAACCTTTTACTCTTTGGCGATGGATGGGTGCCTTTGTTTCCTGACTTCTCTTCTTGAGTAGATCAAGTTACGCTTTCGGAGTTTTTCTCATTCTCTTTTGATGAGAAGGTTTGCTTTGTGTTAAGTAAGGTAAGGCATTCCTATTTCTGCGAGGATGATGACCTCGCCCCATAAGTGAGAGAGAATGGGGTTTCTCCCCGTAGGAGTTCTTGTTGTTGTCCAGGCCCAAAGAGCGCTCGGATTTCTTCTACCCAGTTAGTCCCATTTTTGGATACCCGAAGTTTTCAATGTTTGAAGCAAGGTGCGGTTCACTTCTACTTGGGTTGGCTTGGGGATGTGTCATGAGACGTTAGTCCGGATTCAATTCGAGCTTCGAACAAAAGCTTTTGAAAGCCTTGTTATCAAATTGTAAGCCCATTATCGAAATGAAAGTTTAATCGAATTCGAATCCATGTGATAACCGTTAAGCGCCACAAGAATCCCTCGACAAGCCTTCTCCGCTGATTTTGGCCAAGGGTTCAACTTCCACCCATTTGGTGAAGTAGTCAATAGCGACTATTAGAAACTTCATTTCATTAATGTAGGGGAATGGTCCTTAAAAATCAACTCCCGGATGGCAAATGGTGAGGGCTAACAATTGGTGTAAGGCTGCGGTGGTAAGCTCTCACGAGATTTTGGAGAATGCATTGGGCGTCGCTACATTTCCCGAGGCATTGCATCTTGAGTTAGTGTTGGCCGGTAATAACCTTGTCGTAGGACTTTGTAACTCAAGGCCTTGCCCCCATGTGTCCTCCTCCAATGCCTTATGGAATCTCTTGAAGGATGTAGCTAGCTTACGTAGGATGTAAGCATCGCCAAGAAAGGTCGCTGTATAAGACCTTTTGTATAGGTTCTCATTGATGATGGTGTCTTGGAGCGGATTTGTAAGAAATCCGGGCCTCTCGCTGTTGGGTAGTGCGGGCCCCTCCTTGTAGATAGTTTTGATGGGGGTCCATCCAACTTGACTCTTTGGTTGCACTTTGTACCTCTCCTTCCAATCACAGCCGATGGTCTTTGTGGGAAGGCTGCGTAGGTTAAAGGAAGACTCGCATACCTCCATTCCGGTCTTTGTGGCTTTTTAGACAGGCGTTAAGCCTCTTCGCTTTCTTTGCGCTTGAGAGATTTTCTCAATTTGAAAGTAAGCGAAGTATGGAACTATTTTCTTCACCACTGCTTGGTATTTGACCATGTTATCTTCCTTCTCTTCAAAGCTGCCCAAGGTGTGGCTCAAAACTAGCTGCGAGTCGGAATATACGTGCAGATGTTGAATTCCGAGCCCCCGGGCCAGATGTAATCCTGCGATGAGGGCTTTGTATTCGGCCTCATTGTTGGTTGCTTGGAATTGGAACTTCAGTACTGTCGCAATTTTCCACTTAGAAGGAGAATAAAGGATGAAACCTGCGCCTTACTTCTCTTCCTATTGCTGATCTGTCAACATATAAGGACCATGGGACGCTAGGGCTTTCTTCTGAACTCTGTGACGGGGGTTCGCCCCTATTTGTGAGAAAAGTTAACTCCGCGATGAAATCCGCCAGTACTTGAGCCTTGATTGCCGTTTGGGGTTTATAGGTGAGATCGAACTCGCCTAATTATATTACCCACTTGGCTAGGCGTCCGGAGTTTTCAGGCTTATGAAGAATTTGCTTTTAGCGGGTCGATCACCAACACCGTGATCTTGTGGGCTTGAGAAGTGCGGCCTCGAATCTTAGATGCGGATATGATAAAAGCGAAGGCAACTTTTCAAGCGCGTATATCTTGACTCCGCCGCTAAGGATTTTACTTGTGTAGTAATTTGGTTTTTGAATTCCGTTATCTTCTCTCAAAAGGAATACGGCGGCATTTGCGTCGCATGCGGCAACCAAAGTAGATGTAGAGTTCTTCTCCCACTTGTGGCTTAGCTAGTAGCTGAGGCGATCGGATATAATCTTTAAGCCCCTGAAAGGCTTTTTCACATTCTTCTGTCCACTCCATTTTCTGCTTTTAGTAGGGGCTTGAAAGAGTGGAGATTTTTCTCTCCTGCTTTGGAGATGAATCCAAGTCTTGTGAGGCGTCCATTAAGCCGGCTGAATTTCTTGAAGACTCTTAGGCCCATGTCAAGAATAGCTCGATTTTTCTAGATTTGCTTCTATCCTCTTTGTGTCAAGATAAATCCGAGGAATTTCCCGATCGAGCGCCAAAAGAACATTTATTCGGTTTAACCGCATGGCATAAATCGAAGAGATCGAAAGCTTCTTGTAAGTCGGCAGTGTTCATTGGCCTTCGCTCTTCACCAAGATATATCATCCACATAGGCTTCAACATTTACCTTGCCAATTTGTTCTTTGAAGATCAGATTTATGAAGCCTCACGGAAGGTGGCTCAGAGCATTTTAGGCCGACGCATTACCTTATAAGCGGAAGTTCCCCGTGCTAATGAAGGACGCTTTTTCTTTGTCTTTGGCCATTCGGATTTGGTTGTAACACGAGAAGGCGTCTAGAAACTTAGCATCTCATGCCCGTTGTAGAGTCAACCAAATCATCAATTGATGGTAGGGAAAGCAATCTTTCGGACAAGCTTTATTTAAGTCCGTGAAGTCAACGCACATCCTCCACTTTCTGGACGGCTTTTTTACTAGAACCACATTAGCCAACCAATCACGGGTAATGCACCTCTCCCGGATAAACCTAGCCTTTAGGAGGTTTGATACTTCTTCCCTCGCGGCACGTCACTTCTCAGCGGAATTTCTCCTAATCTGTTTCGTAGGTTTAAACGATTGATCGATATTGAGACGGTGCTCGATGACATCGCGTTTTACGCCCGGCATATCTTTTGAAGACCAAGCAAAGAGGTCGCAATTTTCTTTCAATACTTTCATGAGATCTTCTCGCTTTCACCCGCTTCAAATCCGCCCCAATCCGGCGTGCGGTCGCCTGGTCGTCGGGGGTAGCTAGCAATTCTTCAACAGTGTAGGTCGAAGCTCTTCATTTCCCGTTGCCATTACACTAGCATGGCTTACGAAACCTTGTCTTGTCAGCTGTTAAGGGCTTTCCCTTTGAGGGTTGAGACATAACATCTGCCGCTGCCGAGGTTGATCTCCTCTCACTTCCACTACCACTCTCGGTAGGGAACTTGAGGAGAAGATGGTAAGTAGAGATTATGGCTTTCAAGGCGTTGAGGGTTGGCACGCAGGATCACGTTGTAACTTGAAGCACAACGCACAACCAAGAAATTTGTTTATCCTTTGTTGATGATCTTGGCGAGTTTCCTACCGTAAATCGTAAGGAGATCATTCCTTCGGTACGCACTACCCTCCTGAGAATCTTACTAAGGATGATTTTACCGGAAGTAAGTCATCCAGCGTCATACCTCATTCTTTCAGCTTGCTCCAAAAGAGGATATCAAAGCCCAACTTCCACCGCCTATCGAACTCTCTTCATCACAGGAAATCGAAAACTTTGATAGCAACAACCAATGCGTCATTATGAGGGGTGGCGAACTCCGCTGGCGTCATTATTAGCCGTAAAAGACGATTGGAGCCAGTAGTGAGATCGCCTCCGTGGCGTTTGCTTCGTGTGGTTCATTCGAGTAACTTTTCCGAGAGGCTGAACTTTCACCACCACAACCAGGACCTCCACTAATAAACCCCACCATTTCTCCTTGTTCTTCTTCAAGTTGTGAAGCTTCAGGTTCCTCTTGGATCTCAAAGTTGATGTATTGTTCCAATTGTCCTTTCCGAACATCTTCTATTGTTCATCGTGGGTACACTTTTTCCATTATCATGTCCCCTTTGATTGATGAAAGCGGCAATATCTCTTACTATTCTTTGCCGTTCGGTATTTCTCGTGGGTTACGGCCATGCCGTAAGTTTTGTTCTTTGATCTGCATAAGGATATGGCTTCTGGTTTGGTTTAGGGGGGTATGGTGGTCATATCTGACAATTTTTCCTTCCTTTGAAGGTTCTCTGGGCTGTAGCGTATGTCGTTGGGGCCGTGTTGAGGTTTCCGGACCTCTGTTTGCGCCCTTGTTATCCTTATGCGATCCTCTTTCCTTTCGTACATCCGGAGGCCTTCTGTTGACATTGTGGTGGGTTTTTCCCTTTTGGGTGTCCATAGGTCCACGTCTAGCCTCCTCTTCCCAACCTTTATAAATTTCCTCGGAATTGATATATTTTGGGCATGGATCATAAGGGCGAGAATGGTTTTTGGTGGATCCAAAGTGAGGGAAAAACGAAAGGGGGATTCTAACAGTCCCTCCATTAAGAAGGTTACGACCATTCGCGGAAGGAGGTCCGCGACGTTCGCTGTTTCGTCTATGTAACGATTTAAATAAGCCCGAGCCGTTCTCCTTTCATTGTTTAACATGCGAGAAGGGTAGATGGAGTTTTCTTAGCTTTGAGTAGTTGGCAAAAATAGGCTAGAAAGCGATCTTCTAAAATCTGAAAAGAAGTAATTGGTGTGCTAGAGCGGGAGATCGACAAAACTGCGGTCTTTAAACGCCTTTCCTCTAAGGTGGCGGGAAAAGCTCGCACATGCGAGCCTGTGACTCGGTGAGAGCATCTTCGACAAAAGACTTCAGCGGTGGCGAGATGGACTGGCTTTTGCCTTCATATGCGACGATCATAACCGGGTGGCTCAAGCTATCGTGAACTTGTTCTCCGAATATTTCCTTGACAAAAGCGCAACACATACCGAGAATATGTCGCCGTCGGACTTCCTGTTTCCTTGAGGGAGGTCCTTGTTGAGTTCTTCTATCAACCGTTTGAACAGGATGGACTATTCATCTTGTCTGTCCTTATCCGCCGTTCTTTATGGTAGCTGTTATGCCGTCGAGCGAGAGGGTTTTGAACTAAGCGGAAAAGGCGGTCCTTTCTTTCCTCTCTCCTTATGGGTGCTGGTTCTTGTCCTCCCCTACTTTCATTATCCGATTACATTGTTGGTATGTTTGGTGTTGGAACTTGTGCAGGAGGAGGCGGAGGGTGGGTCAAAGTATGAACAGCCTGAGTCAACCGCTCCAATTGTTGCTGTATGTTAAGATAAAACTCCGGAACAGATTCTTGGGGTTGGACTGAAGGATTGCCTGATGGAGGTAAGATGGGTGGATTATCTGGCCGGATTTCCTCAAGGCCCTTCGGGATTATTTGGGGCTCCCTGTTCTTGGATTCGTTTTGATCTTCTGGTAGTGGTCATTTGGCTTTTCGTAAGGGTCCCCACGGACGGCGCCAAACTGTTGATGCCAAAAAGTGGTCCACGCCCCGCTTCTGCTACCGTTGCCTCGAGATCTGGCCTCAGCTTTCGTCCAATGGTTAAAATTTATAGTTGGTGTGGACGCTTACTTCTGTTTAAACGAGCGAGGGTATGAAGGACATCCTCAAATTCGACCGAGAATTATCCATAAGCGAACCTCAGAAAGGGGAGAGAGGCGGTGATCCAATTGGGCCTCTCGCCTGATTCAACTCGATGATTAAGTCGAGAAAAACTTGAGTAAAGAGTCTTGGATTTAGGCAGCTTCTTTTGTGTGATCGCTTTTTCGGATCCCTTTTCTTCTAACGCTCTCCTTTATAGCATCTTAAAGGCGGTTCGAGGCGGTGGAATAAAGCGGTGAGTTAGGTAAATATCTGCAAATATCTCCTAAGAAGTGTAGGAAAATATCTAGTCTAGGGTGTAGATGCCGCGTGGGTAAAATAGGATAAATATCGCCTTACCGTAGTGGATAAGGCCTACTTACTGTGGGCGTTAGATATTTATCTCTCTCTCTCCCCACCTCATGTATAAGAGGATTGCTACAATTCCGACGGACTTGTTATCGGCAGTTTGAGTCCTCACGTTATTTGCCGGACGGAATTGTGCAAAGGGGGTGATATTGCCATGTGGCCAGAGGAACAAGTGGTCCTTTAGGTCAATGACACCTGTCCTCACCAAATATATCCTTAACATATTCCATAATCAGGCTCCTACGACCCAGATTTGACCAGATCCATTCTAATTTTATGGTGGAATACAAATAAATGATTTAGCGTTTTTAGAAGAGGAGATTCACTTTATTGTAAATTTTGGTAATCTTGGATAACACTCTTGGCCTCTTGGAAGCTCCACCCCTCTTCTCTTGGTGGGATTAGGATTTCATTGAAGAATCTTTGGAGCGAGGACGTAGCACAACCGTTGAAGGGATACTGTATACTCCGCCAAAGGTCCTCTTTATTGTGAGCCAATGCTATCACAAGTGCACGGGTAGGAACAAGTAATAAAGTGGACTTACAGAAGTCGGGTATCGATCCTCAAGGACTATGTGAAGTACTAGTACTAACTGCTCACCTATTATCTAGTCTACTCTGCATTGTGGGTTGAGTACTAATTAAACCTAATTGCTAATTTTAAAAAGAGAAATTGAAATTTAATAGAGAGTGGTAAAATAACAAAGGCCATCAATCATGAAAGGAAGGCATCCGGGCAATGAATTCCCCTTGGGTTCTCTATAAGATAGACAATGAATACCAAGACTAATGGTTGCAATCTACTGGACCAAGGATTCCTAAGGTGCTTTTGTTCCCTCTCTTGGGGCGAATTACTAACCTAGTGCCCTTACCGATGATATTCTAGTAAATCTATTGCTTGGAGGGATTATGGGAACAATCCATATGAAGTAGTCGCTCCCCTTAGTGCCGATCTCTCGGTGCACTCACAATCCCCTTTATTAAGGTATGCTTGTATACGGGAAGATGTTTTCTTCTTCCCCCGGTGCGTCGAATTGAATAATCCGGGCTGTTGCAATATAGATTACTCAATTGAATGGAATAACACTCAATAGATCACAAGATTAATAAGGAACCAAACAGTCATTAACATTCAATTTAGAACATTAAAATACAACCGGAAGGTTAATTATGCCCAAATGCCTAGGAAGTTAGTTCCGTATCAAAGGGGAATACAAATCCAATACAATAATGAAAATAAAAGAAAGCATAGGATGGTGATACACTATTGCCTCTATTGTTGGGGAAGAACATTGGCGAGCTTCCCTCCTATACTCCTCCGAAAAAGCAATACTCCTTTTAATGCTGATGATGCCCTAAATAGATGGTGGTTGATCGTGAGAAGGAGCTCCCAAGGGTGGTCTATTTAATTGGGAACTTGGAACTCCCTTCTAAACCCTAATTGAAGTAATTTATAGTCTCTCCAAAGATCTGGGTCGAATATGGTTCGCATGAGTCTAATGCTGAGAGAATCACAATCAAGTTAGCCCAAAAATAGCGATCCACACGGGCAGCTTCACGGGCGCCTGAGCGCCCGTGTACTCCTCGGGTCGTGTAGACGGATGCTCACGAGGGGCGCCTGAGCGTCTGTGTAGAGCTCGGGTTGTACATACGGGATGCTCTATGGGCGTGCGTCGGCCAGTGTACTTCTCGGGAAGGCCACAGGGCGTGTCACATGGAGTACCTGAAATAGTGTGCGAGCCCATGTAACTCTTCTTTATGCTCTTTCCTTCTTCATTTGATGACAAAATGCTTCCAATTTGCTCTTGAGGCCTTCAAATGCCCTGTTCATGAAAATTAACACAAATTAAGTACCAATGGGCCATAATTGTTCTAGATTGAATGCAAGAATGTACGTAAAAGTGATATAGAATTATGGTCATTTGAACGCTTATCACCTCTCAACAGTGGAGGGAAGTGATATCTACATGATGTTTGCTTTCCTTCTCTTATTTTTATTGTAGGATGTTTGTTCCCCTTTGATGGGGAACTAATTTGCTAGATACTTGGTCATGATGAACCTCCGAATTAGAAGAACTTAATCTTATGTTCTGGATTTCTGTTTTTAATTAATGTTTATTATTGTGAGATCTATTTAATATTATTCATAAATTTTATTATCTACGTTGCGATAGCCCGGATAATCAATAGGGTTCATACGAGGGAAGAAGCAAATTCCTCCTTGTATTAGAACAACTTCAATAAAGAGATTTGTGAGTACGCTAATGCAATGAGTGTATTAGGTTAGTAAGGCGAAAGAATCCTTCAAATTTCTTATTCCCATAACTCTCCTAAGATATAGGTTGCGTAGAACAATAATGCAATGAGTGTATTAGGTTAGTAATCAACTTGAAGGAGGGATGAAAGCATTGTAGGAACCCTTGGTCCATAATGTAGCAATCTTCAATATAGGAATTCATACACATATCCTTTATAACATCCAGAGGGGATTCATTGCTCTAGTATCTCCCTTTAATAATTGGTTGCATTCACCACTTGCCATTGTCCTTGTGCTTGCTAATTCTTAGGTTTTCTTGAGTCGTAGGTAATTAGATTAATCCACCAACATCATTATTAGGCTAGATAATAGACAATTAGCTAGCATTAGTACTTCTAGGTCTATGAGGATTCGATAGCCGACTTTCCCATTATCCACTCAATTACTTGCTACGACCTATTGATAAGTGTACAAATATACATATATTTTTGCATTATATTCACATGCACTTACCCTACTATTTCTCACCAATTCCTCTATTTTTGTGCTCCTCTGGGTTTGTTTTATGATTAAGCAGGTAAAATCGGCACCCGGAGCAAAAGGAACAAGAAATGGGACGAAACAGGGCCAAACAAGTCAAAAGAGCACTTCACAGAGGTGTGCACGACCTCAATACAATTTGGCACGGCTGTGCACATGCCTATGAGCTTCAAGAAATTCAAAACGTAGTGATTAAGCTGTGGGAGTTAGCACGGGCGTGCATGAGATGCGCACGACTGTGCCAAATCAGATAAAGTTCTATATAAATCTAACAAAGTCATAGAGTTCTGGGACTTTGAGGGAGCAATCTTCGGCGAGTGTTCGGAGAGACGTTAGGGTTTTAGAGGAGATTGAAGATGGAGAAGACATCAAGCAAGGGAGTCCCCATGTTTTTAATTATGTCTTCCTCCAATATCTTTGTCTATGTTTCAATTAGCATGAGTGGCTAAACCCCTTCGGTGGTGCCTCAGACACATAAGCCCTAGGATGATTTATTAATTGAATTATGTTATATATCGGTTTTCCTATATTGATAATTCTTGTCAAGTCTGTGCTTGATTTATGTGATAATACCTTGTATGAGCCATGGTCAATTGCCTTGTTAGATTCTAGCAGAGCACAAGTGTGCTTAGGGTTTTGACTTGTATGTCTTTGTTATACATAGATCCATATCTTTCTTAGTTAGATTACAACTAGACATAGGTAACGAGTTTGATCCACATACTGAGAGATTAGATGCGGCGTCTAGATGGCGCAATTGGCGAACTCCCAAGAGTCAATCAATGGAAGTCGGTATTTTGAATCCAATTATTAATAAAGGAATCTTAGGGGATTGCAATCCGAGGTGCCATGGTCATCTCTGATTTCTCACAGCCTACTAATTGTTTGTGTTAGTTTCTTTTGATTAATCAATCAACACAATCATTTTTGTAATTTTGAACTAGGTAACAAAGATAGTCAGTACTAGTTTCCAGTCTCTGTGGATTTGATAACCCTACCTTTGGCCACTTATTACTTGATCGACCGCATACACTTGTGGGTAGTTGTCGCGCATCCTGTGCATGCGTCAGTACCCGAAGGTAGAGTTATCAAATCCACACGGTCTGTAATACTAGTACTAACTATCCTTGCTATTTAGTTCAAAACTATTGAAGTAGTTGTGAATGGTTGATTATCTAAAAGAAACTATATGAACAATTGGTAGATTATGAGCAATTAGAGATCAGTGTAGCACAAAAAAGATCTCAATCACCCAACGGTTCCTTTATTAATAATTGAATTCTAAATATTGGTTATCCTTTGATTAATTCTTGGAGTTTGACAATTGCACCATCTAGATGCCACATCCGATCTCTCGGTATGGAGATCAAACTCGTTACCTATGCCTAGTTGTAACCTAACTAAGAGAGATTTGGATCTATGCATAAAAGAGACATACAAGTCAAAACTCTATGCACACCTATGCCTTGCTAGAAAATAACAAGGTATATGACCATGGCTCATGCAAATTATAATCACATAGATTAAGCATAGACTCACAAGAATCATCAATAAAGGAAAACCAATAAATAAAAGAATTTATCTAATAAATCATCCTAGTGTTCATGTGTCCAAGGCACCAACGAAGGGGTTTAGCCTCTCATGCTAATGGAAACACTAACAAAGATATTGGAGAAAGACATAATTAAAAACATGTGACTCCCTTGCTCGATATCTTCTCTGCCTTCGATCTTTTCTGAAACCCTAATGTCGCTCCAAACACCCATTGAAAACTGCTCTGCCAAAAGTCCCAGAACTCTCTGCCTTCAGCGGGTTTATATAGACTTTATCTGATTTGGCATGGTCGTGCGCATCTAACGCCTGCCCGTGGCAACTCCCGTAGCTTAATCTCTACGCGTTATGAATTCATTGAGTTGCACGGGCGTGTGCATGACCATATACAATTATAATTGGGCCGTGCACACCTCTTTGAACTGATCTTTTAACTTGTTTCGCATTGTTTGTCCCGTTTCTTGTTCCATTTGCTTCGGGTGCCTATTTAACCTGCTCATTCACAAGACAAATGCAGAGGAGCACAAAAATAGGGGTATTGAAGCGAAACAATGGGATAAGTGCATGTAAATATGATAGAAATATATTTGTTATTATGCACTTATCAGGGGTACTTTAGCGAGCATGCGATGCTCGGCCTTGAGAAGGGACTTTAGCGGGCTTGCGTTGCTCGGCCTTGAGAAGGGACTTTAGCGAGGACACAAGGAGTATGTTGCTTAACCAACATAAATCGACAAAGGAAAAATTGTTCGAAATCAAAGGCATCGCCTTTATATTTGGAAAAGTCGGTCAGATACAACGGTTAGAGACATCTCTTAGTGAAAACAAAAGATAGTGTTGCTACTTCCTGGGGTCTGGCTCATGTGCCCTGAGTGGTCCTGTTTTCTTCCCATAGTATTTACTCCAGCTCTAGCCATGATACCTCTTCTAAGGATGACCAAGCCCATAGTTCCCCGGAGGGTCTCACCAGTAGTAGCTCCTGGGTTTTAGATTTGAGCGAAGCTACATGGCATTGCCTGACCAGTTGTTGGTTTCCTCGAAGTTCCGCACATCGCTATTCGGTAGGGAACATCATTAAGAGATGGTAGGTAGAGATCACTACCTGTAGGCCATTCAGGGCCGGTCTTCCCAAGATCGCATGATAGCTTGATAGACATTTCACCGCACGGAATTTTCTGGTGACCTCTGAATACCTTGGACCGGTTCCCACCATCAGTCGGAGGCTAATTACGCCTAGGCTACACTGTACCTTCGTTGAATCCGATCAGGGGGGATTTGACATGTTGTAGTAGTTCTGGACCCAACCCGAGCTTAACAAATACATCCTAGAAGATCACATCTACCGAGCTCCCACTGTCAACTTGGACCCTGCAGACCTCGTAATTAGCGATGTGGGCAGTGATCACTAGCGCGTCGTCTTGAGGGTGGTTTATCCTATTCAAGTCTACCTCAGAGAAGGTAATGGATACCTTAGTGCTGGCCCCCTTTTGAGAGATCTCAGTTTGGCTTCCCATCCTCGCATAGTTTTTATGCACCGAGCTTCTCTCTCACCCGCTAGCTAGACCTCCAACAATGGTATGGATGACTCCTTGTAGAGTCTGTCCCTCAGGTGGTGAGGTATCCCTGGCATATAATCTTCTCTTTCTCATCTTTCAGGTGGACACAATCTTTAGTATTGAGTCTATGGTCTTGGTGAAAATGATAGAATTTCTTACTTTCATTCCACTTGCCTTGGCCCTTTATTTTGGGGGACCACTTTAGGGCTTTAGAATCCTCAATATTGAGCAGAATCTGCTTTCGGCTCGTGTTGAGCAGGGTGTAGTTTCGATGCAAGCTGGACTGAGACACCCGGGCACCTTCCTTGGCTGGGGGCTTCTGCCTCTTGGCTTTTTCTTGCACATCGTGCTCCGGGTTCCGGTCCCTCCTTGGTTTCTCTGACTTAATCTCTCTTAGGACGGGCAGCTCATCTACTTCTGCTCTAGAGCATGAAGGTCGGTCATGTTCTTGATTGGTCTTTTGGGCAAGGAATAACAGAACGGGGGTAACCTAAGACTTCTCATGAGGGCTGCCACCTCGAACTTCTGGTTTGCCGTTTTTACCTCGAGGAGGGCAATATTGAACTTCTAGATATATGCCCAGAGGCTCTCCTCTGCTAGTTGTGTAAGGTCCATTAGAGATGCATTTGTCTGCATCTGCTTACTGCTGGCCTTGAAGTGGCTGTAAAAGTGGTCGGAAACTCTTCAAAGGAATTGACGGATCGCGATGATAGGTGGTTGAACTATAATTGTGTGGCACCCTTTAGTATCGTTACGAAGGAACAACACATGACTTCATCCCAGGCTCTGTGGAGTTGTATCATGGCGCGGAATGACTCCAGGTGGTCCATCGGATCTGAGGTGTTGTCGTACTCCTCCTTGGCGGGCATCCGGAATGGCTCGAGTATGTAAAACTCTATGATTGTAAAACCCATCTCCCTACCTAGATGAATATCACACTAGCCAGCCTAGGAGATTATCCTGAGCCTGAGCCTGTTAAACAAATGAACTATCCTACTAAACCTGGAGACAATAATTTAAAACATCATAAGATAACTGTAACTCAACAACAAGGGTTCAAGTACATAAATACAATACATAGTACAGGACATCATTTATGTCCAAATAAGTCAAGTCTCCTCATAATAGTACAACATAATACTCAATTAAAAACTCCTAAGGGACGCCAGAGCCGACTATAGGAAGCATCGAGCCTTGCCCGGGGATACATGTCTCTACTCAGAACCTTGTCTACTGCCTATACAAAAAGGATAAGAAGAGGGCTTGAGCTACAAAAGCTTGGTGTTACGGAATCCTCCATTTCGGTCGGTCTTTTTGGCCTTTTCTCAAATATATATATATACTCTGTGAAGCCTTACGGTATCCTCCATTTCGGTCTTCACTCACGGTACTGAGCACCCCTCAAGAGTAGGGAAGGGTTTTATATAAGAAAACAGTTTGAAAGAAAGGTTTTAACAACCGAAAAGAAAACAATTTAAAAGAAGTGAAACCCTCCCTTACTCGGTATCGCGCTGGTCCGAGGACCAACTGGCTCTATCACGTAGCCACATCTGGATCTAGAATGTATAATCTCATAGGGTGTATTATCGATATGCATATCATTCCTATTCTTTTATTTATCATATTCATGGCATTTTCATCAAAGGAAAATGATGGTACATAGAAAAACCCACTATACTATAATAGCGGTAACGAACAATATCATTCACAAACCGGAATGAAAATCATATAAGAAAAATATAAAACAAAACACGATGAAACTCGATCAAATACGAGAGTTTCCAGTAGTTCCACTCACTTGAAGTCCATCTCTTAGCTTAAGTGTGACTAGGTCCTTGCGCCGCTCCAGCGGGATTTTTCCTCTTCCTAGTAATAGTGATAAAAAGATTAATAAATTTCTAATATTCCTTAATCAAGCTTATAATGCATGCATACTTCAATAATAATCTAAGTTGTGTAAGCCCTAAACAAGGAATGCAGAAATTTTTTGCTAGTTATGTGAAGTCTGACAGTTCTATCCATATCTTCTAATATGGACATCGGATTTCTCCGATCTAGGACTTGTTAGAAAAATAATTTCAAGACCTTTCCAACGATGTATTACACAATCTGATCGGAGTTGTATAGAGGGCTCAGCTGTCTCTCAAAAGGGACAACCAAACTGTATATTAAATATTTTTACATAGCTGAATTTATGTATTAGTACTTCCCTAATTAATTTCCAAACTCATCGGAAATAATCCATTTTAACAACAAGACAATCAAGATTTCTGGAGGCATATTATTAGCACTAGCTAGGCCATTAGCATAACAAAGCTCTATGGAATTTTCTCAAGCATCTAATATGTACGTTTGATTACATCGCTGCAGCATAGCAAGAGAACTAACATGTCGTAATTATACAATCATGCTCCCTTTAGATCGTAACATTAACAGAGATTATTAAGCAGAAATCAGGATCAACCTTTACATGATTAGATTCACAACTAGCTAACATAGGCTATTCAAAGTTTAAAACCTTAGTTCCAAACCAAAATGCTCTTAGAGGCATTTCAACAAACAAGTGATAGGCATGCCAATAATCAGAAAAACAACACCTCCATTAAACCAATAAACTTCTGGATTTTACAACATGTATCATGATAAGTGTTCAAATGAGCATTATTTATATGTAAAATTTATGCATATTAATATAAGTCTTGGACGAATATTGGCCCGCTTCTACTCAAAATGGCTTTGTTTCTGTAAATAGGGCAGAAAATAGCGGTTCCAAGAGAAAGGAAGCGTTTTCAAGAGAATGCGGGCCAAAACAGGGGAAACAGAGCAAAAGTACCATCCATACGGAGTTCCATACGGACCCGTATGGACCTGGAGATTTCTACGGACCCCCAAACGGATAGACAGAACCCCATATACAGAACCCTGAGAAGCATACGACCCCGTATAGGAGTCCGTATACTGGGTCGTATGGGTCGTTTACTGGGTCGTATAGGGTAAAGCTGCAGCTGCGCTTTTGGTCGAACTGAGGGTAAAATCGAGAAATACACCCAAAACCCGATTGAGGGGTATAAATACAAAGCTTAGTTAGGGTTTGGGTCATCTTGGAGTATCTTGGAGATAAAGAATCAAGGTTTGGGGTAGGTTTTCATCATCTTCTTCACCATCAAGGAGGAAAAGATTGGAGGAGTTCCCCCCATCAAAAGGCTCAAGAAGGAGAAGAAGGGGCAATAGAGAAGCAAGGAATCCATCATCAATCGCCATTAGGAGTTTTTCTCTCATAAACTTTATGATTTCCTTCTCTTTTAGTATGGATTGTTGCTCTCCATTGATGGAGAGCTAATTTCTTGATACTTGGGTGTTGATGAACCCTTGGATGATGTTTAATTGATATTGTTTTTCTATGCTAACTGCTTGGTTGAATGCATTGTGATCTATTGAATGTTATGTATGGTGGTATTAACCCCTCTACGTTGCGAGAGCCCGGAGAGGTTTCTATAGTCCATACGGGGGAAGATGCGAGCGCCTCCTCGTGTGTAGACAAACTTCAATAGAAAGGGCTATGAGTACACCGGGAGCCCGGGTACTAAGGCGAGCAACTCGTTTAGATGTCTTATTCCCTTAGCTCTTCCAAGAGATAGGTTCCCTAGAGCATAACTAGTAAGGGCACTCGGTTGAATAATCACCCTCGAGCGAGGGGATGAAATCACATTAGGAACCTTTGGCTAATGATTCACCAAGAATTAGCATAGATATCAATATCCATCTCTAAGAACATTCAAGGGGGATTCAATAACCCGAGTATCCCCTTCATCGATTCATTGTCTTCAAGGTCAATTTTACTTGTTAATTTGCATCAATAATTTCAGAATTAGGTTTAGTCACCACCAACCATTCTTGATCGACTAGATAATAGATGAATAGCCACTACTAGTACTTCCTTTCTCCCTGAGGATCGACAACCCGACATTAGTCCACTTTATTACTTGATTCGACCCGTTCACTTGCGGATTTAGCGCATCAAGTTTTTGGCGCCGTTGCCGGGGAGATTTAGGACTACTAGGAAAGCTAGGAGTTTATTAATTTAGTCATTTACTTTCAGTTTTTATTTTGTTTCAATAATTGTTTGATCTCTTGAATACTAATTTTTCTCACAATCGTTTGTGCGAGGTGTTGGTGCATGACCCGGAAAATTCCTAAGAATCTTGTTGAAGCGGATAGTGAAATCGATAGAACTTTCCACAAGAGGTTGAGAGAAGTGGAGGCATCAAATCCAGGACCCTCCTCGGGGTCGGAGAACACCTTGCCCATTGAGCACAGTGTTGAAATCATTGGGGAACCTATCATGGCAGGAAGAAGACTCACACTCTCCGAACATGAAAGGTCTCACTACACGGGGGAAGAATTCAGTTTGCATCCCCCAAATGTCAATCTAAACAACTTTGAGATCAAAGCAAGCACATTGTCGATGATTCAGAATACAACTCAATTTGATGGGAGGCCAGATGAAGACCCACATGCTCACATTGCTAAGTTTGTCCAAATTTGCAATATGTTCAAGATTAATGGAGCTCCCAATGATGCTATTCGATTGAGATTGTTTCCGTTCAGTTTGAGAGATGGAGCTTATAGATGGTTGAATTCGCTTCCGGCGGGATCTATTCGAACTTGGGCCGAAATGCTTGATAAATTCCTTGGCCTATATTTTCCACCAAGCATGGCCGCGAAGCTCAGATTAGACATCTCTTCTTTTTAGCAAGGGTATATGGAAACATTCTTTGAAGCTTATGAAAGATATAAGGATTTACTTCGGCAATGCCCCCAACATGGGTTGGATCCTTGTGCCAAGGTCCGTACATTTTATAATGGCTTGGATGATTCAACAAGACAATTGGTAGATACGGCCGCCGGAGGTTCTTTGGGAAACAAATATCCGGATGAGGCCGAGAAGATTTTTGAAGATATTTCAAGCAATGAAGCACACTGTCTATTAGAGGCAAGCAAGTTAAAGTAGTAGGCTCCTTGGATGGAACCAATGCAACCGATATAGTTCTTGCCGATAGACTTGAAGCCTTGACAAGGAAGATCGATGCACTAACCACCGGCGGTAGCTCGAGGCCAACCTCGATGATGTCTTGTAGCACATGTGGGGGAGGACATTGCAAGCATTGATACCATGCCTCTGGAGCAACTACAATATTTGAGCAACAATCAAAGGCAACCGGACGGGTAATATGGAATCATCCCGCTTTGTCTTATGGGAATCCTCAAGGAGGGCAATACCCACCGGGCTTTCAACATCCCCCAAAGCCACAAGAACGGAAGCCCAACATGGAGGAAATGATGTTGAAGATGCTACAAAACAATGAGGCATCTATCCGGAATTTGTAAGCCACGGTGCAAAATTTGGATAACCAAATGGGCCAGATGGCCAAGACTCTTTCAGAGAGGTCCCAAGAGATGGCCAAACCCTCGCGAGCAATGCAAGTCAATCACTTTGAGAAGTGGAAGAGAGGTTAGTTCTCCGATGCAAAGATCTCAAGAGAAGAAGGTAATTGAAGAGGAAGACTAGGCACCATTGGCAAATTCTATAGAGGGGACAAAAGAAAGAGACGAAGCACCATCTTCCCCTCAATATCAACCAAAGATTCCTTATCTCGCTAGATTGAAGAAAGACAAGGAAGATGCTCAATTTGCCAAGTTTTCTAGCATGTTGAAACAATTGCACATTAACTTGCCATTGGTGGAGGTTCTAGCTAAGATGCCAAAGTATGCAAAGTTCATGAAAGACCTCCTCTCCAACAAAAGGAAGCTAGAGGATGCAGCCGCAGTCACCCTCAACGCCCAATACTCGGTCATTGTACAACAAGATGTTCTCAAAAAGTTGAAAGATCCGGGTAACTTCATTGTTCTTGCACACTTGGGGGAGGAGTGACAAAGAAGGCATTAGCGGATTCGGGTGCAAGCATCAATGTAATGCCATACAATCTATACATGAAGCTTGGCCTCGAAGATCCAAAGCCAACTGGAATAACGATGCAATTGGTGGATCGATCCGTGAAAAGGCCAAAGGGATTAGCTGAAGATGTCCTTATCACGATCAATAGCTTTGTGTTTCCGGCTGATTTTGTACTCTTGGATGTAGAAGACAATATCGAGGTACCCATCATCTTGGGGCGTCCTTTCCTTGCTATTGCTCAAGCACCTGAAGATCATGCCCAAGGCAAGCTTGCGCTAAGGGTAGGGGATCAAGAGGTTGTATTCAAAATTCCCGAGGCAATGCGGTATACCATGGCTCAAGATGACACGTCGTACAGTGTGGATGATGTTGATTTGATCACCTCCGCTTGCATAGAGGATCTCTTGGCAATAGACCCTTTGCATGAGGAGTTGGGTGAAGAGAAAGACACACTAGAAGGAGTTCAAGAAAATTTTGCTGCACCAAAGGATGAAACTCAGGCCAAAGCTGAAAAAGCCGAGAGGAAGAGGAGACGCACCCCGGCCTTGAAGAAATGCTGGAAGAGAGTGCAAAAAGAAGGGGTAATTACCACATCTCTCCAC
Organism: Dioscorea zingiberensis; assembly: GCA_026586065.1. NCBI lineage: Eukaryota > Viridiplantae > Streptophyta > Magnoliopsida > Dioscoreales > Dioscoreaceae > Dioscorea > Dioscorea zingiberensis. Next base: position 29,791,306 of record CM048820.1, on the reverse strand, counting down.
TCCACTCCTTCAACTGAAGACCAAGGTATGAACGCAAAAGATCATTCTATTTATGCACTCTTAGGTGAATGTTTGTTTGGACAATGTTTTAGTGGAAAGGCCGATGGAATCTCCAAGGTATTTGAACCTCCATAAGGTAAAATAAGGGTACGCCAAGCTAGTGAAGTTAAACAAGCGCTTCTTGGGAGGCAACCCATGTTCTCAAACTCTCTTTTATTACCTTTTGCAATTTTTCTTTTTAACTAATTAGTGAGGCTTGAAATAAATGAAAGTTGTGTTTCTGTCTAATTCTTTTTGTTCTTGCGCTGGATGCTATTATTAGAGGTAGTATATTGATTTTTATCAGGCCGTGCAAAGAGAAGGGGCATGAATGAACCCTGGAAAGGCTGTATAAGCCTCAACCCAGGTGTATACGGGGTCCCATACGGACTGACAGCAGTCCATATAAGGGAGACAGAAGCCCATACGACCCCGTATAGGAGTCCGTAAGGACTCTGTCAAGGGCACGAGTGCGGGCACTTTAAATAGCACCCCCTTTTACCCCTTTCACCCAATTCCTACTCTCACCTCGTGCCCTAGAGACCCCACACCCCCTATTTCCGACGCGGCAACCATTTCTCTTCGAATCAAGGCCCAATCTTCTCTAGGTATGCGTCAATCACTTGATCTAGCAATGTTTTACACCTTTTACATGCTTTAAAAACCTAGATTTGCATCATGTCGATTTCGAATGAGGAATGCTATGAATGGATGAAATCTTGTGCTATTTTTGTTGTAATACTTGCATTGGATGAATGTAGTATGTTGTGAGAGTGTGGTGGATGCGAAAAATGTAAAAATAGGGCCGGGATCCGTCGCGGCCGTAGGCAAGCCCGCGGCCAGGTCCATACAGACCCCCATACGGGGTCGTATGGGGGCCTGTCCCCCGTATACGACCTCCTGACAGGCCGTATGCTACCCCGTATAGGGGTAATTTCAGGCTTTTTCTTGTAAATCTTGCCATGCCCCTCGAGCTCCATCAACACTAACATTCCTTATTTAGTTGCAGAGATGCCGTGGAAGCTAACAGCAACGAAGAAGCGCTGAACAGGGGCCGGGTCGTCATCAACCGAGCCACAATTCACAGATGAGGCCCACCGCCTCCGATACCTCAGTCTTTCCTCCCGCCGATTCGGCCGGACCCGTATCATTGATTGGGGAGCTCTTACCGAGCTTGGCATCGCCGATCGAGTTCGGGAGATGGTTTCATTTGGTGGCTGGGACAGGATTTTCTCCCTCAACCACGAGGTGTTCCGCCGCCCGACTTTAGAGGTATTGAGCATCTTCGAGGCCGATAGGAGTGCGGTAGGAGAGCAGAGCCGCACCGCCATTACCTTTCAGCTATTCGGGAGGCCGAGGGCGATGAGCTACACTCAATTTGCGTTGTACATGGGGCTTTAGAATCGCGAGCATACGTATACGCGAGAGTATGCCGAGCTGCTTACCGCCTTCCCCGAGCGCACCATTTCCTCAGCGAGCTTCTGGGTGCAGTTAGGCGGGCGACATGACAGCAACAAGGCGTCCCATATGACAGACCTGGTGCACCGTTACATTCATGCGCTCATCAGCCGCACAATAGCAGCTCGCAGCGACAATTGCGGAGTAGTCATCGTCACTGATCGCCTATTTCTCTATAGCCTTATTGAGCGAGTTCCGATCCACTTTGGATATGTGCTCGCCGATTATCTGACGCATCAAGGGCAGAACACCAGACTCACCGACATCCATGCCGGACCCTACATCACACGGGTGATCATTGGCATGGGTCTCGAGGCGGAGTTTGAGGGAGAGGAGCACCAGCAGGTAGTCTCCCCACTAGACATGACACTCCTTGCACAGATTGGACTGGTGCGGTGAGGTGGTGGACGCTACACACTTGTTGGCCATGTCTCAGATAGTTCAGAGGAGGAGGGATCTGATTTCGATGACTCCTATGCGGCCAATCATTTTGCACGACTACCCTCAGCATCCAGTGGCCGCTCTACATCCAGGAGCCGATACACATGGCTAGTGATAAGTGTTCATTTGACCTATATTTCATATCATACTATGCATGTTCATTATGAGTTTTAGAGGAGTTTCAGCCCACCTATACTTAAAAAAGGTTTATTTTTGTGAACATGGCAAAATAGGGAGACTCCGGAGAAAAGGAAGCGTTTGAAGAAGATTTCGGGCCAAAACAGGACAAAAGAGAGTGAAGACCCAGGCTATACGGGGTACCATACGGACCTGTATGAACCTGGGCAGAAAGGGCCTCGACTCCAACCTCGTATGAGTCCATACGGGGTCCCATAAGGACTGACGGAGCCCCGTATACTATGACCTGTGAAGTCATACGGACCAGTATGGGAGTCCGTATGGAAGTCCGTATGGCGTAAGTTTCCAGCAACGATTTGATCCGCCCAGGAGTAAAAATGGAAAAGAACCCAAAACCATATTATCAACTATAAAAGGGAAAGCCTAATTAGGTTTTGGGGATCTTGCCTCTTGGATTAGAAAACATTGGAGAGAAAGAGAGAGCTAGAGGAGGAGCCTCATCATCATCTTCTTCCCCAACTTGGAGGAGAGGGCATCGGAGGGGTTCCTCACCTCGAAGCTCTAGAAGGCAAGAAGGAAGGGCGAGCAAGCGAAGGATCCACCTACTTTCATCAATAGGGAGTTTTTATTTGAGGTTCATGTTTTCATCTTCCTTCATCATTGTGGATTGTTGCCCTCCATTGATGGAGGGCTAATTTCTTGATGCTTGGGTGTAGATGAACCTTTGGATGTTATTTTAATTAAATTAGTGTTTCTATGTTAATTGCTTGCATGATTTCATTAGGTCTATTGGATGATTTGTATTGAGGTATTAGTCTCTCTACGTTGCGAGAGCCCGGAAAGACTATTGTCGTCCATGTGGGGGAAGACACGAACGCCTCCCCACGTGTAGACTTTCTCCAATAGAGAGGATTAGGAGTACACCGGGAGCCCGGGTACTAAGGAGGGCGATTCTTTTACATTGTTTATTCCCCTAATCTTCCCAAATTAGGTCGAGACATCATCGGTGAGAGCATTAGATTAGTAACTCATCTCTGGTGGAGAGAGTGAAAGCACATTAGGTACCTTTGGCCAATGAATTATCAAGCATTGACATAGTTCACACTAATCAATCTCATCAAATCCAAAGGAGATTCGAACACCCAAGTATCCCTTTCTTGATTGAATTTCTCCAAGTATTAAGCGATTGTGAAATTTCAATTTCTAAGTTCTAGGTTTAGAGTTAGTTGATAGTCACCCAATTTCCGATCGATTAGATAATAGACAAATAGATAGTACTAGTACCTCCTTCTCCCTGAGGATCGATAACCCGACTTCAAGTCCACTTTATTACTTGATTCGACCCGTACACTTGCGGTTAGAACGCATCAAGTTTTTGGCGCTGTTGCCGGGGAGTTTTAGTACTACTAGGAAATCTAGGAGTTTATTAATTTAGTCATATTATCTTTTTGCACTTTAATTTTTATTTTGTTTTATTTGTTTCGTGATTATTGATTTCACTCAATTTTTCATTGCAAGGTGTTGATGTATGACCCGAAAGAACTCTAAGGACCTTGTTGAAGCCGATAGTGAAATTGAAAGGACTTTTCATAGAAGGTTGAGAGAAGTGGAGGAATCAAATCCAGGGCCCTCTTCGGGGTCGGAGAACTCTATACCTACTGAAGGCAGTTTTGAAGTTAGAGAGATTCCTGTCATGGCGGGAAGACGACTTACACTATCTGAGTATGAAAGGTCTTGCTACACGGGGGAGGAGTTCAGTGTGCATCCTCCTAATATGAACATGAATAACATCGAGATCAAGCCGAGCACTATAACTATGATCCAGAATTGTGCCCAGTTTGATGGAAGGCCGGATGAAGACCCTCACGCTCATATTGCCAAGTTTGTTTAGATTTGCAACATGTTCAAGATTAATGGGGCATCCGATGACGCCATTCGATTGAGGTTGTTTCCCTTCAGTTTGAGAGAAGTAGCCTATAAGTGGTTGAATTCGCTTCCATCGGGATCTATTCGCACATGGGCTGAGATGCTTGATAAGTTCCTTGGGCGGTACTTCCCACCTAGCAAGGCCGCGAAGCTTAGATTGGACATCTCGTCTTTCAAGCAAGGACCCAATGAGTCATTCTATGAAGCTTATGAGAGATACAAAGACCTACTCCGGCGTTGCCCCAAACATGGGTTGGACGATTGTGCTAAAGTACGAACCTTCTACAATGGATTAGATGATACAACACGACATTTAGTTGATGCGGCCGCTGGAGGCTCTTTGGGAAATAAAAATCCGGATGACGCCGAGAAGATTTTTGAAGACATGGCTAGCAATGAAGCCCATTGGTCTACTTGTGGGAAACAAGTTAAATTGGTGAACTCCTTGAATGAAACCAATACAATTGATGTAGCTCTCGCGGAGAAGTTGGACGTCTTGACAAGAAAGATCGAGGTGTTGACAATCGGTAGTCCCTCAAGATCATCTCCGGTGTTATCTAACAATACTTGTGGTGGAGGGCATGACATGACAAGTTGCCCAATTACGAGCATAGAGAATCTCACCATGGAGCAAGTACAATACTTGAACAACAATCAAGGGCAACCGGGGGGGCAATACAGAGCTTTTGCACCAAGTAGAACTACCCCGGGTTGGCATACCGGAATCCTCAAGGGGGGCAATACCCGCCGGTTTTCCAACATCCCCCGAAGCCACAAGAGAGAAATACAAGCTTGTAGGAAATGATGTTGAAGATTGTGCAAGATAATCAAGCAACTATCCGAAATTTACAAGTCACTGTGCAGAATTTAGAGAATCAAATGGGCCAGATGGCCAAGACACTTTCTGAGAGGCCGCAAGGAAGTTTACCTAGCAACACGGAGACAAACCCACTTGAGCAATGCAAAGCAATCACTTTAAGGAGTGGCAAAGAAGTTGACCTTCTGGTGGCGAAGCTACAAGAGAAAAGTTCAATTGAAAAAGACGCACCGACACCCGTTGCTACTTCCAATGAAGAGAAGAAAGACAAAGAGGAAGCCACACCTATTCCTCCATACCAACCAAAAATTCCTTATCTAGCAAGATTGAGAAAGGATAAGGAAAATGCCCAATTTGCAAAGTTCACAAGCGTGCTAAAGCAACTACAAATTAGCTTGCAATTGGTGGATGTCCTAGCCCAAATGCCGAAGTATGCAAAATTCATGAAGGACCTCCTATCCAATAAGAGGAAGTTGGAGGAAGTGGGTGCCGTTACTCTCAATGCCCAATGTTCGGCAGTTCTGCAACACGACTTGCCCAAGAAACTCAAAGATCCGGGTAGTTTCATTGTTCCATGTACACTTGGTGAGGGGATCATCAAGAAGGCGTTAGCGGATTCAGGAGCAAGTATTAATGTGATGCCGTATAACTTATACGTGACGCTTGGGCTTGATGACCCAAAGCCTACAGGGATGACAATACAATTGGCGGATCGGTCTGTGAAGAGGCCTAAGGGCTTAGCCGAAGATGTCCTCATCAAGATTAATGATTTTGTATTCCCGGCCGATTTTGTTCTTTTGGATGTTGATGACAATGTGGATGTGCCCATCATCCTCGGGCGTCCTTTCCTTGCTACCGCCCAAGCACTTGAAGATATGCCCAAGGGAAGCTTGCACTAAGAGTGGGGGATCAAGAAGTAGTCTTCCAAATACCCGAGGCAATGCGACACACCATGGCCCAAGACGATACATCCTATAGTGTGGATGACATCGATCTAATCACCTCTAGTTGTATGGAAGATCTCTTGATGGTAACTTCCTCGCATGAGAAAGTGGAGGAAGAAATTGAGGAAATCAAGGTCAAGAGGCCAAAGAAGAAGAAGCACAAGAAGTTTAGGAAGGAATGGAGGCCGGTAAGAAAAGAGGAACTCAATACCAAAGAAGAACCAACTTTGGAGCCGAACACTTGCTCTATCTATACCAAATTGGGGAGGTATTTACTTGGCAAACATTCCAATAGGAAGGACAATGCAATCTTCAATGTATTTGAGCCCCCATGAAGTAGGTTGAAGGTACGTCAAGCTAGTGACGTTAAACAAGCGCTTTTTGGGAGGCAACCCTAGTGCTGAAAATTTTCTCTTTTAGTTTCAGTTTGTTTTCTATTCTAGTTTATATTAGCTAATATTAGTATTTGAAATAAATGATCGAATGTATCGTATACACTCTTTGCATGCTGCTGAATGTTTAGATTAGCCCTAGAATTATAATCTTGATTATGCCGAGCAAAAGGGAGCATGGACACAACCAGGAGGGGCTGTATAAGCCATTCTCCAGGTTCATACGGAGTCCCATACGGACCCGTATGATACTCCGTATGAGGGAGCCTGTGGGTCCATACGGGACACCATACGGACCCGTATGGAGGTCCGTATGAAATCGGCTGAAAGGCGCGATATGAAGCGTTTTAAATAAAACGCCACAACCCTTCAATTTCTTTATAACCCTAGCCGCGCCTCCTCCATCCTCCACTCCTTTTGCTCCGGCGACTTTGATTTCTTGGATTTGGGCATCAATCCACCATAGGTACGAAGCTATATCTTGTTTTTATGGATTAAAATCGTATTCTTCATACTTAGAAACTTAGGGGTGATGTGGATTGAATCGAATGAAGAATAAACCATATTTTGGCTTGGATTGCATGTTTTTCATGGTGGAATCTCTATTTTATGCATGTATAGCGTATTAGGGGCATTGTAAAGACAAGATTTGAGGTAAACAAGGCCAAAAACCCCCTTGGCCGTCGGCTTGCCCGCGACTAGGTGCATACGGACCTCCATACGGGTCCGTATGTCCATACGGTCTTTCATACGGACCCGTATGGGACCCCGTAAAGGTTTACAGGCTGCCCCATACGGACCTCTGACAGTCCGTATATAACTCCATATGGGGGGGTAATTTAGGCATTCTAGTGCAATTTTTCGCTTGAATTCATATTTTCTAAATTGCACTAACAACCCCTTTAATGTTTTTGCAGAAATGCCGAAGAGGAAGATCCTAGCATCGAAGAAGAGGAAGACCACTGGGGGGAGTTCCTCCACCGGAGCACCTCAGTTTACCGACGAGGTGTTCCAGACCCGCTACCGTCGCCTGTCCTCCCGGAGGTTTGGTCGTACCTGAGTGATCGACTGGGGCATCTGCTCCCAGTTAGGCATCACCGACCGCGTCCGGAAGATGATCTCTTTTGGCGGATGGGATCGCATCTTCTCACTTGACCACGAGGTCTTCAGAGGACCTACCCTAGAGGTCCTTAGCACCTTCGAGGGGGACAGGAGCGCAGTGGGTGAGAAGAAGCACACCGCCGTCACTTTCCAGCTCTTCGGGAAGCAGTACCGGATGAGCTACACGCAGTTCTCCATCTACATTGGTATATACGACCGCGAGTACACGTATGAGCGGGAGTAGGACCACCTGATTACCTCTTTCCCCGAGAGCACTATCTCCTCCTCCCGTTACTGGCTCCAGTTGTGCGGGCGCTATAACAACAACAAGGCGTCCCTGATGGACGACCCAGTACACAGATACATCCATGGCCTACTCAGTCGCACGATCGCTGGTCGTAGTAACAACTGTGGGGTGGTCATCGTCACAGAGCGCCTATTCCTCTACAGCTTGATCGAGAGAGTGCCAATCCACCTGGGATACGCACTCGCTGACTACCTGAGCAGCCAGGGGCAGAACATCAAGTTGACGGACATCCACGCGGGCCATACATCACCAGACTCATTATGGGCATGGGCCTTGAGGCCAAGCTGCAGGGAGAGACACCTCTACAGATGGTCACCCCGCTGGACATGACCACAATCATCCAGATGAGGCTCGTCCAGCGCGCTGGTGGTCGCTACATCTTGATCGGCCAGCCATCCGACAGTTCTGACGAGGAGGCATCAGACTCTACCTCTGAGGACTCGGCACCCGCGGAGCCGGCCGGACAGCGCTCGCATGCACCCATGAGCCGCTCAGTACAGATAGAGGACCAGCTGATGGCGATCCGCACCACCTAGGAGACACTCGTGGAGGAGCACCGTCAGATGAGGGAGTAGCTCACCGAGCTTTCTCTCTTTATCCGCGGGCATCCAGCCTTTGCACCTCCTCCACCTCTAGCACCAGCAGATGACGAGCGAGCAGCAGACCTTTGAGATTTCTTTCATTTACCTCCAGACTTTTGTTTATTTTCTATTTTCGTGCATCTCTGTACTTACTAGCAAGGGCATCACCCTGCTACCCTATCCTTTATCATTATCATTGGTAGATCCTTTGTTTTATACTCTTGTGTAGAGTTAATGATTCTTCTTTCGCAGATGGAAAACGGATCAATACCCCCATATTTTCGAGGACCCATCAATTAGAGCAGAACGACCACGTCCACCATATTTTCAGGGGAGTCTTAGTTCACCTTTGTCCACACTTAATTATTTTGATACATTGAGGACAATGTAGGTTTTAAAAGTGGGGATGGGTGGCTACTTATCTCCTTTTAGAATTATTGCAAATCTTTAAGTGTGGAGATAAGTGGACATTATTAGCATTCGTTGAAAATCTTTATAGCATGCATGATAAGTGTAATTAGGACCTTGGTGAGAAATCACATTGACATGTTTTTATTCCCAATGCACCATCATATGCTAGAATGTTGAAATTCTTCCATTGAAACACCGTGGGCATTAGAGACAATCCTTGTGACAATCATGACTGTTAGGGACAATAGATAACCCGTTGCCATGTTCTTTTGACTTTAATAGCTAAACATTGTTTTCAATGGTTCCAACAAATTTCGTGGCACTAGTTCGAATTTGTTAAACCCCTCATAATATATATAGTGGACAAGTATCATAGCTTTGCACAATACCTGTTAATTAATATTCCGATGCTTTTGGAGACAAAGTAGGTTGGGGTCCCGGCTCCTAATTAGAGTGTTCCTCAATTCCAAAAGTCACTACTTAGCATGAACACCCATGGGTAAAGTTGTAACCACCTAAGTAGCTAATGGTTCGGGTGCCTAATCAACATGGATCCTCTGCAAAAGGGAGGGGCTACACACTACCTTGATCTTCAGTACGGGAAAGTCGGATCTAAAGGATGCCCTACCCGTGAAAAAAAAAAGATGATGTGTGTGGATAAAGTTTGTTTTGATTATAAGTTTCTGAGACTTTGTCCATCATCCATCTAGGGGGGAAACTCTTTTGATCTTAAGGCCTCAAGGACTTTCTAGAGTCAACTGAGGGCATGTTTGTCTTGCTAAGTCTTTAGAACACGGCATGTGGAGTGAACAAGCTTCTGTCCAGAGCTTTAACGAAATATCACGGGATCGATCTAGACCCTAGTGTATATATAGGAGAACACATCATGATGGTGTACTTGGAATAAAATTCACACATAATTTCTATGTCACAAAGTCGAACACTTATCTTCTTTTATTGATTTTTTTTCTTTGCTTAAGGACAAGCAAACCTTTAAGTGTGGAGATATGTGATAAGTGTTCATTTGACCTATATTTCGTATCATATTATGTATGTTCATTATGAGTTTTAGAGGAGTTTCAACCCACCGATACTTAAAAAAGGTTTATTTTTGTGAACAGGGCAAAATAGGGAGACTCCGGAGAAAAGGAAGCGTTTGGAGAAGATTTCAGGCCAAAACAGGACAAAAGAGAGTGAAGACCCAGGTTATATGGGGTACCATACGGACCCGTATGAACCTGGGCAGAAAGGGCCTCGACTCCAACCACGTATGAGTGCATACGGGGTCCTATACGGACTGACAGAGCCCCATATACTATGACCTGTGAAGTCATACGGACCCGTATGGGAGTCCGTATAGCGTAAGTTTCCAGCAATGATTTGATCCGCCCAGGGTAAAAACGGAAAAGAACCCAAAACACTAGTATCAACTATAAAAGGGAAAGCCTAATTAGGTTTTGGGGTCTTGCCTCTTGGATTAGAAAACCTTGGAGAGAAAGTGAGAGCTAGAGGAGGAGCCTCATCATCATCTTCTTCCCCAACTTAGAGGAGAGGGCATCAGAGGGGTTCCTCACCTCGAAGCCCTAGAAGGCAAGAAGGAAGGGCGAGCAAGCGAAGGATCCACCTACTTTCATCAATAGGGAGTTTTTATTTGAGATTCATGTTTTCATCTTCCTTCATCGTTGTGGATTGTTGCCCTCCACTGATGGAGGGCTAATTTCTTGATGCTTGGGTGTAGATGAACCTTTGGATGTTATTTTAATTAATTTAGTGTTTCTATGTTAATTGCTTGTATGATTTCATTTGGTCTATTGGATGATTTGTATTGAGGTATAGTCTCTCTACGTTGCGAGAGCCCGGAAAGACTATTGTCGTCCATGTAAGGGAAGACGCGAACGCCTCCCCACGTGTAGACTTTCTCCAATAGAGAGGATTAGGAGTACACCGCTAGCCCGGGTACTAAGGAGGGCGATTCTTTTACATTGTTTATTCCCCTAATCTTCCCAAATTAGGTCGAGACATCATCGGTGAGAGCATTAATTAGTAACTCATCTCTGGTGGAGAGAGTGAAAGCACATTAGGTACCTTTGGCCAATGAATTATCAAGCATTGACATAGTTCACACTAATCAATCTCATCAAATCCAAAGGGGATTCGAACACCCAAGTATCCCTTTCTTGATTAAATTTCTCCAAGTATTAAGCGATTGTGCAATTTCAATTTCTAAGTTCTAGGTTTAGAGTTAGTTGATAGTCACCCAATTTCCGATCGATTAGATAATAGACAAATAGATAGTACTAGTACCTCCTTTTCCCTGAGGATCGATAACCGGACTTCAAGTCCAATTTATTACTTGATTCGACCCGTACAGTTGTGGTTAGAACGCATCAGCTAGAGGAGCAGATCACAGAGATGCGGGCTGTCCAGGACACCATTCTAGCGGAGCAGCGACGGCTAGGGGATCAGTTTTCCGAGTTCTCGCTATTCATTCGTGGACATGCCGCATTTGCACCTCCTCCGCCTCCAGCACCAGCAGACGATGAGCCCGCACGGGACACTTGAGACACTACTTTTATATTTCATTTCTCTTTATGTGGAGATTTGTTATTTGCACTTGTTATTTCTTTATTTTCGTGCATTGTGGTACACTGAGTAAGGGCATCGCCCTGCTATCCTATCCCTTATTTTTGTTATGTGGATTCTCTTATTTTGCACTTTATTGGAGTTGATGCCTTTTCCATGTTCGCAGAATCCAACTTTGGACCCCCAACCCTCGATGAGCAAAGCACTCCTCCACTCCCACAAACGAATCTCAGCAACTACATTTAGGGGAGTATCGTTCACCTTTCTTCACTAATTACATGCGCTGAATTTAATTTTCTTGCATTGAGAACAATACAAAATTCTAGAGTGGGGATGGGTGGCTACCTATCTCTTCTTAAGGTTATTGCAAATCTTTAAGTGTGGAGATAGGTAGCTATTAAATCATTCATTGTAGATATTTTTGTTCACTATGCCTGGTATGCATGATAACGTTGCGGATAGATAAATGTGACATGATTTTTTTTTTTTTCTAGTTCACCATTTGTGATTTGAAATGTTTCCAATTGAAACACCATGGGCATATAGAGGTCGCCTTTGTGACAATTATGATTGTGAAAGACAATAGATAACCCATTGCCATGTTCTTTTGACTTGACTAGCTAAGCATTGTCTTCAATGGCTCCAAGAAATTTCATGGCACTAGTTCAAGTTTGTTAACCCCGCATAATACACATAGTGGACAAGTATAAGAAGAATAAAAAAATTACTTAGCATATAGTGGAAGTTGAGAGAGACAGTGTTCCGCTGCTAATGGTGATGAACTTGTTTGGAGTTCTTGCTCCTAACTAGAGTGCTCTCCATTTCGAAAAATCACTACTTAGCATGAACATCTAGGTAAAGTTGTAACCACCCGAGTAGCTAAGGGTTCGGGTGCCTAATCAGCATGGGTCCTATGCAAAAGGGGGGAATCAAACTCTACCTTGATCTCTAGCACGGGAAAGTCGGATCTAACAAAGATGCCCTACCCGAATAAAATAAATAAATAAATAAATAAATATATATATATATATATATATATATTATTGTTGTGCTTGTCCACCGTTCATCTAATAGGGATGTAACTCTTTTGACCTTAGGGCCTCAAGGAATTTCTAGAGTCCACCGAGGGCATGCTTGCCTTATTAAGACTTTTGAACATGGCATGTGGAGTGAACAAGCTTTGCCTAGGACTTTATCGAAAAGTTACAGGATCCATCTAAGCCCTGGTGTGGAGATAGGAAAACATAATGAGGTGGTGCACTTGGACTAGAATTCATGTATAGTGTGTAGAGCCCAAGGTTGAACACTTATCTTCTTTTGTTAATTTCTTTTCTTTGCTTGAGAACAAGCAAACCTTTAAGTGTGGAGATATGTAATAAGTGTTCAAATGAGCATTATTTATATGTAAAATTTATGCATATTAATATAAGTCTTGGAGGAATATTTTCCCGCTTGTACTCAAAATGGTTTTGTTTCTGTAAATAGGGCAGAAAATAGCGGTTCCAAGAGAAAGGAAGCGTTTTCAAGAGAATGCGGGCCAAAACATGGGAAACACAGAAAAAGTACCATCCATATGGACCCGTATGGACCTGGAGATTTCTACGGACCCCCAAACGGACAGACAGGACCCCGTATACAAAACCCTGAGAAGCATACGACCCCGTATGGGAGTCCGTATACTGGGTCATATGGGTTGTATACTGGGTCGTATGGCGTAAAGCTGCAGCTGCGCTTTTGGTCGAACCGAGGGTAAAATCGAGAAATACACCCAAAACCCAATTGAGGGGTATAAATACAAAGCTTAGTTAGGGTTTTGGGTCATCTTGGAGTATCTTGGAGATAAAGAATCAAGGTTTGGGGTAGGTTTTCATCATCTTCTTCACCATCAAGGAGGAAGAGATTGGAGGAGTTCCCCCCATCAAAAGGCTCAAGAAGGAGAAGAAGGGGCAATAGAGAAGCAAGGAATCCATCATCAATCGCCATTAGGAGTTTTTCTCTCATAAACTTTATGATTTCCTTCTCTTTTAGTATGGATTGTTGCTCTCCATTGATGGAGAGCTAATTTCTTGATACTTGGGTGTTGATGAACCCTTGGATGATGTTTAATTGATATTGTTTTTCTATGCTAACTGCTTGGTTGAATGCATTGTGATCTATTGAATGTTATGTATGGTGGTATTAACCCCTCTACGTTGCGAGAGCCCGGAGAGGTTTCTATAGTCCATATGGGGGAAGATGCGAGCGCCTCCCCGTGTGTAGACAAACTTCAATAGAAAGGGCTATGAGTACACCGGGAGCCCGGGTACTAAGGCGAGCAACTCCTTTAGAGGTCTTATTCCCTTAGCTCTTCCAAGAGATAGGTTCCCTAGAGCATAACTAGTAAGGGCACTAGGTTGAGTAATCACCCTCGAGCGAGGGGATGAAATCACATTAGGAACCTTTGGCCAATGATTCACCAAGAATTAGCATAGATATCAATATCCATCTCTAAGAACATCCAAGGGGGATTCAATAACCCGAGTATCCCCTTCATCGATTCATTGTCTTCAAGGTCAATTTTACTTGTTAATTTGCATCATTAATTTCAGAATTATGTTTAGTCACCACCAACCAATCTTGATCGACTAGATAATAGATGAATAGCCACTACTAGTACTTCCTTTCTCCCTGAGGATCGACAACCCGACATTAGGCCACTTTATTACTTGATTCGATGCATCATATCACTTACAAAGCTAACTCAAATCCTCATATATAATCAGTCTATTCATACTTCGTTAAAAGCGTGATTTATCACATCTAATTAACTTACAACCTCCTCTCAACCCTAACAAAGAATTTTGTCCCCAATCTTCAGACAAACCTGAGAACAAACAAGAGCTTCAGCAGCTCGTCGGCGCTTGGTTGTATTCCTTGTTGCTGGCGAGAGGGAGAAGAGGGTTTGGCCGAGTAGGTTTGCTCCTGAGAGAGGTGGAGAGGAGCTCCGGTCGGCCGCCGGAGCTCGTCACCGTTCTGCCCATGGGTGGAAGTAGTTGTGGTGCATGAGGGGTGGCACTAGAGCTGTCGGTTGAACGTGATCGTGGTCCTCGCCGGGGACTGGGGAAGAAGAAGGAGAGGGATGAAGCTCGGGTAACTGGGGAGACGAAAGGAAACTTCTTTATCCCCACTTAAACACTAAGGATTCTTTCTTACGGGTTCACTATAGTTTCACAAGAACCTTGTGCGCTCACGGGAAAAGGAAGAGGAAGCTTGCTGACCAAGATCCGCTGATCGCATGTCTTTCACCACAGCGCGCGTGATGGCTTTTGTCTCAATAAGATTCTAATAATTAAACGATGTTTATTTAGAAAATTTTGAGGTGTTACAATTCTCCCACCCTTAAGAAATTTCATCCCCGAAATACTAATACATAGGTAGCTAGAAGAAGTGAGGGTACTGCGCCCTCATTTGGTCTTCTCTTTCCCAAGTGGCCTCCTCCACTTTGTGATGACTTCATAGGACCTTCACTAGAGGGTTCACCTTTTCTCTCAGTACCTGTTCCTTCCTGTCCAGAATATGTAAGGGTTCGTCTACATAAGTCAAGTCTTGAGCCAGCTCTACTGTCGGTCCCGACAAAATGTGATTTGAATCCGAGAGGCTTTTTCGCTGGACCAATACGTTGACCATATCGTGGATCCTTGAAAGCTCCTTTGGTAGTGCTAGATGGTAGGCTACGGGACCCATCCTATCCACTATCTCATATGGCCCGAAATAACGTGGACTCAGTTTCCCACGTTTATGTTATCTCAAAACACCTTTCCTTGGAGATACATTCAGATATATCCGATCTCTCACTTCAAACTCTAGGTCTTGGCGCTGGTTATTAACATAGCCCTATTGCGTGTGTTGACCTACTCTGAACCACTCCCGGATGAGATTAACTTTCTCTAAGGTCTGTTGAACCAGCTCAGGGCCAAGTATCTTTTTCTCACCTTCTTCATCCTAACACAGTTGAGTCGTACATCTTCTAGCGTAGAGCGCCTTGTACGATGGCATCCCAATATTACTCTGGTAACTGTTGTTATGCGCAAACTCCAACAACCCCAGATTTTCATAACAGCTCCCAGGAAGTTCCATGGTACAAGATCAAAGTAGGTCTTCGAGTATTTGGATCGTTCTCTCGGATTGCCCATCCGTCTGACGGTGGAATGCCATGCTGAAGTTCAGCCTTGTCCCTAAGGCCTTCTGTAGGTTCCGCAAAAAATGGGAAAAAATCTTGGGTCTCTATCAAATACGATGGATACAGGTACTATAAGCAGCCGCATGATATGGTCTGAGTACAACCATCACAATCGATCTCGAGAATACGTCGTCTTGATCGGAATGAAATAGGCTGACTTGGTATGTCTATCAATAATGACCAAGACAACATCCTTGCCTTGACTGGTCCGAGGTAGGCCAGTCACAAAGTCCATCGCTTTCGGCTTCCATTTCCATTCCGGATTTCTAAGGGTACCAGCAACCCTGGTGGCTTCTTGGGCTCTGTCTTTATCTGTTGAAAGATCGAACACCTAGCCACGTATTAGGTGATCTCTTTCTTTATCTTCCTCTAGATGTACTTTTCTCTGATATTCCGGTACATCTTGGTGCCCCCTACACACATAGCATAGGCCGAGCAATGAGCTTCCTCCATGATCTGCAGTTTGAGGATTTCATTGTTTGACACATATAGTAGGCTACCCTGTATCACCGCTCCATCGGAGGATAAGGAGAAATCACCTCGTTTCCCATTTTACATTTGAGCAGCCAATTATACTAGTCTGGAGTCTTGACGTTATGCTTCCTTGATTTGTGATATCAACGTCTAGCGTAGGTGAAAGTTCACAAGCAGCACTCCTAGATAATCCACTGAGAACTGAACCCCAGAGGATCTCAGATCATGCAATTGGGCAAAGTTGGTGGTCTCTAACTGTGCCATTGTCTTTCTGCTCAAGGCATCTGCTACTACATTCGCCTTCCCATCGTGATACTTGAAGGTGCAGTCAAAATCTTTCAGCAGTTCCATCCACCTTCTCTGCCGCATCTTCAACTCGTTCTAACTCTTCAGATATTTCAAACTCTTGTGGTCGGTGAAGATTTTATAGGTTTCACAATAAAGATAGTATCGCCAGATCTTTAGAGCTAAGACCACTGATGCCGACTCCGGATTATGAACCGGATAGTTTGCTTCATGAGACTTGAGTTGTCTAGATGCATAGGCAATAACCCTACCCTTTGCATCAAGACACAACCCAAGACCCGATACGAAGCGTCACTGTAGATTTCAAAACCAACTCCAGCTGTAGATAAGGTAAGGACAGGAGCAGACACCAAATGGTCCTTCAACTCCTGAAAGCTCTGCTCATACTCCTCGGTCCATTCCAACCTTGTGTTCTTCCTCAGCAGCCTTGTCATAGGTTGGGTGATCGCAGAAAACCCTTCTACAAACTGCCTGTAGTAACCGGCCAACCTCAGGAATCTTCTGATTTCCTTGATAGTAGTTGGGGCTTGCCCATTCACTACTGCTTCTATCTTCTGGGGGTCGACGTAGATCCCTGTTCTTGAGACAACATGTCCCAAGAACATCACTTCTTCTAACCAAAACGCACACTTGCGGAGGTTGTCATAAAGCTGCTACTCTCTCAATGTTTGCAGCACTATTTTAAGGTGGTTCATGTGCTCCGCAACACTCGGGGAGTACACTAAAATGTATTGGTCTAGACAGGGCCTAAACACCCTATTCATCATTACCATAAATGCGGCTGGTGCATTGTCAACCCAAAAGACATCACCAAGAACTCAAAATGCCTATACCGGGTCGGCAAGGCTGTTTTGGGCACGTTTTCGTCTTTCACTAGTACCTGATGGTACCCCGACTATAAATCGATCTTCGAGAAGGCGCATATTCCTCGTAACTGGTCAAATAAGTCATCGATGTGATGTAACGGATACTGGTTTGGATGGTGACTCCATTCAATTGTCTATAGTCAATACACAACCTCATGGAGCCATCCTTGTTATTTATGAATAGTACAAGT
This sequence comes from Dioscorea zingiberensis, assembly GCA_026586065.1. Taxonomy (NCBI): domain Eukaryota; kingdom Viridiplantae; phylum Streptophyta; class Magnoliopsida; order Dioscoreales; family Dioscoreaceae; genus Dioscorea; species Dioscorea zingiberensis. Next base: position 29,774,112 of record CM048820.1, on the reverse strand, counting down.
GCACCCAAGGGGGAGAGACTCGGTCTAATAAACCCCTTCTCCAGTAGCTTGTTCAGTTGGGCCTTCAATTCTTTCTACTCTACTGGAGCCATCCTATAAGGTGCCCTGGAAATCGGAGCTGATCTTACGAACAACTCGATAGAGAATTCTACACCCCTAGGTTGGGGTAACCTAGGTAATTCCTTAGATAATACATTTGGATACTCGGAGGCTACTGGTATTCCCTGTATGTCTTCCTTGTGAAGTATATCATCCAACATGCTCGCCAAGCAGGCTTTTTCAGTCTGGGCTCCCCTCACGTTGAAGAGGGTCTCTGCATCGCCTGGCAGCTGAAATCTCACCATCTTCATGTAGCAGTCGACGGTGGTATAATAGACAGACAACCAGTCCATCCCTATGTTCGCATAAAAATCCAGGATCCTCATAGGGATCAGATCGACAATCAGCTCCTGGTTGTCTATCCTTAGATTATAACCCTCATAAACTACCTTAACAATCATTGAGCTACCAATGGGGGATGCCACAATCATTGGTTCTACTAATATAGTGGCATACACAGAATCACGTAATGCAAAGGAAGCAGTAATGTATGAATGCGTAGAGCCAGGGTCAATAAGAATACAAGCATTTGTGTCAAAAATTTGTACCGTAACTACGATCATGTCAGGGGTCTTCACAGCCTCCTGCTGTGTCATGAAAAATTCCTGGGCCCTCGACTGAGATTGGGCACCACGGCCTCCTTCTCTTTATTTTCCTCTTGATGACCCGACTCAGTTACCTCCAGAACGGCCTACTATAGAAAATCCCTGCGACTACTGCCCTTCTTGGCTTCCTGCACCATAATGAGGTATTGTGCTGCTTCCTTGAGTTAACAAGGGATATTTCTTCTTATAATGCCCCACCTGATGATAATGGAAGCAATCCCTTTCTCCTGTTGCAAATATACAGACTCTAGAATGATATTTCTTGCAAGTTGGGCATGGAGACCTCCTTTTCCATATCCTCCAGATGAAGATCCACCACTACCACTACTGTTGCTCTTTACTGGCTCTAAAACTCCCTCTAACTTGAAAACTGGGGTTGTTCCGCTTCTTTGAATTGTCTATCATCCGCTTTTGCTGCACAACACTCTGCTCTACTCGTAGGGCAGCCTCCATAATGTCCCTATACTTAAAAAACCTGGTAGCTGCTACAGAAGTGCGGATCTCATCTCGCAGTCCTCTCTTAAACTTGTGGCATTTGTCCCAAGGATCCGCCACCATGGCTGATGCGTAGCGGCTGAGTTCAGTAAATTTAGTTTCATACTCAGTCATTGAAAGATTTACTTATACTAGCTGATTAAACTCTGCCTGCTTTGCATCCCGATGAACCCGAGGTGAGTACATCCGTAGAAATGTCATCTTGAAATAATCCTAAGTAAAGGTATCTGGTGCTGGATGGTGTTCAAGGATAGTCTCCCACCAAAAAACTACTCCATGTCCCATCACTAGTATAACAGTACGGACTTTCTCCTCCTCCGGACACCTTATAGGTGCCTGTCCCATCACTAGTGTAACAGTATGGACTTTGTCCTCCTCCGGACTTTCTCCCTGTCCCATCTCTAGGTGCCTGAGCCAGGCTTTAGCTTCTGATGGCTCCTAAGTACCCAAGAGCTGTGTCACTCCTATTTGATGAGCTTTAAGAACATAATCTTGGTCTCTTGGTCGCGCCTGCTGGTAGTTAGGAAAAGCCTCCAATGAATGCGCTAACATTTCTATTGTCGTTTGTATCCCAGGATCGTACCAATGTCCGTGATAGGCCTGGGATGCCTCCCCTTCATCGACTCTACCACCTGGAGTCTCCATCGCAGGTTCTTCTACCAGTTCCTCACGAGGTGTGCGGGGTGGTCAACCACGTCTCTTTGGCGGTATTATGAAATTTTAAAACATTAGTTAGCAATCGAACTTTAGTTAAGAATTTCTAACCATTAAAATATTTAAATAATTTGACACGATCTGCCACCCTAATGCTCTGACTTTCCCTAGGACTTTAAGAACTACAATCATTGTCTCTGATGCCACTAAATGTAACACCCATGTCCCTACCAAGACAAATGTCACACCGACCAGCCTAGGAAAGTATCCTGAGCCTCAGGCTGTTAAACAAATGAACTTCCTTACTAAATCTGCAGACAATAATTTAAAACATCATAAGATAACTGTGACTCAACCTTAAGGGTTCAAGCTACATAAGTACAATGTATAGCACAAGATATCATCTTTGTCTAAATAAGTCAAGTCTACACATAATAGTACAACATAATACTCAATTAAAAACTCCTAAGGACACCAGAGCCTATTACAGGAAGCATCAAGCCTCGCCTGGGGATACATGTCTCTTCTCAGACCCTTGTCTACTGCTTGCACAAAAAGCATAAGAAAAGGACCTGAGCTACAAAAGTTCTGTGAATTGTGAACACTACTCCCAGGTAAAATATTTACATGTACTATCAGCAAACTGAATAGACATTTATATCAAAGTATTCTGTCCACATTTATGAAGAAAAACCAAAGCATGTACGTCTGTGCATTATCTTCCAAATCTGGATACCATGTAATGCAATATCGATAAAACCCCAAGAATTTTATCAATCACAAACATACCTAATGGTAATAATGTAAGTATAGAATATGTAGGCCTTATATCGATTCACATGCATCCCTATTGAATTACTTCTCACGATCCCAGATCATAAGCCTTACGGTATCCTCCATTTCGGTCGGCCTTAAGGTATCCTGATGCGTTCTAACCGCAAGTGTACGGGTCGGATCAAGTAGTAAATTGGACTATTGAAAAGTCGGGTATCGAATCCTCAGGGAGAAAGAAAATACTAGTACTAATTAATTGTCTATTATCTAGTCAATCAATTCGGGTTGATGATACTAAATCTAATTCTAAAGCTAATGAAGCAAATTAACAAGTGCAATTGATCTTGAAGATGTCAATCGATGAAGGGGGATACTTGGGTGATTGAATCCCCTTTGGATTTCCTTAGATGTGGATAATGCTCTCTATGTTGAATCTTGGTGAATCATTGGCCAAGGGTTCCTAATACGATTTCATCCCCTCGCTCGAGGGTGATTACTCAACCTAGTACCCTATCTCTTGGAAGGACTAAGGGAATAAGACATTTAAAGGAGTAGCTCGCCTTAGTACCCGGGCTCCCGGTGTACTCCTGGTCCTCTCTATTGAAGTTTGTCTACACGCGGGGAGTGCGCTCGCTTCTTCCCCCACATGGACTAGAGAAACCTCTCCGGGCTCTCGCAACGTGGAGAGGTTAATGCTTTCACCATACAATACATTCAATAGACCATGATGCATTCAACCAAGCAATCAACATAGAAGAGACAATATCAAATAACCATAATCCAAAGGTTCATCAACACCCAAGTATCAAAAGTTTAGCTCTCCATCAATGGAGAGTTACAATCAATGTCAAAGGAGAAATCAAACACAAGATTCATGAAACAAACCCTTGATGATGACCGTTTGTGGATTTCCTCTTTCTCTCTAGCCCCTTCTTCTTCTCTTTAGCCCTCTTGAGCCTTCTCTTCTTCAATCTCCTCCAAGATGCCCCAAAACCCTCTTTTACATCTCTATTTAAAACCCCCTCTAGGGTTTCGGGTGTATTTCCCGACTTTACCCTCGATTCGGCCGAAATCGCAGCTGCAGTTTTACGATATACGACCCGGTATGTGTTTCATACGACCCCGTACATACCTTATACGGACACCTATACGGACTATAAATGCGTGGGTGTATATCTCTCAGTCCTCGTATGCAGGGTCTTGTCGATCCGTTAAGTGAGTTCGTATGAATCCCCTGGTCCATACGGGTCCGTATGTGACTCCGTATGGACTTTCTTCCAGCTCTGTTTCGCTTACTTTGGCCCGCATTCTCTCGAAAACGCTTCCTTTCTCTCGAGATGGCTGTTTTCTACCCTGTTTACAAAAACAAAGCCTTTTTAAGCACCGGCGGGCCAACATTCCTCCAAAACATAAGATAATATGCATGAATTTCATATATAAATGATGCTCATTTGAACACTTATCATATCCTCTATTTCGACCTTTTCTTACATATACTCTGTGAAGCGTTATAGTATCCTCCATTTCGGTCTTCACTCACGGTACTAAGCACCCCTCAAGAGTAGGGAAGGGTTTTATATAAGAAAACAATTTGAAAGAAAGGTTTTAACAAGAGAAAAGAAAACCGTTTAAAAGAAGGAAAACCATCCCTTACTCGGTATCGCGCTGGTCCGAGGACCAACTGGCTCTATCACGTAGCCACATCTGGATCTAGCAAGTATAATCTCATAGGGTGCATTATCGATATGCATATCATTCATATTCTTTCATTTATCATATTCATGGCATTTTCATAAAAAGAAAATGATGGCACATAGAAAAACCCACTATACTATAATAGCGGTAATGAACAATATTATTCACAAACCGGAATGAAAATCATATAAGAATCATATAAAACAAAACACGATGAAACTCGATCAAATACGAGAGTTTCCAGTAGTTCCACTCACTTGAATTCCTTCGCTTAGCTTAAGTATGACTATGTCCTTGCGTCGCTCCCGTGGGGCTTTTTCCTCTTCCTACTAATAGTGATAAAAAAACTTAATAAATTTCTAATATTCCTTAATCGGGCTTATAATGCATGCATACTTCAATAATAATCTAGGTTGTGTAAGCCCTAAACAAGGAATGCAGAAATTTTCTGCTGGTTATGCGCAGTCTGACGGTTCTATCCATATCTTCTAATCTGGATATTGGATTTCTCCAATCTTGTACTCATTAGAAAGATATTTTCAAGACCTTTTCAACGACGTATTACACAATCCGATCGGAGTTGTATAGAGGGCTCAGTTGTCCATCGAAAACCAGACTGTATGTTACATTTCATGCATAACTGAATTTATGTATTAGTACTTCCCTAATCAATTTCCAAACTCATCAGAATTAATCCATTTTAACAACAATACCAGGCTGTATAACAGCCCGTATAGGTGGATTTCTGCACCGCGTAGTCTTCATCAAGCACTCGATCTGATGACCAATTCTAGTCGGATTGACCTGAAATTTTAACCAAGTGTTCCTAACTTGTTATTCTTCAATCTGAAAAGTGGAGATTCGATTTAGAATCCTGTAGATATTGTAATCAATTTATGATCTTTGATGCTCTTTCAGGACTGCTACAGTTTTCTCTAATTGCTTCCTTTTTCGCCTCAAATGATGTAGAATTTCTTCCTTTTTATTCTTGAGGCTCTCCAATGCCCTGTAGATAAGAATTAACACTAATTAAGTACCAATGGGCTAAAATTACTCCAAAATGGCATTAAAACATATAAGAAAATGATGGAAAAATATGCTCAATTGAACACTTATCAAATATCTCCATACTTAAGCGTTTGCTTGTCCTCAAGCAAATAAAACAAATAAAAGAAAAGAAATGATAAGTGTTCAACCTCCGGCCATAATATTAATGATTCTACTCCATCCTAAGTTCACCATCAAAATGTGCATTCTCCTATTTCCACACCGTGACCTAGATTAATCTTGTGTCTTGTTTAATCGCGGCTCTAGATGAACATCTTCACTCCACATGCCATGTTCTAAAGTCTTAGAAAGACAAGCATACCCTCAGTGGACTTTAGAAGATCTTTGAGGCCCTAAGTTTTAAGACAACCAACCCTCTATTAAGCAAATGCTAAACAAGTTCGAGAAGCTTCAATTTTTACTTTTTTTTGTTTATTTGGGTAGGGCATCTCTAATGGATCCGACTTTCCCATGCTAAAGATCAGTGTAGAGTGTAGGTCCTCATTTCTTCAGGATACACATGCTGTTTAGGCACTAGAACACCCGAGTACTTAGAGGATTACAACTTTATCTAGATGTGTTCATACTTAGAAGTGACTTTTCGAATTGAGGAACACCCTGATTAAGGGCCGGGACCCCAAACTACTTCATCTCAATGAGTAGCGGAACATGTCTTTATTGTTCTAATAATTAAACTATTATGCACATGCTATTTTATTCTTCTCTTACTTGTCCACTAGGTTAAGTTATGAAAGGTTAGAAGCTTAACTAGTGCCACGAAGCCTCTTGGATAATGCTTAGCAATTAAAGTAAAAAAAAAAAATGGCAATGGGTTATCTATTGTTACAAGAGATTTTGAATTTCACAAAGATGCTCTCTAGATGTCCATGGTGTGTCATAGGAGAATTCGACAAAAATTTTGGGTATTAAGATGGTGCAATATGAATAGAGTGAATCAATACATTCTCTAACAATGCCATCATAGGTATATGCCAAACTTGCTCATGTATAGAAAGATTTGCAATGAATTTCATAAAGTAAATATATTAGCTACCTATCTCCACACTTAGAAATTTGCAATGAATCCACAATTAGATAGGTAGCTACCCATCTCCACACTTAAAGATGTACATTATCCTCAATGTACACAATGAAGCATAAAAAGTATGCAATAAAAACAAGGAGAAGGGCAAACTGAAACTTCCTCTATTCATTGGCAATGATTCTAATTTTGATTTGAATTCGGGGTGGGTATTCTTGACGGCCAATATGTTCATGCTTTAAATCTTGCGAGACCTGAAGGGACCAAGAGAGCTCAAGAGCACCATCATTTTATTGAACACACTAAACAAACTAAAACCAACTAAGATGCGAAAATAAGAAATTTTTCCTAAGAACCTTGGGTTGCCTCCCAGGAAGCGCTTGTTTTACGTCACTAGCTTGACGTACCTTGTTCTTACCTCATGGAGGATTGAAAAGGGTGTTGCTCCTCCCGGCTACATCTTGCATAGCTACTTCCAAAGAACAAAATACATGCTTGTCGGTTTTGTGGTTTTGTACTGGAGGTTTCATCCAAGTTCCCTTTAGGCATAGTTTGGGCTGAGAATTGTTCAATCGTGGCTTGGGTGGATCCTCAGATTGAATTATCCTCCTCGCTTCTATTGTTATCCTAGATATATCTCCTCTGTGCTTTGTATGTTGGTCAGCTTCGAGGTAGAGGATTTCTTCAAGTGTTTTCGGCCTTGCCTTTTCTACCTCTTCATCCTTCTCTACACCGATACATGCTTCCACCCCTTTTTCCTCTTTGCACCCTTCTTCTTCAATTGAATTTCAAAGTGAGACTTCTACTACTTGTTCACCAATACTTTGTTCACCATATGTTACAATTTGTTTAGAAAGTTCTCTCACTTGGCTACCAAGATTAGGAAGAGAGGCTTTAAGAGCTACTAAATCGACGTTAGTTTGCAACATGAATTCCTCCAACACTTCCTCCAAATTAAATTCTCTTTGTTGTGGTTACTCATAATGAATACTTGGAGGATAATTGTGCCATTGCTCTTGAGGAGGAGAATATGGATCAGATCCTAGTTGAGGACACACCCATTGTTGTTCAAACTGATAGCTTGAATAGTTTGGGTGCCCTCCCCAATATGAATGATAGACGTTGTTGTACAAATTGCTTCTAGTTGGTGTATTGCATATGAGCTGGTCGACCTTTTTCTAAAAGAGCTTCAATCTTATCAAACAAAGCTAACCTTGAGGGATTCATATTGTACCTTGCACAGAAGAGATCAAAGAAAACAAGTCAGAATTTTTTTTTCTTTTTATACAAATCAAAGGAAAATAAAAACTTAGAACTAATGACTAAATTAATAAACTTATAGTGTTCCTAGTAGTCTTGGTCCCTTGCAACGGCGCCAAAAACTTGATGGGATCAAGTAATAAAGTCGACTATGAAAAGTCGGATGTCGAACCCACAAGGACCAAGAGATACTAGTACAAACTATCCATCTATTATCTAGTCTAAACAAATATTGGGTATTGTCCTAATCTAAATACTAAACTAAGAAAAGGTAAGCGTTACTAAAGATTTGGTGAAATCTTTGGGCAATCAATCATGGAAGGAGGGTACTTGGCTATTGAATCCCCCTTAGATTATATTATGTTAGCTCTAAAAGTGGATCAAGCCCAAATTTCGAGCAAACACTTTAGAATTTGTATTTGAGCGGGAATAAGATTCAGAAATCAAAGAGAAAAGACTCAAAATCAAAGGAGACTCAGGAAGTAACGTGGAAAACTCCTGTGTTAGGGGAAAAAACCACAATCATCCCCCATGGAGATGGAATTCACTAAATCATTCAACACAATTACAGAATCTAGCTCCATTGATGAGCTTGAAAGAGGGAAAATTCAAGAGGAGAAGAAGAAGAAGATGGAGCTCCAGTCGCTAGTGAAGCAGGGCTTCGCCGGATCTCAGATCCCTCCCCTGTTGAACTGGGGAGAGGGGCTATTTATAGGGTCTGGGGGTGGGGGTGCTGCTTGGAGAGCAAGCTACTCAATTGGAGCACGTGGGTGCCAGAGCATTCTTCTAGAAATTTCTAGAGTCCAGGTTGGCACTTCAACCATTCAACCGTTTTCCAACTGTTTAACTGTCTTTGTAACTGACTGGGCTTCTAGAAGGTCTTGAGATATCTTGTGCTGATAACTGCTAGAAAAGGAGCTGGAGGTAGTTTGCTTTCACGTGAGTTTCCGTGCTCCTCCATGAGGACCTCGGAAATTATGATGAATTCCGAGGTGGGGGAGCTCGGCCACAGAAAGGAAGTGAGCCTCACGTCACATGGACTGCCACGTGACATGCACACGCCTGGGTACCTGTGTGCCACGTGTCCTTGTTTATAACCACCCTATCATCAGTCCCCCCTCAAGTATGCTTGCGATGAGCTCGGAAGATGAGCGAATGCCTTTGCGAATCTTTCGGCGAAGTTAGCTAAGCATACTGAATTGCTGGAGGATCTATTCTTTCCTGTTGATGTTTTCCGAGGTGCTCTAGGCGAAACAGTAGTAAGCGTCACCTTCGATGAACAGTAACTGCATTTATTGCTAGCCGGCCGCACGGTTTCCTATAACCTTTTTCTCTAGTGACGGTATGGCGTGCAACAATGCGCAATGATGGGCTCGTTCTTCATGGTCTACGTGGCATCCATCCACGGTGGCTCCGTAAGTAGCGATCCCTGTCCATTAGATGAAGTAGACAGGTGTCCCTTGGATATTATTTCGTTTTCAAACGAACCTATCTGAGACGGTGGATATCTCACGCGCCCTTTAAGTTTTATCAAATATTGCGTTGAAGTTCGCGACGCAACTGCTCATCTTCTTCTTTTCCTTCTTCAAACCCTGACGGCGGAAACTGCAACTTACCTTTTCCTGCGATTCTCCTGTTCTTTTTTCTGAAACTCCTCAAGGTATGGCCTCTTCTTCTCATGTTGTTCCTTCGACTAGCAACGTAGATGCAAAACGTAGCAAAAGGCAGTTTCCTTGTTCCAATTCATACCCTAGCATTCTTCATCAGGATGAAGTTGATGCTGTAACCAAATATTATAATATTAGATATAAGAACTTCCAACCCGAACTCAGGTTGCCTGATCCTTCTGATAGAGCGAGTTCCGGTAGGGATGGTGAACTTGTTATTTATGTAGATGCATTATTAGGAGGACTCCGACTCCCCTTTCCTCCTCTTTTCCTCGAAATTTTCCAATCCTTCAATGTCTGCCCATCTCAATTAACCCCAAATTCTTGGAGATGTCTTTATGGGTTTGTAACTGTGTGCCTTGATCGCCGAGTTACTCCTATATTGTCTCTGTTTGAGGCACTATTTTGCCTCAATAGGGAGTCCAATACGGATTGGTACTTCTTTGGTGCGAGGCCTGACAGACGTTTCTTAGGTCTTGTACCGACCTCCATTAAGAGATGGAAGGAAAGGTTTTTCTTTGTTTCCTTAGAAGGGGGTTTCGGAGTTCGGACCGAGTGGGGAGCACCTCGGACTCAAGTGTTAAGTAGAGAGAAGCTCTCCAAAAAAGAGACACGTTATCTGAAAAGGTTGCGAGAGTGCTCCCAGATTCCTCCTGACCTCTTCCTGACCAACAAAATCTTACGGAGGAGTGGACTTTTTGTAGTGAAGGGTAGGAACTGTTATACTTTTGTTGTTCTTTTCCGAACTGCTTCTTTCTGTCGTTAACCAAATTTCTTTTCGTTCCAGGTGAAGGTATGGAAGCTTCCAAGTGCGCCAAGTCATTGTTGGATAAAGCCCGAGCTCGTGCCGAGAAGCTCAATACAGCACGTCTGGAGAAGCAGAAGAAAACCGAGCTCCGGAAGAAGGCAGCAAGTGAGGAGCTCAGAACGGAGGACGTCAACGAGCCTGCGGCTGCTGAAGAATTGTCCACGGCCCATGGGGATAATGAGTCTTCAGTCCCCCCACAAGTGGTGGAGGTCGAACCGCCTATGTGCCCTGAAATAGCCTCAAGAAAAAGAGGTCGAGATCCGAAAGAAGTTGTTGAAGGCGAACCGGCTCGAAAGATAGTGAGCAGAAAGAAACAAGTCGTCTCCAAAGGGAAGAAGAAACAACCTGAATTAGCTCCAGGGCCTAACACTGATAGGGTTTTGGCTATTTCTCCTTTATCCGCCCATGTCCCTGCTGACAAGGAGATCTCCGCGAGTGACACTAATATTGAATCTTGTCGCGGTAGCGAAGGAGGAGATTCATATGGACAGGGGAATTCGGCTGAACCTTTCCATTCTATTCCCACTGAGGAAGACATTTTTGGGCACATTCCAGATCTTCCAGAGATTCTCAGAGATTTTGCGGAGGACGAGGTTGAGGTCATTGGGGTTTCTGAAAAGGTGAATACTGACCCTACTATCAACTTTGATCAAGTCCGGATTCGAGTTACTCGACCAACCCGTCCTTCCTCAAGTTTCCGAGCTTGTGGCCCCAGTTTTTCTGAAGGTTCTAAGGGATCATCTCATGTGGACCCAAGGGAAGGGATCTTGGTTAATGATCCTAAAGTTGCTGCTTCTGTAATCAAGTCCGCTTTGCCAGAAGAAATTGAATCTAAACTTGGACGTTTATCACGACTTGATCTTGCCGAACTCCTTCGCCTCCAAGGGCTTTCAGTAAGTGTTTCTTTATCTTGAATCCATTCCTGACTTGGGCCAATTTTGAACTTATTGTATCTTTGTTTGTAGAACTTGTTTCTTAGCCATCGTGCCGCAAGTATTTTGGAAGAAGAGGAGCAGAGCGGGATGTCCTTGTTAACTGAATATATCCGGAGGAACAGAGACTTGGAAGCGGAGGTCGGTCGTTTGAACACGGCGTTGAAGAAGACTTCCGAGGAGAAGAACTTGGCTCTGGTTGGGAAGAGTAAGGTAGACGCGATATTGAAACAATCTAATGAGAAGGCCCAGAGACACTTGGAGAAAGAGCTAAAGGCCAAAGAGAAGATTTCATCTTTGGAGAAAGAGATTGCTGTTCTGAAAGCAAATAATTCCGAGCTTCTTAAGAACTCGGAGTCTGCCGAATCCAGTCGCTCTTTTGCAGAGAAAAAACTTGCAGAAGCGGAGGAAGAAGTTAAAGCTGTATCTTTGGAAATTTCTTCCTTGCGAGGCGTTGCAGAGTTTCTGGAGAAAGAGAATGGTGAGCTTCTGGTGCAACTCAAGGTTAATAATTCTTCCTTGATAGCCATCACCTCGGAAAGGGATGCCTTGAAGAAAGATCATGAAAGCGTTTCCGAGAAGATGGAAGCTTGTCGGAAGTCATTGTCTGAGAGTGAATTGAAAGTAGAGGAATTGGAGAAGGCCTGCGCTGAAGCTCGTCAAGTGACTGAATCAGCTCTCGAGGAGGCACGCGACGAGGGGAGGGAGGAAAGCTTTCCTGTTTTAAAAGAATTTGTTCTGAAATTTCCCACTGCAGATTTCGCCAAACTAACTTATATTGAAGCTCTTGAGACTCTTGCTGGCGGAGCGAATGATGCTAACTTTGAAGAGGATCTCGGGAAAAGTGGAGACATCCCTAAGTTCCTTTAAACAGCAACGAGTGGCATGGTTTTTAACTTACCTTGTTCGCCTCGTAGTTCTCTCTCGTTGATAATGTGTAACTTCGCTTGCTTTTCCTGTCACAAATGTTAGTATTATTTTGATAAATGAAATTTACTTTTACCTATTTTAGTTCTTTGTGACGCCTCTATTCCGCGCTTCTAACTCTTTTGTTCCTTAGTCGCCAACGATCGAGTTCTTTGTTGTGCGTTCTCACTCGAGGTGATTCGAGCCTAGACCCGCTATCACCTTGTTTGGAGAAATGTGTTTGTCATTTGACTTCCTTAGTGTGCGTCCTCACTTAAGATGGTTCGAGCCTAGACCGGCTACCATCTTATTTGGAGAATCGCGTAAGAATTCTTCGATTTTGGTTTCCGAGCTCCTCCGAAAGGAGTTCGGATTGGTTAAACTGGTCGCCGAGGGGCACTTTGATAAATTGGCTCGTTAATGGAATTGTCTTCATTGGCCAGTTGATATCATGTCACAGCTCGAGCCTAGACCCGCTGCTGTGTGTAGCAACCAAGCACTTTGTGGGGATTTTCCAGGTTGCTTGCTATTTTCATCACAGCTCGAGCCTTGACCCGCTGCCGTGTGAGTTAGCAAGAACTCCTTTGTGCTATGCTATGACTCGAGCCTTGACCCGCTGTCTAGCTTTAAGTTGAATTTGGAAGATTCGAGCTATTTGCTTCTACTTCTTGAGGCTTTGTTGAGAGATTCTTAGGCACATTGTAGAACAGGAAGCTTTATTGGTAATACCTCCTAAGATGTTCGGAATTGTAAGGACGTTTGAGTCTTTTTCAGTCCATCTTGGAGAGCCAATAGGTGCCAGGCTTTACAATCTTGGTTACAACATAAGGGCCTTCCCAATTAGGATTAAGCTTCCCTGTTCTACTTTTGTTGCCTTCAAAAATGTTCTCCCTCAAGACCAAATCTCCTACTTGGAATGTTACCTCTTTCGCCTTGACGTGGTAGTGACGTTTGACCTTCTGGCGATATGCAGCAGCTCGGAGGGCAGCTTCTTCCCTTTTCTCTTCCAACAAATCGAGTTCAGCTCGAAGTACCTCTTCGTTGCTTGTCGTATCAAAGGCCTGGATTCGTGGAGTTGGGACCTCAATTTCGGCAGGGAGGACTGCTTCTACTCCAAATGCAAGCGCAAACGGAGTCTCTCTAGCAGGAGTCCGGCAAGTAGTGCTGTAGGCCCAAAGTGCCCCTGACACCTCATCCACCCAATTAGATTGATTCCAGAGCACTCTAGTCTTGAGGGTGTGAAGCAAGGTTCTATTCGTTACTTCCACCTGCCCATTTGCTTGAGGGTGAGTGACCGAAGTAAGCCTGTGCTCAATTCCGAGCTCCTCGCAGAAATTTCCGAATGTAGTATTCGCAAACTGTCTCCCATTGTCTGTGATGAATGCTACCGGGAGCCCAAATCGACAAATCACTGACTTCCATAGAAATTTTTGACACGCCTTTTCAGTGATAGAGGAGAGAGGCTCTGCTTCTACCTATTTGGTGAAATAATCTATGGCAACAATCAAGAACTTCATCTGTCGAGCTGCTTTCGGAAAAGGGCCAAGGAGATCTACTCCCCAAAGTGCAAATGGCCTGGTACTCACTATGGGGGTGAGTTGGGAAGCTGGACGTCGCTGGATATTTGAATAGCGCTGACACGCATCGCATCTCTGGACAAATACTTTTGCATCCTTCAGCAAAGTGGGCCGGTAATAACCTTGCCTTAGAATCTTATAACAAAGTGCTTTTCCCCCTGTGTGATCTCCTGTAATACCTTCATGGATCTCCTGAAGGACATAATTTGCTTCACTTGGACGCAAACATCTCAACAATGGGAGAGTAAATGATCTTTTATAAAGGCGTCCATCCAGAATAGTGAAGCGGTTGGCCCTAACCTTGATCTGGCGTGCCAGCTTCGGATCTGAAGGTAGAGACCCATCTTGGAGGTAATTTAAGATTGGATCAATCCAGCATGGTTCATTCGTCACCTCAAATAATTCATCTTCAGGTCGGCAATCAATCGTCTTCGCCGGCAAGTACTGAATGTTGACGGGGGATGTTACCTCAACTTTGGAGGAAGCAAGTTTTGAGAGGAGGTCGGCCTCTTGATTTTCTGCCCTCGGAATCTTTGCAATGGATAGTTTCTGGAAGCTAGCAGCTAATTTTTGCACCAAGGCTTTGTATCTCACCATGTTTTCTTCTTTCGCCCCGAATTCCTCGCTCATGTGACCAACAACTAGATGGGAGTCTGTGTTTGCCAACAAATTCTGGACTCCAAGGCCTCTGGCCAACTGCAAGCCTGCAATCATGGCCTCATACTCAGCTTCGTTGTTGGTTGCCTTGAACCCAAACTTTAAGATTGCCGAGGTGCTCCATCCTGAAGGGGATTGTAGCACAATGCCAGCTCCAGAATTCTCGGCATTCGCTGAGCCATCGGTATGTAACACCCATTGCACCATAGAAGAGGAACTCGGTTCAGAGGAATCCATAGGAATAGCTTCTCCAGAATCAGTGATTGTGAGCTCAACGATGAAGTCAGCCAGGACCTGACCTTTGATGGCTGTGCGAGGCTCGTAAGTGATGTCATACTCACCAAGTTCAATAACCCGCTTCGTCAGTCGTCCAGAGGAATCTGGGCGATGGAGGATTTGCTTTAAGGGCTGATCTGTCAGCACCTTAATTTTATGTGACTGGAAGTAAGGACGAAGTTTCCGCGCTGCTGTGACTAGTGCATAGGCCAACTTCTCGAGAGGATGATACTTGGATTCTACATCATTGAGAACCTTGCTAGTATAATAGACCGGTTTCTGGATTCCGTCTTCCTCCTTAGTGAGAACCGAGCTCACCACCATATCAGAAACTGCCAAGTAAATATTGAGTTCTTCTCTTGGCTTTTGGTTTGGAAAGTAAGGTAGGTGACTGCAAGTACTCCTTCAATTGTGTTAGGGCCTTTTCACAATCTTCTGTCCACTCTACCTTTGGAGCTTTCCGAAGTGCTCTGAAGAACGGAAGATTCTTTTCCTCTGACCGTGAAATGAATCTCCCAATTGCTGCTAACTTCCCATTGAGGCTTTGTATTTCTTTAATAGTCCTGGGAGACCTCATCTCCAGTATAGCTCGGATTTGTTCTGGGTTGGCTTCTATCCCCTCTCTGTGAGCATAAAACCCAAGAACTTGCCTGAGCGCCAAAAATGTTAGCTCTAAAAGTGGACCAAGCCCCAATTTCGAGCAAACACTTTAGAATTTGTATTTGAGTGGGAATAAGATTAAGAAATCAAAGAGAAAAGACTCAAAATCAAAGGAGACTCAGGAAGTAACGTGGAAAACCCCTATGTTAGGGGAAAAAACCACGATCATCCCCCATGGAGATGGAATTCACTAAATCATTCAACACAATTACAGAATCTAGCTCCATTGATGAGCTTGAAAGAGGGAAAATTCAAGAGGAGAAGAAGAAGAAGATGGAGCTCCAGTCGCTAGTAAAGCAGGGCTTCGCCGGATCTCAGATCCCTCCCCTGTTGAACTGGGGAGAGGGGCTATTTATAGGGTCTGGGGGTGGGGGTGCTTCTTGGAGAGCAAGCTACTCAATTGGAGCACGTGGGTGCCAGCTTAGCATTCTTCTAGAAATTTCTAGAGTCCAGGTTGGCACTTCAACCATTCAACCGTTTTCCAACTGTTTAACTGTCTTTGTAACTGACTGGGCTTCTAGAAGGTCTCGAGATATCTTGTGCTGATAACTGCTAGAAAAGGAGCTTGAGGTAGTTTGCTTTCACGTGAGTTTCCTTGCTCCTCCATGAGGACCTCGGAAATTACGATGAATTCCGAGGTGGGGGAGCTCGGCCACAGAAAGGAAGTGAGCCTCACGTCACATGGACTGCCACGTGACATGCACATGCCTGGGTACCTGTGTGCCACGTGTCCTTGTTTATAACAACCCTATCATATTATAAAAGATAAATGAAGATGACTATATTGATGATTGATGATGTTTGTACCAAGGGTTCCTAAATTATATCCAACCTTTCTCCCGAGGTGATTGGATAACTAATCTCCTAGGATTTTATTAAGCTCAAGGGAACCTATATCTTGGAAGGATTGTGGGATTGAATCATATTAAAAAGTCGCTCTCCTTCTAGCACTCGAATCCCTCGGCGTACTCACAACCCTCTCTAATGGAGCATGTTCCTAACACAAGGAGGCGCTAGCTCTAGCCCTTGTATCGCACACAAGTAATCTCTCCGGGCATCCCACAATGTAGAAAGATCACAATCAATACAAAATATCCAATAGAAATTCAAGCATACATCCAATCAATCAAAACATAAACATAAACATCAAATTATTGCATAATCCAAGGGTTCATCATACCCAAGTACTTAACAAGTTAGTTCCCCATGGAAGAGGAACATAAATCCAAGAATTAATAAAGTAAAGACATGAAAATAAACAATAAAAACTCCCCTCTAGTCTCCACGATGCTCCGGTGGCAAATCTCCAACGGATCTCCCCTTTTTCGGATAATTGATGCCTTCCAAGATGTTCTTCCTTCAAGCCCTAGCCGTCGAGGTCTTCCAAAGATCTTCAATGTTGCTGAAGACCAAACCCTAGATCTCCAAGAGGCCAAAGAGGTGGACAAAGGCCAAGAGATGGCCTCCTTAACCCTAGAAGGTTGGTATTTATATTGGTAAAGGCTTTTGTAAAGTATCTCACCCGTTAAGGGTTCGTGTTGGGCCAAATCATGTGAAAATCGGGTGCAGATCGGGCTTAGAAATAGGTCTATACGGGCCCATGTACGGGCTGTATAACAGGCCGTATAGGTTGCTGGCGGGGTTGTACAGGCCGTATAACAGCCCGTATGGCTTTCAGGTCCCTCTATATGGGCCTGTATACGGGTTGTGTAACAGCCCGTTTAGCTGGATTTTTGCACAGCGCAGTCTTCATCAAGCACTCGATCGGATGGTTAATTCTTTACCTGAAATTTTAACCGAGTGTTTATTACTTGTTATTCTTCAATCTGAACAGTGGCGATTCGATTTAGAGTCCTGTAGATCTTATAATAAATTTCTGATCTTTGCTGCTCTTTCAGGACTGCTACAGTTTTCTTTAACTGCTTCCTTTTTCGCCTCAAATGATGTAAAATTTCTTCCTTTATATTCTTGAGACTCTCCAATGCCTTGTAGATAAGAATTAACACTAATTAAGTACCAATGGGCGAAAATTACTCCAAAATTGTATTAAAACATATAAGAAAATGATGGGAAAATATGCTCAATTGAACACTTATCATGACTTCATAAGACCTTCACTAGAGGGATCACCTTGTTTCTCAATACATGTTCCTTCCTGTCCAGAATATGTAAGGGTTCCTCTACAAAAGTCAAGTCCTGAGCCAGCTCTACTGCCGGTCCCGTCAAAATGTGATTTGAATCCGAGAGGCTTTTTTGCTCAACCAATATGTTGAACATATCGGAGATCTTTGATAGCTCCTTTGGTAGTGCTAGACGGTAGGCTACAGGACCCACCTTGTCCACTATCCCATATGGCTTGATATAACGTGGATTCAGCTTCCCACGTTTATGGAATCTTAAAACACCCTTCATGGAGATACTTTCAGATATACCCGATCTCCCACTTCAAACTCTAGGTCTCAGTGCTGGTTATTAACTAGCCCTATTGCGTGTCTTGAGCTACTCTGAGCCGCTCCCGGATGAGATTAACTTTCTCTAAGGTCTGTTGATCCAGCTCAGGGCCAAGTATCCTTCTCTCACCTTCTTCATCCCAGCACAGTTGAGTCCTACATCTTCTAACGTAGAACGCCTCGTACGGTGACATCCTAATATTACTCTGGTAACTGTTGTTATGTGCAAACTCCAACAAGCACAGATTTTCATCACAGCTCCCGGGAAGTTCCATGGTACAAGCTTGAAGTAGTTCTTAGAGTATCTGGATCGTTCTCTTGGATTACCCATCTGTCTGACGGTGAAATGCTGTGCTGATGTTCAGTCTTGCCCCAAAAGCCTTTTGTAGGCTCCGCAAAAAATGAGAGGTAAATCTTGGGTCTCTATAAGATATGATGGGTACGGGTACTCCTTGTAACCTCACGATATGGTCTGCGTACAGCCGTGACAATTGATCACGAGAATAAGTCGTCTTGATCGGAATGAAATGGGCTGACATGGTATGTCTATCAATAATGACCAAGATAGCATCCTTTCCTTGATGGGTACGAGGTAGGCCAGTCACAAAGTCCATTGCTATCCGCTCCCATTTCTATTCGGGGATTTCTATGGGTACGAGCAACCCTGGTGGCTTCTTGGGCTCTGTCTTGATCTATTGACAGATCAAATACGTAGTCACGTATTCGGCGATCTTAATCTTCATCTTCCTCTAGATGTAGTTTTCTCTGATATTCCGGTACATCTTGGTGCCCCCTAGATGCATAGCATAGGTCGCGCAATGAGCTTCCTCCATGATATGCAGTTTGAAGATTTCAATGTTTGACACATATAGTCTGCTACCCTGTATCACCGCTCCATCAGAGGATAAGTAGAAATCACCTCGTTTCCCATTTTTGCGTTCGAGCAACCAATTATATCAATATGGAGTCTTGACTTTATGCTTCCTTGATTTGTGAAATCAAGTCGGGCGTAGGTGGAAGTTTACCAGCAACACTCCTAGATAATCCACTAAGAACTGAACCCCAGTGGATCTCAGATCATGCAATTGGGCAAAGTTGGTAGTCTATAGCCATGGCTTTGTCTTTCTGCTGAAGACGTCAGCTACTACATTCGCCTTCCCGGGGTGATACTTGAAGGTGCAATCATAATCTTTCAGAAGCTCTATTCACCTTCCCTGCCGCATCTTCAACTCGCTCATATTCATCAGATATTTAAAACTCTTGTGGTCGGTGAAGATTTACAAGTTTCATCATAAAGATAGTATCGCCAGATCTTCAGAGCAAAGACCTCTGATTCCAACTCCAGATTATGAACTAGATAGTTTGCTTCATGAGTCTTGAGCTGTCTAGATGAATAGGCAATAACCCTACCCTGTTGCATCAAGACACAATCCAAGACCCGATATGAAGCGTCACTGTAGATTTTAAAACTACCTACAGCTGTAGGTAAGGTAAGAATAGGAGCAGACATCAAACGGTCCTTCAACTCATGAAAGCTCTGCTTACACTCCTCAGTCTATTCGAACCTTGCGTTCTTCCTCAGCAGCCTTGTCATAGGTTTGGTGATCTCAGAAAACCCTTCTACAAACTGCCTGTAGTAATTGACCAACCCTAGGAAGCTTTTTATTTCCTTGATAGTAGTTGAGGCTTGCCAGTTCACTACTGCTTCTATCTTCTGGGGGTCGACGTCGATCCCTGCTGATGAGACAACATGTCCCAAGAACTTCACTTCTTTTAACCAAAACGTACACTTGCGGAGGTTGTCATAAAGCTGCCGCTCCCTCATTGTTTCCAGCACTATTCTAAGGTGGTTTACGTGCTCCTCAACACTCTGAGAGTACACTAGAATGTCATCGATGAAAACAACCACAAACTGGTCTAGATAGGGTGCAAACATCGTATTCATCATTACCATGAACGCTGTTGTTGCATTCGTCAACCCAAAAGACATCACAGAGAACTCAAAATGCCCATATCGGGTCCTGAAGGCTGTTTTGGGCACGTTTTCTTCCTTCACTAGCAGCAGATGGTACCCCGACTTGAAGTTATTCTTCGAGAAGATGCATATTCCTCGTAACTGCTCAAATTAAGTCATCGATGTGAGGTAATGGATACTTGTTTGGATGGTGACTCCATTCAATTGTCTTTAGTCAATACACAACCACATGGAGCCATCCTTGTTCTTTACGAATAGTACAGGCGCACCCTAGGGGGAGAGACTCGGTCTAATAAACCCCTTCTCCAGTAGCTTGCTCAGCTGGGCCTTCAATTCTTTCAACTCTACTGGAGCCATCCTGTAAGGTGCCCTGGAAATTTGAGCTGATCCTGGGAACAACTCGATAGAGATTCTACACGCCTAGGTGGGTGTAACCTAGGTAATTCCTCAGATAATATATCTGGATACTCGTAGGCTACTGGTATCCCCTGTAAGTCTTCCTTGGGAAGTGTATCATCTACCCTGCTGGCCAAGCAGGCTTCTTCAGTCTGGGCTCCCCTCACATCGAAGAGGATCTCAGCCTCGCCTTGGAGCTGGAATCTCACCATCTTCATGTAGAAATCGGTAGTGGTATAATGGACAGACAACTAGTCCATCCCTAGGCTCCCATCAAAATCTAGGATCCTTAATGGGATCAGATTGGTAATCAGCTCTAGGTTATCTATCCTTAGATTAATCCCCTCATAAACTACATTAACAATCGTTGAGCTAATAATGGGGGATGCCACAATCATTGTTTCTACTAATCTAGTGGCATACACATAATCAGGCAATGCAAGGAAGTAGCAATGTATGAATGCGTAGAGCTAGGGTCAATAAGAATGCAGGCATTTGTGTCAAAAATTTGTACCTTAACTGTGATCATATCAGGGGTCTTCACAGCCTCCTGCTGTGTCGTGAAAAATGCCTGGGCCCTCAACTGGGATTGGATACCACGACCTCCTCCTCTTGATTTTCCCATTAATTACCCGACTCGGTTACCTCCATAAGTGCTTACCATAGAAAATCCCTGTAACTACTGTGCTTCCTGGATTCCTGCGCCATATTGAGGTGCTATGCCGCTTCCCTGTGTTAACAAGGGACATTTCTTCTTAAAATACCCCACCTGATGACAATGGAAGCATTCCCCTTCTCTTGATGCAAGTCTACAGACTCGAGAATGATATTTCTTGCAAGTTGGGCATGGAGACCTCCCTTTTCCATATCCTCCAAATAAAGATCCACCACTACCACTGCTGTTGCTCTTCTTACTGGCTCTAGAACTCCCACCAACTTGAGAACTGGGGTTGTTCCACTTTTTTCAATTGTCTATCCTCTGCTTTTGCTGCACAACTCTCTACTCTACTCGCAGAGCAACCTCTACAATGTCCCTGTACTTACCAAATTTGGTAGCTGCTACAGAAGTGTGGATCTTATCTCGCAGTCCTCTCTTAAACTTGCGGTATTTGTCCCAAGGATCCACCACCATGGCTGATGCACAGCGGCTGAGTTCAATAAATTTAGTTTCATATTCAGTCATTGAAAGATTTCCTTATACTAGCTGATTAAACTCTGCCTGCTTTGCATCCCGATGAACCCGAGGCGAGTACATCCGTAGAAATGTCATCTTGAAATAAGCCTAAGTAAAGGTATCTGGTACTGGATGGTGTTCAAGGATAGTCTCCCACCATAAAACTACTCACTGTCCCATCAGTAGTGTAACAGTAAGGACTTTCTCCTCCTCCGGACATCTTATAGCCAGGAGGACCCGCTCTAGGTGCTTGAGCCAGGCTTCAACTTCTGATGCTCCTAAGTACCCAAGAACAATGAATTCCTATCTGATGAGCTTTAAGAACATAATCTTGGTCTCTTGGCCGCTCCTACTGGTAGTTAGGAAAAGCCTCTAATGAATGCGCTAACCTTTCCATTGTCTTTTGCATCCCAGGATCGTAGCATTGCCCGTGATGGGCTTGGGATGCCTCCCCTTCATCGACTCCACCCTTTGGAGTCTCCATCGCAGGTTCTTCTACAAGTTCCTCACGAGGTGTGCGGGGTGGTCAACCACGTCTCTTTGGCGGTATTCTAAAATGTCAAAACATTAGTTAGCAATCGTACTCTAGTTGACAATTTCTAACTGTTAAAACATTAAAATCATTTGACATGAACTAAGGCTCTGACTTTCCCTAGGACTTTAAGACCTAGACTCATTGTCTGTGATACCACTAAATGTAACGCCCATCTCCCTACTGACACGAATGTCACGCCAGCCAGCCTAGGAAAGTATCTTGAGCCTCAGGTTGTTAAAAAAATGAACTATCTTACTAAATCTGATGACAATAATTTAAAACATCATAAGATAACTATAACTCAACCTCAAGGACTCAAGCTACATAAAGACAATACATAGCACAAGATATCATCTGTGCCCAAATAAGTCAAGTCTCCACATAATAGTACAACATAATACTCAATTAAAAACGCCTAAGGCACGCCAGAGCCAACTACAAGAAGCATGGAGCCTCACCCGATGATACATATCTCTACTCAGACCCCTGTCTACTGCCTGTACAAAAAGGATAAGAAGAGGGTCTGAGCTACAAAAGTTCAGTGAATTGTGAACACTACTCTCAGGCAAAATATTTACCTGTACTATCAGCAAACTGAATAACATTTATATCAAAGTATTTTGTCCACATATATGGAGAAAAACCAAAGCATGTACGTCTGTGCATTATCTTCCAAATCTGGATACCATGTAGTGCAATATCGGTAAAAACTCAAGAATTTTATAAATCACAAACATACCCAATGGTAATAATGTAAGTGCAGAATATGCAGGCCTTACATCGATTCACATGCATCCTATTGAATTACTTCTCATGATCCCAGATCATAAGCCTTACGGTATCCTCCATTTTGGCCTTTTCTAATATATATATATATATACTCTGTGAAGTGTTACGGTATCCTCTATTTCAGTCTTCACTCATGGTATCAAGCACCCCTCAAGAGTAGGGAAGGGTTTTATATAAGAAAACAATTTGAAAGAAAGGTTTTAACAACCGAAAAGAAAACAGTTTAAAAGAAGGAAAACCATCCCTTACTCGGTATCGCGCTGGTCCGAGGACCAACTGGCTCTATCACGTAGCCACATCTGGATCTAGCAAGTATAATCTCATAGGGTGCATTATCGATATGCAAATCATTCCTATTCTTTCATTTATCATATTCATGGCATTTTCATAAAAAGAAAATGATGACACATAGAAAAACCCACTATACTCTAATAGAGGTAATGAACAATATCATTCACAAACCGGAATAAAAATCATATAAGAATCCTATAAAACAAAACACAATGAAACCCGATCAAATACGAGAGTTTCCAGTAGTTCCATTCACTTGAAGTCCTTCGCTTAGCTTAAGTGTGACTAGGTCCTTGCGCCGCTATCGCGAGGCTTTTTCCTCTTCCCAGTAATTGTGACAACAAACTTAATGAATTTCTGATATTCCTTAATCAGGCTTATAATGCATGCATCCTTCATTAATAATCTAAGTTGTGTAAGCCCTAAAAAAGGAATGCAGAAATTTTCTGCTGGTTATGCGTAGTCTGACGGTTCTATCCATTTCTGCTAACATGGATATTGGATTTCTCCGATCTAGTGCTTGTTAGAAAGATATTTTCAAGACCTTTCCAACGACGTATTACACAATCCGATCGGAGTTGTATAGAGGGCTCAGTTGTCCATCGAAAGGGACAACCAGACTGTATGTTACATTTCATACATAACTGAATTTATGTATTAGTACTTCCCTAATCAATTTCCAAACTCATTGGAATTAATCCATTTTAACAACAAGATAATCAAAATTTCTCGAGGCATATTATTAGCACTAGCTAGGCCATTTGCGTAACAAAGCTCTCTGTGGCATATTCTCAAGCATGTAACATGTAAGTTTGATTAAATGGTTGCCGCATAACAAGAGAACTAACATGTCTTAATCACAGAATCATGCTCCCATTAGATCATAACATTAATAGAGATTATTAAGCAGAAATCAGGATCAACCTTTACATGATTAAATTCACAACTAGCTAACATAGGCTATGATTCAAAGTTTAAAACCTTAGTTTCGATCCAAAATGCTCTTAGAGGCATTTCAATAAGCAGGTGATAGGCATGCCAATTTTCAGTAAAACCACACCTCCATTGAACAACTAAACTTCTGGATGTTACAACATGCATCACTTACAAAGCTAATTCAAATCCTCATACATAATCAGTCCATTCATACTTAGTTAAAAGCGCGAATTATCACATCCATTTGGGCCCAGCCTAATACCCACCCCTTTATTTCTCTCACTTTGCTAGGCCAATTAAGCTAATTTATTCTCACTTATGTTAATCTAACTCTTCTCCAACTAAACCTTTAACTTATGAAAAGAAAAAATCATGGAATAGGAAAGGGGCCCGGCCCACCATGGCCTTCGTATAATTTAATCATAATTGAATTCAATATATGGCAAATTTCCATTAAATCATCAAACTCGAGGTTTAATTAATTAATTAGTTAATTTATCCATTAATTATTAATGACCTCAATAAGATTCTGATAATTAAACGATGTTTATTTAGAAAATTCTGGGGTGTTACAATGATTTCACGGGAGAAGCGAGAGACATACCTCGGTTTCCCCTTAGTGAGATGGCGACCTTCTTCGAGCAGCGCCAAGGAGGCACCTCGGTCTTGTGGTAAGAGTGGGATAACTTTGTCTCATAGTTACTGAGGTATTCTCCTCCGTCTCCCTAGAGGGTAGTCTGTGCCCCAGTTTGTGGGCAACAGACTTCTCCCCGGTCGCGACCATCTCTAGAAGGCTCTCCTAGTACTGCTCCGGGGTTAGTCCGCCTTTGCCATACTCATGAAGGGCTTTAGTGAGGAGCTAGATCTGAGCCTGGAGCTATTGAATCTGAGTGCCCCTTTGATCCGCTTCCGGAGCCACTGGGGGATTCTGAGGGACGACCGCGCTCTCACGGACTAGGGGGGCAGTGGGGGTTGAGGGGAGGGTTTCCTCCAACTCTTCCGTCAGGATTTCCATCAGAGGGTTTTTCTTCTTGCCTCTCACTGTCGCGAGTACTATGAAGCTTTCTGCTCGGCTGTCCCCACGGACGGGACTAAACTATTAACTATTAACTATTGTAATGGACGGGACTTTTGAGGTTTACTTTCCACTTGGAGGCTAACTAAGAAAACAGGATTGTAGTTGTGTAGATTAGGGACTGAGGAGCCATGGAGCAAGGATGTAGGGATGCGCCCAATGGTTGGACCATCTTGTCTTTCTGCAAGAGAAGCCCGTGATTCTCTCTGCGACCCTTTGAAACTAACGTTTGTTTGTGTGGAGGAAGAAGGAGAAGAAAAAGTTAGATAGGGATAAGGCAACCCCCCAAGGTAGAGTTTCTCCCAAATGGTGTTTTCGGAGCAGAAGGAGAATTCTAGTTTGCTCTCCCCTGGGCTCCTCTTTTTATACCTAGACGACAACCCTGCGACCTCTTAGCTGTGGAATGTCTCCCCTCAGATACCGTGCCTAGTCTCTTGTCTGGAGATTCCTTTTGCCTGTAGTGCGCAGAGGCCTGCTTCATACTGACGTGCATGTCATCTCAGGAGGATTTCACCCCTGACATACGTATAGGGGCACGTTCCCTTATCAAGAGATGATGGGGGAATCTACACGTGACTTCCGGGGAAGGCCGGGTGGTTGGAATGGTCCGACGCCTTTACTTTCAACTTGGTGCTGCCACATGTGCTATATTTTGCCCTCACTAATATTTTTCAATTAATTATTATTATTCTTATTATAATGTTACTCTTTCAGATGTAACCGACAAACTAGGATAATTCAAATGAAATTGAAAGATGAAGAATCTTGACAATTTTGAAACAAATAAGAAATGTAAAGTTTTCCAACCATTGTCTTGCGCCATCAAAGGTGAGCTCATTTTTATTTTTAGTATTAAGAGCTTCAAGTTAATTCATTGTTAGAACACCACTCATGTTACAATATTGTTATTATAACAACACCGGCATCTGTTGAAATTCTTCATATAGAACCTCTACCCCTATTCTTTTGGCTTCCTTTGCCAAGCTCGAGTATATTTCCCTCTCGCGGTATTTGACAAACTTCTAAGCTTTTGATCTCATCCAGCATTTATTTACACCTACTTGTTGTCTCAGTAGACATCTAGTGGTGGTCTATCCCATCTTATATCAATATTCTAGGAAGCTATTAGTTGTCTGTGTATATTGTGGCTCCCAAGCTCTTTAGATGTAGTAGTTTCCCTATCCCCTTCTTCATTATATAGAGTTCCCCCAACCTACAAGAGAGAGCTCTCCATTAGTAGATAAAATGATGACTCCTATACCTGCACCCTTTGCTCCTTCCTCCCATGACCCGTCAATATATATCTCCTGCTTGTAGTTCTTCTCCCTCCATATACATTCATAGATTTCTCCTACCTGCTCTCTTGCATCTTCCTAGTTATAGAACTTCCTTGCCAAATCTATTGCACTTCTTGCTACCCATTTAGGCTTAAACTCCATGTCTTGAAATATTCTCCATCACCGAGTCTTCCATCGCTGCTATAATATATGTGCTTTTAGTGCTACTTCTTCTATTGTTAGTCTGTAGGATCCCAACATTCCCTTCACTGTCCAGTCTCAATCTCCCATTTGTTCCCCTCCTGTCCCATCCACTTAGGTAGCCCTTGCTTTGTACCTTATTCAAAACTAGCTTTGTTAACACTCATAAAATAGATGTCTAATAGATTCGTTAGTCAGATTACTTAATGGGCAGGGGTCATATGGACCAACATTTATTCTATAAAAGAATTCTCATGTTGCAAGCCTTCCATTGAGTAGCTTAAATAAAACATATTTTATTTTGGGGACCACTTGGGTCTCCACAACTTCTTCTATCTTGGCCAAGGACTTGTATTCGCCTTAGGTCTAAGTAATTCATATATACATCTTACTGCTGTTAACATGGTAACCTCTATTCCTAGAACCCATCTCCAGTTTGCTTGTTCTTGTTATTGACTAAGTGTCTTGCCTCTTAGTACCTCTACAACATTCTGAGAGGAGGTTTTCAATTACTTCCTAACTGCATATGTTTGCCCTTGTTAAATTCATACCTTGTATGTTAGTCAAATCACAGTTTATGTTTATAAAAGTAGGTTTGAGCTTTATTGACACATCAAACAACCATAGATGCTGGAGTATGGAGTCTTTTACATTTATATTAGTTGGTTTATTATTGTTTCTTTTTTATATTGTTATGTTTAGTAGGAACCTATATCCCCAAGACATATTACAACTCTTTAACATGTTCCAAGGTCGAGGATTCCATATTTCCTTTCCATTTAAGTATACCTATATCTTCATTCCTATTGACCGAATCCAATGCATGTTTGGAGAGCAATGCTATCTTCATATTTTTTAGATCCCTAATACTTAATCCACCCTCAGTTTTAGGACTTCTAATGGTTCTCCAATTAATCAGATGCAGGCCCCCACCTGTGTTTTTGTTAGACAAGATGAACATTCTGACTAGTTTAGTAATGTTGTCCAAAATATTGTTTGGTATAGCATAGGTATTTAAATTATATAGTGGCAATGACATAACAACAAAGTTTGCAGGGGTAACTTTGCTAGCCATTGAGAGGCTATGATTCTTTAATTAAGATATTTTTGTTCTACCTTATCAACCAATAGTTTGATTTTGTACAATGGAATCCTATAAGGTGACATCCAAAGACCTAGATATTTCAATGGAAATGTCCCCTGTATAAGTTTCATAATATTGCTTACAAACTTTGTAATCTTAGGATTAAGATAAGATGGGAAATAAACTTCAGATTTAATAAGTATCAAGGAACATGTTTATAAGTGATAGTGTTTGTGCGCTTGTCCATACATGCTCCCCACCATGAAAACATCTTTATTAGCACAAGAGGAACTCTAGGTTGCTGCTCTCTTGGCACTGTCCTCCACTTAGACTTCTTTGTAGTGTTTGGCCTCTTTAGTATCCCCTGGGACACACCTAGCAGACTTAGATGATGCTTGTGCATGCTTTAGTTTCAGGTTTTACCCTTTTTGAAAATACATCACACGTAAGATAATCACAGGCCTAATGATTATAAAAAGTGAAGACTTATCCGGTTTTAAGGCAAATCAGGAGTACACTTTTTCTTATGGCCTATTTCATCAGTCTCTATCCAACACTAAGAGGCATACCATACATCATACAATGTCCTAATTCAAGAGTACATATTTTCTTATTGCCTATTTCATCTGTCTACATTTAGAGCTTATTACACTTTTTGAATATTACATAGTAATTGATGTATACTTGGTTACTCCGTTGATCTGACTCTTTTATTCTTATTGCGATTCCAACAAAATTTGCAACATTGATATGAATATCTCCAACATGCTTCTCATTGGTTGCTATGAGATCTCAGTCGAAACACTCATGTTACATAAATTAGGCAGCCCACACGCAAGAATTTGCCATGTCTCTCTCTCTTACATGTATACCTCTATAAAGTCTCATTATTAAATGTTTCATCTTTTTAAATTTCTATAAATATATATAAATTAAAATTACTCTTAAAGTATATAAGTATGGATTCCTCTTTTTTAGCTCAATCGAGGCCGCTTCCTTAGAAAAATATAGAAAGATTTTCAAATTACCTTTTTAATTTTTTTTCCTCGATTTTTCATTGTTTTATTTTACCTAACATTCCCTCTTTTTATTCTAAAGAAGTTATTTCTGACAAAAAGAATTCATTCACTCCTTAAACCATTAGCTCCCTTATTTTATTCCCAGTTTATTATCAGCCACTCAGTCACTATAGAAGCGCACACACATAATAGTATTCGAATATCCAACTAAATAAATAATTCACCAATAGGCAATAAGAAAATTAATCACCATCAAGCTAATCCGTCAAAGCCGCAATCACTATGTAGATAGAGTAAGGGACTGAGAGTACTCACAAATTACAAAACACGCGATTTACGTGGCGTTTGGTGATGTGTCTACATCTCCATGGGGCCGGGTGATGTAGGAGAACCCCAGTTAGAAGATGCTGAACTATCTAATTGCACCATGCGGGCTTTAGCATATCACGAGTTGGCGGATCGACGTAAAGGCCGTAGGTGATGGAGCCAAATTCTGTGATTAGGGAACATTTTTGGACGCGGTTCAGTGTTTTGGCCATAACTTTGGCTATAAGCAACGGATTCACGCTCTCAACTTCAATTCGGAAAGCTCGTCTCGACGCACATGTGGGGTCCACCAGCTTACTGGGTGGACCTTTCCTTCATCCTCAAATTCTGTTGTTTTCCCTGTTGTTTCTTTATTTTTCGGTTTTTTTTCTATTTTTTGTAATACTTCGGATGCCAATTTAGGATAGGATTTGAATCCGATTTGATCTCGGATTTTTATGAGTTATCTGATATGTTTAGGGTTTTTAAATTAGATAAGTTTTAGTTTTGAATCAAAATTTGCCACTTTTGGCAAAATTTGATAAGAGGATAGGTTTCTAGGTTAGTTTTTTTTTAAGCTATTTAAACCTGGCTTGTTGGTTGAAGTTTAGTCAATGAATATTATTTTTCCTTTGAAGTTTCATAGACTTTCTTCTCTCTTTGTCTTCCTCCTTGCTTGCTCTCTTGACAATTCCCTGGTTGCCACCGCCAGCAGTTTAATCACTATCCTGCCCGACGTCACCAGGGAATAGAGGAATCCACTATACAAATTTCATCGATGATTTAAATAATCATCAAGCTCATCTTCAAGAAAAATCAATCCAATGAGTACCACTCAACAAAATGACAAAACCCTCACTTTCTCAAGTTTTAGATCTGTGCTCTTTCTTCTCTCACTTCTATATTTTACAATTTAATATACTAGGCCTATTTATACCCTTCAAGAGATAAATCTTGATATGAATAGGACTTAAACATCTATCTCTAAAACAAACCCTATATGTAATCATAATAAGAGTATAATTTAAACCCTAGTTAAATATGTGTCATTATCCACTTTTGAATGAAACTAAACCCTATATTGAAGATAAACATGGTGTAAGTTACTAACACAACCAACTAGTTTTGGACTTGGCTTAACACAAAATAGAACCTCTTGCGCCAAATATCAACACTGGAATGCTGCTCATTTAGAATTGTCCACTTTGTTTCTCATTTGACTCCCAAATGTTGAACAAATAAGTAGCAAATATAGTAAAAGAGAGATCACCATCATTAACTGGCTGCACCATTATAACCATGGTTGCATACATATATAAAACAAGGATCAAGTATTCCGTAGTTCAACTCTTCACATAGGCAATTTCTTAACCCGAAAAGTCCCCTGATTAGCACAAGACAATATAGAGCAAGTTCAAGCAATGTTGAAACTTCCTTCCTGCCACTAATTTTGTTAACATGCCTGCAGGATTATCACTTTTGTCACCTTTGATAAAGAAATATAACCTTCCTTTATTATGTCTTTCACAAAGTGATATCAGACATCAATATGCTATATATAAGCATGGTGAACTAGATTCTTAGCTAACTGAATCACACTTTAAGTGTCAGATCCCAAGTCAACTAAATCCCGCTCAATCCCCAAATTATCTAGCAGTCACAATAACCACAAAGCTTCTTTTGTCCCTTCTGCCATGGCCATATACTAAGCCTTAGTGGTAGATAGTGCAACTGTAGCTTGTAATATTGATCGCCAACTAACTGGAGCACCAAGTATGCGAAATACATAACCACTACAAGATCGTCGTCTGTCCAGATTACTCGCACAATCTAAGTCCACAAAACTATGAAGCTAACATGTTTCTCCACCAAAGCAAAAAGCTATATCAGTGGTACCCTTCAAGTACCACAATACCTACTTCACTGATTCCCAATGAGTCCTCTTTAGATTAGCTATAAATTTGCTGACCACACTAACTACCTGTGAAATGTTTGGATGTGTACATACCATCGCGTATATCAAACTACTTACTGTACTAGCATAAGGAACATGAGGCATGTGCTCTCTTTCTATCGCTGTAGTGGGAGATAACTTACATGAGTCACCATTGACTTAGCATCTTTCATCTCAAATAGTGGTATTACCTTCTCAATATAATATTTTTAACTCAGGATTAGCTTGCAACTTGACCTTTTTCTTCTGATCTCCATACCAAATATTTTCTTGGGAGTGCCCTTATCCTTTATCTTGAACTCTTTACCAACCTGAGACTTTAACCAAACTATCTCCACCTTACTTTAACCTATCATCCATATAAAATAAGAAATAGATATATGCACCACCATGAAGTTCATGAAAATAAACACAACAATCATATTTAGTTCTGGAGTAGCCATAACTCAGCGAAAATGAATCAAATCTCTTGTACCACTGACAAGATGACTGCTTCAGTCCATAATGTGATCTCCTCAAGTAATACACTTGATCTTCCTTAACCTCAATCTTTTATCCCTCAAGCTAATGCATATAAATTTCTTCATCCAAGTCACCATGCAAGAAGGTTGTCTTTACGTCGAGTTTTTCCATGTCAAAGCCACCATAAGCTATCAGACTCAAGAGCACACGAATAGAAGTATGCTTCTCCATTGGAGGAATATGTCATTGCAGTCCATCCTTTCTTTTTGTGCAAATCCCTTGGCCACTAGTCTTGACTTGTACCCTGTACCACTTAACTCAGAAGAATCCCCTTTCTTCTTACATATCCACTTACAGCCTAAAAAATGTTTAACAACGGCTAGTGGGACAACCTCCCACATATGGTTTTTCCGAAGAAACTCAATCTCTTCGTCCATTGGAAAAACCATCCCTTGTAATTTAACTTCAAATAGCTTGTCTAAAGGTGACTGTATCATCCTCCTCTATTTAGAGTCCATATTCAACTAAATTTACTTGCTCGTAATGTCTCAGAGTTTCGTCTAACCCAGACCCACTTTGAATTTGTTTGATTCTCTTCTTTTGCCTAGTGGTAGCTAAAGACTCTTTTTATTACTGCTGATGTACCTGTGTATTTTCTTACGGAACCTCCTCATGATAAAGCTCAGCATCATCCTCATCATGAGTATTTCTATGAGATTTTCCTTGAACATGGCTAGGGACCTAGTTGGTCTTCATATCCATTGATCCCTACTAATTGATTTTTTGGTAGTCAACCCACAGCCATCAGTTGGCATCATAGCTTTTGGCAAAGCTAACATAGAATTTTCATCAAAAGTAGCATCTCTGCTAATTATGAACTTGGAATCTTCTAAGCACAAAAGATGATAGCCTTTCACACCCTGGGTGTACCCCAAGAAAATTGTCGTCTTGGCACTAGATAGAGCTTATTTTCCTTGACATGATAATAAGTTGTGCAATAAAAAATTCTAAGCCTGTCACAATCTGAATGTTTCCCTGATCACTGCCTATAAGGCATATCACCGTCCAATGTAGAATGTGGAGATCTATTCACTATATAAAATATTGTAGTAATTTATTCTGCCCTATTCTCTGCCCAACCTAGAATTGGAGCACATAAATCTAGCTTTTTCTAGTAGTGTACGGTTCAGTCTTTCAGCGACCCCATTCTGTTATGGTGTTTCTTTGACTGTCCACTATAGAACAATACCCTCCTAATAAAAAAATTCCTTGAAAGCATCCCTTGTGTACTTTGTACCATTATCAAATCAAACTGTCTTCAACTTTCTACCTATTATGTTCTCAACCATTACTTTTCATCTCTTGAATGAGTCAAATACCTCATTCTTGTGCTTAAGGAAATACACCTAAGCATATCTAGAATAATCATCAATGAATGAGACAAAGTGCATAGAGCCCCCTTTGGAAGCAACTTTAGCAGTCCCTATACAACTATATACACGTAGTCTAATAACCCTCTATTCTTATGTTTGTCCGTAGAGTACTTGACTCGGTGCGCTTTTTTATGCATGCTCGCAAAAGTCCATTCAAGGTTTCTTTATGTTCTTCAACAAGCCTTCCTTAACAAGTAGAGTTAGACCCATTTCTGACATATGCCGAAGGTGCATACGACGAATCTTCGTGTAATCTTATGACATACTGTGTCCAGAGATCCCAACTTGTACGTTATTGTTAGCTCTCAAAAGAGAGCTAATTTATTGGCCATGAGCTCATCGTTTGGAGTTGAATGTCTTCATTAAATGACAAAATCTATGCATGTTTAGCTCCAATTCTTATAGATTAAAGATATTGTGTCGCTCACTCGGATTATACAAGTTTTACAGGATTTTTTATTATTATAAGCACTAATCTGAGATTATTTTGATTGTTGCAGGAGAGGCCAATCGATAAGTGTTTAATTTTTCATAATTTTATATCACATCCACGTATTCTTTGCATGTTATTTAGTGAAGATATAGCCCACTAGTACTTAAATTTTGATAGTTTTGATGACTAAGCCACAATGAAGGCATTTCAAGAATGAAAGAGATTTTTGATGGCATTTCATGGTTAAAACGTCAAAGTTGGGAGCTTGAAAGGACCCAAGGAATCCCTAAGCGGTATGGGAAAATACCCCAACACCAACGGAGTCAGAACGGGAAGTCCAGAGGAACAAACGGGCAACACAAAGGGAGCATATGCCCGTATGGCTTACTGAACCAGATATCTGATTTTTCCAGAATGGAATATGGGTGAGGCATGCACCCGTATGACCCCCGTTCGCTTCTCTGGCTGAAGTAAAAAAGAACACTGATTTTCCATAGAACTATTGGATGAGGAATACACGCATATGGCCCCCGTATGAAGATAGTTCCAGATCTGATTTTATTTTTGGCTTACCCAAAATTGAATTTAAATTCAAAATTTGGATAAATACGGTTTCCAAATTTATCAGATATCTTTCCACGGGGGTGAAGCCTATAAATATGGACTCTTTGGGTTAAGAAAGGAAATCGGAGGGGGGCGGGGGGAGGAGGGGGAGGATGGGGACCATCTTTTCAAGCAGCCGGGGAATCAATCGATCTTGGACGACGAGGCATAGAGGGTGAAACCTTATAGAAGATCCTTGCATTGGAAGACATTAACAGTGGAGGGAAGATCATCTATGTTTTTTTTTTATTTTATAATTTTCCCTCCTAATTCTTTGTATTGGATTTGTGTTTCCTTTTCACGAGGAACTAATTTGTTAGGTATTCGAGCATGATGAACACTTGGGTTAACTTTTATTCTTGACTTTAATTTTCAATAGTTAATTAGTTGCTTTAGTTTTGAGATCTATTAAGTATGCTTTTATT
Source organism: Dioscorea zingiberensis (assembly GCA_026586065.1). Lineage (NCBI taxonomy): Eukaryota > Viridiplantae > Streptophyta > Magnoliopsida > Dioscoreales > Dioscoreaceae > Dioscorea > Dioscorea zingiberensis. The sequence continues at coordinate 29,740,140 of CM048820.1, read as the reverse complement.
GAAATATTTTTCTACGTAGAGACAACCTTGATCACTATTATGATCAACCGGGGAAAGAAGCGAACGCCTCCCCGTTTGATCTACCTTAATAGACGGAGTTGTGAATACTCCGAGAGATAGTGTATTAAGGAGAGCGACTCTTTCAGACGTATTGTTCCCATAACTCTCCCAAGAATTAGGTTCCCAAGAATGTTAATGCAATCAGGTTATTAGGTATTAGTCGACTCGCGAGAGGGATCGAATACACATTAGGAACCCTTGATCCAAAATCTTGCAACTATTAATATTAATATATCATTGTCTATACTTTTATGAAAACCGAAGGGGGATTCATTGCCTCGATTGACTTTTTTATGATAGTGTTTTCCTGATTGTTAATCCCTCCGTTAGTGAGTCTTAATACTTAGTTTAGTTTAGTCTTCTTTTCGTTCCACACACAAAGTTTCAGTTAGGCTAGATAATAGAGAGATAGTTAGTACTAGTACTTTTTAGTCCTTGTGGGTTCGATATCCTACTCTTTGAAGTGCATATTATTACTTGAGATGACATGTATACTTGAGGAACATGAACATCAAGTTTTTGGCGCCATTTCCTTGGATTATATTAGGAACATTAGAAGTCTTTTAATTTAACCATTAGTTTTAGGTCTTTATTTTATTTTGTTTGCTATTCTAGTTCATTGTGTCTAGCTCCATTGTTCATCTTGTTTTGCAAGGAATTGAGTTAATAGATAACGTGAAGAGTTTGTTGGCATCAAGCTTGGAATCTTTCGATAAATGGATTACAAATGGATTGTTTTAATCATCCGATCACATGATTCAAAATTATTTGTATGGTACCTATCAAGTTGAGGAAGTATTTGTAGCATATAATTCATATTCCTGGCAAGTGTTCTACCCTTCAATATTTGAAGTTCGCATAATGGCGAATCTTCTTATGCTCTTCCTCCGGTTCGACATCGATAGTGAGAAGCGTATCAGTAAGTGAGTTTATGAACTACTAGGTAAGCCTAGCTATAACGGTTCTCTTCCAACTTGGAGTCAGAACATGGAACTTCCGTGGAGGTTACGCGAGAAATTTATGTTTGGAAGAGGTCTTCAACAATTTTGTACAATCAAAAAAAGAATATT